>VDFB02000003.1:358963980-359091337 GCA_007258455.2 Sequoia sempervirens | reverse complement strand
ATTTTTCAGCAGAGAAATTCATGATCTAGTAGATAGTCATAAAATATATACTATTATATACTATTCATTATAAGTTCATAAATTCCACCAAATTCATAAATCCATGTCACTAAAAATATCCATCTAGAACCAAAATCATAAATTCATGTCACTAAAAATATCCACTTGGAACCAAATTTATAAATTCATCACACAAAATATCCATCATTCACCCAATTTATAAATTCATAACTATTTAAGATCATTGTTTTAATTTATAAACTATTATGGCTCTCTACTGCATAGATCTTCATTTCTTTGTGTTTTCCTTTTCAAAATCAGGAGTTCTCCTCTCCCCTAGCCATTGTCAATGCTCATCTATGATCCCATCCATAGCCTTGATATCATCAACAAGGTTTTGTATCCTAGATGCAAACATCCTCATAGGAGGTGTGACACATTCTTCATTTTGAAGAATGTTGATTTGATCTTGGATGGTTCTAGCAAAAGCATTGATTTGTGCTTGCAAACGAGCATGTTCATTGATTTCAGGTGGTGGAGGTGGGGGGTTATGAGGTGGAGTGGGTGGAGATGGAGGTGAAGGTGTTGGAGATGGATGGCATGGAGGTGGATTGTGAATATTATTGAATGGATCCATGTGATCTTTAAGATATGAGTGAACCTACATTAGATTTGTAATTTCAAGATGTAAGATACATGTTTAGGAAATACCTTTAAACCATTCAATATAAATGGCCTTAAATAATTGAATACAAATGATAAAATTATATGTAAGCCTCATTTATATTTCTAAGGCACATGTTACTTGAATGAAAATACAATTAAATATTGATATTGTATAATCTTGCAAGATCTTATTATTGTTAAATTTGGTTGGGCCTTGGGAAACTTTGATCACCAAAATTTTAAGAACTTCTTTGATCCCCTTAAGAAAATGAATTTCGATTTAGGGTGATACGATGGCTTAAGGGGATCTACGCCTAGTGAGGTCCTAGGAGAAAATGACATGGCTCAAGTGAATAAAATTTGGTGAAGTTGCCCAAGGCAACCAGATTTCATTAAGATCCTTTAAAGAAAAAATGATGGCTTTAGGTTTAGGGTTTTAGACTTTAGAGTTTAGGCCTAGGCACAGGATAGGCCATGTGACTCACATGTAAGATCCTAGAAAAAATTACATGGCATAAGGGAATGAAATTTGGTGGAGTTGCCTAAGGCAACCAAATTTCATTAAGAGCCTAAGAAAAAATGATGGCTTTAGGGTTCATGGTTTAGACTTTAGATTTTAGGGTTTAGGGTAATAAGATAACTTAAGGGGATATATGGAGTAAGATCCTAGGAAAAAATTACATCACATAAGGCAATGAAATTTGGTGGACTTTCCTAAGGCAACCAAATTTCATTAAGAGCCTAAGAAAAAATGATGGCTTTAGGGTTTAGGGTTTAGACTTTAGAGTTTAGGGTTTAGGGTAATAGGATGACTTAAGGGGATATATGTAGTAAGATCCTAGGACAAAATTACATGGCATAAGGGAATGAAATTTGGTGGATTTTCCTAAGACAACCAAATTTCACTTTATGATCCTGGGTAGGACAAAATGAATGGTTTAGTGTTTAGGGTTCAGGGTTTAGAATTTGGAATATTTAATGAACTTGCAAGTTAGTGAAGAACATTTTCTTGTGGAATAGTTGATTGAGATCTACTCTTGTTTCAACTGACCAACATAGATCATGATGGAAACTTTTATCACCAAATTTTAAGAACTTGTTTGATCCCCTTAAGAAAATCGAATTACGATTTAGGGTGACAGGATGGCTTAAGGGGATTTACGTCTAGTGAGGTCCTAGGAGAAAATGACATGGCTCAAGTGAATAAATTTGGTGAAGTTTCCCAATGCAACCAAATTTCATTAAGAGCCTTTAAGGACAAAATGAATGGTTTAGTGTTTAGGGTTTAGATTTTAGAGTTCAAGGTTTAACTTAGGGTAAAGTTTTGGTGCCCCTTGGAATATTTAATGAACTTGCAAGATAACAAGAAAATTTTCTTGTGGAATAGTTGATTGAGATCTACCTTTGTTTCAACTGACCAACCTAGATCATGAAATCTCATTCATATTATAATCTTGCATGATCTTATTATTGTTAAATTTGGTTGCCTTGGGAAACTTCACCAAATTTTAAGAACTTCTTTGATCCCCTTAAGAAATTTGTCAAATTGGGTCCCCTTAAGAAATCGATTTACGATTTAAGGTGATAGGATGGCTTAAGGGGATCTAGATGTCTAGTGAGGTCCAAATTTATTCATACTATAGCCTCATTGGTTTCATCTAGCTCTGGGTCAAAATTGTTTACCCCTCTAATAAAAAAAAGTATCATGTTAAAAATGAATCAATCTATACATATCACAAAAATAACAATAATCTTAAATGTAACCCATACTCTAACAATAATAGAATGCTAAATGATCCCCACCCTTAACCATATCCTAAATGAATTGCAAACCTTATTGAAACTTAATTAAATTATAACCTTTACCTAATCTTAAATGTATTCCTATATTATATTATATTTAAATTAATTTATATTTGTATTATAATTATATTAATATTTATTATATATTCCTAATTGTAAATCCTAACTATTTACTACAAACCTAATTGAATCTTAAGCCTAACTTTCATTAAAACCCCAAGTAAATTGTAACATTACCTATCCCAATTGTAATCTTATATTATATTTATGATATTAAATATTTATATTATTTAATATATTATATTAAATATAATATATTAAATAATATAAATATTTAATTATATTTCTTTATATGAATCATCCTCCTCTATCTCTAAATTGTAATAATAGCATGTAGTTCCTCCAAACTATCATCATGTACCTCCTCCCTTTCCCATGTAATAGATGTACCTTGTAGGTGTTAAATGGTTCCATCTTGGTCTCCTTATTGATGCATTTCTATCCTTCCACTAAATCTATATAGTATCAAAATATAGGTAATTTTATGGTTATTGAATCTCTCTTAATTGCTAAAGAATCCATTATGATTGAGGATGGGTGGATTATTATCTAGGATCACATCTTAAAAATCTATAGAGGTCATGGTATGTTTTTCTTAATACTGCATATTCCCATACAAACCTCTTTCCATGTATTATCAACTCTCCTATATAATAGACACCTTCCAAGATTTAAATTTCATATGATTAATATGTACCCAAGTGTTTCAAATTGGAATTTCTATAATTATACTTTTATGGCATTCTAGATATTCAAAATAGTTTTCATAAATCTACCAAATAGACCCATTCTTGACATTGAACCTACATAATTTTAGGTATGTCCAATGAAACATTAGGGTCTAGGGTTCATAAATTTCAAATGCTTTAGTGTTGAGGATTTAGATTTTACAGTTTAGGGTCTAGGGTTTAGCAAACTTAGGGTGAAGTTTGGGAGGCCCTTGGCATAATTTAGACTTGCAAGTTAGTGTCAATTGGGATCGATTGTACGCGCTTAGATTTACGAACTTGCTAACTAAATTTGCAAACAAACATCAAGATAAACTTTATGAATTTTAACTATTCTTTAACATATTGATTTCTAATCTAATTATAATTTAACATTCAAACTAAAGTTTAATATATATCATTTTTTCCATACAAAGCAAATAAAATTTAAAACATTTAAGCAATGCAAATGAATTTTTTTGAGCTCGAAATTACCTAGTTTTCAAAATCAAAATGATTTGTTCAATTCCAATTTAGGGTTTTAACAATTTCTTTGTTCCAATTCAATTTAGGGTTTCAATTTTAAACAATTAGGGTTTTTAATGCAATTTTTTCATTTCAATTCAAACTAGTGTTTTCAAATTCAATTTTTTTCGTTTGATTTGGATTCAGGTTTCAAAAAGCTTGATTTGGATTTGTAAATGCAATGTTTTTATTTCATTTCGATTTCTAGGGTTTTGAAATGCAAATTTTTTTGTTTTGTTTCAATTAGGGTTTTCAAATTCAATTTTTTTGGGTTTAATCGAACAATTTAGGTTTCAAAAGTTAAATTTTGTTTCTAAAACACAATTCAAGGTTCATTTTTTCATTTTTATTAAAAAAGCTTCAAGTTTCATTGCATTTTTTCATCTATTTTTACAATTATTTATTTCTACTATAACAGTTTAAAAAAATGCTTAAAACGTGAAATAAATTTTAAAAAATGCTAAATTCATTTATTTTCTTCAAAATTTCAATTCAAAATTAAAAAATGCAAAAAAAGGGCATGTAGGGGGGTACCTATAGCTGATTGTGGGGGTCTATGTCGCCACAACTCAAGGTCCCGTCCGCTGTGTAGTGAAATATGTTATTTTAAAAAAATAAATAGCAATATAAAATGGGATCCCGATTTCTACAAAACGGGACCCCGATTTATAGAAATTGGGATCCTGATTTCTAGTAATCAGGATCCTGTTTTGTGAGAATTGGGATTCCATGCCTTTTCCATTGGTTTGAAATCCAATGGGAAACGGAATCCCATTCCATCTCAAGCTCGGGATCCTAAACCATAATGGGATCCTGATTTTTAAAAATCGAGATCTCGTTTATTAAAATTGGGATCCCATTTCCTCCATGCCAATTTCAATTTTTTGGTTAAGGCAAAAACTTCCACGTTTCATGGACTCAACTTTGTGCACTTACCTGGATGTGTCAAGGATGTATCACACTCTTGGAGGGAATCAAGCCCAATGACTCCACCAAGAAAAGCATGCATCACAAGAAGAAAGAAATCACACAATGAAATGTGAGTGTCGATGTCTACCCCCACTTTAAAGAGGTTGTTAACACCACTACTGCAAGAAACTTCTTGCAAGTAGAAGTGGAAGACATGAGAGCTTACTCGGAAACCCCTATGCCAAGTCATATGTTTCCGATAAACTATGTAATGAAAAATGTAGTATGTCACTTGTGAGCCAACTTAAGGCATGTTGTCCACATCCCAAGCTTTCTCTTATATGTTCATGAAAGGTTAATGACTAGTCTAAAGAGGCAATGAAAAATGACATACAAGGACCAGGCTACATAACCCATTACCCCCACTAAGATCAGGACAAAGATGAGCCAAAACGATTAATAAGATGCATTCTAGAGTAAAAATTAGTATCAATTAGAGGAAATAGGTGCCCCCTCAAAAGGGAGAACACCAAATTCCTTAAAACGTTGGATTTTACTACTCAAATACTTACATTCGTTAGTGGAATGACCATGAATTCTATGATATGCACAAAACTAAGTCTTGTAGTAGAATTTATTTTGAGTTCGTGGAGGAAGGGTGATTAATTGATCTTGGTGTTGTCTTGACAAGATACCCTTTTGATCAATGATAGAAGATGTTCCTATAGTTTGTGATAAAGATACATCTTGCTTAGTATTAGTTGTCATACCTACGCAAGACTTGGAAGATTGTGAGATTTTGTTCGCTCCTTGGCAAGAGGGTGTAAAATCTAATGAATTCAATTCATGAATGTTTTGTGAGATGACATTGACATTAAGTGAAGAGTTCGTTGTTTGTTTCATGTTTTGTAAAGGATGACTTTCAGGACCACTAGTGTCAATGAGTTCAGGATGTACGACTATTATGGTTGGTTTGGGAGAATGTTGTGTGAGAGTGTTGATGTTGAGTGAAGGCTTGGTGATCTCTATCAAAGGACAATAACCAAGACCATAAGTTTTTTGTTGTGTGATAGGATCTATAGGGTTGTGGATACCTTGTTCATTAGCACCACATCCTTTTCCATTGTATCCAGGTTGTTTCATAAGTTCATAACCTCATCCATAAATTTTTTTCATTGCTTTTGGATCGTGTTGTTTTTGGTAATCAAGCTTATCAAAGTTTTTTGTGTATTTTGCTTCTTTCTTTAAAGTAGTTGAGGTGGATGCATTCAAAGGATCATCCAAGTTTTGTGTTGTCATGACTATTTTTTTGTTTCCCTTGTTAAAGTCTTTTGTTGTGATCTTGTATTCTCCCATGAGTGTGGGTGTGAAATCCAAGGAACCTCAATCATCGTCTAGTAGCTTTGTGATTTGTTCAATATTTTTTTGTGTGTATTCTTGTTGGATGTGTTCCACTTGTGTAGTTGGTGTCAATGTTGCCAAAGGATTTTCTTTTCCTTTCTCAAGTTGTAAGATACTATTCAGCATAGGATTAGTTCCAAGTGTGTACGCTGTGTTATTTTAAACATATTTCATTTTACGATGAAGAGTTGAAGGCACTACATTCATCTCATGAATCCATAGTCTTCCTAAAAGGAGATTATATGAAATATTATGGGGCATGACATGGATCGGTGTTTGCAATGTAGCCTATCTGACTGTAATAAGAAAAGTAATCACACCAAGCGATTGTTTTTCTACATTATAAAATCCTTTGATAGATAAAGAATCAGGTTGAATGTTTCATTTATCCACTCTAAGCTTGTCTAGAAGGTTTACACTACACACATTAAGAGTAGAGCCATTTTCAATGAGGGTGTGCTTTATTCCTATCGTATTGTATTGAGCTATGATCATGAAAGCATCATTTTGATTTTTCACTTCCAAAGGGGTGAGTTCACTTTGGTGGAAAACAATGTCAGCATTCAATCCTTCAATTATGGTTGCTATGTCATTTGGTTGCACATTATAAGGGATAAGAACTTGTAAGGCTGCTTGAAGCATGGTGTGATGGGTAGGTGAAGTATGAAGAAGGTCCCAAAGGGATATCTTGGTGAGAATGCTCTTAAGTTGCTCAACAAGATCATACTCCCTTAATTGAGTAGCACTAGGCAGTATAGAATTAGGCAAAGATAAGGAATTTGGGGTTGGTTGTTGTGAGTGTGAGGTTTGTTTGATGGTGGGTAAAGGATGAATTCAGGTTTGTTGTGAGTGTGAGGTTTGTTTGATGGTGGGTAAAGAATGAGTTCAGGTTGGTTTTGATTTTGTTGTTTGTGTGAAGGTGGGCAGAGAATTATAGGGTTGTTAGTATGTCCCATGGGGTATGTATGAGGTCCATTAATCAAGGGTGATCCAATGGACACTTGTGCATTCATAAACTTAGTAGTCTTGGTTTGATGTATATCTAATAAAGGGAAATCGAGAAGCACATTTTTATCGTTATTGAAGGAAGACATGTTACTATGGTTGTCATTTTCTAGCACCATGATATTCTCCCTAAGAGAAGAGTTTTTAGAACTACAAGCCAAACGTTCTTCACATTCAAAGGTCGGTTCTTCTAAAAGGACCTCATCAAAAGTAGGGGAATGATCAATGATTGAATTTTCTTGCTCAATAAGGGTTTTCCTAGGTGAAGGGGGACAACTAAGATTCTCATTATCGTCATTGATTTTGTTTTCTAACAACAAAGTATCTTCTTCATAACTAGGAGAGATACTAGGAGAAGGACTAATGTTAGTGTCATGATTACCTAAGGTTATGTTATGTTGGTTATGAATGTCTTGTCCACTAAGAGAGGTAAAAGGAGAGAAACAACTAGGATTCACAAAACTCTCATGAATTGGTTCTTCTAACACCAAAATATCTTCTTTGCCAATAGGAGAGATATTAGGAGAACAAATATGATTGTTAGGAATGTCCAGGGTTGCATTATCTTTCACTAAAACACTCTCATAGGGAGGGGATAGGAAATATTTCTTAACATGTCTAAAGATGTAAGACACTAACATTTTTTGCACAAAAATGAAAAACAATTGTAACCATTTCATGCAATGTTCCAACAATGTAAACAATTTATATCCAAAGATGCAAAACACTTTTATCCAATGTCCACAAAACTTGAAGAATACAAAGAATGTGTATCCATAAATGAAAAGAACTTTTATCAATCTTATGCAAAGTTTTATGAATAGAAACATTGTGTAAGAAAAAGTGAAAAGTACTTTTAGCCATGTGATGCAAAATTTTAGAAATGTAAGTATTTTCATATCTAAGGATGTTTGTAATTGAAGTGATTTGAAGAATGAGTAGTCTAAAATGATGTTTTTGGCCTAAATGCATAAAACAAATGTTCCTAAAACTTTCTAGACTTATAATATATGGTACTAGGAGGCTGAGGAGGCACAAAAATGAGGTTTATGATGTTGTAATAGATAGTGAAAAATATGGACAGGGACTAATTCGCCCAAAATGGTGAATGAGTCCTAGTAAAGGTTTGTTGCAAAATTTTTAGATATTTTCAATTGATTTTGATGATTTATGTGTAGGATGGTCTAAATATTAAATGTAAATAAAGTTTTTAGGTGTTTTTCAATTATTTGAGAGACAAAAATGCAAACTATTTGCACTTTTACTAATGCAAAAATTTGAAATCCTAGAATGCTAATTAACCAATGTAACATGCAATGTAAAGTTAATGCAAGAAAATATGGGAAATGAAGGACTCTAAATAAGAAAAGAAGGTGTTCAAAATTTGGGTTCACCAAAATGTGGACAAAGATTTGGGCACCCTAATGCTCTCTAACACTTCTAGGGTTTTTCACCTAAAAGGAGAGAGATGGACCAAAATGGGCAATTTCTACACTCAAGATTAATCCAAGAATGGATGAAATATGTCTAAATAAAATTATATAAATGTAGAAAAATAAATAAATATATTGATTACTAAATGAAAGCTAATGAAATGTCAATTGTTTGAAAACACAGTGTGATATGCAACATGTGATAAATGACCTAGAAATGCAAACAAAACTAGAAGGAAAGTTATGAAACAAAATATGTGCACCTAGAGGTTGAAAGAGGATGGAATGAAGGTCTAGAATCCTAACAAAACTATTGCAGAAACTGATTGGGACACCTGTGCCAATTTGGGCGGCTTAGTCCTAGATCTAGAAAAATAGCTCCAAGGCCCATTTTAGCCAAATGGGTGTCTCAATCTGCAAAAATCACTGAAAGGCATGTATAGTGGGAATAATTCACTATTAGTGGCAACTTATTGTACTTCTGTATTTTTGAAAATTTGAAAGGGAAAACGGAAGCCCTCAGTTTGTACTTCGATTATTAACAAGTGTCTGCTTATGAAACTTTGATTTTCAGGCCTGAAAGTGAATTTTTGTTGATATTTTTAACTTGAAAAGAAGATGACTCCAATAATTCTTTAACCTATTCTTCAATGATTTCCAAGTCTTCAAGATTCCTAAATCTGCAAACACACAAGAAACTTGAGAGAGAAATGTTGGATGTTAGGGCATGGGGGTTTGCCTTGGTCAAACCAATTAAACCAAAATGAAGAAACAATGTAATGAATCATGAAATAATGGAGTTAGAAACTTTCCATGAACATTGATCTTGAATTTTTTGTAGCAAAAGATGAATAATCTTCCCTTGAATATCTTAGGAAGCTATCTTGATGACTTGAAATGATAAAACCCTAACTTGCTTGACTTGAGAACATGATGAGTGATGAATGAATAATGAATGCATGTTATGAATTAGGGTTTAGAAGCTTGTATTTATAGGAAATTTACCTTGTTTTCCTATTAATTGGATCCCCAAGGCTGACATGAAGGAAAATAAAACTTAAAATCTAACTTTTCACCCTCAAAACTCTAAAATAAGCCAAATAGGACTAATTCACCACTCTAGGTGACTTAGTCCCACTTGGAAAGGACTCATTCACTTAGATGGGTGACTTAGTCCTAGAGGGGCCCTTTTGAAAGGTGGATTGTTGGGAATGAATAATTTTAGTTCTTATGTTGATTTCATCAGGTATTTGATCAAATTATTCCTTGGGATACACAATATTGGGCCATAGGGGCCTATTAATTATGTTTTAAAGAGTAATTAGGGCTTGGAACATAAAGTTCAATGTAAAAGTGTGATTAAATGCACTTTAGATCATTAAAATGAGCTTCACATAGCCTATAGAGGCACAAAATTTAATGTGAATGTGAAACACATTGCAACACTAGATTAAAGTTAAGTTTAATTTACAAGCCTTCTAGATTAATGTTATAATGCCATTAAATACATTCTATAAGGGGAAACAATAGGTTCACTAGACTTAGATGCTTAATAAGAGTCTAGAAAAGTGTGAAAGTCATTTACAACACTTTACAACACCTTTAAAATACATTGTTAGATGCATTTTATTCTATTTGCAAGGGTCCAAAACCTATTGTGGACATGTAAAAAATTTCACAACATCAAACCAAGGCATTATTAAGTCCAATTTATCTTCAATTATTCCCAAATCAAGCAAGAAAAAAGGGATACTTTTTCCATGTCCACAGTTGGAAAGTTAGAAAATGTTGCATGCCACCACAATGATCACATGTGCCATCCCTTGAAGATTTAGGTGGAAGCTTTATATTACATTCCTACAATATATTGTTAGTATGCATATCTACACTTATACTTTGATAAACATCATAATGGTTAGAAAACTCAATATGTACTCTACAACAACAAGTAGTGTGTGTTGTTGAAATCCACAAGACAACTAAAAGGGGGGGTGAATGAATTGTCACCAATCACATTCAAAAATATCAACAATTATTAACTCCACATCCACTTTAATATGTTATTAAGTATGAGCAGAGTTGCCCCGGAAGTGCGAAAAACCAACCCAATGGGGGGAAGGAAAGAAGAATACAAGAGGTAAGAGAAATGATGAAAAGATAGGAAAAAAGATGGAGGGATGGGGGGATTGGGAAGAAGGATGAAGGGATGAGGGATACATGCAAGATGATGAAATGGGAAATGAAATGCAATTCTAAATGCAATTTGCCATCATCGGAGCACTAATTTTTGCTATAGCATCAAACACAAGACACCAAGGTATGAAGAACCAAGGAAAATTAGTGTCTAATGCATAAAACAAACACAACAGACAAGAAGGATATCCCAACACCCCAAAGTCACAAAGACCTTGGTTGGGCCAGGTATTGAGATAACCACAAGCACAAAAGGATGCCCCAGCATAACACAAGACCTCTGGGATCTTGGTGGGTACTACGTGGGACAACCAGGAAGACACAAAAACAAACAAAAGATCAAGATATGCCCCTATGTCGACAAATCAAAACACACCATAATATGATGGATTATGGTGGCCTTGATAAGTGATGATAGGGAGTTCAAATGATAAACAAAATCTGAAAGCATCAAAAGATTGCGATCAATTTCAAATGTCCTTTGCCATAGGATCAAGGGGATAGATGGGATTGATGAGGTCTGTTAGGAAGGATGCATCCTGTTGAGACCAAAGATGATGGATACTAAAGGATTGTTATAACACGAGATGTTCAAAATCGATTGGATCTCATGATACAAGTGGATCTCGTTTGTTAAGAACTAGCTAGATAAGGGCATAGCTTGATGGCACGACACAAGGAAGACAAGACATGGGACTGACACACCCTAAAGACCTAGGGGCTTGGGGGCCAATCAAAGATTAGCCTTGCCTACGTGAAAGCGTAGAGCCCTCGTAGTTCAGTGAAACATGGATGGCTGACCAAGATGGAGACATTGATGGATGGTAAAGATAGGATGGACAAAAGGAGAAAGACTGATGATAGATGATAGAAGAGAAAAGTGGACACTGAAGATTGATGATGGAACCCCGGGGGCGGATCAAATGATCGACCTTGCCTACGTGAAAGCGCAAGGGCAATGTATTTCGACAAGACCAAAGGCGAACAATGGATAAATGATGATAAGATGATAGGATAAGTGGATAAAAAGATGGGACCGATACGACAAGATAGGATAGACCTGTTGGATTGGATTGGATGATGACGATCACATAAAGCTCAGGGATGGGATAGTTATCCAAAGTAGTAAAATGACTTGGGAGGATGATATGATAGATAGATGAGTGATGAAAAGTGATAGGAGATTGGAAAGATGTGCAAAAGAAGCAGGGTGATGACGATGAGATAAATGGCATTGGGTTGCATGGCGGGAGGCCTATAGCTAGATACCAATGACAAGGGATTGTGAGATGGGATGAGGATAAATATGAAAGAATGGATAGAGATATAGGGATGTTATGATAGATGATTTCTCCAAGGACTATGTCACAAAGGAAGCATATTCCCCCACTCTAGATATGTCACATATGATGAGGCATGAGGGACGTAAGATGAGTGGATGATAAGATAAAGGAGATAACTGAAGGAGGATAGGATGGGTGACTAAGGAATATGATAGAGCATGGATGAAGGCAATGTATACCAATAGGTTTCCAAAGCATGCATAGATAGGTGCCCCTATTTTGATCAAGATCACAAGAAGGATGGAGGGAATGGGAGATAAATGGGATATGATGGTAGGATGCGGAAGATAGGCGAGATGGAGGGATTTACGAAGAGGATGGAGAATAGGAAGATGGGTGCATAGCTAGAAGCATAGCAGATGGAGGGAATGCATATCAGGAAGTTGCCCCCAAGTGCAGATGGGGATTTACGCATGATGCCTATTTGCTAGGTTTTCATCATGGTACTTATCCAAGGCGCTTGTTTGCCAAGTTTACACCATTGGATGGATTATTTCTCTTTACTCTTTTTTTTTTACTTTTTGACCTTTTGACTTTTTGGATGTCATGTACAAGGAGATGGGTAAGGACATGTGATAAGGATCAAGGTGTTAAGAGCTCATGTTTGAAGTGACTGTTGGATATTGGTACAACCTTATTAGGATAAATGGGTTATGCATGAGGGTGAATTAGAGGGATTTGATGGGGTTGATACATGGGATAATGGATGGGATGCTGGAAAGGGTATGGATAGAATGAAGGGGTGGATATGTGATGGGGAGATGTGTTTAGGACCAACATTGGCACATGTGGTGGTGGATGTGGAAAGATAATAGGATTAAGGGATGGAGAATGTGGGGATTATGGAGGAGATGGAATGGTGAATTTTGGGACATGAGGACCCAAAACAGACTTAGGAGATGGAAGGGGTGTACGATTAGCTTTTGGATTAACGACTTTAGATGTTTTTACAGATTTTTTATGTGATGGCATTGCATCTTTTTTCTTTGGGATCCACATGGTTTTGATCTTTGCTTTGGTGGGCCTTTGCGGCGTACAGATTTGATTTAGATTTTGGATTTGATTTTGCTTTGCTTTAACATGTCTTTTAGAGGGGACATGGGAAGCTTTTGATTCATGTGGATGTTTAGATTGATGCATTTTTTCTTTAACAACCAAAGTTCTTTTAGTAGCAATGAGATGGCTGATGTGGAGTGATGGGGGTAGGAGTATGGGGATTATGTGTAGATGGAGGATGTTTAGGTAAGTGCCTTTGTTGATCCTGACTATGTGGTATGTGAGAGGGATGTTTATGATGGATGAGATGGATAGGTGATGAATGGATGAAAGGATGGATAGGATGAGATGGAGGAGGTGATTTTGGGATATAGGGGCCCAAAATAGATGTAGGACCTGGAGGAAATAAGGGCATGGTAGATGGAGGATTGGAGATGGTAGATGGAGGGATGTAAGGAACCAAAATAGATGGAGCAGATGAAGGAGGAAGATGGATGGTTGTTTTGAGGTGATACAATAGAGGAGGAGGGATGGCCACATATGATCTGGTGGGGCGATGGGAAGAGCCGATATTTCTTTTGGAAAACGCTCGTTGAGGACGTCTAGAGGTTGTACCAACATTTTTGGATTACAATTCGTGAGTAGTACATCCAAGACCTTGTGGATACAAATGTTCTTTAGCTTGGATGGGCTCTATAATACCTTGCTCATGAAGGCCTAAGCCTTTTCCTTGATAGTTCATTCTCTTGAGTATTTGATCTAGGACAAGATTTTTGTTATTCTGGAAGAATGATGCGAGTTCATTATTAGGTGGAAGAGGAGGGTTGGTGCATATACTTTGTTTTTTTCTGCGAGGAGACCACCATGGAGGAATGTGAGGACCAAGGGGATATGTAAGAGGTGTGGGGATAGCATTTTTATGCAATGATGGGGGATCATGAGAAGGAGATGATGGAGGATCATGAGTAGGGGCCATGATAGGATCTGGATTTGTGGTAGTAGGCTCATGCAATGGAGATGGAGATGGAGTAGTGGAAGCTTGAATGACAAGGGGATCATGGGATGGAATGGATGGGGGACCGTGATCTTGAGGTGGACTAGATGGGATGGTAGGATCTTGATCTAGAGAAGGGGATATGTTTGCATGCTTTGGATTAGACTCTTGGCGTGACTCATCGTGTGTGGGAGGCATGGTAATGGAGTCTTGTTGGGACTCTTCAAATGGGGAAGATGGAGGGATGGAAGATTCATGAGGTTCATTGGAATGGGTTTTGGTGCTACTAGGGGTGGGAGGAGTGGATTGGATTTGGGTATCTTCGATGGATTGGGTGGATCTAGGAGTAGAGGGAGTGGATTGGACTTGGGTGTCTTCGATGGATTGGGTGGATCTAGGAGTAGAGGGAGTGGATTGGATTTGGGTGTCTTTGATGGATTGGGTGGATCTAGGAGTAGAGGGAGTGGATTGGATTTGGGTGTCTTCAATGGATTGCGTGGATCTAGGAGTAGAGGGAGTGGATTGGACTTGGGTGTCTTCGATGGGTTCAGTGGCTCTCATAGTAGGGAATGTGGGTTTAATGGATTTAGTGGGTTCAATGGTTTCAATGGTTTGATCAGTGCTAGGGGTGGTAACAACAATGATAGGTGTGGTATGGAGAAGGGTCTCATCACTAGCGACCATGGATGATGGATTGGGATGGCATGGTTCCATGACTTCAAGATGCGGGGCTGGGGATGGCTTCTTTGTAATGAGTCCTTGGAGAACTTATGAAATGAGAGACTTGCATATGGTTGGCTTAGCTGGGGTGGTAGAAATGGATGAGGGATTATGGATTGGTTGACTACTGTTAGATGGAGGAATGGGATTGAATGTAGGACTATGAGTAGATGGGGGATGTTTAGGTAAGTGCCTCAGGGAGGTTTTCACTAGATGACCTCTTTTTACTTTTCTTATTTTTATTTTTGTGACTGGAGTGTTCATCTTCCCTCAATACCATAAGGTTGACATACGTGTCCGGAGACATACTGACAGGTGTGGTATTATGTAGGTCCCAATCGATGAGCTCAGGGTGACAAAGGGACAGGTTAATGGTGCAGATGGATAAACATTCGAACATGGATGACAGGTCGGTATGATCAACATCATTGTACGCATGTATGATAGATTCTTCCTCAGGTATGTCTGCCAATGAACCATCATCCATGGTGATACTATTAGAAGTATTAGATGATGTTGCGGTGATTTTCTGTTTTCTGTCGTATCCGATGCCTACTTTCTTTGGTGATTGTGGTGTATCAATGGGTTGCAACCGCCCTTGTTCCTCTTTACCTAGGCCTCTACCTTGATAGTTATGTTTTTCCATGAACTTTGTTGGCCAAGGGTACTTTTCCTGAAAATATTTCTTTAGAGGAGTTTCTGGTTCGGGCTCTTCTCGGTAGACCCATTAACTTATGTCTTCCTCTGGTGCATCGACCTTAACACTCGGAGATCTGAAAGTGGTAGTGGGAATGTTTGTACCACTGAAGGTGATGATCTTGTCTTCCTTTTGTGTAGCGTGTGAAGGTTGACCATACTCATGTGGTGATGGTGGCATGGTCGCTACATTGAGAGCTGTATGCATCTCATACTCACGGCACCCTTTGTCAATGATCTGGATTCTAGTGACTGAAGGATTAGTGGTGGAGGATGAAGTGGTGATCATGGTGGATGATGGATTGGAGGATGACATCTGGGATGCCCCCATTTTGACCCTAGAACAATAATGCAAATGGGAAAAAGATGTTTCTAAAGCTCGACAATATTCAAACGGTTGGGGGTCGGCGTAGATGGTGATCTCTTGCCCATTGACTAGGAATTTGAGGCATTGATGGTACGTGGATGGGAAGGCTTGCATAGCATGGAGCCATGGGCGGCCAAGGAGGAGATTATACGGTAAGTCCATATCAAGGACGTGACAAGTAGTATATTGGAGCACAAGTCCCACTTGGATAGGAAGACTGATGATTCCTTCTGAATTTCTCTTTGCATTGTCATAAGCTTTGATTGTAATTATCTGGTTGCTTAGGTCCGCTTGAGTATACCCTACCTATTTTATGAATTTCAAAGTACATAAATTGAGGGCAGAGCCATTATCTACCAAGACCCTTTTTATTTTATGACGGGCGACTATGACTTCGATATGTAGGGGGCGGTTGTGGTGGACATTGATGTTTGGCATGTTGTCTTGGCTGAAATGGAGGTGATAGAGATAAAGCCAGGTGTCCCACCAAAGCTTGGAATTGTGTGGGGTCGATGTCATTTGGTATGTGGGTCTCCTGCAAGGCTCTATTGAGGATCTCTTGATGTACTGGGGAAGACTTAAGCAAATCCAAAATGGATATATGAGCGGGGGTATTCCTCAGGTGATCAAGGATGTTATATTGAGAGTTTACAGGAGTGGGTTGGATGGGTGCAAAGGCTGCAGGGATGGTTATGCAGGCTCGTCATGTAGTCACAGCACATTGAGGGTCTTTGGCTTTAATGTGTATCATGGATACTCGTGGTTCCACCTGCTCAATGTAATGAATAACACCTTCATAATTGAAAGGCACATTCTTGTAATTCACATTATGTGCTGTTGTTTTGGGGATTACTGTTGGAGGTGCTAGGGCCTTGACCATGGTTTGGGAAGGCATTTTGATAGATTTGCAGTTGAGCATTAGACGACGAAGGTTGGGTGGGGTCAATCTTGATATCTCCTCGATCAATGAGATCTTGGACATAATTTTTTAAACCCTGAAACTTATTCAAAGAGTGTCCCTTGATTTTATGAAAGTCACAATACTCATTTTATTTAAACCATGTCAGCTTGGGTTTGGACTCATCGAATGGCTTGGTGACAGGGTATGTGATGGGGTAATTGATTTGTAGCAATTTATTAAAAACAACACTCAAGGGTTCACCCAATTGGTCGCATTGGCGTTTGGTGTTCCCCTGGTTTTTTTGGTTTGATTGTTGAGGGGGATGAGGTGCCCCCTGGGGTACCGATATGGCGTTGGGTACAAACTGCTGTTGCCTTTGGGATGCATTCACCACTTGGACATGTTTGGTTTCTGTCACTCCATCGTTCACTGCATTTTTGTTCTTATTCCAAAAGCGTGGTTTATCTCCAAATGACCTTTCTTTATCATGACTATGTATTTTGATGTTTCCTTTGGCAATAAGGGCACATTCAAGGATAGGCCCCTTTTCCACTATCTCTGTGAAAGTGGTGACACAATGTAGTCTAAAATTGTGGGCCATGTCAGGATGATAATTCTCCACAAAAAGGGTATCTTTTTCTTTCAGAGGATTTTTCATTCGGCTAGCTAATGCACGCCCCCGTTGGAGGTAGCTGGTAAAGGTTTCTCCATCACGTTGTTTCTCTTTTAGGAGATCTAAAGAGTCTATATCCTTCTGCAAATTGAAAGAGAAATAGGATACAAACTTTTCTGAGAAGTCTGCAAAAGTTTTTATGGACCCCTTTTCGAGAGTCATGAACCAATCTAGGGCATGGCTTGCTAGGCTTCATGGGAACAAGCGCAAGAGATAGTTATCACTATACATGACTTCTTGACACTGTGAATAAAACTCCTGCAAGTGAGCTTTCGGGTCTTTGTCTCCCTTATATTTGTCAAATTTTGGAATCTTGAAATGTTTAGGAAATGGGATCAATGAGATGGATGGATCAAACGGGTATGGGCATATATCTTCGAATTTGAATGATTGTTTTGTAGCCCCAGCTTGAAGATCCTTAAGTGTAGGTTTGATTTCCAATAAATCGGAGCTAGCTGGTGGTGGGTTGGGGGGATATTGATGATAGAATTATGAGGGATCTTGCTGAAGGGGCGTCAGATTGTGGAAATACGGGTTTGGATGATTGGATGATGACATGTTTTCTTGGTAAGAAAAGGGGTTCTGTTGATATGGGGGTTGTTGTTGCGGGGCATAATATGAATTTGTTTGGTAAAGGTGTGGGGTAGGTTGGATGGGGCATTGTGTGTTGGTTTGTTGATATTGAGGATATTGTTGTGATTGTTGGGAGGTTGTATAAAGCGATTGTTGGGGAAATTGTTGTTGATTATGATGATAGTAGTGTTGGGGGGTTGTTGTGATGTCGAGTGTTGTATGGGTTGAGGTGGGATATTGTGTTGTGGTTGGACCTTTGGATGCAAGAGGGACATGAGAAAGGGAGATATGGTTTGGGCAGTAGGTTGAGATGGATTGCCTTGTGACTGGTAGGATGGTTGTTGTGAAGAGGCCAAGGTATTGTGTATAGGTTGTTGCGGATGAGATGGCGGAGGTAGCGTGGGCGTATTTTGTAAAGGGGGTTGTTGGGTTCCGCTTGGAATGTTTAGCTGGGGTGTGCCTTGTGGAGGTAATTGAGGTGGAATGGTAGATTGGTGAACCTGTTGAGGTGGTATGTTGGTGGTCCTGAGAGGCGGAAGTGATGTAGCAAAGGAGGTGCCCCCAATGTTGACTGGAGGTTGGTTGGAAGGAAGGGGTGTCGTTAACGTTAATGGAGGAGGTTGGGAAACACTTTGTGGCATGTCGTAAGCAAATGGGTTATTGGGATTAGGAACTTGAGGTCCACCTATAGCTGAGGTCAAAGCGTGTGGGGAATAATTAACCTGATAAAGAATGGCATTGCCAGATTCAAGTTGGTGCCAACCCTCGACTGGAGGAACATTGGAGAAGTAGGAACCTTCTGGTACATTTTGGGACCCTTGGAGTACATTAGCTGGGGCACCCCCATATTTGGACCAGTCAACATTTGAGGGGGGTTTGACACCCTTCTCAATTAAATGGGCCAAGATTTCTTCACCATGTTTCTCAAGCAAGTGGTCAGTCATTTGTACATTGGCAGGATTACTAAAATGTTCCTCAAGTGTGAGTTCAAGTTGATTAACCATACTCTCTTCACCATGTGGCGAGTTATTCTAATTCTCAGTGTTAGAATGTGATGAAGTACCGTTATGAGGATCATGAGGGATGTTGGTACCTTTGTTAGGATCTGATGAGACATTGATTGTGTTTTTGGGATCTTGGGGGTTGTTTGGTTGGGCATTCTGAGCTTGACGGTTGGCCATTTTCTTTGCTTGTGAACGAGTCTGAATGGGCATGCAAATGCTAGATGTCAAATGATTTGATTGTGATGGGGTTCGGATTGGATCAAATTGGATTTTGATTGATCAGATTGGATTTAGATTGGATTGGATTGGATTGGATTGGATTTGATTGGATATGATTTCAATTGGATTGGATTTCAATTTGAGTTGGATTGGACTTAAGTTTGATTTGGATCGGATTGGATTAGATTTGGATCTCGATTGGAGTTGGATTGGACTTGAGTTTGATTTAGATTGGATTGGATTAAATTTGGATTTGGATTGGATTTGATCGGATTTGGATTTGGATTGGATATGATTTCAATCGGATTGGATTTTGATTTGAGTGGGATTGGACTTGAGTTTGATTTGGATCGGATTGGATTAGATTTGGATGTCGATTGGAGTTGGATTGGATTTGGATTAGATTTCGATTTCGATTGGATTTGATTGGATTTGGATTTGGATTGGATTTGGATTTAATTTCAATTGGATTGGATTGGATTAGATTTGGATTTGATAGGATGGGTATGGTTGAAAGATGAAAGATGTGAGAGAGAGACTTTAAGCTTGATTACATGAGGTTACCCTTAGTGACCCTAGAGCTTTGATTGATTAAGAGAATGATTACGGCACTGAATCCACCTTAAGATAGGAATGGATTGATTGGGCCGAGGATGATAACTTACAACACCGAATTCACTTCAAGATGGAAGCGAATTGATTGGGGTTGAAGTTAAAAACTAATAATCAACTTCAAGCGCTATAGTCAATTTGGATATCCACTTTGTAATACAAGGTTAGGATGGTTTGGCTATGGGTGGTGTTTGGCAATGTGAATGGTGAAGTTGTGACGTATGGACTTTTGGATGAAAAATTAAAATGAAAAAGGTGGATTAAAGATGATTGTGGAAAATGAATGGGGATCTATAATGGTTGACGAAGGTTTGGAGTGATAGAATGGGGGTTTAAATGGATCAAATGGAGGTTTTGGGAGGCTTAGAATGAGAAACTGGAGGCTTAGGATGATGAGATAAATGGTTGGAAATGATTAAATGATGGTTTAGAGGCTAAATCAATCCAAATGGGGCAGTTTCAGGTGTTCAGGAGGGAAAATTCGCCCTTCTGCAGCAAAAATCAGGGCGTTGACAGCAAAATTAGGGGTGTAGACAGCTTTATGTAGTAAATCAGGGGCGTGGCCAGCAAAATCAAGGGCGTAGACAGCTTTCTACAGTAAATCAAGGGCGTGGCCAGCAAAATCAAGGGCGTAGACAGCTTTCTACAGTAAATCAGGGGCGCTGCCGCCTTTCTGCAGTAAGGCAGAGTTGGGTTTTGATGGCAATGGCTATGGCAAGGACGCAAAATGATAAAGTAAGACCAAAGTATCAAAAATTTGACAGATTTTACACAAGAAAACACTTTGAGCAAGCACAATCCTATGATTAATATTAAGGGTATGGCAAGGCAAAGTCTTAATATAGGATGCACAAGGCTTCTAGGGAGTCCTCGATATATTCTCGGTGCGTGAGGTACAACCGTGAACACCAGTCCATCACAAGCATGAGTCGGGAACCCCAGCGAGATACTAAAAGGCTCGAACCAACTCTTCACGTCTATCTAGGTATCACCCTAGCTTCAACGCTCCACCAATTACGATGCAACTGGATTGGGGTACAACTTTCATTCTCCCCCCTTTATATACCCCACTGGTATGTGTAGTTGGAATCGTCCCTTGGGGTGATGAAATCCCCAAGCAGGTCCCACTAAAAAGAAGATACTAACCATTTCCAACTACTCCCCAGGCTCACACAAAGTGCAAGGGGAAAGCGAAAACGAATTAATATCCCCTTGGGTAACACAAGAATAAACAATAACAGCAAGCAATGAGGTTTAATCCCCCTAATTAGACTATGTTCGAAACAGCAAAGATAATTTTTGAAAATCTGATTATGTAGATGACCCTGCAAACAAATGTTAGTTGTCCTCTTTTTTGTCTTTGGTCAAATTTCACCACAATATGCTGCAAAACATTAGCGAAAAGCAAAAATATTCTTTCCAAAATAATGTTAGAGGGTTATCACGTGAAAACAGCAAAAAACTAGAGCAAAAACGAAGCCAAAATGCCTATTTTACCTTCCAAACTGTGCTGTTTTGGGGCGTTGCCGCCTTTCTGTGAGAGCACTGCCGCCTTTCTATAGGGGTACTGCCACCTTTCTACAGGGGAGATGTCACCTTTCTGCGGGGGCGCTGCCGCCTTTCTGCAGCAAACTTTGTCAGATTTTAAAAAAAATGGAAAGTTGTGCCCCTTGCACTGCAAGAAAAGTGTTAGTAAAACCTTCTAAGTGTATCCCTAATTGCAACAATCGCGTTAGAAAGAATAAAACTTTCAGGTGGCCAAGAGGGCGCTGCCGCCTTTCTGCATGGGCGCTGCCGCCTTTCTGCGAGTTTTTCCTTCAAAATTCTTAACCAAAAGAGATGTTAAATGCAAGACCCGTATGTGGGTCCCACTAGGCGTGCCAAAAATGTATACCCTGATATTCTATCCTAATCTAAATGTGCAAACTAACTAAGAAATGTGAATGACAAAATACCAAGGACACCTCAAGATTAGTCAAAAGAGTGATACAATGAAAAGGAAAATGAATAAAATGAAATTCAAATAGTTTCACCTTCCTTGTTGTTGATATCCCTTTGATTGGCCCTTGCTTGGAATGGTTTGTGTGCTTCTTAGATGATTGTTTAGGTGGCTAAAATGCAAGATTCAATGTGCAAGATGATTAAAGAGATGGCTAAATGATGGTAAAAGATTGAGGATTCAAATGGGCAGCATGTGGTTATGAAAATATTAAGTGTTTTGAGAATGCAAATTAGCAGCATAAGGTTGCTCCAAATGAAAGTGTTGAAAATGCCCTTGAGGAGGGGGTATTTATAGAAGGATTTGAATTCTCTAGAGAATTCAACAGTCAAGATTGATCCAAGAAGGCCAAGATGAAGGGCTATGGTGGGTTGAGAACCCACAAGCCCTCACATCTTGACATGTGGAGGGTGAAGTGGACAAGAGGATATGAGGTGTATGTGAGGTGTCAAGAAAAGTACATGAGGTGGAAAAAGGACATGCACCTTGGGGAGTGAGAAGATTTCCACAAAAAGGGATTTCTTGTCCCCAAGTGGGAGTGAAAGGGACATTTGAGAAATTTTGGAATTCCTCAAAAATCTACATGGGAAAAGGAAAGGTGGTTGGGGATATAAATGTGAATTAAAAATTCACATTCTTAGGATGATCTAGAGGATAAAAGGTGGGCTCCAAAAAGGTGGGACTTGGTCACATGTGGAGATTGTGACAAGTCCAAGGTTCTAGAAGCCTTGGAAGGACAAAATGTGAATTAAAAATTCACATGGGGAGGAGAGACATGGATGAATAAAAAGGAATTAAAAATTCCTTGGGGGATGATTAGGTTTTAATTAATCAGTAATTAGAAGATAAATGAGGATTAGAAGCCAACTTGCAAAAGTTGAGGATGTGACACATCCTAATCAAGGATTAGGCATGTGCACATCCCTAATGAAGAAATTAGGAGATGGATTAGGATTAGATTAAAATGATGTGAGGAATTAAATAAATGTAATATTTATTTAATTTATTTGATGAAAAGAGGATTAAGAGGGTAAGGTATTTAATTATTAATTAAATACCTTAGGGATTTGGCAGAATTAAAGATATTAATTAAATAATAGTAATATTATTTAATTAACTCGGATAAGAGGATGTTTAGACGAAAAGTGATAAATTTGGATAAATTAAGTGTCCAAATTTGGATGTCTACACCCACAATGGAAGAGAATGAGAGTAGACCAAACCAACACTTAACCAAGACCCAAAACAACATCCCAAATCAATCACATGCTTCCTTGATTGATACTTATCCTTTACATGGTGTGTAGACACCAAGTTGGCCAAACCTAATGAAAATGCAAATGAAATTTGAAGTACATGCTTCTGTAACAAGAAGATAACATGTAGACCACATAAAAAGCTTCATCATACACTAGAACACATCTTGGATGCCTTCAGATTCATCTGTAACTAATGCAACATCCTTCATACATAGAACAATTTACATTAGTCCATCCAGACTATACAAACACACATAGTAATTTTGAACCTAGTCTTTCAGAGCACCAAACCATGAACGCCTTTCATAGAACATAGATAACACCATTACATGCCTTCTTCTATATCCACAAGACCTGAAACAAACTAGTTGAGGATTGTGAAGTAGATACATTTCTCCCAATCCATGGACAAACAACTCTGCCAAACCAGTTCACAAACTGGTGAACACAACTTTCACTCTTCATCAACCCAAAATCTATAATCCAGATATATCACCCAAGGATGTCCTTAAACAATACTTTAGATATGTACAAGCATAGGACCAACACAAAAGAAATGAAAAGCACAAACTAGAGCACATTCTGAACACACACATAATTATTTCTTCACTATTTCTCAAAAGCACTTGGTAACTCATCATATCAGCACACCTGCAACACCATAAAGATAGCTCCATGTACTCACAACATCTCAATAATATTTCAACTATACATGCAAAATCTACAGTCACCTGATTCATTTCTCTATAACAACCTACATTGTGTTGACATCAATGACAACATTAATGACAACAACACCAAACTCATTCATACTTGCAACATGTGTGTTATTTATTTTGAGATAAAAAGGCTTTAGAATTTTAAAATACCTTTGACATATTTTAACTTGAGGAAACCTCTCTACAAAGTCAGCAAAAATTTGGGTTTGAGTGGTATCCAAAAAAATGCTTTGGATGTGGCTCACGGATTTTACTACCAATTCTCCTTCTTACAACATCTCTTTGATTGGGAGAGATCCTTGTGTTATCCTTCCAAAAATCTTGTAATAGAAATGTCAAGGCTTGAGAAATTTATTTATCTTTACATGGTACTCTACCCAAGAATTCCCATAACTCATTGCTATTTGGATAATCCACTCTTTCACGCCTTCTTTTAGCTCTCATTAGAGATGATCTACTTATTTTCAAATATTTAATTGTCTTTGTAAGGTTTATCTTGTTCCTACTTTGACTACTTAACAATGTTGTTTTCATCACATGTGTTGTGGCACAACTATATTTTGTGTGTGAGGTAGAACCCACACTCTCATATGCACTCATCAGATTCTTTACAATAGATTTTTCATTTGAGTCATCCGATGTTCTTAGCCCAAGATTCTTCATGGTGAGCCTAAATTTTATTTTCCTCATCATTTCAACAAATAGTTAACATCTTCCATCTAGCCTCACTTAGCTTCTCAAAAAATAAACTCCATATCCTCTTTGCATATCTTTGACATGTACGTTTTGGAATCTTATCAACCATTCTTTTCAAAACATTGGAATCAATATCAATCAAATATTTAGATTTTATATGCACAACTCTAGGAGTTCTCAAAGGTAAAGTTGTGTCAACATTAGGATTTTCAACAACACCGAACATAGATGGCTTACCTTCAATTGGAGGTGAAACCAATGACATAACTTTAGATTGACTTGTAAATGATGTTGTACTTCCAACTTGAGATGTTGTATGTGGAATGTCTTCAAATAGAGATGTTTTTGTTGATGTGCTTTCAAAACCACATGTTGTTGATGTTGTCTCTTCAACTAGAGATGTGATTATTGATGTACTTTAAACATGATATATTGTATATGGTGTGCATTGAACTTCACTTATGGTTGATGATGTGCCCCCAACTTCTAGATTAATTTCTCTCCTTGTACAAAGTTTTTGCATCTATTCCCTTTGTGTTTCCAATTTGGAATCTCTCTTAGATTACACAAGAATTTCTTCCTCTATGCGCTACAATTTTTTTCTTCATGAGCTTTCCTTTTTGTTTCTCTTCTCCTTACAATTTTTAGCTTCACATTCATCTAGTATTAGAGGCTTTTCTCATTTCCTCAACATGACGTTGAATGATACATGTTCACAAACACACATAGAAAAAAAGTAAGTAATGCATTTTATGAAACATATTCATATCATTGATTACATTGCATTTTATGAAACATGCAAAGAATTTTATAAAACATATTCATATCATTGATTGCATTGCATTGCATATCTTTCAAACTCAAAGAATAACTTCATGTTGCATAGTTCTACCAAATTATTTTTCATACATGTCTACCTCAACCTTTTTAATACATGTCTACCAAAGAATTTTATGAAAAAAGCTAGTGATTTTTTTATAAAATTCCTCAAGGAAATATGGTCTCATGGTGATGGACATCACCATCAGACCATGTTTCTTTGAGGAATTCTTTCAAGCAACTTAGTTCATTTTCAATGCTACCATATTTTCCATACATGTCTACCAATGCATCTTATCAAACATGTCTATGCTACAACATTATTCATACATTTCTACTTCATCCTTTTTCATACATGTCTACCAAAGCATTTTATGAAAGAAGGAAATGATCTATTTGGAAAAATACCTCAAAGAAATTTGGTCTCATGGTGATGGACATCACTATGAGACCACATTTCTTTGAGGCATTCTTTCAAACAACTCAATGCCTTTTCTATCCTACCACATTTTCCATACATTTCTACCTATGATAGGTCAAAATTAGGTGCTATAAAATGAGCAGCAAGCAAGAGAATACAAAATAACACTAAAAACTACCTACACCTCAAGATTAGCCTAGTTGGATTCAACAAAATATAAAAACAACAAATGAAACTTCTTACCTTGGGTTGAATCGATCCTTTGGTTGGCCCTTCGATCTTCGGTGTTGTGTGCTCCTTGGATGGCAAGGGATGCAAGCTAAATGATGATATGAAGGTGAATGCAAGTGAGTGTAAGCATGAAAATGGATAAGTATGGATTCTAGGAAAAATTTGCAAGAGTTTGGCTACAATGCATGATCTCTTCAAAATGAGAGAAAAGAGGGGGTATTTATAGAGATTTTGGAAATCTCTAGGGAAATGGATGGTCAAGATTGAGCCACCAAGATCAAGATGTAGGGCTAAGGTGAGTTGAGAACTCACAAGCCCTCACATATTGACATGTGGCATGTGATATGGCTTAAAAAGGGTGATGTGTACATGAGGTGGAAGGATAGTACATGGCATGGAGGTACTATATAGTACCTTGGGATTGGGAAAAGGTCTCCTCATAAAGGAGGTACTTATTCCCATGTGGGTGAGAGGACATATGGGGAATTAAAAATTCCTCAAATATTCTCCTGGGGATGAGAGAAGGAATTTAAAATTCCTTTAAATGCATTGGGGGAATAAATGTGAATTAAAAATTCACATGGGAATGGAGATGCCTTGTCCAAAAAGAAAATCATTTAATAGGGTTGACTTGATTAAGTGTTTAAGGTTGTGCAAGTACTCAATTAGACTAATTAATGAAGATTAGAAGAGGGTTAGATTTCATATGTGACTTGATGTGACAAGTCAAAGATCACATGGGGAAGATAAAAAGGAATTTAATATTCCTTGGAAGGATAAAAGGAATTAAAAATTCCTTGAGAGGTTGATTAGGCTAGTTAGTGAAGGATTAGAGAAGGGTTAGGTGGCTAAGAGAGAAAAGTTGGAGGATGTGACACATCCTAATCAAGGATTAGGCATGTGTACATCCAAATGATGAGATTAGAAGATGGATTAGGATTAGATAAAAAATGATGGAGGATGTGACATGAAGGGAATTAAATAAATGGCATATTTATTTAATTCAATTGATGAAAAGGGGAAGGTATTTAATTATTTAACTAGATACCTTAGCGATTTGGCAGAATTAAGGATATTAATTAAATAATAGTGATATTACTTAATCAATGCAAATAAGGGGATGCTTAGATGAAAGGGGATAAATTTGGATAAATTAAGTGTCCAAATTTAGGTGTCTATACTACCAAAGCATCTTATCAAACATGTCTATGCTACAACATTTTTCATACATGTCTACCATTTGAAGAATTTTATGAAAGAAGGAAGTGAGTTGCTTGGAAAATTGCCTCAAAGAAATATGGTCTCATGGTGATGGACATCACCATGAAACCGCATTTCTTTGAGGAATTATTTTAAATAGCTCACTACCTTTTCTATGCTACTAAAGAATCTTATCAAACATTTATATGCTACAACATTTTTCATACATGTCTACCCCAACCTTTTTGATACATGTCTACCAAAGCATTTTATGAAAGAAGATAGTGAGTTATTTGGAAAAATGCCTAAAAGAAATGTGGTCTCATGGTGATGGACATCACCATGAGACCACATTTCTCTGGGGAATTCTTTCAAACATCTCACTACCTTTTCTACGCTACCACATTTTCCATACATGTCTACTAAAGCATCTTATCAAACATGTCTATGCTACAATGGATTTTAATACATGTATACCAAAACATATTATCAAAATAGTTCAATTCCTTGTTGCTATGGCTAAAATCCTAAAACAAGTGCTTCCAAAAGAAGACAATGAGCTATTTGAAATAATTCCTCAAAGAAACGTGGTCTCATGGTGATGGACAAGTGAACTATTTGAAAGAATTCCTCAAAGTAATGTGCTCTCATGGTGATGGATATCACCATGAGACCACATTTCTTTGAGGAATTATTTCAAACAGTTCACTACCTTTTCTATGCTACCACATTTTCCATACATGTCTACCAAAGCATCTTATCAAACATGTATATGCTATAACACTTTTCATAGATGTCTACCTCAACCTTTTTAATACATTTCTACCAAAGAATTTTATGAAAGAAGGCAGTGAGTTGTTTGGAAAAATTCCTCAAAGAAATGTGATCTCATGGTGATGGACATCACCATGAGACCACATTTCTTTGAGGCATTCTTTCAAATAGCTCATTTTCTTCTTTTTAGAGCACATGTTTTAGCCTTTTAGCCATAGAAGCAAGGAAGTGAACTATTTGATAATATGCTTTGGTAGACAAGCATGGAAAATGTTCTAGTAGACATGTATTAAAGGCCATAATAGCATAGACATTTTAAATAAGATGCTTTGGTAGAAATGTATGTAAAATGTGGTAGCATAGAAAAGGCAATGAGTTATTTGAAAGAATTCCTCAAAGAAATTTTTCCATGTCAACTAGATTACACATCTACTAGAGCATTTTCCATACATGTCTACAAAGCATATTATCAAATAGTTCACTTCCTTGCTACTATGGCTAAAAGCCTAAAATAGGTGCTTTCGAAAAGAAGGCAGTGAGTTGTTTGAAAGAATGCCTCAAAGAAATGTGGTCTCAAGGTGATGGACATCACCATGAGACCACATTTCTTTGAGGTATTCTTTCAAACAACTCACTACCTTTTTTATGCTAACACATTTTCCATTCATGTCTACCAAAACATCTTATCAAGCATGTCTATGGTACTACATTTTCCATACATGTCTAACAAAGCATTTTATGAAAGAAGGTAGTGAGTTGTTTGAAAGAATTCCTCAAATAAATGTGGTCTCATGGTGATATATGGTGATGGAAATTGCCATGTGACCACATTTCTTTGAGGCATTTCTCAAAATAGATCACTACCTTTTCAATGCTACCACATTTTCATACATGCCTACTAAAGCATATTATCAAATAGTTCACTTCCTTGCGGCTATGGCTAAAAGAATAAAATAGGTTCTTTCAAAAGAAGGAAGTGAGTTGTTTGAAAGAATTACTCAAAGAAATGTGGTCTCATGGTGATGTACATCACCATGAGACCACATTTCTTTGAGGCATTCTTTCAAACAACTCATTGCCTTTTCTATGCTACCACATTTTCCATGCATGTCTACCAAAGAATCTTATCAAACATGTCTATACTACCACATTTTTCATGCATGTCTACCAAAGCATTTTTTATACATGTCTAACAAAGCATTTTATGAAAGAAGGCAGTGAGCTATTTGAAAGAATTCCTCAAAGAAATGTGGTCTCATAGTGATTTTTGGTGATGGATATTGCCATGAGAACACATTTCTTTGAGGCATTTTTTGAAACATCTCACTGTCTTTTTTTTGCTACCACAATTTTTGTTACACCCCAAATGTAAAGATACTATTTACTATTACTACATAGGGTAAATATGGATGTAATTTGAATTCTAGAGATGAATAAAATATGTGTGTACCTTGTTATCAATATGTATGTTATCTCATTTGATGATTGTCTCACATGATATTACCTCAGTTGATGTTATTCATGGTGAAATATTGCATATAAGCGAATGAAAGGTTATTGAATTATTATTATTCTAACTTTGGAGATGTTAATGTATACTGCATATTGTTATGAACAATTGACAGTCATGTGCATGTGTTAGTGGATGCAGGTATGTGTTCCATTCCTCCAGGAAAAGGGAAAGTATCACTCGGGAGAAGATCTTGGTCGGGTAACCGGTAAAAGTAAACTATCTGATCATATACATACACCACATTAGAAAGATTCAATTTAGTCAGTTTGAGGGTAATAGTTAAGTCATCCCTAGTCATATGTTTGCATTTTAGAGTCTTGTTTACTTTTGCATGCATTGGGTTATTTTTATCTATTTGAGCTTTTGAGATCTTTCTTGTGCTATTACAATCATATAGACAATTGGGATGTATGTGGAAGTATGTTTATATATATGCACATGTGTTTAATTGGGATCTAACAACACATATATGCATATGTATAGATATACCACACATACACACTTATCAATATGATGGTAAACAAGAATGACTATATGTGAAATGGATGTGAACATATATATATGTGAATAGTATATACATGTATCTATATGTATATGTATATTGATACATGTGTAAGCTGGTGAATGGACATGCTCATATGGATGCATCGATATAGATATAAACATACATATGTGTACATAGAGGCATATACATTTATACGTATATAGACACTTACATTCATTATAATGTGTTTATTATATATTATCTTTTGTGTACTCATATATATATATATATTAGTGGATATATATATATATATATGTATATACATATATATATGTAAATACATGTTAAGGTATTTAAGTATATATATATGTATATAATATATATTATATATAAATATATATAATAATATATATTATACACATTATATATGGTAATAGAGATTGAATATCTCTTATTTGTTTAAGTCGATTCATAAGGTTGACTTATAGTTGATATAGACTATCGAATGAAGGTCGATATCGACCATGTCTTTGGAAGCTAACTTAAAAGCTATTCATTGCCAAGTGGAAACCGATTATCCTTGAGAATAGCATGTGATATATGGCATGGATTTGCATTTGGTATTGTTGGTTGTAGAACCCTTGACTTGGTCAACATGGTTAATGAGACCATGCTTGATATTGTTTCACGTATTAACTGGTTATTGTTGATTCACTTACCATTTGCATTGATTGAAGTCTACTACCATATTATGGATGTTGACTGAGTTTTATGACACCAAATATGAGGAAATAGAATAGCAGATGGTGCCACCTTTGTGTTGGTTTTGCTATAGATTTCTTCTCATTGAAATTTTTTGAATTCTCCATGTGCAATTTGATTAATTCTTTGAATTGTTGTCATGTAAACTAGTCGATCTATAGGAGGATTTGTTGAATTTGTGCTTAGTTGATTGCCACCTTAATGCTTAGTTGATTTGCATGAATATTTCTCTCCAATTGCATTCCTAAACCGTAGGATTTGTAGTTGCTTGGTTTCTCTATAAATAGTTGAACCATTTCACTATGAGGGATGCATTCCTTTCAAGAGATTATACATCTTTTTAAATTATTATTTCTACAATATAGCCATCCACACTTTTCTTAGCATTGAGAGAGAGATAGGGAGAGAGTTCTTATAGTTTGTGAGGAGATTATATTTTGAGAGGCATAAGCTATCAACTTGAGAGGTGGAGATTATAGTGAAATTTCTTGAGAAGTTGTTTGACAAGCTAGTTGTTATTGGAGAAGGATGCTTTGTTGTCTTTAGTTTGGATAAGCAATAACAGGGATGAGGATCCCTTCTTTGTTATTTTACTTTGAATAATGTGTCTTGCTTGCAAGGTTGAGATGTCTTTTCCAATATATGCATTAGTGAATGTAGATTATTTTGAAAAGAAATTTGAGTCTATTGTGTTGTTTTCATATTGTGTTTTTATGTACTCCATAGTAGGAGATGAGTGTTATCATAGGTATTATATACTAGGTATGATTGAACACGAAAATCACATCTGATGCATTTAGCTAAGTTATTGATTTAACTAGGAAATCTTATGCATACTCCTAGGAGAGATAATCCAATATGGGAGAGATTTATTCATAATATATTAATTTATCTTTGGAATGAAGGACTATACATTGACTAGAAAATACCTATCTTTTGAACTTACTAGTAGGTAGGTTTATTCATAATATATTAATATGGTTGTGGGTTATTAGAGATGATGGACTATCCATTGAAGGAAATACCTATGCGTAGCTTAATATAGCCTTAAGTCAAATCAGCCCTGAGTAGTGTATGTGATAGATGACCCTACAAAGAACATACTGAATGAAACACTTTGGCCAAAGTAGTGTGATGACCTTTGGCTCCACTTTCATTTCACCATGATCCAGTTTTACATGTTAGACAAAAATTGTGGGATTACAAGTTCTAGTTATGTAGGACAACACTATGCTCTATTCGTTGTCGTTAACAGTTACTCTACCAATCTCTTCATTGAAGGGAAGGGCCATCTATCAAATAATAAATGTGTGGGGGACCACATTATGATTCCATGGTTGGTGGAAAATCACCTAAGTGATGCTTCTCCTCCACAGTAGGTGATAGAAGAACCAAAATTTGAAAGGAAGGATCTTGGACCATCTTATAGCTATTTGTTCTAAATATATTTGAGCTTTATTTGTAAATTTATGATTTCGTACATTGATGTATTTATCAAATGAAAATGAATTCATGTTATATATGTTTTATATCTTGATTGGAAAGTATCAATAAAGAAAAGAAAAAAAATTATTCGTGATGGGATGTTACTTGTTTTATTTACTCGTTTGGTGTAAAATTAGAAATTTTTACTTCATAGAAGAGATAGTATGTTACATGTGGTATCAAAGCTACCAGGTTTATCTGTAGAACCTATGATATCATCATTCTTTCCATACAACATTATCTAATTTTGTGAAATTCTTGTGCCAAGATGGTGCATGTCAGATTAACAGATCGAAAGTCAGTAATCAGAAATGACCGTTACCTAAAGGCCAAGAAGGAAAGAGATCCATCGTTAGAACCATAGAGGGAACTAACTATGATAATGCTATCTAGTTGAGTGACACTAAAACCTTTATTCATCCACTTTCTCAGATCAATGATGTGAAGAGGAAGATAAATATGGAGGCTATATATAATTACCTACCAACTATCTCACTAGAAAAATCCAAGTCATTACCACTTTCCAAGGATATTCCTTTAGAAGAAATTGTTAGACCAACATTCATCTTTAGGGATATCAGAGTTCTACCATTGGCTAAAGTTGTTAGAACACAATGATTTACTGAGATGGGGGTGAATGAGTAGATACTAAAACTTTATCCCTCAAAACTTTTATGTAGATAACTTCCTTAACTCCAAATACCTTGTGCAGATTTCTTACTCAACTCTTATTGTGTATATTGAAAACTAAATATGTAAACATAACTATGTAAACATAAATATGTAAATAGGAAATCAACAAAAATTCCCACAAAACCAGATATTCATGGAAAACCCAATATGGGAAAAACCATGGTCACCAAGGTTGCTTGAGTTTACTGCTCAAGTCTAATGTCACAAATGAAATCTCTATTACAATGTTTAGGTCTACAACCCAAGGATGCTTCAACACCCTGATTTAGGAGCTACAACTCCAAGGAAGTAAGAAATCCCTGCTTTAGAAGCTACAACTTCAAGGATGCTACAACACCCTCATCTAAGTTACAAATCAATACAATGAGGAAACCACTTATGTGATAACAAAAAAAAGTATGCATAAAACTTGGTTCTACAAAACTTGATCATACTTCATTACATTCAATAAAATGTTGCACATTCTACAACACACACTCTATTGTTGAAGTTTCACTATTAGCAACACATCCTTATGCACTTCTCTCTTCTACACATAGAATAATCAACATTCTATCTTGATGCTCCGCTCTTCTTTCCCTTTCTGTAGTGTCTTACACATTTGTAAACTTCTGAATGCAAACCTAGATGATGTTCTATATTACTGTCTAGAACTTTTCAAATGCATTCACTATCTACTACACATCTCTTTTCTTGTAGGCTTAATGCATCACACCACACTTCCTATCTCTATAACATACTGGACAAGATATAACTCTATTCAATACACCATACAACAGTAGACTCTTCTTCCTATTCATGCACTCTTACTGTAGAACTCTACTTCAATAATATCTGATTGTATTCTTTATCCATTGACCTACTATCTCTACCTCAAGATTCAATCCATCATCCAAATTAGCTAGAGCTTTCTGTTAGGGTTTCCATACTTTCTATCTTCACCAAGAAGCATATTGTTTCACCTTGAGCCATACACCATCATCCAACATTTAATTCTATTACAGAGAATTTTCCCAAGTTAGCTCTCTGCCAACCCTAGAATCTAATATGCATTAAATGTATTCTCTTGTCAATATGATCAAATTCGATCTTGATCACTTCCACAATTTGTATTCCCACCTTGAAGATCAAATGTTCATTTACATTGGTCGCTTGTGCAGCTGGACCAATTAATTCCTTCTCCTAAGTCAGTTACCAATCAAGAACCCTTGTTCACACTGTCGAGCCATTACAGATCTCTACTTTTGAATTTTGGTCATCGATCTTCTCCTTTTGTGCCATGATCTTGTGATCCTTGTTAACTATCATGTGTTTAAATTCTAACCATTGGATAAGTGGTCATTCAAATATCCTTCATCGATCATAGGGGTATTCACCATACAACACCATTGTTAAAGTCTCGCCTTGACCAAGTGTTTTTTTGCAACAAGGATACAAAACAATGAATCATCGATCACCAAATTTCATCATGTTATTCACTTTCACCATGCATGTCATCAGTCAACATTTTATCTCTTTCCTTATTTCCACCATTAGGTTGTTGATGAGACTTCTAGCCAAGTCCTACCAAAACGTATCTATCACACTAATGAATCTTAACTCACTTATCTCTCTATTAACGAGACATCCATTATAGTCCCATCGGTGTCCATCATTCTCTTCAATATGAACTACCATCGAGTGCATGCGCCCACATGCCATCTATCTTCCATGTCATCACCATCATCCACCATCACTATTCGATCAGCCTCGTGCAATCTATGCCATTCACTGCTAGCCTCATGGGTCTTGATTAGGTCCCACTTAGCTTTTTTCCTTACCACTCTATTGAAGGTACATGCTTCATAGTCTTGTTGATACACCAAATTCACATTGATGACATAACCATCAGGATATTGAGGAGAAATTCAATCCACTCTCATCGATATGGTGTTGTCACACCGATACCATTTGCTACTATGGACAAGTGGTCCCCACGCCATCGTGTCACCACATGTCACTGTCCATTTTCACTTTCTACCATGTGTCATCTTGACATTCACCCTTTGAATATACCATTAATACACATCAACCTTACTGGCTCCCATAGTCAGCATCATACACTCATCACCCTATTGAAGAGACCTTCTTCAAGGTCTTGGCGATATGCCAATGTCTCACTAATGAGTAGCTCATTGGGTTGTCAAAGAGACATCCTTCAAAGTTCTTCCAAAACCAACCTATCTCACCAATGGGAAGGTCATCAAATTATTGAAGAGATAATCACAAAACTCCCTTTGATCTGCATCTCTCTCTCTGATCAAGCACATATTGGACTATTGAAGAGACATCTAAATAGGTCTCATTGTAAACCATCAATCACATCGATGAAGGCCATTGATGTTGTCACCTTTCCACCTCATCATCGTGTCAGTGCTTCGTAATCCACAATAAGGATGTGGATTACTATTCACTCAATCCTATCATTCCACATGTCATCTTTATCATCACTATCACCCACGTCATCATGATTAGGTCCCACTAGAGTACTGCCTTCGCATTGCCATGTCAGAGAGACATTGAAAAAGGTCTCACCAATGCCATACAATCTCGTCGATAATTCTTCCATGCTCCTTGTTGCTCAATCAAAGAGACATTCATAGAACTCCCTTCGATGACTCAGTGTCTCACCTATAACATTTCCATACTCCTTATCACTCCATTGAGCAGAGAGATCCTTCAAACTCCTACCAATATACCAAAGTCTTGCTAATGAGATGATCCTCAGTCCGTCGGAGAGACACTAACTTGACTTCCGCCAATCTACTAGTGTCCTACCAAACCCATTCTTGTCATTTTGACAAATCCCACACACACCACTGGGATCCACACTTCACTTTTCTTTGCTAAGTGGTAAGTTAGACATGTTCCTAAAAACACCACCAGCCTTAAAGCACAATCTTCATAAGTTCTTCAAATAGGACAAAACACTGCCAACACTATACTTAGTCAAAAACCTTAAAGCGGTATGTTAGAGAAACTTAGAAACATGCCACCCAAGATATGACTTAGCCAATTTTTCTTTTCTTTAGGAACTCAATGGATTGTCAAGGGGACCAAAGAAACTGTCCCACCAAAGCACAAATCTCTCACCAATGAGACACATAGACACCGCCAACCTAGGGAATGGGGCCAGTCACTTCATGGAATGAATGACATAAGTTGTTACTTATGTGACTTCCAACCTGTAATACCAAGTCATTGACAAAATAGAACTTGCTTGAACACTATGACTGAAATTTTTGCACATGTAGGGTTTAACTAATAAACCCTAGACTGAGAGCATGAACAACTAAACACTGACATCTCCATTGAAATTAGGACCTGCAAAATACCTTTTTGGAAAGCTCTCGAGAAACCCAGATAGAATTTGTAGCTTGTTTCCTCCTCTGTTGTATGTGATACTTTTTGTAACTTCATGACAATATTTTCAAGATATGCACTTTAGCATCATCAATCTTCCACACAAATTCACCATTATATCCACTTCTCTCTATCCATCCTCTGTCATCATGCTAACAAAATCATTTTCTTGATTTTCCCTTTTGACATCAATGACAACATTATGTGCTTCTGCATAGGATGAACACACTTCTCCTTTGATCCCCTTTTGACATCAATGACAACATATTCCAACAATCTCCCCCTTTTTCATTGATGGAAAAACTTAAATGCTCAATGATACCAATTAATCAATTCAACATTTGTGCTAGTATCATCTTTACTTCTACTTATGTTGCTACTTTCTCCAATGCTCCTCTTTGATAATTTTCATGACTTTCTCCCCCTTTGACATCAATGGAAAAGGGAATCACTCATCTTGAAAGCATTCTCCCCCTTTGACAAGCAGTGCAAAGGGTCTAGTTGTTCTCTAATATCCTCCTTTGGCATTCCTTCTCCTTTGCTCATCCTTATGAGCATCTTGATAGCTTTCTCTCTTATGATGTACTTTGGGCATTGCTGACTTCTTCTCCCTCATGCTCAATTTTTTTGAGAACTTGCTCATCCTTTTACCTCTGCTTTATCACAGGTCACCATACTACTGCAACCTTCACTTCTTAGCACTAGAAAAGAGACTTTGCTCCCCCTTTGACCTTGCTCCATTCTCCACTAGATTCATTTTAGGTGCTATGTACCAAATAACCTATTATGAACCAATATGTAATGGTCTAATACCAATTTAAAACAAATATATAGAACAACTTCCTTTTAGCCATAACTCTTCTTGCAAGCAAGAAGCATTTCTCTTAACAGAGCATCTGCACCACTTTTTCTTCAATGACTAATACCAATGGTTGACATCAATTTAGGCACCTAACTATCCACTTCTTTGTTGATTTTCTTACCCTCTTATAAGAATTTCAAAGAGAAAGAATGTGACCATACATATGTAACCATCAAGTTGTTAGAAATTTGTAAAACATGTTTTACCTAACTTGATCTCCTTCTTCATTTCTAGGGATGGATGGAATATCAATTTAGCTCCCCCTGGACTCATGCCCTATCACTACAAATTAGTGATGTGAGGTAGAAGCAGCCTCATGGAGCACTATTTTCCAGTTTTTCTCTCCCCAAACCATCTTTTGCACCTTCTCTAATACACCAACCTTCTTTTCAACAATATGTGAACCATTGTTCACTTTGGGAGAGACATTCTTTTCCTTACTATATGCTTTTGATTGTACATAATGTGTTGTTGGTCTTGCATAATCTAATCTATAGTACTTATTTTTATGACCATAGTTATCACATTTATAGCATAATACATTCATGCCTATCATAGGAGAAGATGAGTTTCTATACATATCATTTGTGCTCTTTCTAGGTATAGTTCTACATTCACATGCTTTATGCCTAAATTGATTACAAGAATAACAATAGCCATAGAAACATAAGGAACAATTTGACATACCATTTCTTTGTTCTTGATATGGTGGTATTCTTTGCATAAACTTCTTCATGTATCTCGTTGTTGTAAATCTATTTCGAACAACACTCTATGTATGTTGCTTTCTCTTCAGTTGTTTAGGGAATGAACTCTTCATTTTCTTATTTGTTGCAATCATCTTCCTTTTATCTAGCTTCTTCATCTTAGTAGTGACATACTTCTTTTCTCTTTTTTCTTTCTTCACTCCAGCAGTTCCTTTTTCTCATCTTCCATCTCCAAAGATATTTTCATTGGAACAACTTGTGAAGGCTTTCTCCATTTTTGTACAACAATTTCTTTTTTCTTTAAATCTATCATACCATTTTTTAGAAGCATTGGTAGAGGGACTCTTTCCCTTCTCAAAACCAAGGCCAACCTTTTCTTTTGGTTTTGATGCCTTTTGTGATTTTACCAATTCATCTAATATTTTAGAGCCACCTTTCAACTTCAAGCCTTTATCAATTTGTTCCTTGGCTTTCTCCAAATCTCTTCTTAGAGGAACTATCTCTGCTTCTAGATTCATGCACTCATCTAATTTAGAATTTAGTTTAGATTTAACTACATCTTCTATCCTTTTAGCTTCCTCAACTTGTGTTTTCAAACTATCATTTGGTTAGAATCTTCCAGACTTTTAGTTAGTCTTTCTATCTCTTTTTGTGCATGCAACTTTTGTGCTTCATTCTCTTTCTTCAAACTTTTAATCTCATCAAGACATTGATGAGTTCACCTTCTAGGTCTACTCCTTCTTCATTATCGTAGGTTTCATCTTCGTCATCTTTATCAGACCTCTCAACCTCTTCATTAGAGGTTGTTCCAAATGGGTCACACCCATAGAAACTTCCATGTTCATCATCTGATCTACCACTAACATCATATGACCCTTTTTCTTCATTTGTGTGCATATTCTCCTTATTCACTTGCTTACAACCACTTTCTTGCCTAGAATTATATTTTTCATCATGAATGCATTCATAAGCAAGATAAGCAGATTTACCTTCATATTTTTTGGAGCCTTTTCTCAATTTCCTGATGAACTCAACTTCCTCTTCATCAATCTCCTATGATCATGAAGTAGATGTTTCTTCTTCATCACCTCTTGTTGAACCTTCACTTGAGAACTAACTTGCAGATTTCTCATCCTCACTTGTCTCAAGACTTTCAAATTCACTATGACATCTCTCAATCAATGACTGCACCTCAACATCCCTTTCTTCATACTATGGAAACAAAAAAAGTAACCCTTTTAATTTTTCTTGTTTTGTCCCTCCTTGTGCTTAATTGGCTTGATTTCACCTTAATTTAATGCTATAATGTAACATATACATTCACATTAGGTCTTGAATATTCAAATTATTAAGACTTTATGATGTCTTGTGAAGGTGTTGTGAAGTGTTGTAACACATTTCTTAACTTTTCTAGACTCTTCTTATCATAATTCATCTATATATTCCCTTTTTACCCCTTACCAAGTCATATTCTAAAGTATTGTAAAGTCTTGTAACATACTTTCACATTTTTCTAGGCCTGTCATCACTAATTACACCTTTCTTATGCTTTATTTGGCCCCTTTATGCACTTATAGGCTTTAATTAAGTGTTGTTTTTATACAAACCCTATAAACATCATTATTTTAATACAAACCCGATAAACATCATTAAAAGCAACTTAATTCCCAACACCCACTTGCAAGCCTTGAGTGGGACCCATTTTCCATGGGTGGAAAAAGAGACCATCTTGGAAAAAAATTCAAAATAAATTCAAATGTCTTTTGGGTTTTTATTCATTAAGACCTTAGGTTAGCCTGTGATGTTGTATTTTTAGGAAATTATGGCATAAGTGTGTATAAATACATATTTTTCTATCCATTTTAACCCCCATTCATTCAAGAATTCATCCATCCATTCAATCATCTTTGCATTCATCTAATCACTTGAGCATCATAGCATCATTCAATCATGCAATTATCAAGCATCTTGGAGCAACCATTGGCATATCTTTAGACTTCAACAACAAGGGTTTGGTGAGTTTAGAACACTTGCATGTTGTTTATTCATCATTCCTTTCTTGTTTTCATTTCATTTCTTTATCAAGGATATGATTACCAAAGTGAGATTTGACCAAGGCAAATCCCTATACTCTAACCCTTAGCAATTTTTTCCCTCTTTGTTTGTGTGTTTGTAGGTCTTGTAGGAAGATTTTTCAAAGAGATAGGTGTTGAAAAGTGGTCAACAAGTCAAAAAATCTATTCAAGTCAACCAGACCCTAATTCAAGCTTGGAGACATCATTCAGCCCATTTTCTATAGATTTGAATCTATTAACCCGACGAGAAGACAAGTGCAGATCTAGAGCAACAGATTTGACTTTAGAATTTGAATATTTTATGGGAGGACTAATTTTCCATCAGTGGTGAATGAGTCCCACTTCCAGGCTGGAAAAGGTGATTTCATCAGATTTTAGTTCCTGATAGTCAAAAACCAGTTTCAACAAAGTTTACAAGAACCTGGACTGATTCGCCATCGGTGGCGAATGAGTCCCACTGGTCATTGATAGTGATTTTTGAGAAATTCCAAAACCTTCTAGGATCCTCATTCCATCTCTAGGTGAACCCCATTCAATCTCATTCAATTTTGTTTCCATTTGTGCATGTTTCTAGTTCATGTTTGTATAGAACACTATGTTTTCAAACACTTCATATTTATTAGTTTTGCATACATTACCAATAGTATTTTTTTGTTCTTTGCATTTAGTTTACTTCATTTAGTAATATTGCATCTATATCATATCCCTCTTTGAGTGTAAACACTGCATTTTGGCCCCAATATTATCTCCTTTTAGGTGAAAACCCTAGAAGGAGCATATTGCATTAGGTAACCAAAATCTTTGTTTCGACATACATCCTCTTCAGCTTGTTCCACACTTCACATACACTTTGGAAATGCATACTTTGACAAATATGGAACTTGACAACCCACAAATAATTGCATACATTGCTTTAGCATTGTTCTCATATGCCATCCTTTCATCCTCGGTAGTTGGAGGTGTAGCAAAAGCTGTATATCCATATTCCACTAACATCCATACATCAAACCCTATGGATCCCAAATGTAAATTCATTTTGAAGCTCCACCATATATAATTGGATCCATTAAAGAAAGGTACTCTTTCTACAAATGAGCTTTTCTTATTAGCCATATTATGTTCACTCACCCAGATCTACCCGAGCCGATTAAGCTTCTCCTAGGGAACCTAGGGCTCTGATACCAATTGTTAGAACACAATGATCTACTAAAAGGGGGCTAAATCAGTAGATACTAAAACTTTAGCCCTCAAAACATTTATACAAATAACTTCCTTAACTCCAAATACCTTGTGCAGATTTCTTACTCAACTCTCATTGTGTAGATTGAAAACTAAAGATGTAAACATAAAAATGCAAATAGACAATCAACACAAATTCCCACAACACTAGATATATGTGGAAAACCCGATATGATAAAAACCATGGTGACCAAGGTTGCTTGAGTTTACTGATCAAATCCAACATCACAAATGAAATCGATGTTACAATGGTTAGGGCTACAACCCAAGGATGCTTCAATACCCTAATTTAGGAGCTACAACTCCAAGGAAACAACAACTCCCTACTTTAGAAGCTACAACTTCAAGGATGCTACAAAAACTTCATCTGAGCTACAACTCAGTACAATGAGGCAACCACCTCTATAATAAAAAGCAAAAGTATGCATAAACTTGCTTCTACAAAACCCGATCATGCATCATTACATTCAATACAATTTTGCACATTTTACAACACACTCTGTTGTTGAAGTTGCACTCTTAGCAACACATCCTTCTACACTTCTCTCTTCTGCACATAGAACAATCAATGTTCTATCTTGTTGCTCTTCTCTTCTTTCCTTTTGTGTAGTGTCTTACACATTTGTACACTTCTGAATGCAAACCTAGATGATGTTCTATATTACAGTCTAGGACTTTTCAAATGCATTGACTTTTTGTTGCACATCTCTCTTTTTCTTGCAGACTTACTACATCACACCACACTTCCTATCTCTATAACACACTTGAAAAAATGTAACTCTATTCAATACACCACACCACTGTAGATTTTTCTTCCTATTTTTTATGTCTTGCATAACCACCCCACTTTGTTTTGAATCAAAATGGGTCCCCCTTCTCTTTTGGTTTCTTTTCCTTTGTTATTTGCTTTGCTTTTGGGAGTTCTTTTGTTTCTCTGTGTTTTATCTTTTGTTCTATCTGATCTAATTTTGGTTCTGCTTCAATTGGAATTTGGGTTTTCTCCTGAGTTCAGGATTTTTCACCCAATTCAGATTTTCCTGAAACCCCTGAGGCCTCTGGGCGATGTCTCCTTCTTCACGGATTTCTTTCTCCTCCTGATTTTCCTGAAATCCGTTGTTCCCTATTTTTCTCGGGTTTTCCGGAATGTCTTCTCCTTCACAAAAGTTTGTCCCATGCAAATTTCTCCAAAATCTAATGAAATGTGAAGAAGTATGGAGTAGCAGGACTATTTAATAAATGATGATGCATGTTACGATTAATTGATGCTATTTTGAGATCTCACATGTTGTTCCTTGATTGATAATGATCAGATTAAGTTTCTAGTGGGCATTTTCATGTTTATTCTACTAGAATCTGCCTGACTCAGAATTCTCTGAAATTCCTCCCTGACTTGGATTCCGCAGGTCGACTTGAAACCCAAACTTTTTGTATGATCATTTTGTTTAAATATTTAACAACACCTTATTGACATAGGATTCGTTTCAATGATGATTTTGACTAATTAACTTCTATTTGTGTGATTTTCACTGTAGTTTTCTTTGTTGTTTTTGCAAGATTAAATCCTACCCATGATGATATTTGCTAGGAGAGCTTAGTTGAAATGCATTCCCCAGTCCAGTTGGTCACAAAAATTAGCTAAGAAGAAAGTCGGCAAGACCTTGCAGACGTCTTGTCAACTACCAGTGCGTTCTGCTCAATAAGTGTCTGTGTCGCCTATCGGCAAGACCCCAGAGATGTCACCGCGAGTGAAATTCATGTGCAGGAATCAATCGACAAGACATCAACTACAATTCCAGTGACTAGGAATTTTTCCTTCGGCAGGAGTTTCCTTCGGAGAAAGGTCTTGGCGAAAGAAGGAAGTCATGCCAAGGAGGGTTTTATCTTTGGCGAGAGTGGTGCACCTTCGGCGTAAATTCTGGCCAAAGTGCTAAAGTCTCGTTGACACAGAACGGAGTCGCCAGGAGTCTTGCTGACATGGAAGGGTCCCACCAAAGATCTAAGGTCAGCGATAATTTTTCCTTCAGCATGAGGTTTGGCCGATTGGCATGGGTCTCATTGAAGGGAGTTGCATTAGGCAGAGGATAAAACCTTCAGCATAATGTCTAGCCGAAGAGGTGAGGTCATAGTGACAAATGTGTCATTGCCATAGTGATTTGGGCTCGCTATGAGGTCTCAGCGACTGAGCGATGTCTCCCTAAAACGATAAGATATTGCCAAAAGATAGCGCTCTCGGTGGAAAGTCTCATCAGCATGAGGAGGTCACGCCGAAAAGGCCGAGCTCGGGGAGAAAACGAAAGGGTCAATGTAAGGTCTCCCCAACCATGTGAAGTCCCACTGAAAGAAATGGAGCTCGCCAAGAGGGTTATGCCTTCGACATAAGGTCTTGGAAAAGTCTCTTGGTCTTGCCGACTGACGGTGAAAGTTGCTCATTGGGGAGAGAATGAAATTGTCAGTGACAAAAGTGGACTTATGAAGGTTCCTCGGCGAGACATAAGATGTCTATAGGAGATCTCCCTAACAAGAGAATTCTATAGCGACGCATGTGAAATGAAAGAACCCATGTTGGCATGGCTACAGAAAGGTCTCCCTGAAATGAAAGGATTGCTGACAAGATGTCCTTTCGGGGAGAGGAAAGGTATGCACTCAGAAGTCTGGCCGACAGTAGAAAGTCTTGCCGACAATGAAGTGGGCTTGGTAAGAGAAGAGAAATTTGGGGTAATGTCTACCCGATTCTGATAAGTCTCAGTGACACAGAGGAAGTTCGCGGGGAGAAAAGTGGCTTCGATGAAGCTCTCGCCTACCAAAGGGTCATGCCGACATGAAGGGAGGTCCGAGTGAAGGAAATTGAGCTTGGCAAATGATTTTTCCTTCGCCCTAAGGTCTAGGCGACTACAGAGAGTTACACCAGAAGGAAAAGGAGCTCGCAGAGAGGAAAGACGTGTGCCAAGAGGTCTCAGTGAAATGAAGGAGTTTTGTTGATGGGTTTTCCGGACTCGATATGACTTCTACTGCTCGCTGAAATGTCTTGTCAACTGTCTAATGTCATGTCAATGGTTGCTAGGAGAGATGTAATCACATTGGGGAGACACAATAAGTGTCTCACCGACATGCAATTCAGGATGGACCATTTTTGGCCGCCTGAAAAGCTCGCTTGGCATATGCCCAACCAACTAGAAGGAACCAAAAGAGTGACTCATTAGTCCCTTTGACCAATTGACTACTCCTGTGTGGGAAGACCAACAGAGTGCAAACAACATGGATCCATTCTGAGATCAGGGAGAAAATGGATTAGCTCGGGTGAAATGCAAAGATCTACAGGCATGCCCAATGGTGCTTCCAAAAAATGGTCAACGAATAGAGAAGTCCATAACAGAAAGGGAGCCGAAGAAAAGGAGAAACTGTGACTCATAAGGACAGCTGTAATGACTACTAGAAAGGAGATAGATCAATATTAATGATGATCTTTTTGAGAATTCAAGACAGCTCTGTGGAGGAGTTCGAGTATGGACATGAAGGCTTGGAGTAAATGTTGCAACTGTAAAAGATCTATAGATCTTTCCCAGAACAATCTTTCATCAGCATGGACAACAAGGCTTCTCATTGAATGTACAACCAACTTTCTTCAGAAAGATCTAAAGAGCTGATTCTATAGTCAACATATATTTTGTAAACCCTAATGCAAGGGGGGACAACGCATTCCTATTGGTACATTCTATATATAAGGCATTCTTGCCTCTTTGTAAAAGTTAGAACCTACAGATAACTTCTAGAGTTAGAAAGTAGGAGTAGAAATGGTAGCTAGGAGTTAGATTAAGAAGAATAGACTAGTGTATCTTTCAGCTTTCTTAGTGTAGGTGGAAACAATTTGGAGCCACAGATTTTCTGTACACTGGTGATTGTGCCAGATTTGTAAATGTTGCTTATCTAACTTATTGAAAGTAGAAGCAACCAAATCTTAATCTACTTCATGTTGTGTTCCAAAATGGTGTTTATCTTGAATTAATCATCTAATTTAGGAAGCTTTCAAGGAATGAAGTTTGATTTTATGTTTTGTTTAAGTGGTAACTTGCAATCTGCTATTGAAATCAGCACTATGAATGAATGAAACTATGTGTTAGTCACAAGTTAAGTTTGTTCTGTAGTTTTAGTTAGGAATTCCTTGGAAGGTGATAGGTCTGGTTAATTCAGATGAAGTGTCATTCTTTCCTATTCCAAAGCCCTGATCCATCTTTTTATGTTTCTTTAAGAACCTTGGTTAGAGTAGATTTATGTTTATGTTTGACCCCAAAATAGTCCAAAAGCTCAACACTAGCAGGCCCCTTGAACATTACTGTTACATTGACCAACTGAGGGACATCAGCACAGTTGAGAACCAACTACAAGGACCTTGGGAGCTAAGACATCCATGTGTTGTCTTTCTCTTTCAAGAGAAACAAAGTAGCAATATTCTATTTGCATGTTGTTGTGCTAAAAGGGATGTCAACACTACTCATGCACTCTTACTACAGAACTCTACTTCGACAATATTTGATTGTCTTCTTTCTCCACCAACCTGCTATCTCTACCTCGAGATTCTCTCCATTGTCCAAATCAGCTACAAATTTCTATTAGGGTTTCCATACTTGCTATCTTCACCAGCAAGCATCCTGTTCACCTTGAGCCATACACCATCATGCAACATTTAATTCTATTACAAAGAATTTTCCCAAATTAGCTTTCTGCCAACCCTAGAATCTGATATGCATTAAATGTATTCTCTTGTCAATATGATTAGATTCAATCTTGATCACTTCCACAATATGTATTGTTGCCTTGAAGATAAAATCTTCATTTACATTGGTCACTTGTGCATCTAGACCAATTAATTCCTTCTCCTGAGTCGATTACCAGAAAAGAACCCTTGTTCACACTGTCAAGCCATTAGAGCTACTTTTGAATTCTAGTCATCGATCTTCTCCTTTCGCGCCCTGATCCTATGATCCTTGTTCACTTCCATGTCTTTAAATCTTGACCGTTGGATAAGAGGTCATTCAAATATCCTTTGTCAATCTTAGGGGTATTCACCATAGAACACCATCGTTAAAGTCTTGCCTTGATCAAGTGTTGTTTTGCAACAAGGATGCAAAACAATGAATCATCAATCACCAAATGTCATCGTCTTATTTTCTTTCACTGCACACATCATCAGTCAACATTTTATAGCTTTTGTTATTTCCACCATCAGATTGTCGAGGAGACTTCCAGCCAACCACTGAAAGGTATCTATTACATCAATGAATCTTAACACGCTTATTGCTCTATCAACGAGACATCCATTATAGTCCCACTGATGTCCATCATTCTCTTCAATATGAACTATCATAGAGTGCATAGGACCACATGCCATCTATCTTCCATGTCATCACCATGATCCACCATCACCATTCGATCAACCCCGTGCAATTTGCACCATTCGCCTTATCACTCCATCGAAGGGACAAGCTTCATAGTCCTATCGATACACAAAAGTCACATTAATGAGATAATCATCGAGCTATCGAGGAGACATTCAATCCTCTCTCATTGATATGGTATTTTCATGCTAACACCATTTGTTGTTGTGGACAAGTGGTCCCTACACCATCGTGTCACCACATGTCACTCTCCATTTTTTCTTTCTGGCACATGTCATCTTGACATTCACCCTTTGACTGTACCATCAATGCACATCAACCTTATTGGGTCCCATATTCAGCATCATACTCTTATTGCCATGTCAAAGAGACCTTCTTCAAGGTCCTAGAAATACGCCAATGTCTCAATGATGAGTAGGTCATCAGGTTGTTGAAGAGACATCCATCAAAGTTCTGTTGGCACTAGTCTGTCTCACTGATGGGAAGGACATCAGATTTTCAAAGAGACAATCATGAATTCCCTTTGATCTACATCTCTCTCTCCAATCAACCAAATATCAGACTATCAAATTGACATTTGAATAGGTCTCACTGACAACCATCAGTCACACCAATGAAGGTTATTGATGATGCCACCTATCCACCTCATTGCCATGTCACTGTTCCATAATCCACACCAAGGATGTGGATTACCATTCACTCAATCCTATCATGCCACATTTCATGCTTGTCATCACTGTCACCCATGTCATCATGACTAGGTCCCACTCAAGTACTTCCTTCACATCACCATGACAAAGAGACATTGAAAAAGTTCTCACTAATGCCATATAGTCTCACCAATAGCACTTCCATGCTCCTTCTCACTCCATCAAAGATACATTCATAGAAATCCCTTTCTGACCTAGTGTCTCGTCGATAACATTTCCACACTCCTTATCACTCCATCGAAGAGAGAGATCCTTCAAACTCCTACTGATACACCAATGTCTCACTGATAAGATAATCATTGGTCTATCAAAGAGACACCAACTTGACTCTTGTTGATCTACTAGTGTCGCATCGAACCAATTCTTGTCACTTTGACAATGCCCCCACATGCCATCAGGGTCCACACTTCACTTTTCTTTGTTGAGTGGTAAGTAAGACATGTTCCTAAAAACACTGCTAGTCTTAAAGCGTGATCTTTATAATTTCATCAAATTGGATGAAACACCTCCAACACTATAATTAGTCAAAAACCTTGAAGCGGTAAGTTAGAGAAACTTAGAAAAATGACATCTAAGATATGACTTCAAGCTGAATTTTTCTTTTCTTTAGGCGCTCAATGGACTGTCAAGGGGACCAAAGAAACTATTCAACCAAAGAAAAAATGTCTTGTTGATGAGACACGTAGACACCACCAACCTAGGGAATGGGGCCGATCACTGCATAGAATGAATGACATAAGTTGTTACTTATGTGACCTGCAACCTATAATAATGAGTCATGAACAAAATAGAACTTGCTTGAAATTTCTACACATGTAGGGTTTAATTGATAAACCCTTGACCGAGAGAATGAACAACTAAAAATTGACATCTCCATTGACATCAAAACCTACAAAATACCTTTTTGGAAAGCTCTTATGACACCCATATCGAATCTGTAGCTTGTTTCCTCCTTTGTTGTATGTGAGACTCTCTACAACTTCATGACAACATTTGCAAGATATGCACTTTATCATGATCAATCTACCACACAAATTTTCCATCAAATCAACTGCTCCCATCCATCCTCTGTCATCATGCGAACAAACTCCTTTGCCTATTTTTCCCTTTTGAAATAAATGGCAACATTATGTGCTTTTGCACAGGATCAACACAGTTCTCCTCTGATCCCCTTTTGACATCAATGACAACATATTCCAACAAGAGTAATAGAAATTTCTTCAAGTAAAGAGTCTAAGGGATATGTATCATGGACATCGCTAGATGAGAAATGGTCTCATGAATAAATGTAAATGAAAAATGTAGACTACACTGTTGATGAACACCATATTGACATTGCCTCCTAAAATTATGTATTAGATGACAAATCTAAAGGTTGTTATCCTTTTTGGGGTAGGTACGAATATATGGGAAATGAACAGAAAGATAGGGAACAACAAATGTCTCACTCTATAGGTTATACTTCTTAAGTTATTTGTCTGAGAGTGAATCTCAAGGACACTCTCCACTCAACTATCTAAATAGCCACTCCATGTAATTGAAAGGATATTGAAATCCTCAATAAATGAATAAAATTATGTGTTTATTGAAAGAAGCTTGTGCTTAATCTTATATGGAATTATTGTGTACAAGTGAATGATTACTTTTATGTTTCCATAAGATAATTGATAACATAATTTGGTCTAACATGGATAAAAAATTCAAGTATAAACCTTTCACATAAGCATGGTGAGGACACAAAATAATTCTAGTGGAATTCAGGAGGTTGGAAAATGAACCATTCGAGTAGAGGCTTGGCTTGACCAAATCTTAGCAAGGTTGGCTAACCTTGAACAAGAAATAATTAAGGATATGGTAGAAAAGGAAGTACCCGTTAATTAAAATGAGGGAGAAAATTCTTCCCATGGGCATAATGAAAACCATAATCATGAGAAGGAAAAATCATCTATGCCATCTTTGGAAAGGAATAAGAAGCTTGTAGCTTCCAAAATTCCCAGGGACATGAAGAGGGTTATACCACCTAAGTTTGATGGAAGTGCTACAGGTGATGAGACTGATGTGTGGCTTGTACAAATGGAAAATTATTTTGAAATACATAACTATGATGAAGTTACTAAAGCCGCATGGGGTGCATATCAGATGTCATCGTGGAGATCTCCACCTATAGGATTTTTTATATGCAAATGGGATCACTATGCTAATGAGTGTCCCAATAAAAATTATGGTTCGCAACCATATGGAAATCCATTACAAACTCAACAAGCAATGTTTCAGCGTAAGATACATATAGTAGTGGACAATTGACAAGCAGAGTACCAAGTAACTCCAGTAGAAATGCCAAGTATTTTGCTTGGCCTACCTATTTCTATTCTTAGTGATACAAGTGCAAGTAAGAATTTCATTTCACCTAGAATACCTAAAAAATGATCTAGAAAGGTGGGACATATGGCAATCTCTTAGAATGTAGAGTATGCAAACTAGACAAGAGCAAAGGTGGATCAATGTCTATTTGAGGCTAGGATAGAACTACCTAGTTTTTCTAAAGAAGTTAACCTTTATGTTGTACCTCTAGGGTCATATGATGTTATCCTAGGTATGAATTGGTTGTGGAAACATAGGGATATAGTACACTACCATGCTAAGACTATAAAATTCCTATATGATTTTGGAAATCAAGTTAAATTCCAAGGGATACCTAGGGAGGTTAGGGTTTGACAAATTACAACAATGCAACTTATAAGAGCGAAGAAGAAAGGGTGTAAAATCTTCGTTGTAAATATTGAAGAACTTGAGAAGGATAGAGATGATTCGGAGTTCCAAAGTTTACAGGAACTAGAAGATGGTGAAATAGATGAAGCTAGAAAATCGAATATGGAGAAGTATCCACTATTAAGGAAATTTTCAGATGTGTTTCCAGAGGAGTTACTAGGGTTGCCTCCGAAAAGAATATTTGACTTCTCTATAGATATTTTTCCAGGGTCAGAACCTATTTCTAAAGTACCCTATAGGATGATAACCACTGAACTTATGGAACTTAAGACACAATTGGATGAATTGTTGTCAAAAGGACTGATAAGACCAAGTGTATCACCTTGGGGAGCGTTGGTCATCTTTGTTAAGAAGAAGGATGGTACATTGTATTTGTGCATCAACTATCCTATGCTTAACAAAGCTACGATTAAGAACAAGTATCCATTTCCATGCATTAATGACCTTTTTGATTAAATGAGAGGTGCTACCATATTCTCTAAAATAGATATGAGATATGAATATCACCAATTAAGGGTTAAAGATAAAGATATCTTTAAAACTGCATTCAGAACTAGATATGGTCACTATGAGTTCCCTATTTTACCTTTTAACTTAACAAATGCACCTTTAGCATAAATTAACTTGATGAATAGTGTGTTTACAGATTACCTCAACAAATTTGTACTAGTTTTTCTAGATGATATTTTGATTGATTCTAGAAATGAGGAAGAACATTGCAAGCATTTAGAAATGGTCCTACAATGTTTAAGAGAGCATAGGTTGTATGGTAAACTTTTCAAGTGCACATTCTTCCAAAAGATGGTGCATTACTTAGGTCATGTTATTTTGGCAGATGGAATTGTTGTAGATCCAACTAAGATCAAAGCAGTAATTGAATGGCCTATACCTAAGAATGTATCGGAGGTAAGAAGTTTCATGGGTTTGGCAGAATATTATGGGAAGCTTTTTGCAAAATTTTCTAAGATTGCTTTTCCAATTACTTCTTTACAAAACAATGGAAAGAAGTTTGTATGGACTAAGAGATTTCAAGAGGCTTTTGACCTACACAAGGAGAAAGTAACCACCAAACCAATCTTAAAAGTACCAGATCCTGAAGGTAACTTTACGGTTATCATAGATGCATGCGCCAAAGGGTTAGGAGGTGTGTTGATGCAAGATGGGCAAGTAATTTCCTATGAATCTAGAAATTTGAAACCATATGAGATGAATTATGCATCGCATGATTTAGAATTGGCAATTGTAATTCATGCATTGCAAATGTGGAGGTACTATTTGCTAGGAAAACCTTTTGAGTTGAAAACTAACCATAATGGGTTAAAGTACCTTTTTACTCAATCTAATTTGAATGCTAGGCAAAGAAGATGGTGAGAGTGAATAGCTGACTATGATTTTAATATCAGTTATATTAAGGGAAAAGAAAATTAGGTTGCCAATGCATTAAGTCGAAGACAGAAAATTGCTTCTATGGTAACAATCCAAACCAATTTCAATGGGCAAGTACTCCAAAAGTGCAAGGAGGATGATTATTACTTGCAAGTGAAGCAAGCACTTATGGATAATGCATAAGATTCTAGTTATGAAGGTTTTAAATTTGAACCTAGTGGAATACTTAGATACAAGGCTAGAATGTATGTACGCAACATAAAGGAATTAAGAAATCTGGTATGGAAGGAAATACACGAAGCACCGTATTTTGGACATCCTGGAGTGATGAAAATGATGGCTGATCTAAAACCATTATACTTTTGGAATGGAATGAAAGGAGATACCGCTAATTTTGTGGCTAGGTGTCTTGAGTGTCAAAGGGTGAAGGTTGACCATCATCATCCTATGGGTTTGTTATACCCACACAATATACTAAAGAAGAAGTGGCAAGTCATAAGTATGGACTTTTGTGCAACGATTGCGTATGTCGAGGAATAAGCACAATATCATACTCATGGTAGTAGATAAGCTTACAAAGGTAGAAAATTTTATACTAGGGAACCTAACTAATGGAGCACCTATCATAGCAAGGAAATTTGTGTAGGAAGTGTTTAGATTGCATGGAATTCCTAAAAATATAATTTAGAATAGGGATGCATGAGTCACTTCTAGGTTTTGGAAAACCTTGTTTTATGCACTAGAGACTCAATTGAATATAAGCTCAACATATCATCTAGAAACATATGGGAAAATAGAAAGGGTAAACCAAGTGGGTATGTGCAAGATCATCATGGAAAAAATAGGCCCTTAAGTGGCAAAAAAATCAAAAAAATCAGAGTTATTCAACTTTACGTAAAAATTTGAATAAGTTATCTATATTATTTCAAAAATATGTAAGAATGGAATATGGAGAAAATTGAATGTAGTTTCTAAACTACTAGGTTTATTTTAAAGAAAATCTATTTTGGTGAAAATTTGAAATTTCAATGCAGTCGCACTTAAATTTTAGGGAAAAAATAAGAAGTAGGTGTCTGTCTGACCACCCTAACCACAAGAAAATGATAAATTTTTTTATAAGATTTTAGATATAAGTATAGGACTCATGTCCTGATGTGAAGTTTATTTTTTCGTAATTTTTTTCTAAATAAATAATTAATTATGAATTTTTATTACAAATTTTAAAAATATAAAACTCATATGTCGACCACCTTAACTTGGTCAAAACTTCATGAAATTCAATTTTTCTTTTTTAATCCTATAGTATGTGAATCATAGAATGTGATGTTTTGGATTCAAAAATGTGATACCATTTGAAAGCTATATATGTTTTCAATCAACCTATCAATTAGGACTTTAGTCATAATTCAAATAGAAAATGAATAATAATTATTTATTAAATTAAAAGTAAAGCATAATTTATATTGGTGGAAAGTTGAGAATCTCCTTTAAAAACCCTTTTCATTTCATCAATTTTGGGTAAAAAACAAGTTGTCAACCACATACCCATCATATCACCACTTTTTGGCCCATCATGATCCTACACATACCCAAGTATTGAAAGACCTACTTATGATGTATTGCATGGATCAATAGTACAAGTGGGAGGATTACTTACCCTTAGTTGAATTTGATTACAATAACTCTTATCATTCTATAATAAATATGGCTCCATTTTAAGCTTTGTATGGTTGAAAGTGTCGAACTTCTATAAGTTGTGATAAACTTGATGATCGACTAAGTCTTGGGCTAGAAATGTTGGCAGAAATGGAAGAACAAGTTAAGGTAGTTAAGTAAAGGTTAGTTGAAGCTAACAATCAACAGAAAAGCTATGCTGACACTAAGAGAGTGCCATCTAATTTTTCCTTAGGTGACAAAGTATTGTTGAGAGTGAAACCTCGTTATAAGAGCTCCATTAAATTTGGAAAGTCTTCTAAGTTAACCTCATGTTATGTTGGACCTTTTGAGATTCTAGAGGAAGTGAATCCAATAGCCTATTGAATCTCATTGGCACTATCTCTTGCCAGAGTGCAAAATGTCTTCCATGTGTCCTGCCTTAAAAATTATATACAGGGGATAATAATTTAATTGATTGGACTGCTTTACAGGAACGAGACCCCAAAGTAGTAACTCTCGAGCCTGTCAAGGTGCTAGGAACACATAAGCTATGCTTATGTAACAAAGAGGTCTTGCAGTGCAAGGTCCAATGGGACCAGTATGCACAAGACATAGCTACTTGGGAGGACTATGCAAAAATTCAATAGAAATTTCCTAATATTCTTGATTATTTTGAGAATGTGTGAACAATGTGTTGTTAGTTGTTATGTTTTAATAATAAATTAGGTCATTAGGGATGGTGATTCATAAGGGGGAATATGTTACACCCCAAATGTAGAGATATTATTTACTATTACTACATAGAGTAAATATGGATGTAATGTGAATTCTAGAGATGAATAAAATATGCTTGTACCTTGTTATCAATATGTATGTTATCTCATTTTTTTTACCTCAGTTGATGTTATTCATAGTGAAATATTGCATATAAGTGAATGAAAGGTTATTGAATTATTATGATTCTAACTTTGGAGATGCTAATGTATACTGCATATTGTTATGAACAATTGACTGTCGTGTGCATGTGTTAGTGGATGCAGGTATGTGTTCCATTCCTCCTAGCGGAGGGAAAGTATCACTCGAGAGAAGATCTTGGTTGGGTAACTAGTAAAAGTAAACTATCTGAGCATATACACATGCCACATTAGAAATATTGAGTTGAGTTAGTTTGAGGGTAATAGCTAAGTCAACCCTAGTAATAAGTTTCTATTTGAGAGTCTTGTTTACTTCTGCATGAATTGGGTTATGTTTATCTATTTGAGCTTTTGAGATCTTTTTGTACTATTACAATCATTTGGACAAGTGGGATGTATGTGGAAGTATGTTTATATACATGCAAATGCATGTCAATGGGATCTAACGACACGTATATGCATATGTATAGATATACCACACATATACAATTATCAATATGATGGTAAATGTGAACGGCTATATGTGAAACGGATGTAAACATATATATGTGAATAGTATATACACGTATCTATATGTATATATATCAATACATACATACGCTGGTGAATGGACACACTCATACGAATGCATCGATATAGATATACACATACATATGTGTACATAGAGGCATATACATTTATACATATATATATACACTTACATTCATTATAACATGTTTATTATATATTATCTTACCTGTACTCATATATATATATATATATATATATATGTGTGTGTGTGTAAATATATATATGTGTAAATATATATATATATATGTGTAAATATATATATATATGTGTGTAAATATATATATATATATGTGTAAATATATATATATATATGTGTAAATATATATATATATGTGTAAATATATATATATATGTTTAAATATATATATGTAAATATATATATAGGTAAATATATATATATATAGGTAAATATATATATATTAATGGATATATATAAATATATAAATATAAATATATATATATGTAAATACTTGTTAAGGTATTTAAGTATATATATGTATATAATATATATTATATATAATAATATATATATTATACATATTATTTATGATAATAGAGATTGACTATCTCTTATTTGTTTAAGCCCATTCATAAGGTTGACTTATAGTCGATATAGACTATTGAATGAAGGTCGATATTGACCATGTCTTTGGAAGCTGATTTGAAAGCTATCAACTGCTAAGTGGAAACTGATTATCCTTTAGAATAACATGCAATATATGGTGTGGCTTTGCATTTGGTATTGCCAATTGTAGAACCCTTGACTTGGTTGACGTGGTTAATGAGACCATGCTTGACTTTGTCTCATGTATTTACTAGTTAATCTCGATCCACTTACCATTTGGATCGATTGAAGTTAGTTGTCATATTATGGATGTTGACTGAGTTTTATGGCACCAAATATGAGGAAATAGAATAGAAAATGGTGCCACCTTTTTTTTTTGTTTTGTTTTAGATGTCTTCTCATTGAAATAGTTTGAATTCTCCATGTGCAATTTGATTAAGTCTTTGAATTGTTGTCATGTAAACTAGTCAATCTATACGAGGCTTTGAAGAGTCCGTGCTTAGTTGGTCACCACCTTAATGCTGAGTTGCTTTGCATGAAGCTTGTTTTCCAATTGCATGCCTAAACCGTAGGCTTTGTGGTTGCTTGGTTGCTCTATAAATAGTTGAGCCATTTCATTGTGATGGACACATTCCTTTTTAAAGAGATTATACATCTTTTGAAATTCTTATTTTTGCAATATAACCAACCATACTTTGCTTGGCATTGAGAGATAGATAGGGAGAGAGTTCTTATAGTTTGTGAGGAGATTATATTTTGAGAGGAGTAAGCTATCAACTTGAGAGGTGGAGATTATAGTGAAATTTCTTGAGAAGTTGCTTGACAAGCTAGTTATTGTTGGAGAAGGCTACTTTGTTGTCTTTAGTTTGGATAAGCGATATAACAGGCATGAGGATCCCTTCTTCTTTGTTATTTTACTTTGTATAATGTGTCTATCTTGCATGGTTGAGATATCTTTTCCAATATATGCATTAGTGAATGTAGATTATTTTGGAAAGAAAGTTGAATTTATTGTGTTGTTTTCATATTGTGTTTCTATGTAGTCCATAGTAGGAGATGAGTGTTATCAGAGGTATTATATACTAGGTATGATTGAACATGAAAGGCACATTTGATGCATTTAGCTAAGTTATCAATTTAACTAGGAGATCTTATGCATACTCCTAGGAGAGATAATCTAGTATGGGAGGGATTTGTTTACTTACTTGTAAGTAGGGTTATCCAAGTATATAGGTTATCTTTGGAATAAAGGACTATCCATTGAATGGGAAATACCTAGCTTGTGAACTTACTAGTAAGTAGGTTTATTCATAATAGATTAATATGGTTGTAGGCTATCTAGGATGATGGACTATCCATTGAAGGAAATACCTATGCATAGCTTAAGATAGCCTTAAGTCATATCAGCCCTGAGTAGTGTATGTGATAGATGACCCTCAATAGAACATATTGAATGAAACACTTTGGCCAAAGTAGTGTGGTGACCTTTGGCTCTACTGTCAATTCACCATGATCAAGTATTACATGATACATAGAGATTGTGGGATTACAAGTTCTAGTTCTATAGGACACAACACTATGCTTAGTTGGTTGTTGTTATCGGTTACTCTACCAATCTCTTCATCAAAGGGAAGGGACATCTATCAAATGATAGATGTGTGGGGGACTACATTGTGATTCTGTGGCTAGCAAAAAATTGCCTAAGTGATGCTTCTCCTCCACAGTAGGTGATAGAAGAACCAATATTTGAAAGGAAGAATGTTGGACCGTCTTACAACTATTTTGTTTAAAGCTCTTTGACCTATGTTTGTAAATGTATTCTTTCTTACATTGATGTATTTATGAAATGAAAAGGAATTCATGTTGTATATGTTTTACATCTTGATTGGAAATTATCAATAAAGAAAAGAAATTTTATTATCCATGATGGTATGTTACTTGTTTTATTTACTCATTTGGTGTAAAATTAGAAATTTTTACTTCATAGAAGGGTTAGTACATTACATTTTCCATACATTTATACCAAAGCATATTACCAAACAGTTCACTTCCTTGTTGTTATGGCTAAAAGCCTAAAATAGGTGCTTTCGAAAGAAGGCAATGAGTTGTTTGAAAGAATTTCTCAAAGAAATGTGGTCTCATGGTGATGGACATCACCATGAGACCACATTTCTTTGAGGTATTCTTTAAAACAACTCACTATCTTTTCTATGCTACCGCATTTTCCATTCATTTCTACCAAAGCATCTTATCAAACATGTCTATGCTACAACATTTTTCACACATGTCTACCTTAACCTTTTTTATACATGTCTACCAAAGCATTTTATGAAAGAAGGTAGTGAGCTGTTTGGAAAAGTGCCTCAAAGAAATGTGGTCTCATAGTGATGTTTGGTGATTGACATCATCATGAGACCACATTTCTTTGAGGCAATTTTGAAATAGCTTACTGCCTTTTCTATGCTACCACATTTTTACATGTCTACCAAAGCATCTTATCAAACAGTTCACTTCCTTGCTACTACATGGCTAAAATCCTAAAATAGGTGCTTTTGAATACAAAGGAAGGATATAGTCAAATTAAATACAAAACAACAGTCAACTCTAAAGGCCAGTCTTTAACAACAAAGTGTTAAGAGAAAATGAAAATTCATTATGGTTGTAGTAGAGTGGCGTTTTGTCTTTGAAAACTTTGAAAATCATGATTATAAGGACAATATTCTTTGATTTTAGTTGTGAAAATATAAGAAGGCATAAAGAATAGTGACTTCAAGCTATTTCAAAGGATAGTGATTACATCAAGAATTGCACATCTTTAAAACTCAAAGCATGATTTCACATTGAATAGATAATTTAACTATATGTTTATAGATGACAAAATTTCAATTACAATCTAATGTTTTTGAAATTCAACCTAGATGTGCAACTCTTACGAAATTACTTCAAATTGCATAACTAATGACTAGGAGAAGCTACCAATTACATTTTCTTTTCATTGCATTCCATAAGACCACATTGGTTTGAGGCATTTCCTTTAGGCATTTTTTCAAATCCTCTATATAAGTTTACATTAATTCATCTATTATGTCATGTTTTTCTTTTTTTATCTTCAAACTCCTTAAAATTAAACTTCTATATGAAAATTCCATCTAATTCAATGTTGAATTCTATGTATAACAATGAAGACCAATAAAATCATCAAATCAATTTGGTCTATATTGTAAAAACAAAACAAAAATCTCAATATAAACATCTAGTTAAATCAGAGCAGCTATTTCTGGATTAGATTGTGTGAGCTTTTTTTGGATCAACGTTTCGGATCACACTTCGTGATCCATCATCAGGATAGAGAGTTCAAGGAGATGAAAGTGGTTTGTTGCAGACCCAACAGGTATAAAAAGAGGCAGAAAGATGAAAGAGGTTCTAGAAGGCCTTCTGGAACCTCTTTCATCTTTCTGCCTCTTTTTATACCTGTTGGGTCTGCAACAAACCACTTTCATCTCCTTGAACTCTCTATCCTGATGATGGATCATGAAGTGTGATCTGAAATGTTGATCCAAAAAAAGCTCACACAATCTAATCCAGAAATAGATACTCTGATTCTTATGGATTGTGGAAATCTAATGACATTGATCTAGTTAAATTAAAAAAAGAGTGAATTCCACTATCCATGATGGAAATGGACTACTATAAGCAATGCAAATGGAATTCATAAACAAGTTTGTGTTAACCTGATATCATCTATATAAGTTTACATGAATTTATCTAAATTATGTCATGTTTATCATTTTTTTCTTAAAACTCCTCAAAATTGAACTTTTTTATTCAACTTCCATTTAATTCAATGTTGAATTGTATGTAAAACTATTATGATTAATAAAATCATGGAAGCAATGGTTTATATTGTCAAAACTAAATAAAAATACTCAATATAAACATTTTAATTGAACCAAAATGAATATATTACCTAAGATAATGAAAAATGATGTAGAAATTTCAAATTGTCTCCTTCTATGTTGTCTACCATGCAAATTGGTGCTAAAAATGTGATGGATCAAGCATAATTTGGTACAATAAGTCAACTACATAAAAAGGTATATCTGAGTCAAATAAAGCACATAATCAGACAAATGTAGACAATTGTGGGCTTAAATCATGAGTCAACTCCTTTTCTACTATTTTTGGAAAAACCAAATTTGGCACTCGCCAAATTTGGTGAACACCAAATGTGATGCAAAACTTTGTTGAACACTTCTTTCAAAATTTTGACATCTATTTTGGTGAGCATCAAATGTTTCATTTCACTTCTTTATAGTTTGGTAAGTGCCAAATGTTCTCTATAGAAAATTTGTCATTTTATAAGCCTTGATCATAAACAGAGACCTACGAAGGGGATAGAGAAGAGTGGGATTAAGAGGCAAAGAAGAGTATAAGACTATTTTAGGAGGTATGAAGATGCAGAGAAGGATGAAGAGGATGAGAGGAATTTTTAATAATTAACTTTTCCCCAAAAATCACCATGAGTGTAAAATTATCATCAATTGTCTCCTGATATGTGTGACCTTGGACCTTAAACCTTGAACCCTAAAACCAAACCCTAAAACCTAAACTTGAACCCTAGACCTTGGACGCTAGACCTTGAACCTTGAACACTAAAACATGACCTCCAACCCTAGAAAATACACCCTTGACCCTAAACACATGACCTTGGACCCTATACTTGGACCTTGGACCTTGAACCTTTAACCTTAAAGCCTTGACCCTGAACCATTGAGCCTAGACCCTGGACCTTAGACCTTGAATCCTGAACTTAGACCTTGAACCCTAAACCCTAAACCTTGAGCCTTGAACATTGAACCCTAGACCCTAAACCCTGAGCCTTGAACATTGAATCTTGAACCCTAAAATCTAGAGCCTAAAGCTAGACCCAAAACACTAAACCTTGGACCTTGAATGCTAAACCCAATACCCTAAACCATGGACCCTAAACCCTGAACATGGAACCCACCACTCTAAACAATGAACCCTACACCTTGAACCATGACCTTGACGCTAGACCCTAAACACTAAATATGGACCCTGAACCATGGACCCCGAACCCATGACCCTCGACCTTGAACCATAAACCCTAACCCTAGACACTAAACCCTTGACCCTAGACTGTGAACCCTAGACCCTAAACCTTGGACCGTGAACCCTAGACCTTGTACCTTGATCCCTAAACTTGGACTCTGAACCCTCAACCTTGAACCGTGAACATTGTAGGGAAAGATGATTCATCATAGAAAGAGAATATGAGATCAGTAAATGTCTTTAGTAACATTTATTTCTTTAGATTTTCTCAAAAACACATACTACTATGCCATAAAGCAGAATCATACATAGTTTATTTCCCACCATTAATCCTTAGAGGAAAGTTCATGCAAATTAAATCTTTTAAGATCAACCAGTTTCAACAACATGCATTAAACAAATTCTACAAACAGAATCATTAAACATGAAGGATGGAACAGAAGGTACAAACACAGATTTATGTGGGGAGAACCCTTTTAGGTAAAAAACCCACACTCCAAAAGTAGAGATCCATTGTATTATTCAACAACAAAATAAACAGTTACAATATAATACAGGCTCTAAGCCTTTACATGGAAATTTACATCATTTTCCATCTAGAGAAAGCTCAGCTAAAACTCAATCTCTTCTCTCTCTTTATTCCATCTACACTATGACATTCAATACATAATTCACACACATTTTAGGAGACTCTTTGTTTCACCTTCAAAACCAAACGAATAGTCACAAACTAACTTAACTATCTTTACCTTCTATTGTTGTCGAAGTCCTATTAGAATGTTGAAGGGACAAGAAATCGTGTCTCTCTGAATTATCACTGTCACCCCAATACATCTATCATTACATCAAAGTGTAGAAGAGAATCCTCTCGATATGGAAAAGTCCCACTGATGAACCTTGCAACCTTGATCGGGTAGTCCCCACTGCCTATGTGTCAAACATGTCATCACTGTACAACTAACATCACCAATGTGACTTGATACAACCAAACACTTGTCAGCACATGTCTTGTTGATGTCACTATTCACCTTTATTGAAACTCTTTTGAATCTCACTTTATCAACATGTCAAAGAGACCATCATCAATGTCTCAATGAAAACCATCATTCCCTTCGATGAAGAGATCTTGCCTTCCATTGGTATATCGAAGGGACAAGACTCAAGGTCCCTCTGATACTATATTGTCACTTCGATACAACTCCATCGAAATACTAAAGGGACCACATTTTAGGTCCCACTGATATCCACCTGTTCTCTCAAAAAAATTCTTTCCCACCATTCATTGGAATGTCGAAGGGACTGCAAAGTAGCTCCCTCTGATATTGACTTGTCACTCCGACGAAACACTTCTTGTAGTTCATCAGTATGTCAAAGGGAGTATAGAACAACTCCCTTCGACATTGTAGTTTCAACTCAATGAATCCTAAGCCCGAAGCCTAAATAGATTATTAGGATATCGAGGAGACTTGCTAATCCATCCCACTGACATATGCCTGTCAGCTCGATAAAGCTAAATCCCGAACTTCTTAAACCTTTTACGCCAGTGCAATCATGAAAATTGTACTCCCTTCTTGGAGATGGTACAATTTCCCACTTAAATTGAACCTAATGTCACCTTGATCAAATTTTGTAATGTGTTTTACACATTCACATTGGATTTAGGGCCCTTTTAAGCTAAATAGACCTAATTTTTCCTTACTTTAATGTTGTAAAGTGTATTCATTTACACCTTCACATTAGGTCTTGGGCCCTTCTATAGTAAATGGACTTAATGGTACTTATTTTGGGTGTTGTAAAGTGTTTTACCACACTTTCACACTAATATAGGGTGTTCATTATTAATTGGGTTTCTTTATGCTTTAATTTGCCTTATTTTACATCCACGTCTTAGTTAATGCATCTTTTCAAGGATAATCCCAACATAAAGAAAAATCCAATCATAATTCATTTCTTTTTGGATTCTCATACACTACCTAGGGCATATGAGTCCCACCTAAGTTTTGGGGCCTCGATCTGATTTTACATCATTCTAAGCATTTTTAAAAAATGTGTCCCATAGTTAAGCCTAATGGGACTCATACAACAGTTTTTTGGTATAAGTCTTGTGTGGCCCAAAATAAAATTTAATTCAAATTCTTGGCAAGATTTTATCCTCCTAGATCTGATGTCGACTTGTAGTGTTGTAATTTCAAGAAATTTGGCATAAACATGTATAAATACAAGGTTATTTCACTCATTTTCACCTAGAAAGCTTACAAGTGACCTAAGACTTTAAAGAGATAATTCCTAATAGCATATTTAAGATTACAAGATTTTACAAAACTTCACAAGAGCATTCAAGATAATTTCTAAGGCATTTAAGGAAAGATTTCATCATTATTTGTTGCAGCAATTCAAGATCCCTTATCATGTCAAATTCATTAGGCATCAAGCATTTTGTTGAGCTAATGTTATGATGTAGCATCCAAGATCCAAGGTTAATCATTTTTCTACCTCTATTCAAGATCAAGATCTACATTCTACACGACCACTTCATGTTAGATTGTAGATTTACAAGGTATCATTTAAGGTATCATTGTTCATGTTTCATGATTCATTTACTTAATTCATTATCTCACCATTTATTTTAATTACCTAAATGGATTTGACCAATGCAAACCCCCTCACAAATCAATAATTTTTTCTCTCTCTACATGTGTAATTGCAGATCTAGGTGTCTTGGAGCTTGAAGATTGGTGCAGGGGCACCATGTCAACTTATGTAAATATGGTCTTAGGTTAATTTTTTGGTGTGTTGAGTCTAAATGTCATGTAATTAGAGTCATTTGGAGTTAGTCTAGAAAATATTGTAAAATCTTGGAAAAGTTGTGTAGACACATAAAAATGACCTAGGCCTACAAGCTCTATTTTTGTCATATTCTTCCTCGCATAATTAAAACATTTAATTATGTCCTATGGTCCACTTTCAACTATTAATTAAATAATTTATAATTATTTAATTAATTCATGTCATGTATTCCTCTTGATTATTTAAGTAAATAAATTATGTTTATTTATTTAAATGTCACTAATTCTCTAATGTCCTCCCATAATTAAATAAATTCTTAAATTTATTTAATTATCTTGGTCCATTAATTCCTCTTGATTATTTAAATAAATAAATTTTATTTATGTATTTAAACACATCATTAATTTCTAAAGTCTTCTCATAATTAAATAAATTCTTTAATTTATTTAATTATTATCCACCTTGGCATTTCCCCCCATTATTTATTTAAAATGGTCCCACTTTCTAATTTTCCCTCTTTTAGTAAAATAATTCAAATTAATTATTTATTGTCACATGACCCCATCTTTTTGAATTAAATTAATTTTTAATTCAAAATAACAATCTTCTTCCTTAAATCAAGTAATTTCTAATATTATTTGATTTTCCAACTCTCTCTTTTTATGTGTCATTCTTATCCCCTTGTCACATGCATTTTCAACCCTTGATTTGATTTTATGAAATCAAATCTTGTCCACTCATTTCAAATTTTCCCTAATTGTGGGTTGTCATATTGAATCTTGTCCATTGATTCAAGGGAATTTGTCAATCTTCAATCTTGGCCATTAATCAAAAATTGTATTTTCTATAAAATGGAAATTTTCGTCTCATTTGGACATCTCGTGACATCTTAGCTCTTCACATTTTGGAATTTTAGGCATACTTTAGTCTTTTCTTACTAGTTGCATAGTTGCATAGTGTAGCATTTGTGATCAAATCCTTCAAAATTTTGCTTTGGTCTTGGCATAGTCATTGGTTGCTCACATAAATCTAAGGTAAAACTACATATTGCAACAAATAGAGAAGGTGTAATGGAGGTCAATCATGGAGGTTGAAGACATATGGTGAGATTTTTCTTTGATTTCATGTTATTTCCTCCTTTGTGCTTCATTATTTACTTTGGGTTTTGTTTATTTATGCACTAATCTACTAACCTAAATATTTCCCCTAGTTACATTGGTGAACCCAACGCCAAATAAATCTTTTTTGTAGAATTTCATGGCCTTGTTGTGTTTTTTGTAGGTACAGGTATGGAAAGCCGTATTCATAGATTCTAGAACTACAATCATTGTGTCACGATCCATTTGGCCCATAGAATGACACATCTGTAGACTTGATCCACATTTTCTATCCACAAAGATACATTTGCTCATAATCTGATGCATTAGCCATCCAGAACGACACATTTGCAAGCTGAGATGCATCGGTTTTGCATAATGACACATCTGCCTGGTAAATTCTAGTGTGCAGACCCGAGTCGCATTTTCTCTGTAGAACGACGAATTCACTCTACTATAACAGATTCATCTGGTAAATTTTATTTTCTAGTTTTTTCCAAAAAAAAATTAGATTTCTCATTTCAAGTTAGTAGTTTAGAGGTTTGTGTAGGTTACTAATTTTTTGTTGCAGCATGTGGCTTTGAATTTTCGTCGATCCAAGGCATCTTTTCAGACTACTAACAAGTGGTTTTGTAGGTTTCAATGTCCAAGGATTTTGTTTTGAAACCATTTGTGCTTGTGTTGGATTTAAAAACAGTTCCATTGGTGCTTTAACAAGAACATTTTCTTGTATCACTTAGATTTAATTAGGGGGTTAAAGAACTTTGCTTGATTGTGCTTGAAGCTGGTAGGTGATTATGCTCTCACCTTGTGCAAACTAGGTGATCAGAAAATAAGACCCATCTATTTTATATTTTTGAACCTTAGAGGGGCCTACCTCAAAAGAGGGAATGACTCCAACCAGTTTTTTGCTTAGGCTGGTATATAAAAGCATGAGTCTAAATTGTCAAGTCTTCACAGTATGGAGGCCTTAGCCGTGTACACTTTCCTTTCGAAAATGGGTACCTACCTTTTATTTTAAAGGTATACGAGCCCCTAGTAGATTGGTTAAAGCCTTAAGTGGCTTGCTATATGCTCACGAGGTGTCACGTCCTTGAGTATTCACCAGAACCCTTTTCTTTAGTAGCCAAAATTCTATCTATTTGCTAGTGCAATAACGGTCGTTGTGAAGGAATCCACATTCTTATAGTTCTTAGTAGAGGTGATCAACCCACCATGGGAGATTTATGGGGGTTGGAAGCTTGGTTGACATGAGAAGTGAGTTTAATGTAATGGTGAGCCCGTGTAGCCAAGCTTCTAGATTCATCTGCTAAGAATAGGTGTAGTTGGGGAAACCCACATGGAATCTAGCAAATATAGTCCTTGCCTAACCTAGGGTTGTACTTGTCTTCTTTGTGCATGTTCAAACAAAATATTGTGTTTACAAGTGTTTTTTGAGATATTCAAACAAACAAACACCATTTCACAAACCTAGAAACAATCATTCAACTTGAAACATTTCCAGATTTTTCCAAAAATTGTAAACAAATTAGGTTCATTCTACCTACAATGCATTTGCTTTTATGTGCCACATTTGACATATTCTACAATGCATTCACTCTAATAAGCCACATTCACCATTCTTTGTGATGCATTTACATGTCCTACATCACATTTTCTTAACAAAACCCCACAATTACTTTGTTGAGACGCATCTACTATCTATAGAGATGCATTCTCTAAAACTGTGATGCATCTTCCACACTAAAACTCATTTGTGACCTGGAACGATGCATTTTCCTAACAAAATCTAAAACCTGAGAGAAAACTTGTCCAATCTACCATCAAACATCTTTTTCTAGCAACCTTTGGCAAAAACCAAAAAGAAAATTGCTCAAATCTTCTATTATTTGCATCTTTAGCTTGCATTTTCCCATAGTTCCAAACTTGTAAAAATCTTTAGTTGCATCTTTAGAAGTCCATCATCTCCTTTTTTTAGCCATAAACCAATCTTTAAGTCCTCATTTCACTTGCAGATTTTTGAATAGAGAAACTTACCATACTTTTGCAAAATCCTTGCCTTCAAGAGTAGGTTGTCATTGGACTTAGTCATCATTATTTCCCTTAGTCATTGTCCTTTTTGTGAGACTTTCCAAATCAAAATTCTAGTTAGGAAACCTCACTTTGGCATCTTCTCATCTTCTCCTTTAGTCACATTAGCAAGTCCTTTGATGATCCAAATTGAGACATAGATCAAGCTTAGGGTGGTTGAGTAGCCTTCTTCCAAATCACTTAGACCTTTTCATTTTCATACCTTACAAATATACAAGTCATCTTAGTACTCATTTTGCATACCTTATTTCTAAAAATAAAAAATAAAAAATAGTCCTCATTGTCCTTTGGCATTTGTCATTTCCTTTAGACAAAATTTTCATATTTTCATCTCTCATTATCAAAAACCCCAAAACATAGTTTGCACTTGCATCCCTTATTGTCAAAAATCCAAAAACATAGTTTTCATCTTCCTAATTTGAGTAATTCCTTATATGGTTGAGACTAAGCTTCAAATAAAAAGAAGAAAAATGGCTAATTTTGGACAAGACACCAATGCTTATAACTTTCCCAATGGCATGAATAAAAACATGAACCAAAACACATCTTTTATCAATCCTTTCATTGAAATGAACATGCCATCTTCGTCATGTAACCCCTTTGAATCATTCATGCATAGAGGTGAACGTGGACATGTGTATATGGAAGATCTAGAAGAAGCAGCATAAAATTTGGACATAGCCTCCTTTGTGGAAGATTTAGTCTTACATGATCCACAAAGATATCTAGCCATGTTCATACATCAAGGGACCAAATTGCCACTGGGCTTTGACATGAACACTCTAAGAGCAGCCTCTTCTAGTCATGATGCAAGCAACAACAATGTAAACAATTCCTCCAACATTAGTCAACCCCAAAACAATGCAAACAATACCTTTGTTGGAGCCACCTCACAAATTGTCACAAGCACCATCAATGATACCTCAAATGACACATCCAATCAAAACAAAATCAATGCAACATCTATTGGAGGAACACCAACCATGTCACAAGCCATGTCACAATCAATTCCTACAATGTCAACAACATCCTCCCAATTGATTGGAGCTACCTTTGGATCATCATCAATTGGGGAAAGCTCTTCAAACCCCCTATTTGGAGCTTCATCTAGTGCCATGGCAACATCATCATCAAATCCTTTTATTGGTGCTTCGAATAATTCCTTTGGAATGTTCAAATTCATCCAATCCCTTTGCGAGAAATAAATGATGTATTTTTATTCGAGAACCACAACCAAATGTCAACACGTCATCACAACTTAATACCAATACTTCCCAAGGGAAAAATACCAACATTCCCATGGATAATTCTACCAATCTAGACAAGCCAATTAGACTACACAGCCTATGACATTTGGGCACCAAAATAGTCAAGGTCAACACATTCCACAAATATCGACCAATATGGCAGGAGGACACATTCCTACATACGCATCACACATCCAAACTCATCAACACGTCCCCAATCAAAATTGGCAATACCAACAACATTCAAATCAAAAAATATCATACATCTCACAGAAAAACATTCCACAACAAAATCAAAACATCTCATCCCAACAATTTGGTACTTATGGGATACCCATTACCCCCATGTGTGATGCAACAAACAATCCTATAATTGATGCTTTGATGGATCAAGTGGAAAACTTGCAAAAATAAATAGAGACCATGCAAATGTCAAAAAAGAATCCACACATGTCATATGACCTATGTCCATACCCTTTGGACACAAGTCTATACATGCCACCATTCCCTCCTGGATACATGGCACCAAACTTTACTAAATACAAAGGCAAGACAAACCCCATTGGACACATTCAAGGATTCACCACCAATTGTGTGGAAATTTCCTATTAACATACTTACTTGATGAGACTCTTCCCTAAGAGTCTTCTAGGCCCCACACTTGAATGGTTTTCCACGTTACAAAAGGGGATAAAATCATGGGATGATTGCAAATAAATTTGTTTGAAATTATGCCTACAACATTGATACCGACACTTCCATCACGAGTTTATGCACACTTACACAAGAAGAGGCTGGTGAGAATTTTATCCCATTCTTTCAAAGATGGAAAATTTTAGCAAGTCATTGCCATATTGACATACCTAAGAAAGAAAAATTTGACATGTTTGTCCAAACACTCCTAGGCCCATTGAAAAATGGCTTTCAAGTCCACTATTGCACAACCTTCACAGATTTAGTCAAAAAGGGTGTCCAACTTGAGAAGGCCCTTATTGCTAAAGGAGAACTGAAATATGGCCCTAAGAACACAAACACAAACCCACCCATGGACAAGAATAAATACTGGGTAAAAAATAAACACATTACCAATGATGGCATTGTTGACACTAAGGCAGTAAACACAATTGGTCCTGTACTTCGTCTTAAAGGAGCTCCCCCAAAAAATATGCAAATGACCACACCAACACGTACTACTAATGCCATTCAAAATAGTCACAATAATCAAAACGGTCAAAACCAAGGGCAGCCACAATAGACCAAGCAGTTCTCAAAGAGATGCACATATACTTCCTTGGGTGAACCAATCAAAGACATCCTTAAAAAGATCCTTCAAAATGGTGTCATCACATTAGAGGACCCTAAACCATATGACCCAAGGTAGTTTAAACCATCATGGTGGGATGACAATTCCTTCTACGATTACCATAGGGCTAAAGGGCATAAAACATCTTCTTGTTGACAACTAAGAAATATGGTACAAGACCTTATCAAAAATTAAACAATTGAACTGGGTGGACAACAATTCATGTCAAACGCAGATCATACTATTCACAAAAACCAACTACAGGACCATGGTTTGAATAATCCATCTATGCCAAGTCCTAAGACTAATAATAATTGTCCCAACTATACCTGCATTTCCTTTGACTATTATGGTGGAACCATTATCAACCATGTCTGAGCTTTCGATGAATACGTCAATACCATTACTGTCAAAAGAGCACCTAAATGCAATGTCACTACCCATGGTGGCAAGGTCACCATAGCTGGTCCTCCTCCCCCTAGGTAGCCAAAAATCATCATACTCAATCCATTCGCCAAGCAGTCACAACCCAAGGGACAGTTTAACCTTAGTGACCAATTAGGAAAAACACCTACCTAGATTTCCATATTTGAGTTGTTACGCATTTCTCCTGCACATAAGGCCATACTTGACAAAACTTTGCAAGAGTCCTCTATCCCTCATGACATTGATGTCAACCAATTTGAAGACATGGTGAGATACTTAACTACTCCCCATCATATAACATTTTTAGACCAAGACTACTCATCACCAAAATCCAATCATAACAATGCCTTACACATTGAAGTCTTTTCCATAAGCATAAGGTCAGATGAGTTATAGTAGATGGTGGAATAGGACTAAACATATGTTCCTTAAAACTGGTTAAGGCTCTAGGATTTTTTTATGCTTGTGTAGATGCTACAAAAAGCATTGTTATATAGGTGTATGATGATGAAGAACATTCCTCTCAAGGTGTTATCACTCTTCCTATCAGATTTGGTCCAGTCATTATAGACACAACTTTCCAAGTCTTGGATCTTGAGTTACCCTATAACATCTTGCTTGGTTGACCTTGGATCCACACCCTCAAGGCTATTCCATCCACCTACCACCAATGCTTAAATTTTCCTTTTTATGGAATAGAAATCACTATATATGGAGACCCTGATCCCTTCCAATATTGCACCAATCTAAGGGGTATCTCAGAACATCAAGTTACCATTAACTAGGAAGCTTCAACCTCATCTTCTTCCAAATTCATTGACCCATCCACGCTTGCTAAATCGTCCACATCCACTCCTTCCATGTCTTCTGCCACACCATCTCCCTCCATCCTGAAGGTCGATCCCAATGTCATGATCCAGGACCAAGGATGTGCAAAGTATAAATTGAACATGGCCTACTACATCACCAAAATACCCACGTCTCCTAAGGCCTATGGTTGACAATGTTTTAGAATGGAATCTAAAGAAATCTTCAAAGTTCCTCCAACATGCATTTTTATAAAATGGGGTGAAATGAGAAAAGAGGACATCGAGGATATATCAACATGGATTTATAAAGGCCCAGAAGATTTTTCCCCATTACCAGTTCAAATATATGGAAAAGGCTATGACATAATGAGGGAAAAAGGTTACAATGGAACTAGTGGCCTTGGCAAAAATCAAACTAGAATGTGAGAACCTATAATGCCTTCTCGAAGACCAAAAATTCTTGAACTAGGGTATGGGCTAACCAAAAATGATGATCGACGTACCAATGCAACCTCAAGTAAGAGTCTGTATGCTTCAGAAAGTGTCAAGACTATTGAGGAATCCTTTACCGAAACTAACTCCCATGAATGTGAATTTGGCTCCCAACAATCCCTGAGTGAATGTTCCCTCGATGAATTGTTCCTTGAACCTGGAGAACCTATATTTGAAGAAATATTTTTGCAAATGTTTAAGATTGATCCAGCATAGAATAATGACAATCCTAAAATCCCAACGAAAAGAGAAGTTTGGGATAGACTCTTCTTCCCAAGGAACAATGACAAGATTGAATCATCTTCTAATCCCATTGGCCATAACCTCGACATACCTATCCACTCATCTAAACCTAATGATTATTCATCTAACCCGCATATGATGCTACCAACCCCAATGCCATTCCATTTTCCCCTTACTTTTACAATGGATATGAATCAAGTGAAGGAGAATATTTGATAGAATCTTATTGGGAGTTGGATGATGACAATTTCATCTTTAACCTCTCTGAATCTGTCTACATGCTTTCTACTTCCTCCCCACCATTAACCAATACTGACGATGGTGATATGAGGATGCATCTTACCAAGTCTTCTTTGTTCAAGTCTTGTTGTTCAAGTCTTGTTAGTTAAAGAAAAACTCAAGAAGACTTGAACAAAGCATGTCCAAAGGATGACTTTCCATTACCAAACATCAATATCATAGTTGACCTTACAACAGGATATGAGATGTCCCTCATGGATGTCTTCTCAGGTTATAACTAGATTCGTATTGCCCCTGAATATCAGCATAAGACAACATGCACATGCCCTTGGGGTACATACTGTTGGAATGTCATGCGTTTTGGTCTCAAGAATGTAGGAACCACATATAAAAGAGCCATGCTAATGATATTCCAGGATATGATGCACAAGCTAATGGAAGATTATGTGGATGACCTTTTGAAAAATTCTTTGACATGTATGAGCTAAATTACACATCCATTAAACATGCTTGTCTAACAGTTGTCTTTGCCGCCCAAAAATTAAGACACTACATGTTGAATCACAAAAAATATCTAGTCACAAAGATTGGTCCTTTGAAATATCTCCTAAGTCGCACAGCATTGACAAGTCACTTGGAAAAATGGGTAATGATCATGAGTGAGTATGACATTCAGTACGTGGAACAAAAGGTTATAAAGGGACAAGTGATAGCAGACCAACTGGCAGATGCACCTATACAAGGTGATCATCCATTGGTAGTAGATTTTCCTGATGAGTCAATATTTCATACAGAACCTAAGTCACCATGGAAACTTTATTTTGATGAGTCTCACACTAGTCATGGCTCAGGAGTAGGGATATTGTTTGTCACAACACAAGAAGATTCCATTCTGAAGTCATTTTGCATTTATTTTCCATGTACACATAATGTTGCAGAATATAAGGCACCTATCACAAGAATTAGAATGGCCATAAAATAGAAAATCAAAATGGTTCGCATCTTCGGTGACTCTCAGCTGGTTATCAACCAAGTCAATGATGAATATGATACCAAGGATGAAAATTTAATTCCCTACAAAAGAATGGTTGATAGCTTTCAATCATACTTTCACATGTTGATTTTCAAATAGATTCCTAGGGCACAAAAAAAGGTAGCAGACACAATGGCTACAATTGGATCTCTCCTAGACATTCCAAGCAACATGCCTCAATTTGAGTTCTTGGTAGAACAACTTTTGGTTCCTGCATATGACATTCCAGAATCAGAGATGGTTTGTGAGCTTGTTTTTTCCAACTCACCATGGTATCAAGACATTTATGACTATCTCCAATCTCAAACCCTTCCTCCAAACCTATCCAACAATCTGTTGGAACTATTAAAATTTGATGATTTTTTGTATATTTTCATGCCCCCCAAGTCTCCATATGAGTCTTTCCTTATGCATTTTTCCTTCATTTCATAATTATTTGCTCACATTTTGGCTCATGTTTGGCCCCTAGATCATCTATCTATGCATTTTCCACCTTTTGGTCTCTATCAGTATAGGTCTCCCATTGTCTCCTCGACTAACTATGTTTTTTCTGCTAATACATTTTGTTTCAGGTGTGTCGGCATGAAAGCAGTGAGGTCTCCCCGATCTGTTTTTCTATTGGCAAACGTTTGTTTCCTATCGGCAAGACGTTTCTATTGTTTCGGTGACTGTGGAGGCTTCTATCAGAAGGGGCGTGTGTTTGTAGTGAGAGGTCATGGTGATAGGGTCGGGTCTTGCCGATAGTGTTCAAAATGGTTTTCATATCGGCGTGAGATTGATCCTCGAGATGAGCTCTTACCAAACTCACTATATCTCGCCGACTAGTGCAAAAAAGACTTTTCGGTGAGAGGCTTTGTCATCGAGGAGAGGTCATAGCGAAGGGGTGTGTGTCATATTGACTTTTCATGTGGATGTTCCTTTGTCAGCATAAGGTTTGTAAGTGTCTTGCTGAATGACATATGGTTTTTGCTTCGGCCAGACGGGGTGCTTTCGGTGCAGTGTCACAGGGAGTTTCCATTGTCACGTCGACCAGTGGTGGAAGAATTGGTCTATCGATGTGACCTATGTTGCTTCGGTATATGTTACAACGAGCCGCAGGGTCTTGCCAACAATATCTTATGATTGGCTTTCAGTGTAGGTGTTACCATCTCTTGGAGATCAAAAGTTATCTTAGGGCCTTTTCGTGAAATGAACTCTCTACATGAGATCTCCCCGATCATTGGGTGTTGTAGCGACATTCTTGGTGGGCGCTCATCAGTGGGAAATACATAGTGTCGCAGTGACACATATATGGGCAATGGACTATCGGTATAGGTTGCGGCGATTGCCATAAGGTCTCGGTGAGTGACCTTTGGTCTCACCGATGGAAAACAAGAGGATCTTTGTCGACGTAGGAATGGATTTGTCTTGGTGAACTGGAAAGTAGCACAATGTGGGACCTTCGGTATAATGATGTATAGTCTACATGAGGTCCCCCCGACATCATTTTTTCTTGCCGATAGCTCGAGGAGTATTCTTTTCAGTAAGAGAATCTTTTGGTCCTGGCGAAGTTGAATACTATAAAAGATAGCTCGGTGTGACCTATGTGTTTTTGTGTGTGGTCTTGGCGAGGAGCCTGGGGTCTTGCCGAATAGAGTGCAGTGTTGGTTTTGTCAGCAAGACAATTGGGTGGTCACAACAACATGAAGTTTTATGAGGACCTTCAGTGAGAGATAAGGTAATCAGTATTGGGTCTCCTCGAGTGCGATGGGCTATAGCGACTGTGAAGGAAACAAAGGTGCTTTCCGATGAGATTCTTCCCATGTCTTGGGGACTGGGAAAACAATATGGGCTTCCGATGAAACATATTTTGGTCTACGGGAGGTCTCCCCAATGGTCGACAGTCATGGAAAAAGTAGAATACACACAAGATCATAGGGTTTGAATTGCCTTCGGCAAGACGATATGTTTTGTGTCGCCGACTGTGCACAGGTGAATAAAAAAAAGCAAAACACTGTGGCCGACATGAATTTGCTTGGATGACCATTGCTTGCCAGCTTAATTGGAGCTCGAATTTTGTGTTGGGCCAACATGAGGTCTCATTTTAATATTTTCTTCAAATGCTTGTGTATAAATAGGAATTTTGGCAATTGTAATAAGGCCAATTTACCAGTTATCAGTTATTCGATACAATAGGAAAATTGTATGGATACAGAACAATAAATTTACCAAATCAGAGGCTATGATGCATGTTCTAAAAATGGAGGTATTTATGAATGTCAATTGATGTTGCTACACATGTCTGGTATTAGTTATCTATTGAATCTAATAAAAGGATTTCTAAGTTGTCTCCAAGATGGTTTCTTTCTAATTGTTTAAATTGATATGACAATTTTGTATTAAATTTATCAGTGCACATTTGTTGCATTTGTGTGATCGATTGATTGGCTCTTTCGAGTAAAGACTAGATCCTTTTAGTCAATCATAGTAATCAATGAGATTCGATTGGATTATTCAAGTAAAACTTAGTAATCAAATTCTTGCATGTTTATACAAGTTATAAGCATACTATATGCCAGATAATTTGAATTTTCTTAGAGAAGTGTTGCTCATCTTGATTTCATTTGACTCTACATACCCAACAAGGCACTGGTCTCTGCATTTCATCTTTTTTAAATTCATTTAATCTCTTTACATCTATTATTTGATTATTCTAGGATTTAGATTATAATATTGTTGTTGCTATTTAGATCAAGTTGGATTTCATTTGTTCACTCTGATTTTCCATTGTGAACAAATTTTTTTAAGAAGATAATCACAAGTTAAGTCTGCACAATTCAAAGAGGTACACCTACCCAAGTTTAGCAGCACCTAAAGAGTAGAAGGTTGAATTCATTTAACCTTGTCTATTACCCTAAAGCGTATCAAAAGATTGGCATCCTCTTGAGGCATTCGACTTGCGTTTTTGAGAGCTAAAAAATTGTCGACCCTACTGGGGAACAATCAAAATCAAAGCCTTAATCATAGAGTCATAAATCTTGTACAAACTCTGCTGGGAATTAGATACATCAAGTATTTTCTCATTTTTTGATAAAAGTGAGTGGCGACTCTGACAGAAATTTTGTAGTTGTTCATCATGAATGGAAGAAGATCTCAATATAGGGGACGTCATACAGGAGCTCCTGCTGATAGCAGTAAGTGGACTCACAAGGATGACAATGTTAATAAAGGAAAAGGGAAATGTGAGGACATGTATCTAATAGGTAAAGATAAAGCAAATCACTATGATACATGGAAGGATAACTCAAGTGTAGAACTTTGTACCCCTAAAGAATGAATTAATCCATTTTATAATCCTCAGAAACAAGCTGAGTTTGAAGCTGCATTTGAGGCTAAACAAATTAGAATTCAACATGAATATGACCAGAAGATGGAAGGCAATCACGAAAACCCTAAAAGAAACTTTGAGCTCTCAATTCCTAATGAAGTAAAAGTACAATTGGAACTAAAAGAGAAGGAGATAAAGGAGCTAGAGGCTAAATTGTAAAAAGCCCAAGTTACTGATTAGATGGTTGGTGGCCCAAACTATGTCCCACCTCACAAGTAGGGTGATCATGGTGTAGGGTCCTCCAATCAACAAAATGCTCCTCACAATCAAATAGGGAATCACTACAAGCAGCCAAATTGTCCACCTCACATTCCCACACAGCATACAAGTATGTATCCACCTCCTGGTCAGTATTATATTCCACATCATAATGTACAATACAATAATCACATACATTAGTATCAACATTTGCCTATTCCTCCCCCTCACCAGCATGCAACCATGATCAGACAGTTTGATTTAGTTGGTTTTCAGTTATATCCTTACCCTATGGATGGCAGTTGGAGGAATATGGCGCCCAAATTTATAGGGAGTAATGCAATCACAGCTAAGGAACATCTAACGAGTTTTAATTTTTTTGTCCAAGACATAGATGTACCTTATGAAGATTTACATATGAAGTTGTTCATGATGTCACTTCTTGAAGATGTCAGGGATTGGTTCAATAGCCTGCCAGCATTCTCAATTAATTCTCTCCAAGCATTTCAAGACAAATTCTTAGAGAAATATGGGAATCAAAATGCTCCAGATGCAGCTCTTCACGAATTAATGAGAATTCAAAAAAATCAGAATGATTCAATTTATGATTTCAACAGAAAATTCAACAAGTTACATACTAAAGTACCTCCTGGATCAAGGTTGCCATATTCTATTGCATTGAGTGTTTATTTAAATGCTTTTGATCCTAAGATAGGGTATGATATGAGAAGTAGATCCCCAAGAGATTTGGATGAAGCATAGAAGATAGCATTGACAATTGAAAACAACAGGAAGGCTGCTGGTATAACTAATAAAAGAGACAACCCGAGGCCTCCTTGGCAAAACAATAATTATCAGTATAGACAAGAGAATACATACAGGAATGAGAACAGAAATGAAAGGCCAAGGTTGCATGATATGCCTTACAATACAGACTGGAAAGATGGGAAACCTATAACAGTCAGGCCTAGAGGCAAAGAGACTCCTGATCCAGTGAGCAAGAAAGGAAATTACATGGTGAGTAACAATTACTTTTGTGAAGTTTGTAATCAGCCACATTCCCCATATTATTGTGTTGTAGCCCAAAGAATGCAAGAGGAAGGAATTTTGATGGAAAACAATGGAGAAGATCACAAAGTATATTTAAATTCAAGAACATTTTACCATGTGGAGGAAGGGTACTCATCTTCAGAGGATGAAGGCTATGAGTATGATATTACAAATTAGAAGTATAATGTCCATATGGCTGAACAACAGATCTTTTATGATTTTGATGAAGATTACACAGGGCCACATTCTATTGAGGCCCTTGTTCAGTGTGGTGTTAGAAGACCCACCAAGGAAGAAATAGAAAGAATAACTGTTGCAGCAGTTGAAGAAGCAAGGAGTAAGTACTAGTTGAGAAATAGAAAGGTAAATGAGCTAGATGGAGTTCCTGGGGGAATTTTTATCAAAGATCATAAAGCAACACAAGGAACTATGAAGACGACAGAAAAGAGATAGCTTGATAAGAGTGAGCAAAAGCCTGTCCAAAAGCAGGAAGTTGAAGAATTACACAAAGAGATACAAAAACCTGACCAACCTAGTAAAAATGAGAAGGAAGAAGACAACGGAAAAATGCCAGAACAAAAGAAAATTGTTAGGGTGGAAGGCTCTTCTTTTGACTTCACACAGGCGTTATCCCAGGTAAAAATATTTGTTCCACTACTTGAAATGATGAAAATAAAAGAATACAGAGATAGTGTTGTTCAAATGATAATGAATTCTGAAATGAAACTAGCTATTCAAGCAGTCAATAGGTAGGAGAAAATAGATAACCCAAATGTTTGCTTGAATGATGTATTAGCAATTTCCCCACAAGTGGATCCCTTTTTCACCACATTGCTTATAAATAATAAATTGTTGAGGAATTGCATGGTAGACTCTGGTGCTACTATAAATATTATGCCAGTGGGTGTAATGAAACAACTTGGCTTGTGTGTTGATACATATGAAGGGAAATGCTATGCAATGGATAATAGACTTGTTCCTATGGTAGGCATTATGATAAATGTTGAAGTCGAATTGGCTACTTATCCACAAGTGGCTTATAATATAGACATAACAATCATTGATACTCCTCCCCAATTTGGGATGCTTTTGTCAAGACAATGGACAGCTGCTATTGGTGGAAATATGCAGTTTGATTTGTCTTATGCAACTATTCCAGTAAATGGTCAGAAAGTCAAGTTGTATAGAGAGCCAAGAATGAACCAGCTTGTTGACTTTGTGCCTCAGGATTAGATTAATTGTTTCTATGATATAAATCTTAGCAATTTTAAGATAGAATCAGCCCAACATGAATTAGTTAGTACTGATCCTCTTAAAAAATATGTTGTGTCTGATTGCAATGGTATGTACTCTGGTGGAGCATGGGAGCTTGAATCATTGTATTGGCCAGAGACATCAAAACAATATACCTTTGATCTAGTAAATAAATTTATTGATACCTCACAGGAGAAGAGGTATGAAGACAATGATGATATCATGGATGAGCATAAGGAGATCAATTATACACTGCAGCCAATAGAAGATGAGGCTGGTGCAAGTCAATATGATTCATATCATAGCATGCATGAGGAAGACGAGGATGATGAATTTCTTTCTTGCATAATAGATTATGACATAGATGGTAGTGTATGTTATGAAGAATCCAGTGAATATATAGAATGTGAAGATGAATTTGTGGATTTTGATCTACAACAATGTGATTCTTGTAGTTCTTGTGATGATCAAGAGGAAGATGCAATGGAAAGTGTGTGTCTATTTGATAATGAGTATATAATACCTCCTGCTACAGTTTAAAGCTATGAAGATCCATTTGATGATAAGGAAAAGATATTTTCAGACAAACAAAGTGATGTGTCAAAGTATGGAACAAGTGACTGTGCTGGTAATGTTCCTGTTTTATCATTCTATGATGATCTTGGGCCTCTTTTTTATGATGACAGAAGTGATGAGTACAACTGTAGTGATGAAAATGTGGAAACTTGTTCACTTAGTAGTGATAAAATCTATGATTTATTGACTCTTGAACATCAGAGATATACACATGAAGGTGATCCCGAAGTTCTTTGTCCAATTTGCATTTGTTTTGACAGTGAAATTTTTTTGTGCAATGATTCATATGACTCTCAATGCATTTCTTGAGTTGATGGTTAAAACTTTGAAGTTTGCCAAATGTTTGTGTCCATTCAAGATAAGGTATGTGACTTTGAAATTTCTAACTCGTGTGATGAAGACATTTGTTGGCATACCAAGTATGATAGAGGTCCAGATTCGAATGAGTCATATATGCCTGATATTGAAGATATAGGTCAGAATCCAGTATTGTATCCAAATGGTAGTATCAAAGAGGTGCAAAAGGTTTCAGATTTGTTTGTCTCAGACAGTGTTGATATGACAAAAATTTTTGTTTCTCAAGAGAAGCACTTTGATTATGAATTTTCAATATAGCTGGGAGAGTGTTTCATAATACATAACAGTGAGAAAGATAATGAGAAATGTTGTATTTCATGTGCATGCATTCTGAATGTTGAACATAATAGGGGTTTGTCCCGAGATGTCAAAGAATTTGAATTGGAGGATGGTGTAGGGATTTTGGGCCACACCAAGCATGATGATACTCTGAGAACTTGCAATAACAGTGACAGGAAAGATTGTATGATTATCTTTAGGGGGAATCTGATGAACTCAATACAAAACCAGGTATTTGACAAGGGAAGGCATGGTTGGAGTTTCAGATTGTAATCGCTCGGAACAGGTGAATTGGAAACACAGAAGATTAAGGGTTGCCAATGCATGGACAACTCTTGTGCATCCTCTTTAAAATTATTTTCCATGCACACTAGTTTACGTTTTCATCCATCTCCATTTCACTATAATTTTTCATTCATCTCCATCTTGCATTCACCTTCCATTCATTTCCATTGCCTTTCACTTCATTTTTGCTCACTGGTTCATCATTTTGTGTCTGGTCTGCTCACCTAAAGAATCTGGATCCTTGCAATGATCTTACTATCATTCATCCCTAGATGGAGCCACTGTTGGAACTATTAAAATATAATGATTTTTTTCATATTTTCATGCCCCCTGAATCTCCATATGAGTCTTTCCTTATGCATTTTCCCTTCATTTCGTAATTATTTGCTCACATTTTGGCTCATGTTTGGCCCCTAGATCATCTATCTATGCATTTTCCACCTTTTGGTCTCTATCGACATAGGTCTCCCATTGTCTCCCCGACCAACTATTTTTTTTCTGCTAATACTTTCTGTTTCAGGTGTGTTAGCGTGACAACAGTGAGGTCTCCTCGATCTGTTTTTTTGTTGAAAAATGTTTGTTGCCTATTGGCAAGATGTTTCTATTTTTTTGGCAACAGTGGAGGCTTCTATCAGTAGGGGCATGTGTTTGTGGCGGGAGTTCATGGTGATAGGGTCGGGTCTTGCCGATAGTGTTCAAAATAGTTTTCATATCGGCGTGAGATTGGTCCTCGAGATGAGCTCTTACCAAACTCACTATGTCTCAATGTCTCACCGACTAGTGTAAAAAAGACTTTTCAGTGAGAAGCTTTGTCATTGATGAGAGGTCATAGCGAAGGGGTGTGTGTCATACCGACTTTTCATGCAGATGTTTCTTTGTCGGCATAAGGTTTGTAAGTGTCTTGCCGAATGACATATAGTTTTTGCTTCGGCCAGACGGGGTGCTTTCGTCATAGTGTCACAGCAAGTTTCCATTGTCATGCCGACCGGTGGTGGAAGAATTGGTCTATCGGTGTGACTTATGTTGCTTTGGTATATGTTATAGTGATCCATCGGGTCTTGCCAACAATATCTTACGATTGGCTTTTGGTGTAGGTGTTACCATCTCTTGGCAATCAAAAGTTATCTTAGGGCCTTTTGGTGAAACGAAGAACTCTCTACCTGAGGTCTCCCTGATTGTTGGGTGTTGTAGCGACATTCTTGGTGGTCGCTCATCAGTGGGAGATACATAGTGTCACGACACATATATGGGCAATGGATTATCGGTATAAGTTGGGGTGATCGCCATAAGGTCTTGGTGAGTGACCTTCGGTCTCACCAATGGAAAACATGAGGATCTTTGTCGACATAGGAATGGATTTGTCTTGGCGAACTGAAAAGTAGCACAATCTGGGACCTTCGGTATAATGATGTATAGTCTACATGTGGTTCCCCCAACATTGTTTTGTCTTGCCGATAGCTCGAGGAGTATTCTTTTCGGTGAGAGAATCTTGTGGTCCTGGCAAAGTTGAATACTATAAAAGATAGCTCGGTGTGACCTATGTGTTTCGGTGTGTGGTCTTGGCGAGGAGCCTAGGGTCTTGCCGAATGGAGTGCAGTGTTGGTTTTTTTGGCAGGACAATTGGGTGGTCACAACGACATGAAGTTTTATGAGGACCTTCGGTGAGAGATAAGGTAATCATTATTGGGTCTCCCCGAGTGTGATGGGCTATAGCGACTGTGAAGGAAACAAAGGTGCTTTTTGATGAGAGTCTTCCCATGTCTTGGCAACTAGGAAAACAATATGGGCTTCTGATGAAACATATTTTGGTCTATGGGAGGTCTCCTTGACGGTCGACAGTCATAGCGAAAGCAGAATACACACGGGATCATAGTATTTGAATTTCCTTCGGCAGGATGATATGTTTTGTCTCGCCGACTATGCACAGGTGAATAACAAAAAGAAAAACACTGGGGCCGACATGAATTTTCTTAGATTACCATTGCTTTCCAGCTCGATTGGAGCCTGAATTTTGTGTTGGGACGACATGAGGTCTCATTTTAATATTTTCTTCAAATGCTTGTGTATAAATAGGAATTTTGGCAATTGTAATAAGGCCAATTTACCAGTTATCAGTTATTCAATATAGTAGGAAAATTGTATGGATACAAAACAGTAAATTTACCAAATCAGAGGCTACGATGCATGTTCTAAAAATTGAGGCATTTATGAATGTCAATTGATGTTGTTGCACATGTCTGGTATCAATTATCTATTGAATCTAATTAAAGGATTTCTAAGTTGTCTCCAAGATGGTTTCTTTCTAATTGTTTAAATTGATATGACAAGTTTGTATTCAATTTATCATTGCACATTTGCTGCATTTGTGTGATCGATTGATTGGCTCTTTCAAGTAAAGACTAAATCCTTTTAGTCAATCATAGTAATCAATGAGATTCAATTGCATTATTCAAGTAGAACTTAGCAATCACATTCTTCCATGTTTATACAATTTATAAGCATAATATATGCTAGATAATTTGAATTTTCTCATAGAAGTGTTGCTCATCTTGATTTCATTTGACTCCACATACCCAACAAGGCACTGATCTCTGCATTTCATCTTTTTTTAATTCACTTAATCTCTTTACATCTTTTATTTGAGTATTCTAGGATTTAGATTAGAAGTTTGTTGTTGCTATTTAGATCAAGTTGGATTTCATTTGTTCACTCTAATCTGCCATTGTGAACAAATTGTTTTAAGAAGATAATCACAAGTTAAGTCTACACAATTCAAAGAGTTACACCCGTCTAGGTTTAGCAGCACCTAAAGAGCAGAAGGTTGAATTCATTTAACCTTGTCTGTTACCCTAAAGTGTATCAAGAGATTGGCATCCTCTTGAGGCATTCGGCCTACGTTTTTGAGAGCTAACACAATCAACGAAAGTCCTTTCCTTGCAAGGTTGCTCGATACACCATCATCAGTTACACCCTATACCATCATAGCTTTGACAATACCCTTCTTCGATGTCTCGACACTAACAAAGCACAAACAACCTTACATGAGGTACATGAGGGTATATGCAGATCTCATTCGAGTGGTCCTACTTTAGCCAAGAAGATCACGAGAATTGGGTATTACTGGCCAATAATGGAAAAGGATGCACTTGAGTTTGTCAGGACATGTTGCCAATATCAGATACATAGTGATTTAATTCATGCACCAACACAAAAACTTCAGCCGATCACTTCTCCTTGTCCCTTCACACAATGGGGACTCGACCTCGTGGGAAATATCCATCCTACCTCTTCCAACGGCCACAAATTCATTATCACTACCATTGAGTACTTCACTAAGTGGATCAAAGCTATCCCCCTTACATACATAATCGACAAACAAATTTCCAATTTTATCCTCAATTATATCATCTGCCAGTATGGTATTCCATAGTCCATCATCATAGATAACAGTTGTCCATTTAAAAATCAAGATATTTGTGAGTTGTGTGAATGCTTCCACATCCAACATCATTTCTCCATTCCATACTACTTACAAGGAAATGGTCAAGTTGAGGTGTCCAATATAACAATCATCAAAATCCTTAAAAATACAGTCAATGATGCTAGTCATTACTAGCACATCCAACTTAACCCTACTCTATGGGCTTACCGCACCAATATTCGCACACCTACAAGAACCACTCCATTTTGCTTGGTCTTTGGAGTTGAAGCCATATTGCCCATCGAGGTTGAAATTCCATCCTTAAGAGTCTCCATGAAGGGTCTAATCGATGATGAGGAATATAGATAGTCATGACTGCATGAGTTGGAAATGTTAGATGAACATAGACACAATGCCTTAAATCATTTACAAGCATATAAGAATCTTCTTTGTTGCAATTACAACAAGAGATTCATGGTCAGAAGATTTCACATTGGTGACTTGGTCCTCATGTAAAATCCTAAGAATTTGTCTAACAAAGAAAAACCTAGCAGGTTTGATCCTAATTGGTTGGGCCCTTATATCATCATGTCCTCCTTTGGTTTTGGAGCATATCAGCTAGCCAATCTAGATGGTGAACAACTGATAGAGCCTATCAACAGTTTACATCTTCAAAATTTCTATGCATAGCATCAAAAAGTTAGGCTGAAAACCATCAAAAATACAAAAAAATTAAAAAATATAAAAAAATTGTCACCTTGATGAAAACCTGGCAAATAGGTGTCTTGGTGACACCAAAATAATGAAAAAATGACAAAAATAGTAAAGAGAAATAATTCATCCAATAGTGAAAACTTGGTAAACAAGGGTTTTGGATAAGTACCATGGTGAAAACCTAGCAAATAGGTGCCATGCATAGTCAGTTTTTCTTCGCCATCTACTGTCACTTTATCTGCCTTAGTCCATAATAAATACCCACTTTTATGACATCATCATGAGACCCATCACAAAACCATGTCATTCCTTTCATGGTTGACAACAGTTGGCATCAAGTCCTACATACCATCCACCAGTCACCCCAAGCACGTCCTTTTCATACCCTTCAAACTTGGCTAGTCTTGGACCTAACTGGGGGAAACTTTTTATCATCTAACTGTAGTAGGTATCACACATGGTCCTGCCAATCATAAAATGTCCTTAAAAAAGACCTAAAAATAATAAAATGTCCTAAAAAAAGACCTAAAAATCATAAAATATCTTGAAAAGAGACCTAAAAATCATAAAATGCCCTAGAAAAAGACCTAAAAATTGAAAAACATCTTGAAGAAATACAAAAAAATCAAAATATGAGAAAAACACAAAAACATAGTCATAACTTGTCAAGTCAACCAATACATGTCATTTGTCGAACTATGTTGTCTCTACACATTTGCTACATAGGCAAGGCTCATTTTTGGGCCCCCGAGACATTAGATTAGTCCTTTTAGGTTTGTTAAAATAAAATCATGACTCAATCTTTTGTCATCAAAACAAAGTCATTGGTCATATTGAACTACGAGGTCTTTGAGTGTATGACGTGGGCAAGGCCATCAATCGATGATCCCCTGAGGCCACACTAGGTCAATCCTTTAGGTTTCATCACACCACACTGGCACACATGCCAAATGTTTTCAAAACAAACAAGTCATTCTAAAGTAGTCAAACTCCTAAAACAAACTTTGGCAACTATTTTATCAACATGTCAATTACATCAGCATGTCAACATCAACATGTAGTCAACTTCAGTCAAACTCAATCAAAACTAGTCAAACTATCAACTTTTGGTTATTCTTCAGATGTGTCCTTCTAAAGGATCACCTTTTTCATTTACTTTTTCCTTAGGATGTGTCCTTCCTAGGCATCATCACTGACATTTGGCATTTCGAGAATTTCTCATGACATTTGAGGACCAAATCCTCTCAACATTGACATCATTCAGGATGTGTGCTTCCTAAATTTGGAAACCTTGGCATTCAACACCTAGGCATCGACAACTTTGGCATTCAACATCTTGACATCAAAACACTTGGCATTTAGACACACTTGGAAAACACTTGGTAAACATTATCTTGGCATTTTGTCCTTTGAACTTTCATCATGCTACTAGTTTCTTGACGATGTCCTGACAAACGGGATTTAGAGAAGCAACAATGTATCATGATGATTGGCTTGTCTTGTCTTTTTGTTAGGCAATCATGTTGCTAGTTCCTTGAGGATGTCTTGGAAATAGGATTTAGAGGAGCAAAAAATTTTCATGACTTGTCTTTATTGTCTTTCTTGTCTTTTTGTGTTTGTGGTTGATCGTGACAAAAAGACTAGGGTAATTGTGCTCTTAGTATGAGTCATGGTCATCCTTGTCTGTGATTACTTGTCTCATGTGATGGTACGACCTTGCACACCTTGATCTATGTCATATCATGGTGTTTTTTGGCCATTAAAATAATCCACCCAGTGATGATTAAGAGCAACAATTGTTAGTCCTATATTAACATGTTGAAGGATTTGGTCTTCACATTAACATTCATATCCATCTGTCTTGTCATTTTGCCTCATCCATCTCATGATAATATCTTATGACATACAAAAACATAAGTGCATACATGACCATATAGGCATTGCATTAGGTTATTACACATTCATATATTTCCATTTACATCATTTCCACACATATATCAGTTGCATTCATCAACTCACATTCACATAACATGTAAGTGCATACATCATACACATCATTAAAACATATATATCACATATTTCATTATCCATCCAAATATAGTCATGCATTAACACATATATGATCATAAATATGGCATCCATTAAAATGAATGCATTACACATCCATATAGAACATCATCATCATAACATAATATCATCATGACATAGAAACATCATATAACCATCAAAATCACATTCATCACATAACATAGCATATAAAGGAAATCATCATAGGAATAATAAATGCATATATCACATCACATGAGCATAATAGAACCATAAAGCATCATCAAGTAACATAAACCATATAGGCTACATCAAAACTACTTCATATATAATCTCAAAAAAATCATGTCATAGGATACAGTCATGAGATATCCCAAAAATAGAGCTCACAGGCTCGATGGTCAAAATATAAAGTGTCATAACATGAATGTCTGAAACACAATATCAAGATAACAATGTCCTATGTTGAACTCCTCTCATCCCTATGAGGAGAGGTTCATGGTGATCGATGCTCTGTAAGAGGAACTGATGCCATCATGGTAACTGTAGGCTGAGTCTGTGAGGCTCCTGCGGCATGAGTCTAAGAGGTCAATCGATATGTGACTGAAGGATGACTATGCTCTGATTGGTGCCCTGAAACAGATGATCCATGACTATGGCTCAACCTGTAACTGGAGGAATTCTTGTGAGAGTGATGAGACCTATGGCCTAATGTATGTCTCGAGGATGTAGAGCCACCCACACTGCTCTGGCTACAACTATTGTGAGTGTGGCTGCTACTCCCTAACCCTATCCCTGACCTGCTGTATGATCTCAATAACCCAGGATCCATCTGATCGGATTCACTTCCCTCTCATATAACATCCTATACTGGCCTCTACTCCACTAACCTTGGCTAGCTCCATGGCAACATCACCAACTGGCCCTATACACAACTGACAAACTCACTACACCAGCTCTCGGTCTCCCACCACTAAATCTCTGCCCGATCCCTCTCAACATGCATAACCTCAAGCTCGGACCATAGGGATCTAATCTTTGTAGTGGCCTCATCCAGCCTCCTCTACATGTCTTTCAATCATTGATCTACTGTAGCATCTCATGGAAATGGAGACACACTGGATATATCTAGCTCTCCATCGATCATCCTCTCCCATAGCTACCTCTCTACCTCATCCATCTCATCCCTAATATCCAACTCATCATCATCATCACCAACTCCCTCCTCCCCTCCCCCGACATCCAATGCCTCCTCCTTCCTTGGCACCTCTTCCTATGGCTATCTAACCTCTCCCTCCAGCTTGACCTCCTCCTCATGTCTCCCCTCTGCCTCTAGTTGTCTATCCTCCTCCTACTTCACCCCCTCTTGCATCACCTCCTCTTGCCTATGCACCTCATCTCTCTCCTCCTCCTTTGGTACCTTAGGAATGGCATCTAGGGCCACCCTCTTTGCTTGCTATCTAACCCTCCTCGCCTACCTCCCTTTTCCTCCTCCTCTCCTCCCACCACCATTTCCATCTCCTCCATCATCTCCTCCTCCATCTCCGCCACCTCTCCCTCCATCTCCTCTCCCCTCATCTCCTTGGTCTTCATCTCTTCCTCTCCCCTACCTCTTTGACCTCCTCACTCAACCCATGGTATAATTGATCTGCAATCCACAGGTGTCAGTCCATTAGGATCTATCAAGGGAATTGGCCGATGTGTCTTCCACCATAGGTCATGATCTACAGTCATCCCTAGATTAGCTGGACCTCCACTTCAACCCTATGGCTCACTACCAATCTATCTATCCGCTGCTCAGAAAATGGTATTGATATGGCAAGACCCCACATAGGCTCTCAAGATGATCTCGCATACTCTACAGTCCCCATAGGCACACCCTACTACTCTCTGAACTTATGTAGTACTTATTGGGGTAGGTACATCTCTATAATTGATTGAGACTATACTATCCGTCCAATAGGATATCAAAACTGTCTAAAAAATTCCAAAATGATCTCCCTCTCCGGCCCAATGTGTGCAATCCCTATACAGCCTCGAGACAAATGTTTTCATTATGTCAATCCTGTGCTACTAGAATCCAGTCTCCCTGACTCTTGTCTGTTGTAAGGCACCCACATATAAATACACATATGGCATACCATCTGCTAACTGTGGCCTCTGAATAGGTGGTTGGAAGATGGGAATGTGCTCCCAAGCCCATATCATAAGTAATGTCGTCCCACAACTAATGCTACCTCAAGCAATTGGTGATATAACATACCAAGCAAACAAGGCCCTCATGTAAAGACTACCCTATCCTGCCGCATCCACACTAACACATCTCCCCATCCGATTGGGAATCCATGTCCCCAACAATCTAGAATCAGGACTTTGACAATCAAGGTGCATAACATGGCATCCCACTGTAGGTAGTGCTCTGCTAGGTACTCCCATTGAATCTCGTATCACTCCACACCAAGGCTCGTGCCATCATTTTCCTCATATAACTCTATTATGCAATCCCTATTGCAAATCATACACCAGTCGCTCCCCTCTAATCAAAATGTGCAAAATCTGATACATGTCCTCCAAAGTAATGGTAGCCTCCCCCATCGACAAGTGGAAAGAACAGGTCTCTGAGTGCCTTCTCTTGGACAGTGTTGTCAACAACCTCCTATTAGCCCAAATAATGGGCATATATGTGACATAGTACAACCCTAGTCACATCAGCTACCTCTGCTCCTAGTCTATCAGTTGATCTTGAAACGCATATGTAGATGGTCTAAACTCACGCATATAGATCAATGGTAATCATTTATGCACATTCAGAAATGAGAGCTAGCACATTCTTGAAAATCATTATTACCATCTATCTAATTAAACATAAGTAGAAAATGAGCCTAAAACTAACTCATCTCTACTCAACTCTGGTCAAAGACAAATGTGTCGCGTTGACTTCATTTGCATTGCGGTTTGGCGCTTGCATTGTTTCATTCAGCATTTGTGTCGTGCTTTGGCACTTGCATTGTCCTGACTCACAAATGTGTCATCTTCAATCATTTACATTGAACAACCATCAAATGCATCATTGGAAAATCAAATGTGTCGCATGGCTTCACATATGCATTGCAAACTTGTGAATGCATCGCTACACATATCACTTGTGTTGCAATCTTGCAAATGGGTCACTATACTTATCAATTGTGGTGCAAGATGGTGAATGTGTCTTGATAATTGGTGAATGTGTCACACTTGACTGACTCCCTAACAGACCTATAGTGTTTGTGTCACGGCACACCAAATGCGTCGAACATGACCAAAAATGTGAATTATGTAAACATATATGTGTCGCGGCACATTCGTTGACATTCCTAAAAACCCTAAAAAAGCATGGAAAATGATAAAATTACAAAGTAGGCAGGGTGTACTTATTGGTGCCTTTGCACCCTCTGGCCATTTGAAGGTCCAAACAATGTATCTACAGTGCTCGGTAACTGGAATCGCCATCTTTGTGTGAGGTCTTCTAGCTCTGAGTTCTCTAAATTGACAAGCGTGAAACTAAAAATGAATTGACTTTTACCCATTTTCAACCTATTTATAGGATCAAGGTGGGATTTTCTTCAAAAAATTCATTACTGGAGGCTCATTTGACCAGCTTTGACCAACCTTTTGACCGCCTTAAACATGTTGAAATTTGAAACCGCTTGCGCCATCACTTTTCTGGTCATCAAATTAGCTTCTCAAGACACTTTCCAAATTTTTCTGTCACCGAGCCAAAATTTGAATTTTTTTCCGACGTGGCATAGATGCTTCGTACCTTTGCTTGGGCATGTTTTTGACTAAATTTTCTTTGTCACAATGTGACAAGCTACATTATGACAAAGAGGGGCAAAATGTAGACACATAAAAATGACCTTAGCCTGCAAGCGCAATTTTTGTCATATTCTTCCTCGTATAATTAAAACATTTAATTATGTCCTATAGTCCACTTTCAACTATTAATTAAATAATTTATAATTATTCAATTAATTCATGTCCTTTATTCCTCTTGATTAATTAAATAAATAAATTTTATTTATTTATTTAAATATGTCACTAATTCTCTAATGTCCTTCCATAGTTAAATAAATTCTTAAATCTATTTAATTATGTTGGTCCATTAATTCCTCTTGATTATTTAAATAAATAAATTATTTAAATATGTCACTAATTTCTAAAGTCTTCTCATAATTAAATAATTTTTTTAATTTACTTAATTATTATCCACCTTGGCATTTTCCCCCATTTTAAATAAAATTATTTATTTAAAATGGTCCCACTTTCTAATTTTCCCTCTTTTAGTAAATAATTCAAATTAATTATTTACTGTCACATGACCCCACCTTTTTGAATTAAATTAATTTTTAATTTAAAATAATAATTTTCTTCTTTAAATAAAGTAATTTCTAATATTATTTGGTTTTCTAGCTCTCTTTTTCTGTGCCATTCTTATCTCCTTGTCACATGCATTTTCAACCCTTGATTTGATTTTCTAAAATCAAATCTTGTCCACTCATTTCAAATTTTCCCTAATGTTTCCCTAACCCTAATTTTGGGTTGTCATATTGAATCTTGTCCATTGATTCTAGGGTATTTGTCAATCTTCAATCTTGGTCATTCATCCAAAATTGTATTTTTCTATAAAATAGCAATTTTGGTCTCATTTGGTCATCTCATGACATCTTAGCTCTTGGAATTTTCACATTTTAGGCGTACTTTAGTCTTTGCTTACTAGTTGCATAGTGTAGCATTTGTGATCGAATCCTTCAACATTTTTTTTTTGTCTTGGCATAGTCATAGGTTGCTCACATAAAATTTGAGGGAAAACTACATATTGCAGCAAATAGAGAAGGTGTAATGGAGGTCAATCATAGAGGTTGAAGACATATGGTGAGATCTTTCTTTTTTCATGTTATTTCCTCCTTTTTGCTTCATTATTTACTTTGGGTTTTTTTATTTATGCACTAATCTACTAACCTAAATATTTCCCCTAGTTACAGGTTGTCATAGTGCAAAATTGCAAAAATGAAAAAAAATGAAAAAACACTGCAAAAAATGGAAGTCAAACGGTCTAGAAGTTTAAATGTTGGTTAGAGTCAACTGGGTTGGTTTGGTTTTGGTGTGTAAGGGTTAAATATGCTTCACAAACTTTGAGGCAGTCTTTTGGAAGTGAATTTTGTTGAAAAGCAATAAGAAATCTCCAATTTTTTATGTGTTTTCATTCAATTTTGCTGCTATAGGATTTTGTATGGACCCGTACTGGTTGTTTTTTATCTAAAATGTTTGGAAGTTGGTAGACACATGAACTAACTCCATTTTGGCTTTGGTTTGAGTTGATTTCATTGCCATTTTACTGGTAATGGGTTGAAAACCCTGTTTTAGAGGGTTTGAAGGTGTAAAAATGCTATAAAAGACCATTCCACTGATGAAATTCTCTAAAATTCATGGAATGGTGTTAGTTAGGGTCTTCTTTCATGTTGTAGGTTTGTAGAAGTAGAGAAGGAGGTTTTTGGCTGATATGGTGATGCCCTAGGGTGAATTTCACTTGTTTTCATGTAAATGAGAGGTGTAGATGCTAGGTTTTGCTTAAAATCTTTTGGGAAAGACTTGAAAATATGGGAAAAGTTTGTGTGGGAAATTTTTAATGTGTTTGAGGTGTTGGTTTGTAGAGTGGAGGCTTGGATTTTGGAGATTCAATAAACCCCCTCTATGGCAAACCTAAATAGGCCCTAAGTAAGGGTTTTGTGATTTGATGAGCTTGTGGTTGTTTCTATTGATAAAAGTGGTGGATTTAGACCATTTGTGGCCTATGAAGAACATTGGAATACTCCTTGGTGGATTGGGTGAAGAGTTCCACCAATTTTCTTTGTATAAGTGCACTATTTGGGCTTAAGGATAGCATAGCAATAGAGATTTGAGGGTGATGATTCAAAGTGACCCTATGAACTTTTGAGATATGTTGTGGAGGAGGAAAATGGTTGTCTAGAATAGTGATTTTTTTATGGGTTTGAAAATTCTATTGAAAGTTATGGTGGAATTTCATTGGTTGATGTGCTACTAGCAATATTAGGGGAAATTGTGAGAAGTCACCAAGTTAGAGTCTTAAAGGTGAAAAGATTGTTCCAAATTGATTGAATTACGTTTGTTTTGATAAAATCCTCCCTTCTTTACATCAAGTGGTATCAAAGCATAGATTTTGATCATTTCAGGGAAGAAAGGTTGAAGTTTGAATAAAAAGAAATTGCAAATTATAGGACAAGATGCCTCCTAAAGGAAGTGGAGTCATTGCTAGAGAGATAAGAATGATGAAGGAGTCTCAAGAAGTAGTATTATCTAGACTTGCAGCATTGGTAAAAAATCAAAGGAGAGGAAAGGCCAATGAAGATGAAAGTGACCAAGAGGAAGAGGAAGAGGGTGAGAATGAAAACCCTCAGAGATGAGTCCAAGGTGATGATGAGTTGGACCCTAATGAAATAAGGATGGTTAAGATGTTGAAGGATGTCAGAGGAGATGCTTCTGAGGTGAAAATAGATTTTCCAAGGTATAGTGGAAATTTGGATGTAGAAGAAGTGTTGGATTGGATAGATGCATTGGACAACTACTTTGAATACAAGGAGGTTGCAAAAGGACAAAAAGTAAATTTTGCTAAGACTAAGTTGAAAGGACCTGCTCTAACTTGGTGGAACTATGTGTAGGAGGAAAGAGTGAAAAAGGGAAAAACAAAATCATTTCATGGGATAGGATGTTTTCAAAGATTGAGAGTCAATTCTTTCAAGGTGATCATGCAATTTAGACATTCAAGAAGTTGCAAAACTTAAAGCAAAAGGAAAAGGATGTCATGGCCTACACTAAATAATTTAACAAGTTGAGCATTAGAGTTGGTCATGTTGAAGATGAAAATGAAAAGATAGCAAGGTATATGAGTGGTTTGAGATTCCAAATTCAGGATGAATTGATTCTTGATACTCCTAGGACAGTTGAAGAATGTTTTCAGTTGGTTGCTAGGGCAGAAGAGAAGTTAAAAAGAAGGCAAGAAAGACAAGAGGAAGAGGTAACACTAGTAGATGAAGAGGTTCAAGGAAGTCCTATGAAGACCAAGAAGATGCAAGTAAAAGCAAAGACCAAGTTGTTGATAAAAGAGGTGGATTTAGAGGCTTTAGAGGAAGATTTGGTGGAAAAGGTAGAGGTTCAAACACATTTTCAAGAAGATGTTATCATTGCAATCAATTTGGCTATCAAGCATGGAAGTGTCCAGAGAAACAAGCTTCTACTTCAACTAGTGGTGATAAGAGAGTTCAATTGGTGCAAGAGGAAGATTGTGAGAGTTTTAACTCTCCTAATCAACTTGTTGCTCTAGAAGTTGCAGAATCCTTAATGGTTAGAAAAACACTCCTCAAAGCATCCAAGGAGAAGGAGCCATAGCAAAGGAGAACACTATTTAGGAGTACTGATAACATGGTGTCCATAGAAATGGTTGATAAACTTAAGTTGGAAAAGATACCTCATGAACACCTTATAAAGTGTCTTGGCTGAATGAGAATCAATTTGTTTTAGTGAATGAGCAAGCTTGGGTTGAGTTTAATATTGGTGGATATAAGGAAAAAATTCTTTGTGATGTTTTTCCTATGGATGTGTGTCATTTGTTGCCAAAGATACCATGTTAGTTTGATAGACATGCAATATATGATGGTAGGAAAAATACTTATGAGATTGAGAAAGATGGAACTTATTTTACATCAACACCATTGTAGGAGGATGATAAAGGACAAGGTAAGGAAGCTAAGGTGATCATGTTATGTAAGAAAGAGTTTATAAAGCTTGAGGAAGAAGTTTACAGCCACCATTAACAACGAAGATGCTAAGATAACAGGTTTGAAGAATGATCCAATTTTGGAGGGAAAAGAATTCATAAGAGTAGAAGGAAAAGAGGAAGACAAGAACCTTGCAGCTATTTTAGAGGATCATGGAAATGTTGGGACAATAGGTATGAAGCATGATTTTCCTTTGGAAGGATCTAATATTAAGTTAATGACAACATTTGATATGGACAAGATCAAGGATGAATTGATCTTGAAGATTCAAGATGAGTTTGAAGAGTATGTTGCTAGGAAGGTAAAGGAGGTGTTCCTCTCCTTGGTTTCAAAAGGAGATATTTTACAATTCATTCATGTTATGGAAGAGGCTCATAGCTTTGATGAAACAACAAATGTAGATGTACCACAGTAGGTGGAAGAGATCAAAGGTGAATTACAAGGATATGTGGGTGAGTTCAAGCATGCAGCAAAGGTAAGGAAGAATATAGTTCATGATAAAGATGGTGGAGGTATGTTTTTAGGTGCTCAAGTAGGTTTAACATCAGTTCCAAATGAAGGAAAAGTTAGAGAACATCCATCAAGTTTGCTTATGAAGTTGGAGTAATTGCTAGATGCCAAGGAGTTCACAAAAGCAAAGACCAATGTTGTTTTCCATTATTTTATCCAATGGAAATGGTTTCTAGATGGAAATACATGTGGAGATCAAAGAGATGAAGTGATCAAACATGATTTACTACAATACAGTCCTCAAGGGACTTGAGTTCTTTTTTTGTCTGAGTATATGGTGTAGGGGCACCAAGTCAACTTATGTAAATATGGTCTTAAGTTAAGTTTTTGGTGTGTTGAGTTTAAATGTCCTATAATAAGGTCATAATATACCATTTTAAATCTAATTAGAGTCATTTTGGGTTAGTCTTGCTAATATTGTAAAATCATGGAAAGGTTGTCATAGTGCAAAATTGCAAAAATACAAAAAAATGCAAAAAATGGAACTCCAACGGTCTAGAAGTTTAAATGTTGGTTAGAGCTAGTTGGGTTTGTTTTTTTTTGGTGTGTAAGAGTTAAATATTCCTCACAAACTTTGAGGAAGTATTCTCGAAGTGAATTTTGTTGAAAAGCAATAAGAAATCTCCAATTTTTTGTGTTTTCATTCAATTTTGTTGCTACAGGCTTTTGTATGGACCCATACTGATTGTTTTTTATCTAAAATGTTTGGAAGTTGGTAGAGACATGAAATAAATCCATTTTTTCTCTAGTTTGAGTTTATTACAAAAATATTCAAGGTTTTCATTGCCATTTTATTGGTAACTAGTTGAAAACCCTGTTTTAGAGGGTTTGAAGGTGTAAAAATGCTATAAGATACCATTCCACAGATGAAATGCTCTAAGAGTCAGTAGAATGGTGTTAGTTAGGGTATTATTTCATGTTGTAGATTTTTAGAAGTAGAGAAGGAGGTTTGGGGCTGATATGGTGATGCCCTAGGGTGAATTTCACTTATTTTCATGTAAATGAGATGTGTAGATGCTAGGATTTTCTTAAAAGCTTTTGGGAATAGACTTGCAAAGATGGGAAAAGTTTTTTTAGGTCATTTTTTATGTGTTTGAAGTGTTGGTTTATAGAGTGGAGGCTTGGAGTTTGGAGATTCAATAAACCCCCTGTGTGACAAGCCTAAATAGGCCTAAGGGTTTTGTAGTTTGATGAACTTGTGGTTGTTTCTATTGATAAAAGTGGTGGATTCAGAACATTTTTGGCCTATAAAGAACATTGGAATTAAGTTTCATGGATTGGGTGAAGAGCCCCACAAAGTTGTTTTGTAAAAGTGACCCATTTGGGCTCAAGGGCAACATAGCAGCAAAGATTCGAGGGTGATGATTCAAAGTGACCCTATGAAATTTTGAGATATGTTGTGAAGGAGGAAAATGGGTGTCTAGAAAAGGGATTTTTTTGTGGGTTTCAATTTTTTGTTGAAAGTTATGGTGGAATTTCACTAGTTGATGTGCTACTAGCAAAATTAGGGAAAATTGTGAGAAGTCACCAAATTAGGGTCTTAAAGGTGAAAATATTGTTCCAAATTGATTGAATTGTGTTTGTTTTGATAAAATGCTCTTTGCTCTACATCAAATATCCTTTGATGATTGGGTTGCATTGTTGAATAAAGTCATCAAGTTGTCACAAGGTTGTTATCTTCACAAAAAGTCACTTACAAGTTGCAAATCAGGGTATCAGATGTAGAAGCGAAGAGTGGAAGAAAGAGTAGAGATAGGAGAGAAGAATCAGGCCTTAACCCTCTGAAAAAGTAGAGGTGGAATAATACGACACTTGTGGCATATGAGTCCTAGTACAAGGCTTTTTCAAAATTTTAATTTCTTTAGATCATACACTATTAGATTCTAGTTTTGGCACAAAAACCCTAGTCTAGGACTAAATTTCCCAAACTAGCATATGAGTCCTAGTGGGCATCAAACAATAAGTTTTTAGGGTTTTGGATCTTGTTTTGACCTCATCACTCTTCCAAGTGAACCTCTATTCATTTCTAGTTTGATATTATGTATTTCAGTTTCATTTCCTAGGTCATTTAGTTAGGTTTTGCATGGTACTTTTCATGATTCATTCATCTCTTGTCTTTCCAATCCCTAGCTTGTTGTTGAATCCTCTTAAGTCATTTTTCATACCCTAGGACCCCCTATTGTAGATCTCTTTCCTTCATTTCATTCCTAGTTTGAGATCTCTAGGGGTCTCTTTGAATGTTATGTTAGTGAAATAGGAGGGTCTCATCTCCCTTGTCCCATCTTCCAAAAAAAGGTGTAAACCTATTTCCTACATTACATTTTGGTGAATACATTGACACTCATGTTTCACAATGTGGTTTTCTTTATTCTTGTGATGCGTCCTTTTCTTGGTGGTATCATTGGGCTTTATTTCTTCTAAGAGCGTGATATTTCTTTAACTTGTACTCTCTTGGAGACATTATGCACGTTGTTCCCTAAGAAGAGACCTTACACAAACTAAGAAAAATCCCTTTCAATGTACCTTACAATATTTCACATTTACAATTGCATAATACACTTTTCCTGTCTATGGAGCCATCTTGTTTGTTCATTAGTTTCAAGCATATGAAGCTTTGCTTGCCTCATGAAGCTTGAAGTTCATTATTATGTGGCACCTTGTCAAAGTTATCAGGAGGTATAGCTTTGGTATGGTTAGTGTACAATGATAAGCCTAAATGTGGGCATGACTTTCTCATTATATGGTGAGAATCTGATATAGAGGCATGAATTTCTCACTAAGCCACCCTTTGGATACTCACCCAATGGATAGCCTAAAGTTCCATTGACTCAGAGTGAGTCATGTGCATTTTTATATAAACATCTTAGATTTGATCCATAAAATGTGGGACAAACGGTTGAGGCTTGATCCACCTCTTTTTTATTTTTTCTTTTTTTTATTTTCTTTCTTTTAGTCATTGACATTGCATGTTTGTGTATCTTGCCTTGTTGCATAGCATACACCTTGTGTGTGTACATTTGTACTTATGTTGGTTTGACATAGGATCTTGAATCCTGGGGGCTTGGTTACCTCCTTGATCTTTGTCATCCTAGACCATCCACATTGGTACATGGGGACCCCTCTTGAATATCTATTTTAGTGAGTTTGAAGAAAGTTCCTCCTCTCACTAAAGTGGGGGCTAGATGTAATGATGGAAATTGTAATCCTTCTTAGATATGGTATAATTTCTCAATTAAAATGGACCTAATGTCACCTTGATCTAGTGTTGTAATGTGTTTTACACATTCACATTGGATTTAGGGCCCTTTTAAGCTAAATAGACCTAATTTTTCCTTAATTTAATGTTGTAAAGTGTATTCATTTACACATTCACATTAGGTCTTGGGCCCTTTTAAACTAAATGGACGTAATGGTGCCTTATTTTGGGTGTTGTAAAGTGGTGTACCATGCTTTTGCACTAATCTAGGGTTTTGATTATTAATTGGGCTTCTTTGTTTTTTAATTAGCCTTATTTTGCATCCACAAGCCTTAATTAATGCATCTTTTCGAGGATAATCTTGACATAAACCAACATCCAATAATAATTCATATCTATTTGGATTCAATCCTACCTAATTTTTGAGGCCCCAATCCTGATTTTACATCATTCTAAGCATTTTTGAAAAATGTATCCCATAGTTAAAAGCCTAATCCAACTCATACACCATGTAGTGTCAAAAAATGTCATCGGTGACATTTTCACACTTGTTTGGGCCCTCCTTATATAATTGAGCTTAATGATGCCTTGAATTAGTGTTGTAATGTGTTTAACACACTCACATTACATCTTGAGCCCTTGTAAACTAAATAAACCTAATACTACCTTATTTAGGGTGTTGTAAAGTGTTGTAACACACTTTCACACTTTTCTAGGGTTGCCATTAATAATTGGGATTCTTTATGCTTAATTGGCCTTATTTTACATCCACAAGCCTCATTTAATGCATATTTTTGAGGATGATCCAAAACAAATCAACATCCAATCATAATTCAAGTGTTTTCAGGTTGTGCAACCCAGATTTGGTGGTCTTGGACTCATACACCACCTTGGGCATATGAGTGCCACCTAGGGTTTTGGGTCTCAATCTTCATTTTACACCTTTCTAAGCATTTTTTAATTTTGTCCCATAAATAATGCCTAATGGGACTCATACACCATCTTGGGCGTATGAGTCTCATGTGGCCCAAAATTAAAATTAATTCAAATTCTTGGTAGGATTTTATCCTCCTAGATCTGGTGTCAGCTTGTAGTGTTGTAATTTTGGGAATTTTTTCTTTATTAAGTATAAATACAAGTTTTTTTCACTCATTTTACACCTAGCAAGTTGAATGAGCATTCTTATATCAAGTTTTAGTTCACAAGAGCATTCAAGTGTTTACAAGAGCATTAAAGAGTCTTCAAGGGTAGATTATCAAATATTTTAGAGCATTATTCAAGTATCAAGTATCATGTCAAATACTTCATTTATCATGTTTATTTTGGAGCTAACAATTGTGATGTAGGGTTTTATGATTCAAGCTAACATTTCACTCAAGATCTATATCACATTCAAGCAAGATTCAAGATCTACATCCATTGGAGCCTTCACATACATGTTTGCATCCTCTTATTGCTAGGGTTTGGTGAGTTGCAACATCATATTTTGTTCATTCATCATTCTCCATTCCTATTCATTTCATTTCAAGGTTTGATTACAAAAGTGGGGTTTGATCAAGGAAAACCCCTATCCACTAACAAAAAAAAATTTCCCTCTCTTTAGTGTGTAATTTGTAGGTTTATGTTGAAGATACATTGAGGAGCAAGTTTGGAGAAAGTTATCAAAGTGCCTAAAGTTGTCAAAGTTGTCACTTTGCATTGGAGATACTTGGAAGACATCTATAGGTTGCAAATTAGGGTTTCAGATCCAAAAATCAATTGGGAACCATAGAGTAGACCTTGAAGATTAGATTTAAACTTTGAAGCTTCAAAAAACCCTAACTGGACTGATATGCCAGTTCTGGTTTATGAGTCCCAATTTAGGTCAAGATTCAGGTTTTTACATATTCGGATACCCATTTGCTAGATTCTTGTTTCTACATAAAAGCCCAGATCTGGGATTGATTCACCCAGCCTAAAGTATGAGTCCCAATTAGCATTACAGTCACTATTTTCAACAATTCATACCTCCATTCAATCCTCTTCAGGTTTCCAAGTGCACACATTTCATCTTACAGCTTGTTATGCTATTCTATATTCATTTTTAGGCCATTTAGTTAAAGATTGCATTAAATTAGGGTTAAGCATTACATCATGCATTGTATTTTTCTTTCCAATCCCTAGCTTGGAGGTGAAACCCCTCATTAGTTTACAATTAGTTCCTAGAATAGTCCTATTGCAAGATCTCTTTCTCTTTTGCATTCAGATCTCTAGGGTTTATTCTTGAATGAAAGAGAGTGTTGAGTTTTGTTGTTCTATCTCCCTACAATAGAGAAGAGCATACAAAATTCTTCCTTTCACACCACTTCTGGCGTACGAGTCTTGTGTGGCCCAAAATCAAATTTAATTCAAATTCTTGTTAGGATTTTATCCACCTAGATCTGATGTCGGCTTGTAGTGTTGTAGTTTTGGGAAATTTGACATAATCAAGTATAAATACAAGGTTATTTCACTCATTTCACCTAGCACATTTACAAGTGACCTAAGACTTTCAAGATAACATTCCTAATATCAAGTTTATGATTACAAGAGTTTACAAGACTTCACAAGAGCATTCAAGAGAATTTCTAAGGCATTCAAGGGAAGATTTCTTCATTATTTGTTGCAACATTTCAATATCCCTTATCATGTCAAAGTCATTAGGCATCAAGCATGTTGTTGAGCTAGTGTTGTGATCTAGCATCCACGATCCAAGGTTAAGCATTGTTCTACCTCTATTCAAGATCAAGATCTACATTCTACATGGAAACTTTATGTTAGATTGCAGATTTACAAGGCATCATTTAAGGTATCATTTTTTGATGTTTCATGTTTCATGTTTCATGTCCTTATTTCATTATCTCATCATTTGGTTTAATTACCTAAAATGGGTTTGATTAAGGAAAACCCTTATTCCCTCAAAAATCAACAAGTTTTTCTCTCTCTACATGTGTAATTGTAGATCTAGGTGTCTTGGAGCTTGAATATCCTTTGAAAATAGGGTTGAAAGGTTGAAGAAAGTCATCAATTTGTTGCAAGGTTGTTATCTTCACAAAAAGTTATTGGTTGCAAATCAGGTTTTCAAATCTAGAAACAAAAAGTGGAAGAAAGAGCAGGGATAGGAGAGAAAAATTAGGCCTTAACCCTCTAAAAAAGTAGTGTGGGATTGATGCACCACTTGTGGTGTATGAGTCCTAATACAGGGCTTTTTCTAGATCTCAATTGCTTAAGACTATACATTGTCAGATCTAGTTTTGACACAAAAACCCTAGTTTGGGACTAAATCACCCAAACTAGCATATGAGTACCAGTGGGCATCAAACAACAATTTTTTAGGGTTTTGGAGCTTTTTTTGACCTCATCACTCTTCTAGGTGCACCTATGTTCATTACTAATTTGATATTATGTATTTCAATTTCATTTCCTAGGTCATTTAGTTAGGTTTTTCATGGTACTTTGCATGATTCATTCATCTCTTGTCTTTCCAAGCCCTATCTTGGTGGTGAACCCTCTTTATTCATCAAGCATACCCTATGACCCCCTATTGTAAATCTATTTCCTTCATTTCATCCCTAGTTTAGATCTCTAGAGGTCTCTTTGAATGTTACGTTAGTGAAATAGGAGGATCCCATATCCCCTTCTGTTCAATATTCCAAAAAGGTGGAACCATATTTCCAACATTATAGCAAGTAAGTTTGAGATACCCTTCCCAACAAACATGGACCTTGAACTTGGACATTGAACCCTAAACCTTGAACCTAGAAGCTGTAAATTGAACCTTGAACCCAAACCCTAAACAATGAACCCTTGACTATGGACCTTGAATCCTAGACCTTGAACCCTTGACCCTTGACCTAGAACCCTAAAGCCTAGACCCTTAACCTTGAACTATAATACCTCTACCCTCTATCCTCTACCCTCTACCTTATCAATTCAACCCTCTACCCTATACCTTAAAAGATAATCCCTCAAACCTCAAACCATAAACCATCAACCCTTCAACCCTAATCCCTCAATCTTCAAACCTCAAATCCTCAACCTACAATCTTCAACCCTTAAACCCTAATACCTCAACCCTCATTCCTCTACCCTATTAATTAAACCCTCAACACTAGATGGTCAACCTTAATCCCTCAAACCTCAAACCCTCAACCCTTAAACCATAATACCTTAACTATCGACCCTTAAACCCTAATGCCTTAACTGTCGACCCTTAAACCCTAATACCTTAACTGTCGACCCTTAAACCCTAATACCCCAATTGCTCAACCCTAATCCTTCAAACCTAGAACCTTAAACCCTGAACCCTTAAACCATAATGCCTCAACCCTCTACCCTCTACCTATTTGATGTTGTGGTGTGATGTTGATATGTGGTTGTCATTGATGTCAACACTATTAACATTGTTGCATTAGAAGTTGTATATGTTGAGGATATTGAGAAAATTATAATAAGAAGTGCTACAGGTTGTCAATGGTGAAGTGAAGTTCTTTCTATCAGTGTGATCAGTACATTTTTTAAGAGGCTATGGACTAAAGGGTTTCTTGTTGAGTATATCTAGTTTATCCACGTCAAGTTTCAGAGATTCGTGTGAAGATTTGATCAAGTTATGGAGATTTGTATTCTGATAGTTTTTCTATTACTTTAGTTTGTGTTCCTTAATGAAGATCATGTGATTTCAGTAAGTTTAGTTGATGTGGATGCTTCTCTGATGTTTCATGATGTTTTTGGATGTTTCTAGTTTATTCTCTATCTATGTTGCACATCTACATTGATCATTGTGCTCATGATCTGAGATTTTCTCTTGCATGTTCATGTTTTTCATGTTCTTGGATGACAAGGTGTTGAAGTGTGTTGTGGATCTTTGAGGATTAAATAATTGAAGTGGTTCATGTTTGAGGATGTTTTTTTCGGTCTTCACTATGTTGTAGTTGACCTTGGTTGATTCACATGATTAATCTTTATTTGATGTGAGCCGACTATTTAAATTCATTTTATTTCTTTGGAGCTGACTTATAGCAATGTAATATCTTGTTGTGGATATATAAGCAATTTTTTATCATTTGGAAGTGTGAATAAGAGTGCAAGTGTGAAGTGTGGAAGTCCTACATGAAAATATTGTATAGATCATTCGAAGGAAAAGCAAAGAGTGAAGAAGAGTGAAGAAGAGTGAAGAAGTGCTCATGTGCTTAACCAGAACTGTAACCAGCCATTAGCAGATGTTATTTTCTTAGTTCAAAGTCTGATGGATTTAATTAGAATCTTTATGTAAGAAAGTGTGTCTTCCTTTGGGTAGTAAGCCTATTTGTAATTGAGTAGTGAGATCTAGGCAGTGTGCCTAAATGCATGTCCATTCCCCATTCATATTTTCTTATACTTTTAATAGGGTATAATCTTGTGGACTAACCTCCACCATGGTTTTTCTCCTAACAGGGTTTCCACATAAAAATCTTGGTGTTATGTCTACTTCTAATGTGTTTTTCAGTTATGCTTTCATGATTAATGATCAGATCTAATAATAAGGCTAATAAGTTGAATAAGTTTAAAATTCGGTGACAACTGATTCACCCCCCTCTTAGTTGTATGCCCTTGAGTTGCCAAAAATTGGTATCAAATCTTTTTCCTTGGAAGAAGTTTAATAGATTGAGGTGATCTGGGATGGAAACTTATAATGAGGATAGTCCTAGATTTGATGGAACAAATTATTCCTTGTGGAAGACTCGAATGGAGTTCCATCTAAGATGCATTGGTGAACCATACCGAAGCATTACAAAAAATATATATGTTATTCCACATAATGGTCCTACTACTTCTATTGAGATTAGGGATGTTGAGTGTAATATCAGGGCTAAGGAGGCCTTGTTGAGTGCTTTGGTTAATACTAAGATGACAAATGTGATGGATCTAAAGACTTCTTATGAGATCTAGAAAAAATTGGAGACCTTGTATGAAGGTGATGCTAATGTGAAGATTGCTAAGCAACAAAGTCTGAAAGGGAAATATAAAAAGTTGAAAATGGGTGATGTTGAAAATGTTACTACTTTCATGCAAAGAGTGAATGAACTTGTGTGTGGTATCAGATGTGCTAGTAGATAGATAGATGAATCAGAGATTGTTGCTAAAGTGCTTAGATCCTTGCTTGATTCTTAAAAATTCAAGGCTAGTGTTATTGAAGAGATCTAAACTATGACAAATGTTACCGGAGATATGTTGATTGGTATGCTCACTGCTTTTGAGTTGAGGGAATTTGGTGATTTCCTTCCTAAGGTTGAATCTGCATTCAAGGCCACTACTTCTAGAAGAGACAAACAAAGATATGATCTGGGTGAAAGTTCATCAAGAAAGACATTCAAGTATGAGTATGAAATGAAACAGCTCGATGAAGAAGATAGAGAGCTTGAAGAAATTGAAGCATTGATTATGAAAAGAGAAGCCAGAGGGAAAGGTAAGTATAAGGGGAAGTTTCCTATTAAATGTTACTCTTGCAATAAGATAGGTCATTTTGCATCAAGGTGTCCTGAGAGAGTTTCCAAGCCAAGATTTAACAAGCCTAAATTCCAAAAGAAGTGTTACTATGTTGCTAATGAAGGTGTGACAAATGATGAGTCTGACAAAGGAAATGCAAGTGAAGATGAATTTGTGTTTATTTCTATCAAGGAAAATAATCATGTGTCTATTGAATCTACTAGTTGTACAAATGTGGAGTAAGCCCTAGCTACTCGAGTTGAAGAGAAATATGAAAGGGTAATTGATAGTGGTTGTTCTCATCATATGATAGGAGATAAAAGTAAGTTTGTGAGTTTGGAAAAGTATGATGGCGGTGTTGTGAGATTTGGTAATGACAAAGCTAGTGTGATCCATGGAAGAGGATGCATTTCTCTTGATGGTAAGCATAATACTAATGATGTCTTGTATGTTGAAGGTTTGAAGCATAATCTTTTAAGTGTTGGAAAGATGGTTGATAAGGGATAGAATCTTTAGCTCATGGATGGTAAGTGAAAAATATTGGGAAATTCTAGAAATGTGATTGCATTAGGTACAAAAACAAAAGGTAATATTTTCCACCTGGGTGATGCTAGTAAAATTTGTTTCATTGCTCAAATTGATGAAATTTGGTTGTGGCATAGGAGAATGTGTCATGTTAACTTTGATAATATTTTCAAGATAAGTTCTACAAACGCTATGAGAGATCTTCCTAAGCTGATGAAACCTACTAATGCCATATGCAAAGAATGTCAATTAGGAAAGCAAAAAAAAAATCATTTTTGGAGTAAACAACAAAATTCAAATGGATTGTTAGATCTTGTACATACTGATTTGTGTGGTCCTGGTAGAGCTAGAAGTTTACAAGGATATAGGTATTTCATGTTGCTTATTGATGACTATTCAAGGTTGATGTGGGCTAATTTCTTAAGGGAGAAATCTAAAGCTCTAGAAAAGTTCAAGATCTTTAAGGCTATGGTTGAGACAAAGACAGGTCTGAAAGATTAAATGTTTGAGGTCAAATAGACGTGGTGAATTCACTTCTGGTGAATTTATTTCTTTTTGTGAAGAACATGGAATAAAGAGATAGTTATCTGCACCGCGGACCCCTCAACAAAATGGAGTTGTGGAAAGGAAGAATAGAACAATTCTAGATGCTACTAGAACCATGATGTTGGAAGGAAACGTACCTCATATCTACTAGAGAGAAGTTGTGAATAATGTTGTGTACACACTTAACCGGGTACAAATCAAAGGTGATACTGGTAAGACTCCTTTTGAGCTATGGAATGGTCAAAAACCTACTGTTAGATATTTCAAGATCTTTGGAAGAAAGTTTTATAACAAAAGAGATGAAGATATAGGAAAGTTTGATGCTAGGAGTGATGAAGGAATTTTTCTGGGTTATGCTACTAAAAGAAAGGCCCACCGGTGTTACAATAAAAGATTGAATAAAATGGTTGAAAGTGAAAATGTTAAGGTTAATGAAGACATTGCACCATCCAAAACCTGTGGATATGATTTTGATGATCAGAATGTCAGTACAAACAAAGGTCAGACTTCAAGTCAAGTCCAAATCATTCCGGTGAATCAAGAAAATCAAGAGGAAGGAGAAACTGGTGAAAGAATAGAAGAGAGATTAGAAGAGCCTGAAGTTGAAGAACATTCTAAGAAGACTCTGAGGTATGTAAGATTGAATCATTTACAAAATTAGATCATAGGTGATAAGAACAAAGGTGTCCAGACTACGAGAAAGATTGCAGAAGAATATTGCTTTATTTCAAAGACTGAACCTAACAATGTGAATGAAGCATGCAAAGATGAACATTAGGTTGAAGCAATGAAAGATGAACTACAACAAATTGAAAAGAATGATACAAGGATTCTTTTTCCCAGACCTAAGGATAAAAATGTAATTGGAACTAAATGGGTCTTTAGAAAGAAAACTGAATGAACAAGGTGAAGTGGTTAGAAACAAAGCAAGACTAGTACATGTAAGGGATATTCACAAATGGAAGGTGTTGATTTTGAAGAAAACTTTTCCCCTGTTGCTAGAATTGAATCTGTGAGATTTTTTCTTGCATATGCTACTTACAAAGACTACAAATTTTATCAAATGGATGTCAAGTCATCTTTTCTAAATGGTGAGTTGGAAGAAGAAGTGTATGTTGAACAACCAGATAAATTCTAGTTGACTGATCAGAGATATATGGTTTGTTGATTGAAGAAACCATTGTATGGACTCAAACAAGCCCCTAGAGCATGGTATGCCAGATTGGATAAGTACTTGGTGAAGCTTGGCTTTAACAAAGGTACTACTGATAGTAAATTGTATTTCAAGAATGATGATAAAGATTTGATTGTGGAAGTTTTTGTTGATGATATCATATTTGGAGGAGATGATAGCTTGTGCATGAAGTTTACTGATGAGATATAGAATGAGTTTGAGATGTCAATGATTAGAGAGATGAAATTATTCTTGGGATTCCAAATTACTCAGTTAGATAAAGGGATCTTTATATCTCAATCCAAGTATGTGAAAGAATTGTTGAAGAAATTTGGTATGGAAGATTCAAAGCCAGTTGGTACACCCATGGTGACTGGATGCAAGTTGACAACTGATGATGATTATCCAAAGAAAATTAGACTAGATATAGATCAATGATTGGTGGATTACTTTATTTAACTCAAAATAGGCCTAATATCATGAATGTTGTATGTATTGTTGCAAGATTTCAAGTTGATGCTAAAGAATCTCATGTGACTGCTATGAAGAGGATTTTCATATACTTGAAGGGGACAGTTGATTTTGTTCTATGGTATCCTAAAGATGATGATCTTACTTTGAGTGCCTTTAGTAATGTTGATTGGGCAGGAGATGTGAATGATAGAAAAAGTACTAGTGGTGGAGCATTTTTCTTGGGAAAGAAGCTTATTTCATGGTTAAGCAAAAAGCAAAATGTTATTTCTTTATCTACTGCAAATGCATAATACATTGCTGCTACTAATAATTGTATTCAAGTACTGTGGATGAAGCAAATGTTGAAGGATATTAGAGTTGTGTATGATGAGCCTATTGTTATATTCTATGATAACTCAAGTGCTATTAACATTTCTAAGAATATGGTGTTACATTCCAAGACCAAGCATATATCTAGCAAGTTTCACTTTTTGAGAGAGAAAGTAAGTGAAAAGGAAGTCAGATTGGAGTATGTGCCTACTAAGGAGCAGATTGCAAAAATATTTACCAAGTCATTGCCTAAGGATACTTTTGATTATCTCAAAGGGAAGTTAGGGGTGATTACCCCTCCTAATCAGAACTAAGGATGCATTGATTTGCATCAATTTGTGCATTTCATGATCATATTTTGATCTAGATTGATGTTGTGGTGGCTGCTACTTAGGGGGAGTAGTCAAAATTTCAAGTGCTCAGATATGTGGTTTAGAGCATGCATGGAAGAGCTTTTTTCCATTGATGTCAAATGGGGAGAAGAGTAATGTGAAAAATATTTGTGGGGAGAAGAGTTGAGGAAAGAAGAGTCAGAACCTAAGGAGGAGTAAGCATAGTTGTGTTGATGGTATTTTTCACATCATGTGTTTCCATCAATGCCAAAGGGGGAGATTTTTGGACGTTGTGGTGTGTTGCTGATATGTGGGTTTCATTGATGTCTACACTATTAGCATTAACATTAGAAGTTGTATATGTCAAGGATATTGAGAAAATTGTAATAAGAAGTGCTATAGGTTGTCAATGGTGAAGTGAAGTTCTTTCTATCGGTGTGATCAGTACGTTGTTTTTAAGAGGTTGTGGACTAAAGGGTTTCTTGTTGAGTATATCTAGTTTATCCACATCAATTTTTAGAGATCCCTATGAATATTTGATAAGTTATGGAGATTTGTATTCTGATAGTTTTTCTATTACTTCAGTTTGTGTTCCTGAATCAAGATCATGTGATTTTAGTAAGTTGAGTTGTTGTGGATGCTTCTTTGATGTTTCATGATGCTTGTGCATGTTTCTAGTTCATGCTCTATCTATGTTGCACGTCTACATTGATTGTTGTGCTCGTGATCTGAGATTTTCTCTTGTGTGTTCATGTTTTTCATGTTCTTGGCTGACAAGGTGTTGAAGCGTGTTGTGGATCTTCGAGGAGTAATTAATTGAAGTGGTTCATGTTTGAGGATGTTTTTTTTGGTCTTCACTATGTTGTGACCAACCTTGGTTGATTCACATGATTAATCTTTATTTGATCTAAGTTGACTATTTGTATTCATTTTATTTCTTTGGAGCTGACTTATAGCAATGTAATCTTTTGTTGCGGATATATATAAGAACTTTTTTTATCATTTGGAAGTGTGAATAAGAGTGCAGGTGTGAAGTGTGCAAGTAATACATGTGAATATTGTTCAGAGCATTCAAAGGTAGATCAGAGAGTGAAGAAAAGTGAAGAAAAGTGAAGAAGTGTTCATGTGCTTAACCAGAACTGTAACCAGGCATTAGAAGATGCTATTTTCTTAGTTCAAAGTTTTATGGATTTAATCATAACCTTTTTTGTAAGATAGTGTGTCTTACTTTGGGTAGTAAGCCTATTTGTAATTGAGCAGTGAGCTCTAGGCAGTGTTCCTGAATGCATGTGCATTCCCCATTCATATTTTCTTATACTTTTAATAGGGTATAATCTTGTGGACTGATCTCCACCATGGTTTTTCCCATAACGAGGTTTCCACATAAAAATATTGGTGTTATGTGTGCTTTTGATGTGTTGTTTATTTATTCTTTCATGATTAATGAGAAGATCTAAGAATAAGGCTAATAAGTTGAATAAGTTTGAAATTCGGTGACAACTAATTCACCCCCCCTTAGTTGTCTTCCCTTGAGTTTCCAACACTACCCTCTACCCTATCAATTAAACCCTCTACCCTATACCTTAAACCCTAATTGGACTCATACCTCAAGCCTTAAACCCTCATCCCTTCAACCCTCATCCCTTCAACCCTAATCCCTCAATCATCGACCCTTAAAACCTCAATTCTTAAACCCTAATACATCAACCCTCAACCCTCTACCCTATCAATTAAAACCTCAACCCTAGTTGCTCAAACCTAATCCCTCAAACCCCAAACCTTAAACCCTCAACCCTTAAATTGTAATGCCTCTTCCCTCTACCCTCTACCCTATGAATTAAACCCTCTATCCTATACCTTAAACCCTAATCCCTCATACCTCAAACCTTAAACCCTGAACCCTTCAACCCTAATCCTTCATTTATTTCCCCTTAAACTCTCAACCTCCAGCCCTCAACCATTAAACCATAATACCTAAACCCTCAACCCTCTACCCTATCAATTAAACCCTCAACCCCAATTACTCAACCCTAATCCCTCAAACCTCAAACCTTAAAACCTCAATCCTTAAACTGTAATACCTCAACCCTCTACCCTCTACCCTCTACCCTATCAATTAAACCCTCTACTATATACCTTAAACCCTAATCCCTCATACCTCAAACCTTAAACCCTTAATCGTTCAACCCTAATCCCTCAACCATCAATCCTTAAACCCTCAACCTCCAACCCTCAACACTTAAACCCTTAAACCCTAATACCTCAACCCTCGACCCTCAACCCTCTACCCTATCAATTAAACCCTCAACCCTAGCTGCTCAACCCTAATCCATCAAACCTCAAACCTTAAACCTTCAACCTTTAAACCATCATACCTCAATCCTCTACCATCTACCCTCTACCCTATCAATTAAACCCTCTATCCTATACCTTAAACCCTAATTGACCATACCTCAAACCTTAAACCCTCAATCTCCAACTCTCAACACTTAAACCCTAAACCCTTAAAAACTATAATACCTCAACCTTCTACCCTCTACCCTATCAATTAAACCCTCAACCCCAATTTCTCAACCCTAATCCCTCAAACCTCAAACCGTAAACCCTCGACCCTTAAACCATAGTACCTCAACCCTCTACCATATCAATTAAACCCTCTACCCTATACCTTAAACCCTCATCCCGCATACCTTAAACCTTCAAACCTCAACCCTTTAATCCTAATCCATCATCCATCAACCCTTAAATCCTCAACCTCAAACCCTCAACACTTAAACACTCAGCCCTTAAACCCTAATACCTCAACCATCGACCCTCTACCCTATCAATTAAACCCTCAACCCTAGTTGCTCAACCCTAATCCCTGAAACCTCAAACCTTAAACCCTCAACCCTTAAAATATAATACATCAGCCCTCTACCTTCTACCCTCTACCTTCTACCCTCTACCCTATCAATTAAACCCTCTACCCTATACCTTAAACCCTAATCCCTCATTCCTCAAACTTTAAACCCTCAACCCTTCAACCCTAATCCCTCAACTATCAACCCTTAAACTCTCACCTCCAACCCTCAACACTTAAACCCTAAAACCTTAAACCTTAATATCTCAACCCTCTACCCTATCAATTAAACCCTCAACCCTAGTTACTCGACCTTAATCATTGAATCCTCAAACCTTAATAAATCCTCAACCCTGATCCCTCAATAATATACCTTAAACCCTAATCCCTCAACATTATACCTTCAACCCTAATCCCTCAACCATCAACCCTTAAACCCTCAACCTCCAACCCTCAACACTTAAACCCTAATACCTCAACCCTATACCCTATCAATTAAAACTAAGAGGGATAGAGAGAAAAACCTAAGAAGGAGAGAGAGGGAGTGTGTGAGAGTGGGTGAGTGAGATATTTTTATAGGTAGGGAGGGAGGGAGTGAGACCTGAGAGAGAGAGATACTACTACATCAAAGAAAGAGGGTTATCAAGTTAGGATAGGAGGGAGAGACCTGAGAGAGAGGGGGTGGGAGGTATATTTTGAGGGAGATACTTATGAGAGAGGGAATGTGAGAGAGGGGGTTGGAGTGAGGGAGAGTAGACTAGGTATGATGGGAGGGAGTGAGACTTGAGAGAGAGTTATCTTGTTAGGGTGGGGGGGAGAAACTTGAGAGAGAGAAAGGGGGTGGGAGGTATTTTTTAGGGTGATACCTAAAAGAGAGGGAGTGTGAGAGACATGGTTGGAGTGAGAGAGAGTAGTCTAAGTATCATGGAAGGGAGTGAGACTTGAGAGAGAGAGAGAGTTATCTAGTTAGGGTGGGGGGAGAGACTTGAGAAATAGAAAGGGGTTGGTATGGATATTTTAAGGGAGAGACCTGAGAGAGGGAGAGGGGTTGGGAGGGATATTTTGAGGGAGAGACTGGGAGAGAGGGAGTGGGAGGGATATTTTGAGGGAGAGACTTGGGAGAGAGGGAGTGGGATACTTGAGAGAGATGCCTAACAGAGATACCTGGGAGAGAGAAAGATAAAGACATAAGAGGAGTTGGATTGAGAGAGAGAGAGAGACCTAATAGGGAGAGATAGAGGGAGTGTGGGAGAGAGGGTTGGAGTGAGAGAGAGAGTAGTCTAGGTAGGGTGGGAGGGAGGGAGACTTGAGAGAGAGAGAGAGAGAGATTTGAGAGGGAGAGAGAGAGAGAGAAAGTTATCTAGTTAGGGTGGGGGGAGAGACCTAAGAAAGGGAGAGGGGATGTGAGGGATATTTTGAGGGAGAGGCCTAAGAAAGAGGGGGAAAGAGGTAGTGGGAGATGCCTAAGAGATAACTAATAAAGAGACCTGAGAAAGAGACTTGAGAGGGAGAGACCTAAGAGAGAGACTTGAGAGGGAGAGAGATCGTAGAGAGAGATACTTGAGAGGGAGAGAGAGAGAGGGAGTGGGAGAGACCTAAGAGAGAGAAACTTGTGAGGGAGAGAGAGTTGTCTAGTTAGCGTGGGAGGGAGACACTTGAGAGAGGGAGAGGGGGTGTGAGAGATCCAAGGGAAAAAGGGTGGGAGGGATCAAGTGAGAGAGAGAGAGAGAGATTTTTCTAGTTAGGGTGGGAGGTATAGAGTGAGAAAGTGAGATTTGTCTAGTTAGGGTGGGAGGGAGAGACTTGAGAGAGGGAGAGGGGGTGCAAGAGATCCAAGAGACATAGGGTGGGAGGGATAGAGTGAGGGAGAGAGAGTTATCTATTTAGGGTGGGAGTGAGATACTTGAGAGAGGGAGAGGGAGTGTCAAAGTAGTTAGGGTGGGAGGGAAAAACTTGAGAAAGGGAGAGTGGGTGTGAGAGATCCAAGAGATAGAGGGTGGAAGGTATAGAGTGAGGGAGAGACTTAGGAGAGAGGAAATGTGAGGGATGGAGTGAGGAGAGACTTGAGAGAGAGGGGGAGGGATAGATAGAGGAAGAGACCTGAGAGGGGGAATTATCCTATACATTAAACCCTCAACCCTATACCTTAAACCCTAAGGATGGAAGACAAGGTAGAGAGTGTAGGAGAGACCTAGAGAGGGTTAAGAGAGAATGGGTACATATTGGTTGAAGGAAGGAGGTAGAGAGCTTGTGAAAGGTAAAACCTCAACTATCAATCAATGATCATAACCTGTGAACTTTAAACATTACCAAAGTGGTGGAGCAAAGAGAAAATCACATCCATAAGCAACTCATTTGGTGAGCGCCAAATTTGGTGCTCTCCAAATGAGCTGCTTATGGACGTGATTTTCTCAGGATTTACCAAATTTTTACATATTTTTGGCCATTCTAACCATCACATTTGCACATCTTTCAATGCACATTTATAAAAATACCATGATGACATTAGGCTCTCTCTTAGCTATCTAAATATATAATTTTTTACGTTTTTATTAAGTTAATTTTTTCATCCATAACCTCTCTTGTTGTTGCCTTTGTTTTTTGTCAAAAACCAACATGTGCTAGTTTTAGGATAGATTTTTAATCGTTCATCGAATCATGAAAAAAAATACATTTTTTAAAACTAGACTCTATTCTACATGTGATGAAAAAAATCAATTTTTGATTAGTTTTCAAAAAATTTAGGGAGGAGCATGCTTGAATTTCAACTTTTCAAGATGTTTCCAATTCAAAAATTCATAAAATATTATATATTCATTACAAAAAATTAGTTGAAAGAACAGGGATAAACTACATGGTGTTAGCTAATTTCTCACTTATCAGATTTTTTTAATTCTAAAAAAAGAAGTTAATAAAAAAGGGAGGGGCCTCAGATGTTGTGTTATTTCTTTGATAAAAATAGGACTTGTTTTGGGCCCCCATTTTTGAAACACTTAATATTCACTAATTTCAAAAAAAGAACTAGTAGCTTAGAAACTAGACTGAGAGCTCACTTCAACTCTTGTTCTTTCTGCATCTTCAAATTTTGAGCATAACTATCTTCATTTTCTCGTGCACATCATATTTTGTTGATTTCAGAAGAAAAAAATTGGCATCTTAAGATCTATTTTTGTGTTACAGCTTGGTGCACTTACCCAAAATAAATTTTGCATGAATATGAATTATAGATAAAGGAAATATATTTAATTCCAATTATAGTTGATAGTGTGAAAAATACTTGTAACTATTGTGATGATGGGAAAGATAGCACATGTGATTTGATGTGAATGATCATTGAGAAGTAACTAGGTGAAAAAATATGATGATGGAAGTAAATGGATGTGACTGCATGGAGTTCATTGTATGAAAAACCTAGCAAGTAATGCCACACATCTGAAAAAAGACAGATAATCTGAAGAAAGGCTACAAAATGCATGGAAATAATTGGGAGTTAAATGATATATTGTGTGTATGTGATGTGGAATTTGGATTAGTTACATGTAGATGTGATGAGAGTGATTCTAGCAGAAAGTGATAGTTGTTGTCTGGTGAATGTAAGAGAGTTTGAGGTAGTTAAATTGTGCATAGTGGTAGAATAGGTCCCTTGTGTAAGTTCCTTGAGGTTTTTGTTATAGGTCCCATGAGAAGAATTACATGTAATAATTCTTCTTGTGTTTGGAATATCTTTTGTTTTTTGTATGATGGATTGGAGATGTAGTGTATGTGTGCATGTGTATTTATTTATTTATTTATTTATTTTACTTGACTAAAAATTATACTTGTTATTTATTTGGTCCCTTTATGCCCTTATAGGGCTTATTTTTTTAATGTAATCCTGATAAACAACATTAAATACAACATAATTCCCAACACCTATTTTCAGGTCCTAGGTGGGACCCATTCACCATGGGTGGCGAATGAGTCCCCCTTGGCTCCAAATTTAAAATATTTAAAATTTCCATTGGGGTTTTTATTCAAAAACACTTGATGTCGGCCTATGATGAGGTATGAATGGGTAACTAAGGCACAAGATTGTATAAATAAGTGATTTTCACCTCATTTCAACCCCCATTCATCAAGTTCACTCATCTACCTATTCACTAGCACTCAAGCATCTTACAACATCAATTCAAGCATTATTCAAGCACTTTGGAGCATCCATTGACATTACTTCAGACTTGCATCATCAAGGTTCTGGTAAGTTCATAGCAATTGCATGTTATTAGTTTTTCATTCTCTTCCATTTCATTTTTTCATTAAGGGTTTGATTACCAAAAGTGGGGTTTGACCAAGGCAAACCCCTATTTGCTAACCCTCAACCATTTTTCCCCTCTTGCATGTGTGTTTGCAAACTTTTGTGTGTAGATTTAACAAGCATTTAGGTGTTGAAGATTGGTCAACAAGTCAACTAGGTTCTTTAAGTCAAATCATTCACATTTCAAGCTTGAAGAAGATTTTTTATCCATTTCCTGCAGAATTGACTTCAACAACCTGACAAGCAAACATTTCCAAATCTGGTGTTGCAAAGTTGTGTCCTGATTTTTAAGAATTTTAGGACAGGAATGATTCGCCACCAGTGGAAAAATGAGTCCCACCTTAAGACTGAAAATCTGAATTTTGTCAAATTTTGGATCTCGACAATCAAAAACCAATTTCTAACACTTTTTCACCAGTAGCAAGATTAATTCCCCACCCTCGGCAAATGAGTCCCATTATGAATATTTTAGTAATTTCAGAAAGCATTCAAAACATTCCAGAATCATAAAATATTGCCTAGGTGCACTCTATTTCATCTCATTTCTTTCTGTCATGCATTCATTCATCTTTTTAGTTCATTGTTTGCATATCGCAGTGTGTTTTCCAACGTAGTTTAAATCTTAGTTTTTCATTCCAATTCAATGATATAGATTACTTAATTGCATTTATTTTACTTCATTTAGCTTAGAAAACATCATAGATAACATAATTTCAATGAACCTTATAGCATTTTTGGCCCTACCTTTCTCCTTTTAGGTGAAAAACCCTAGAAGAGTTATAGAAGTCCTAGAGGTCCCAAAAATCTACGATTCATTTTGGTGAACCCAAATTTTGAACACTTTGCATTTCTAATTTCATTTTCATATTACATCCTAGATTACATTTTCATCAACATTCAACTAGGACATTGTTAAATTGTTTTTGCATTCTAGGACTATTCAGATTGCATTAGTGAAAGCTTTTGTTTAGATTTCATTTTTGCATTGCAAATCATTGACAAAACTAAAAAACTGCATTCTGCATCCTTAGTTGCATTCTAAAAATCATTAGAATCACATTCAAATTTCTAAAAAACACACAAAAACATCATACTGGGACTCATTCGCCACCCTAGGCGAATCAGTCCCTCTGCACTTTTTAAACAACATTTATGGCATTTGTCTACATTTCTATTTTCTGTAGTAAGTTCTCTATTACAGTTAGTAGATTTTTTGTTATTTTCATTTAGAAATCTTAGCTTACCTTGCATTTGATTTCACCCCATCCTTTGTGGTACTTGTATGAGTGTTTGGTGCCTCATTGATAATACTTTAGTGAGAAGAAGTTCTAGACTCATGGCCTCCCACAATAGCACTTTCCTTGTGGACCTTGGGATCTCATGAGCTCCTACTCCTAGTATGGACAATGGTGCATTAGGCATTCACAATACCACTTCTATGCCTTCACCTTTCCATCCAATGAATGTTGACACCCAAAACAACTCCATCCCATAAGAAAAGGTCATTAATATTCATGATGACTTTGCACATTTACAACAAGACTTGTCACTTGAAAAAATTTCCACCACTGCCATACTTGCCATTGAAAATATTCATCGTTTGATTGAAAGTGATAATGGCTTGCAAGTGATGAAGGAAATTTTTGAGATTTACAATAAACATGCCTCTTCTAATACTCAATCTACAAACATTAATGTAAGCCAAGGAGGACCTCAAGTTCCTCTCCCTTCAACCATAGCATCCATACCAACTTATACCAATCTACAAGTCCACACAACTATGCATCAGGTTAATTATGCGACTACTTCTTTCCTGATTCCAACTAACATTCCTAGCTCTCTTGTGGCATCACAAGTCCCTTCCACCACCTTCACTCCCCTTAGTATTCCTTTCACTTCCCCTAACATCACCTACACTCCACAATTTTCCCTTCCACCTCAACCTACTTACCCCAACCCTGTTCTTACACAACTCCTCAGCATTGTTTCATCCATGCAACAACTTTCCACCATTACCCAAGGTCAAACTGCTCCACCCACATATCATGTTCGTAGCAACCCCTTATCCTTAGAAATATTACGTACCCAGATGCCATAAGGGATAGAAATTCCTTGGTTTGAGAAATATAGAGGTAAAGGAGACCCTATCAACCATGTTAATTCTTATACAACTTTATGTAGTGACTTTGCCCTTGATAAAAATTTAGCTAAACCTTTTCCAAGGACCTTGAAAGATACTGCCTTAGAGTGGTTTTCCAACTTTCCCAATCATTCCATCTGTTCATTCAATGAATTGGTAGATTCTTTCATAAGTCACTTTAAAGTTCACATGACACCTAAAAAGACAATGGCTAACCTCATGAGATGTAGAAAAAATGTGGATGAAAAACTAACTGACTTTATCTCACAATACCAATCCTTGTATACTCAAATCGATGTCAAGATTCTTGATGCAATACATCTGAAAAAGATGTTTATCAAAAACTTGCACACAAACCTTCAAGATAAATTAACTATGACGAAATTCCTCTTGTTCATGCATTTACGCACAACCTTATGTGACTACCAAAACTTAGTTTCCAATCAAGATTCAAAGTCCACTTCAAACCAAACCGAAAAATCTAAACCACAAAACCAGAATAACACACAAAACTTTCGCAAACCAAATAGAGGCTTTTTACAGTTTAATTTTCCTCCTCAACCACAACCACAACCACCAACCCCACCCATTCCAAATCAAGTGGCAGTTATTAAAGAAACAATGCCTTATACCTATGGGGACCCGAAGAGACAATTTACTCCCTTACTTGATACCCTCCATAACAAAATGAGCTAATTAATTCAACAACGCCTGCTCACTTTGCCACCCGTTAGACCACTTGATCCAAATCAGCCATTACCACCCACATTCAAACCTAATGCTTATTGTCATTTTCATCACCAAAATGGACATGACACTGAACACTGCAAGCATCTAAAACATTTAGTTCAAGACATCACTGATTCAGGCCATTTTTCCATTGTGGGTGTTAATGATCAAGGAAATAAGTCCATTGCACCCCCTAACCATAATTTACAAATTTTCACCAATCCCATGCCTAAACACACTACTTCATTTGTCAAGGCTAGCGAACCTTCAAACACTGATGTAATGAATGTTGATACAAACAATGAACAACCTAATATAACTCCACCTGTTACTGAAGATAGACGTTATCCCTTGTAAGGGCCAAACCACTAAATCTCTTGATATCACTTTTTCTGCTAAAGACATACTACAAAAATTTCCTGATCTCTCTACATAGCTAGCCGAATCTATGATAATCCCACTAATGGGATATTAATAAATCCCTCTTGTGGTGAGAATGTGATCATAGAGGAGTTTCTAGTATTACATGAGCTATATCAAGATGATTATAATAAACCAACTGCATGGATTAAGACACATTTTGGTTTTGTATTCCCTACGATCGAATCAATCGTACTCCCCTTACAGATAGGACCTAAAATTATGGATGTAACATTTTCAATTATTCCACAATCTGACCAATTTTTTTTATAGCTAGGCCACCCATGGCTTTGCTCAATGAAAGTGGCCCCATCAATTGTTCACAAGTATTTGAAGTTTGCACATGACAATGAAATCTTCACCATACACCATAGTGGCTTTAATCCCTTATCTTCCAAAGGTAATTTTTCATTAGAAGCCTTTTGGCTTGAACCCATGGAACCCATCACTCCTTGAAAAGGTTTCTTCTTCATCACCTATCAAAAGTTCAAAGCCAAAAAAATAGCCGAATTGTCTCTTTGCAACATGTCCCCATCCACTTCCACCTCTCCTATCATAGATGAAACCATGCTTCAACTTGAGTCCAACATTGAGCAAACCATACATCCTCATGAACAACCACCCTCACACACTTCCCTGCCATTGTTTAAACGACCACAAGAACATGAAACCAATCTTGTCATGCCTCCTCACATTAAATAAGTGTATAAAGCTAAAGAGAAATTGGTTGACCAGTCTTCCTCAGTTTCTTTTGTTCTTCCCTCTTCGAAAGCAGAAGAACCTATGATGATTCAATCCACTCTTACACCTCAATAACTCCAAAACATAATCAAACAAAACCGTGGTGCTAGGGAACATAGGCGTCATCATCATCTCCTTGCTCGTCAATCTCACATGGAAGAAAATAAAGAAAATAAACCTCCGCCTTTGACAAACATAATAGATGACCACCCTCCTTCTCCTGACCTGCCACAAGATAGTCCAGTGCAACAATCACAACAAAATGAGCCTATCCAATAGCCACAAATTTTGATACATCTATCCTTAGAAATCACCCTTTGTCCACCCATTGTCATTAATCTTGATGATGATGATGATGCGACGATAGCAAAAATAGATGAAGTGCATAACAACCTAAATTATCTATTTTCATCTACAATGATTTTAAATGATAAATCCTCTCAACCAAGTGAAGAACCTGGTACGAATCCTAGTTCAGTGCTTGCAATTATTCCTTTAGATAGCCAATCACCCTTGCATTACACTGAACATGATTGGGAGGCGGATGACTTATTAGATGGTTGACTTGCATTCACCTAGCTAGTGTTTTTTCTTTTCTCTTTCTATTTATCCTTTTTGTTTTCCTTTTCATGTGCATATCGTGTTTCCATTGAATCGTGTGTTTGGTGTTCCCTCTCTTCGAACACTTCTTCTATGTTTACCTTTATTCTTTTATTCGTCATGCATTGTCTTTTTCTCTTTTTTCTTATGTTTTCCTTTTGGGGATGACGCAAAGCGTAGAGATGCCCTATGTCTCTTCCATGTTGACCCAAAAGTTTCTTTTCTTTTTCTCTTTTTCTTTTCCTTTTGGGGATGACGCAAAGCATAGAGACACCCTATGTCTCTTTCATGTTGACCCAAAAGGACCTCATCTTTTTCTCTTTTTGTTTTTTGTTTTCTTTTTGGAGATGACACAAAGCGTAGAGATTCCCTATGTCTCTTCCATGTTGACCCAAAAGATCCTTGTCTTTTTCATTTTTGTTTTTTGTTTTCCTTTTGGGGATGACACAAGGCATCGAGACCAAAATTTCTCCTTCATGTTGACCCAAAATATTTTTCATTTTCTTTCACCTTTTCATATTCTTTTCATTTTTTTTCTCCTTTTGTGGACAATCCAAAGCATCGAGATTGCAATGTCTCTTCCATGTTGACCCAAAATGGACTTTTTTTTCTTTTTTATTGCTCTCTTTGTTTCATTCTTACAGTTCTATGTGCTTTGGGGAATGATGACAATTCTAAGCTCTTTCATAAAAACATTGCAGCAATGAACATACTAACCCCAAATCCATAGATCCCTTATGTGTTTGGTGTGCTCTTTTCTAGGGGGAAACTCCCTTTCTTTGTTTTTCATTTTCGTTAACATGACGCAGCCTAACTTTGAAACATATGACTTGGCATAGGGCTTTCCAAGTTTTCTCTCATGTCTTGTTTTCCTTTTTCATTTTTCATTCCTTCTCTACTTTAAAGTAATTGTTCACAAAATGATGTGTTGTTATTCCTTTAAGGTGGGGGGCATACATTACCATAATTCAAGTGCATTCTTGGTTCTTAGTGTAGCCTTATCATTTATATGATGTTTTTGTCACTTTGTGGATGACATTGGGTATGATTTCCTTTGTAAGTGTGATCTATCTTAGCATATTACATTCCTCTTGGTGGACTGATGTGACACACTGCATCCCCTAAGTTGTGAATATACTACTCTTTTATTGGTCCTCTCTTGGAGACATTATACACAATGTTCCCTAAGTGACTGACCTTACATGAAATTAACAAGACTCCTTTGAATATCATTTTACATTTTTACATTTTTTTCAATTTTACATTTTACATTTTTCACTTTTTACCACCTTGCATAATGCAACTTGCATGCCTATGGTACCTTCTTTTTGTTCATGACATTTTCCTTGTGGCACCTTGTCAAAATTATCAAGAGGTATAACTTTGATATGGTTCAGCGAGAATCCCACCTAGCAGCATGAATTTTCCCCATAACCACCTTTGTGTTTGTGAGTGCATACCAACTAACATATGTATCTTACCTTTTGGGCTTTCTCACCCCGCAGACAACCAGAATTTTTGTGGCCCCAAAGTGAGTACATTTGGGCTTTCTCACCCACAAATCGCTAGAAGTTTTGTGGCCCCAGAGTGAGTACATTTGGGCCTTCTCACTTAGCGTACCATTATGAGTTCTATCGCCCCAAAGTGAGTACACATTCTCTCTTTCAAAAAACTAGCCTAGATCTAATCCACAACTAGTTGGACTAACGATCGAAGCTTCATCCATTTCATTTCAACACTTGTGTGTTCCTTTTTTCTTATGCTTAGTTTTCCATGGGATCTTCATCCTGGGGCTTGATCATCCCTCTTGGTCATTTTTATTCCATCTTGCTAACATAAGTGCATTCGAACCCTCCTCTCAATGTTCATGGCTACTTTAGTGTGAGTTTGAAGCAAGTTCATCCTCTCACTAAAGTGGGTGCTAAATGTGCCATAGAAAAATGGCCTCTTGTCATGTTCATGGCCTTTTAGGTCTTGTTTCATGATGTTTGATCTATTTTTCTCTAATTTTATGTTGTAACATGGCTTGAACATGCATATTTAATTACTAAATTCAAATAATGGCATATTGTGAAGGTGTTGTGAAGTGTTGTAAAACATTTATACACTCTTCTAGACTCTATTTACTACAATTCACCTAAAAATTACCTTTTTATCACTAAAAAAGTTGTATTTTGAAGTGTTGTAAAGTCTTGTAACAAGCTTTCAAGCTTAAATTCTAGGCATAAGTTCACTATTTATCCCTTTCTTGTGCTTTATTTGGTCCCTTTATGCCCTTATATGGCTTAATTAAGTATATTTTTGAATGTAAGCCCGATAAACAACATTAAGTACAACATAATTCCTGACACCTATTTTTAGGTCCTAGGTGGGACCCATTCACCATGAGTGTCAAATGAGTCCCCCTTGGCTCCAAATTTAAAATATTTAAAATTTCCATTTGGGTTTTTATTCAAAAACACTTGATGTCGGCATGTGATGAGGTATGAATGGCTAACTAAGGCACAAGATTGTATAAATAAGTGATTTTTACCTCATTTCAACCCCCATTCATCAAGTTCACTCATCCACCTATTCACTCAAGCATTCAAGCATCTTACAACATCAATTCAAGCATTATTCAAGCACTTTGGAGCATCCATTGATATTACTTCAAACTTGCATCATCAAGGGTTTGTTAAGTTCATAGAAATTGCATGTTATTAGTTTTTCATTCTCTTCCATTTCATTGTTTCATTAAGGGTTTGATTACCAAAAGTGGGGTTTGACCAAGGCAAACCCCTATTTGCTAACCCTCAACCATTTTTTCCCTCATGCATGTGTGTTTGCAGACTTTTGTGTGCAGATTTAACAAGCATTTAGGTGTTGAAGATTGGTCAACAAGTCAACTAGGTGATCTAAGTCAAATCATTCACATTTTAAGCTTGAAGAAGGTTTTCTATTTGTTTCCTACATAATTGACTTCACCAACCCGACAAGCAGACATTTCCAGATCTGGTGTTGCAAAGTTGTCTCCTAATTTTTCAAAATTTTGGGAGATGATTGATTCATCACCAGTGGCGAATGAGTCCCACCTTAAGACTGAAAATCTGAATTTTGTCAAATTCTGGATCCTAACAGTCAGAAACTAGTTTCTGACACTTTTTCACTAGTAGCAGGACTAATTCGCCACCCTGGGCGAATGAGTCCCACTGTGAATTTTTAGTAATTTTAGACAACATTCACAACATTCCAAAATCATCAAATCTTTCCCAGGTGATTTTTTTTCTTACACCAAGGGCAACCTTATTTTTCATATTTTGCATTTTTTTTCACTTTTCCTTTGTCCTATCAAGAGGAAGAGTCTTATAGAGATGATATATCACCCTTAAGATTAGTCTTTGCATTACCTTCTTATTTAGTAGGTCCCTTTCCTTTGCCAAAGTTAGATGGTAATGTCATATTAGAGTAATTAAGTACTACTTCCTATTTCTCGGTTCCTCTAGGTTGGATTTCACTAGTATAAAATAGGCTTTCTTGTTCTCAATGAAGTTTCTCATATAATTAATCACAAAGTTGGTGTCACAAAACTAGTGCCAAAATAATCATGCAGTGTCTAGTGATTTTAAGAAAATACTAAGTAATGATGATAAAATTTTGATTCAATACTTATAATGAGCTTTTCATTAGACTTTATTTCATTAGCTTCTCTAAGGTGAAGGCTCAAGCACTTGACTTGAGTGTTGAAGCCTTTAGTTATCCAAGATCATTTTATAAATAGCATACTCTCATTATACTATGATTTCCAGAAATATCCTCCAAGATTGTCCAAAATTCTAGTTCAGGTAACATGTCTTCCTAAAATTGAAACTGAATTTAGGATAAAATGATTGATCTATGAGTCCTCTAGCTTTGTCAGTGTGGTTATACCACTTCAAAAAAATTCAAATATCATAAGGAGCAATTTCTTCACTAATTGTTGTGTTAAAGATCCATACAGAGTAGCACATCAATGATGTACCCTTATATATTAAAGTATTTTAATATATGAGAAGTGCCATTTTTTAGCCATGGTGTAGCACAAAGAGTTGTTACTAGTAAATAATAGCACAATAATTTATATGAAAAAAAATTAAACATAAAATTTAAAATAATCACCTCAATAAGAAACTCTTTTGTATGGGACTTTTTAAAAATGAAAATAAATGTGCAAATAATTGTCTCAATGAGAAAAACACAAGTTCTACTACCCAATACACAAAAAAGTACTTTTTTCTCCTTTGGGAATCATTCAGAAGGGTTACAAAATTTCGAAGAAGCCAAAAAAATATCCTTTCTTGTTCTTGCTCTCAATCTTATGGAGTAAAATTAGGTAACTACCATATTTAAAGAAGCTAAGGTAGGGGAAAAGCTTTCTACACTAATATTGAGAGGAGGGTTATGCAAAAAATTTGAGCTCTTTACAATAGTTATAGAAATTATATAAAAATAAACATAAATACCATTATACCATAGCACAGTGATTTATGTGTGAAAAAACTATTTTAAGAGAAAAAGACAACACTCCATATTTCGTTGAATATATTATTTTAAAATCAACAAAATGAAAACATACATGTAGAGCAAGCTTCTTATAGTAGTATCACCAACCAAAGATTCAGAGGTAACTTGACAATATTGAGACTCTTGCAGATAATAAAATAATCAAATAAACAACCATAATTTATAAATCCTTCATAGAAGAGGGTTGTCTTCAAGGGAAAAAAATCCTACATAATCTCTACCACCAAATCCATGACCCAATGAATAGACTAGATTTACAATGATAAAATATATATATAATGTGGCTTTTGGAGGCGTTACCCTAAACACCCATTGGAGCATGCTACCCCAAACCCTATCAACGAGGATCATCTCCCTTGAACCTCACAAGGGAGTAACCCCCCATACTAAAATATATTAACTTGTTGCAATTGCAAAGTTGAAACACCATTTTCCCTAACACAATATTAGAGGAATTTAGATGTTTGACCATAAACCCACCATCCTCCATCTTGAGGGTATACAAATTCTCTCTAATCAAAATATTATTCACCAAATATTTAGTTTTATCTATTTTTGGAAGATTCTTCCAAAGGTTTGTTGTGGTAACCTCTCTCCATCCAAATTTAACAACATTGAATGAGCCAAACTAATTCTAATAAGAACCTTTAATTTTCTATATATCTTGTCTTATTCATTTGTGATGTAGTTGCAAGTTTGGATATACATATTACAACCCATAAATTTTGGTCTAGATAAGCACGTCCTTCATCTTAAGCTTCCACAACTTAAATTTTGTCCCTAAGAACTTCTCCATCTTTATCATTGATTTAATTTCCATCTCTTCTTATAATAAGATCAAAATCATCTTTATGTGATCTCCCACTCAAATATAGATTAGTAAAAAAATCCTCTACCCAACACCTAAAATATGAGGTGATTAGACTTTGATATAATATCAAAGGAAACAAGGTACACAAAAAACACTTCCTACACTCAAATCCTGAGGAGAGTGTTCTATAAACTTTAATATTCTAATTATAAAGACAAGATATATATAAAGATAAAATACATAATATATTATTTAACATAAGTGCATGTGGGAAAAACACTTTTTGAGAGGAAAAACACACTCCAAATTATCCAAATATATTAAATAATAAACAAATTATTATGATACACTTGTTGAGAAAGCCTTCATAGGATTATCACCAACTAAAAATCTAAAGGATATTTGACAATTAACAATATATAAAAAATCTATTTGTAACCTCCATCTGAAGAACCTAATGTATAAGAGATATAATACATGAAACCATCAAATGGTAATTAAATAATTATGCATTAAAACCACTCAAAAAGTGGTCCCGAGATCTTATGATCAATTCACATGTTATTCCTTCCACCTATTATAACCTCGTTATAATCCATTCAAAAAATTGAGTGTTCTATTTTAGTTCCATTATCTCCAATCAAAGATGTATAATGATGTGTCATAACATGCATCATATGTTGGTTAATATATGTAACTCCCATTTACAACTTTGTATGTGTCCAATGTGTTTTTACTTTTCTTATGCAAACTTTCTGAGGCCATAGCTTCTAATTTGGGGGGTTGATTGGGCCCATTTTTTTAATTGTAGAGCTCAAAGAGTCCTATGTAACAATCACTCCCTTGGTGATGTTGAACAACCTAGAATATTTATTTTGGCTAGAAACCAACTGCATAGTCCAAAATTATATATTTCTAATTTATAACCTAGAAATCACACTTTTTATAATTTTATTAGTAAGAGCAAGGTTGAGACACCTTTACCAACATTCTCCCATTTTTCAAACACCTTGCAAGACAAAATAGAGTATCAACACTATACCTCCATCAATATTTGAGAAAATCTCCACCCTTTCTATTTTCTCAATTGTTGGCCTAATCATATGTACCAATCCCATGATGTCATTTTTCAACCTATCATTCTCATCGTCGTCTCATCCATTTATCAATCTTATAAAAAAATCTATAAATTGACTAATTCACAAGCTTTCTTCAAGAAGAAAGGTTAGATATAAAGTAGAAACAAATAACCAGTATAAAAAATAATTATAAAAGTATAAAAAAAAACAAATAATATAACATAACTTGTAAAGTTGACAATATAACATTAAAAAACTAAAATAAAATAATAAAATAATTATATTGCCACGTTTACTAATTCCTAAATAATGAATATAAAAAAAATCATTAAATAACTTCACTAAAAAATATATTTTATTTTATTCACATTAAATATAAAAACTCAATAATTTATAAAATTATATACACTTTCAATTTTATTAATTATAATGTCAAATTTATAAGTTATGTTACTAGTTTCTGTCAAAATAAGAAATATAATGATTAATATTATTTATTTATTGTTGATTAAATTGAATTAGATGAAATCACAAATAGAAGACATCATCTCTAACATAAATAAGAATTGAATTTTAATCAGAACTTTTTGCAAAGACAAAGAAAGACAAATTGCTCCCACGCATTTCAGTAACAGGAAAACAATCTTTCTGTCTCCCATTCGAAGCGCATTTACAATCATTTTCTGTCACTTAACGTATACTTTCTTCTTACCTATTTTAATGGAGAGATAATGAGAAATGAAGTGGATTTATAAGTGCCTCACTGTTCTTTAAAATATTTTACTTCTGCATGATCTAATTTGAAAAGACAATTATAAGAATTTTTTAAAAAAGAGTTATAATTCAATTTTATTTGTATTTCTGTATATCTAAGTTGGTTTAGGGGAGAAGAGCCAGTAGCCGCCAGGGCTAACTTCGCGCAACCGTAGAATACAAACCGTATGTCGAATTGAAAAAAAAATTATGGGTTTTTTTCGCACATGAGTTAAGATCTTATAACTAAGGTTTTGGCTTTTGGGCAATTCGGTAGAGTGCGGTAGCATCCGATATGCGCGTGTATGTCAAAAAGACCCCTTTTAGAGGTGCCGCCCGGTTATCATCACCTAACATCCCAATACCCCCTACATATAACCACCAATAAAAAATTAAAAAAACACCTAAATATGTCACTTTTAATATCTAATTAAAACTCTTTTATCATTCAAATCCGCTCAAAAGTGAATGGGTCTAATTCACGTTAGCACCTTCTACAATCAATTTCGCACCCATTACAAATCACTCCTACATATTAATCTCCTTACTAAAGCACCAGACACCAAACACATTACACCCCAATTAATCTTTATTTGGGGTCCGATTGATGCATATGACTAATGTTTTTTTGTGGGTATCCCATCATAACCATTCGCTTTGCCGCGCGCTGTCTGGAAGGTTCCCGGTGATGGAGAAGGCTGCGGATGGCGACGGCTCCCCACAGCTCCTCCACGTGCGCACGGCTCCAGGTAACATCTAACATCATCTACCTTTAGAATATGCAAACAATGGTACTGGTTAATCATTTTCTTCTGCATCTTTCATGACCCGTGAAGGGTTTATTCGAGTGTTAAGACCCGTGAAGGGTTTGTTCGATGTTTGATAAATTATTACTGCTTGTCTATGAAGTAAATCATGCATCTTACATGCATCTCACCATGTGCTATTTTATTCTGCTAATGTCATGGTACTGGCGTTATACACACGGGTTTTTTTTGGGGTAAAATGATTTCCTGTCCTCGTGTTACCGCACGCTCACAATGTGGTAAATTCGAATGTATCATGATTTTGTCTGTAGAAATGATAACGAATTTCGTGGGTTTGTGAAAACCTTGCTTTGTTTTTCCAAATGTGGGTTTTATTGTGCTTAAATTATTAAATACGACCTGGTAAAGTCAATTATCTCATGATTGTCTCCAGAAATGATCAGGAATTTCGTGGGTTTGAACACATGTCTATAAAAAACCCATGTCACTTTGGGCATAAATTGACAAACCCATTAAAAATAAATATGTTTTTGTCAAAACCCTTGCATGGTTTTTTCCAAATTCGTGTGCTTAATGAATTAATCCCATGAAACCCTTGTTTGGAATATTCTGCATCTATCTCAAAAACGAATTCGTGAAAACCCTTGCTTGGCTTTTTCCAAATTCGTTTGCTTAAGGAATTTATCTCATGAAACCCTTGCCTGGAATATTCTGCATCTATCTGAAAATCCACTTCTGTATTCCTGCAACTGACAAATTATTACTAT
>VDFB02000003.1:358887827-358963880 GCA_007258455.2 Sequoia sempervirens | reverse complement strand
TTACTCCAACTTCATAAGCAAACTTGATGGATGTTCTCTAACTTTTCCTTCATTTGGAACTGATGTTAAACCTACTTGAGCACCTAAAAACATACCTCCACCATCTTTATCATGAACTATATTCTTCCTTACCTTTGCTGCATGCTTGAACTCACCCACATATCCTTGTAATTCACCTTTGATCTCTTCCACCTACTGTGGTACATCTACATTTGTTGTTTCATCAAAGCTATGAGCCTCTTCCATAACATGAATGAATTGTAAAATATCTCCTTTTGAAACCAAGGAGAGGAACACCTCCTTTACCTTCCTAGCAACATACTCTTCAAACTCATCTTGAATCTTCAAGATCAATTCATCCTTGATCTTGTCCATATCAAATGTTGTCATTAACTTAATATTAGATCCTTCCAAAGGAAAATCATGCTTCATACCTATTGTCCCAACATTTCCATGATCCTCTAAAATAGCTGCAAGGTTCTTGTCTTCCTCTTTTCCTTCTACTCTTATGAATTCTTTTCCCTCCAAAATTGGATCATTCTTCAAACCTGTTATCTTAGCATCTTCGTTGTTAATGGTGGCTGTAAACTTCTTCCTCAAGCTTTATAAACTCTTTCTTACATAACATGATCACCTTAGCTTCCTTACCTTGTCCTTTATCATCCTCCTACAATGGTGTTGATGTAAAATAAGTTCCATCTTTCTCAATCTCATAAGTATTTTTCCTACCATCATATATTGCATGTCTATCAAACTAACATGGTATCTTTGGCAACAAATGACACACATCCATAGGAAAAACATCACAAAGAATTTTTTCCTTATATCCACCAATATTAAACTCAACCCAAGCTTGCTCATTCACTAAAACAAATTGATTCTCATTCAGCCAAGACACTTTATAAGGTGTTCATGAGGTATCTTTTCCAACTTAAGTTTATCAACCATTTCTATGGACACCATGTTATCAGTACTCCTAAATAGTGTTCTCCTTTGCTATGGCTCCTTCTCCTTGGATGCTTTGAGGAGTGTTTTTCTAACCATTAAGGATTCTGCAACTTCTAGAGCAACAAGTTGATTAGGAGAGTTAAAACTCTCACAATCTTCCTCTTGCACCAATTGAACTCTCTTATCACCACTAGTTGAAGTAGAAGCTTGTTTCTCTGGACACTTCCATGCTTGATAGCCAAATTGATTGCAATGATAACATCTTCTTGAAAATGTGTTTGAACCTCTACCTTTTCCACCAAATCTTCCTCTAAAGCCTCTAAATCCACCTCTTTTATCAACAACTTGGTCTTTGCTTTTACTTGCATCTTCTTGGTCTTCATAGGACTTCCTTGAACCTCTTCCTCTACTAGTGTTACCTCTTCCTCTTGTCTTTCTTGCCTTCTTTTTAACTTATCTTCTGCCCTAGCAGCCAACTGAAAACATTCAACTGTCCTAGGAGTATCAAGAATCAATTCATCCTGAATTTGGCATCTCAAACCACTCATATACCTTGCTATCTTTTCATTTTCATCTTCAACATGACCAACTCTAATGCTCAACTTGTTAAATTATTTAGTGTAGGCCATGACATCCTTTTCCTTTTGCTTTAAGTTTTGCAACTTCTTGAATGTCTAAATTGCAGGATCACCTTGAAAGAATTGACTCTCAATCTTTGAAAACATCCTATCCCATGAAATGATTTTGTTTTTCCCTTTTTCACTCTTTCCTCCTACACATAGTTCCACCAAGTTAGAGCAGGTCCTTTCAACTTAGTCTTAGCAAAATTTACTTTTTGTCCTTTTGCAACCTCCTTGTATTCAAAGTAGTTGTCCAATGCATCTATCCAATCCAACACTTCTTCTACATCCAAATTTCCACTATACCTTGGAAAATCTATTTTCACCTCAGAAGCATCTCCTCTGACATCCTTCAACATCTTAACCATCCTTATTTCATTAGGGTCCAACTCATCATCACCTTGGACTCATCTCTGAGGGTTTTCATTCTCACCCTCTTCCTCTTCCTCTTGGTCACTTTCATCTTCATTGGCCTTTCCTCTCCTTTGATTTTTTACCAATGCTGCAAGTCTAGATAATACTACTTCTTGAGACTCCTTCATCATTCTTATCTCTCTAGCAATGACTCCACTTCTTTTAGGAGGCATCTTGTCCTATAATTTGCAATTTCTTTTTATTCAAACTTCAACCTTTCTTCCCTGAAATGATCAAAATCTATGCTTTGATACCACTTGATGTAAAGAAGGGAGGATTTTATCAAAACAAACATAATTCAATCAATTTGGAACAATCTTTTCACCTTTAAGACTCTAACTTGGTGACTTCTCACAATTTCCCCTAATATTGCTAGTAGCACATCAACCAATGAAATTCCACCATAACTTTCAATAGAATTTTCAAACCCATAAAAAAATCACTATTCTAGACAACCATTTTCCTCCTCCACAACATATCTCAAAAGTTCATAGGGTCACTTTGAATCATCACCCTCAAATCTCTATTGCTATGCTATCCTTAAGCCCAAATAGTGCACTTATACAAAGAAAATTGGTGGAACTCTTCACCCAATCCACCAAGGAGTATTCCAATGTTCTTCATAGGCCACAAATGGTCTAAATCCACCACTTTTATCAATAGAAACAACCACAAGCTCATCAAATCACAAAACCCTTACTTAGGGCCTATTTAGGTTTGCCATAGAGGGGGTTTATTGAATCTCCAAAATCCAAGCCTCCACTCTACAAACCAACACCTCAAACACATTACAAATTTCCCACACAAACTTTTCCCATATTTTCAAGTCTTTCCCAAAAGATTTTAAGCAAAACCTAGCATCTACACCTCTCATTTACATGAAAACAAGTGAAATTCACCCTAGGGCATCACCATATCAGCCAAAAACCTCCTTCTCTACTTATACAAACCTACAACATGAAAGAAGACCCTAACTAACACCATTCCATGAATTTTAGAGAATTTCATCAGTGGAATGGTCTTTTATAGCATTTTTACACTTTCAAACCCTCTAAAACAGGGTTTTCAACCCATTACCAGTAAAATGGAAATGAAATCAACTCAAACCAAAGCCAAAATGGAGTTAGTTCATGTGTCTACCAACTTCCAAACATTTTAGATAAAAAACAACCAGTACGGGTCCATACAAAATCCTATAGCAGCAAAATTGAATGAAAACACATAAAAAATTGGAGATTTCTTATTGCTTTTCAACAAAATTCACTTCCAAAAGACTGCCTCAAAGTTTGTGAAGCATATTTAACCCTTACACACCAAAACCAAACCAACCCAATTGACTCTAACCAACATTTAAACTTCTAGACCGTTTGACTTCCATTTTTTGTAGTGTTTTTTCATTTTTTTTTATTTTTGCAATTTTGCACTATGACAACCTGTAACTAGGGGAAATATTTAGGTTAGTAGATTAGTGCATAAATAAAAAAAACCCAAAGTAAATAATGAAGTACAAAGGAGGAAATAACATGAAAAAAGAAAGATCTCACCATATGTCTTCAACCTCTATGATTGACCTCCATTACACCTTCTCTATTTGCTGCAATATGTAGTTTTCCCTCAAATTTTATGTGAGCAACCTATGACTATGCCAAGACAAAAAAAAAATGTTGAAGGATTCGATCACAAATGCTACACTATGCAACTAGTAAGCAAAGACTAAAGTACGCCTAAAATGCAAAAATTCCAAGAGCTAAGATGTCATGAGATGACCAAATGAGACCAAAATTGCTATTTTATAGAAAAATACAATTTTGGATGAATGACCAAGATTGAAGATTGACAAATACCCTAGAATCAATGGACAAGATTCAATATGACAACCCAAAATTAGGGTTAGGGAAACATTAGGGAAAATTTGAAATGAGTGGACAAGATTTGATTTTAGAAAATCAAATCAAGGGTTGAAAATGCATGTGACAAGGAGATAAGAATGGCACAGAAAAAGAGAGCTAGAAAACCAAATAATATTAGAAATTACTTTATTTAAAGAAGAAAATTATTATTTTAAATTAAAAATTAATTTAATAAAAGATTGAGATCATGTGACAGTAAATAATTAATTTGAATTATTTACTAAAAGAGGGAAAATTAGAAAGTGGGACCATTTTAAATAAATAATTTTATTTAAAATGGGGGAAAATGCCAAGGTGGATAATAATTAAGTAAATTAAAAAAATTATTTAATTATGAGAAGACTTTAGAAATTAGTGACATATTTAAATAATTTATTTATTTAAATAATCAAGAGGAATTAATGGACCAACATAATTAAATAGATTTAAGAATTTATTTAACTATGGAAGGACATTAGAGAATTAGTGACATATTTAAATAAATAAATAAAATTTATTTATTTAATTAATCAAGAGGAATAAAGGACATGAATTAATTAAATAATTATAAATTATTTAATTAATAGTTGAAAGTGGACTATAGGACATAATTAAATGTTTTAATTATACGAGGAAGAATATGACAAAAATTGCGCTTGCAGGCTAAGGTCATTTTTATGTGTCTACATTTTGCCCCTCTTTGTCATAATGTAGCTTGTCACATTGTGACAAAGAAAATTTAGTCAAAAACATGCCCAAGCAAAGGTACGAAGCATCTATGCCACGTCGGAAAAAAATTCAAATTTTGGCTCGGTGACAGAAAAATTTGGAAAGTGTCTTGAGAAGCTAATTTGATGACCAGAAAAGTGATGGCGCAAGCGGTTTCAAATTTCAACATGTTTAAGGCGGTCAAAAGGTTGGTCAAAGCTGGTCAAATGAGCCTCCAGTAATGAATTTTTTGAAGAAAATCCCACCTTGATCCTATAAATAGGTTGAAAATGGGTAAAAGTCAATTCATTTTTAGTTTCACGCTTGTCAATTTAGAGAACTCAGAGCTAGAAGACCTCACACAAAGATGGCGATTCCAGTTACCGAGCACTGTAGATACATTGTTTGGACCTTCAAATGGCCAGAGGGTGCAAAGGCACCAATAAGTACACCCTGCCTACTTTGTAATTTTATCATTTTCCATGCTTTTTTAGGGTTTTTAGGAATGTCAACGAATGTGCCGCGACACATATATGTTTACATAATTCACATTTTTGGTCATGTTCGACGCATTTGGTGTGCCGTGACACAAACACTATAGGTCTGTTAGGGAGTCAGTCAAGTGTGACACATTCACCAATTATCAAGACACATTCACCATCTTGCACCACAATTGATAAGTATAGTGACCCATTTGCAAGATTGCAACACAAGTGATATGTGTAGCGATGCATTCACAAGTTTGCAATGCATATGTGAAGCCATGCGACACATTTGATTTTCCAATGATGCATTTGATGGTTGTTCAATGTAAATGATTGAAGATGACACATTTGTGAGTCAGGACAATGCAAGTGCCAAAGCACGACACAAATGCTGAATGAAACAATGCAAGCGCCAAACCGCAATGCAAATGAAGTCAACGCGACACATTTGTCTTTGACCAGAGTTGAGTAGAGATGAGTTAGTTTTAGGCTCATTTTCTACTTATGTTTAATTAGATAGATGGTAATAATGATTTTCAAGAATGTGCTAGCTCTCATTTCTGAATGTGCATAAATGATTACCATTGATCTATATGCGTGAGTTTAGACCATCTACATATGCGTTTCAAGATCAACTGATAGACTAGGAGCAGAGGTAGCTGATGTGACTAGGGTTGTACTATGTCACATATATGCCCATTATTTGGGCTAATAGGAGGTTGTTGACAACACTGTCCAAGAGAAGGCACTCAGAGACCTGTTCTTTCCACTTGTCGATGGGGGAGGCTACCATTACTTTGGAGGACATGTATCAGATTTTGCACATTCTGATTAGAGGGGAGCGACTGGTGTATGATTTGCAATAGGGATTGCATAATAGAGTTATATGAGGAAAATGATGGCACGAGCCTTGGTGTGGAGTGATACGAGATTCAATGGGAGTACCTAGCAGAGCACTACCTACAGTGGGATGCCATGTTATGCACCTTGATTGTCAAAGTCCTGATTCTAGATTGTTGGGGATATGGATTCCCAATCGGATGGGGAGATGTGTTAGTGTGGATGCGGCAGGATAGGGTAGTCTTTACATGAGGGCCTTGTTTGCTTGGTATGTTATATCACCAATTGCTTGAGGTAGCATTAGCTGTGGGACGACATTACTTATGATATGGGCTTGGGAGCACGATATCTTCAACCACCTGTGGTGGGGATAGTATATATGTAGCCCCTGTAAATTACCCACAACGAACAAGAAATCGAGAGGCCGTTCTAGCCTTACAGGGTCAACCAAACATTGTCGAGGCATAGGGGTACACACATTGGGCGAGGAGGGAATCATTTTAAAATTTTTGAAACCACAGTTTGCGTCATCCCTATTGGGCCAGGATGTTATAGTCTCAGTATTATGAAGATGTACTACCCATCCATTCCCTACATAAGTTCGAGAGTAGAGGTGCCTATGGGGTGTAGGTATGGGAATCATCTTGAGAGCCTATGTGAAGATTACCATACTCATTAAACCCGGCAATGGATGCGATAAGTGAAGTAGTAAACCGCCGGAAGGGTTAAAGTGGAAATAAATAGGGTGTACAGGTCAGGTGAGAGAACATTGAGTGCAATGCGTCAATGGGCCCGGCTTGTGGATTGCCGGTTAAAGGTAAAGGAAGTCAAAAGGTAAAGAGAAGATAAAGAATGAAGAGAAGAATGGAAGAATCACGGAGATAATGGAGAATGTCAGGTAAAGATGGAAGGAAGCGAAAGGGTTAGATCTCGTGCGCCAGTCTATTCAAATTCAGAAGAGAAAGGAGAAATAAAGTCCCATAAAACAAGAGAGAGTGAAATCTAAGAAAGGAGTATCAGGAAGGACAAGCGAAGAACAAAGAGGAGAGTCAAGCTACTGGAAAGAGAGTTAAACAACAGAAAGAATCTAAAGGAAGAAACAATGGATGCTCCAGAGGAAGGAAGGAAGGATTAGTGTGTTAATAAGGTGAATGAGATAAAGATAAGATGAAGATGAAATGCTCAGGAGAAAGGAGATGATAGAGAAACCGATATCAGTGTGAAAGACATGTAGAGGAGGCTGGATGAGGCCACTACAAAGATTAGATCCCTATGGTCCGAGCTTGAGGTTATGCATGTTGAGAGGGATCGGGCAGAGATTTAGTGGTGGGAGACCGAGAGCTGGTGTAGTGAGTTTGTCAGTTGTGTATAGGGCCAGTTGGTGATGTTGCCATGGAGCTAGCCAAGGTTAGTGGAGTAGAGGCCAGTATAGGATGTTATATGAGAGGGAAGTGAATCCGATCAGATGGATCCTGGGTTATTGAGATCATACAGCAGGTCAGGGATAGGGTTAGGGAGTAGCAGCCACACTCACAATAGTTGTAGCCAGAGCAGTGTGGGTGGCTCTACATCCTCGAGACATACATTAGGCCATAGGTCTCATCACTCTCACAAGAATTCCTCCAGTTACAGGTTGAGCCATAGTCATGGATCATCTGTTTCAGGGCACCAATCAGAGCATAGTCATCCTTCAGTCACATATCGATTGACCTCTTAGACTCATGCCGCAGGAGCCTCACAGACTCAGCCTACAGTTACCATGATGGCATCAGTTCCTCTTACAGAGCATCGATCACCATGAACCTCTCCTCATAGGGATGAGAGGAGTTCAACATAGGACATTGTTATCTTGATATTGTGTTTCAGACATTCATGTTATGACACTTTATATTTTGACCATCGAGCCTGTGAGCTCTATTTTTGGGATATCTCATGACTGTATCCTATGACATGATTTTTTTGAGATTATATATGAAGTAGTTTTGATGTAGCCTATATGGTTTATGTTACTTGATGATGATTTATGGTTCTATTATGCTCATGTGATGTGATATATGCATTTATTATTCCTATGATGATTTCCTTTATATGCTATGTTATGTGATGAATGTGATTTTGATGGTTATATGATGTTTCTATGTCATGATGATATTATGTTATGATGATGATGTTCTATATGGATGTGTAATGCATTCATTTTAATGGATGCCATATTTATGATCATATATGTGTTAATGCATGACTATATTTGGATGGATAATAAAATATGTGATATATATGTTTTAATGACGTGTATGATGTATGCACTTACATGTTATGTGAATGTGAGTTGATGAATGCAACTGATATATGTGTGGAAATGATGTAAATGGAAATATATGAATGTGTAATAACCTAATGCAATGCCTATATGGTCATGTATGCACTTATGTTTTTGTATGTCATAAGATATTATCATGAGATGGATGAGGCAAAATGACAAGACAGATGGATATGAATGTTAATGTGAAGACCAAATCCTTCAACATGTTAATATAGGACTAACAATTGTTGCTCTTAATCATCACTGGCTGGATTATTTTAATGGCCAAAAAACACCATGATATGACATAGATCAAGGTGTGCAAGGTCGTACCATCACATGAGACAAGTAATCACAGAAAAGGATGACCATGACTCATACTAAGAGCACAATTACCCTAGTCTTTTTGTCATGATCAACCACAAACACAAAAAGACAAGAAAGACAATAAAGACAAGTCATGAAAATTTTTTGCTCCTCTAAATCCTATTTCCAAGACATCCTCAAGGAACTAGCAACATGATTGCCTAACAAAAAGACAAGACAAGCCAATCATCATGATACATTGTTGCTTCTCTAAATCCCGTTTGTCAGGACATCGTCAAGAAACTAGTAGCATGATGAAAGTTCAAAGGACAAAATGCCAAGATAATGTTTACCAAGTGTTTTCCAAGTGTGTCTAAATGCCAAGTGTTTTGATGTCAAGATGTTGAATGCCAAAGTTGTCGATGCCTAGGTGTTGAATGCCAAGGTTTCCAAATTTAGGAAGCACACATCCTGAATGATGTCAATGTTGAGAGGATTTGGTCCTCAAATGTCATGAGAAATTCTCGAAATGCCAAATGTCAGTGATGATGCCTAGGCTACATCCTGGCGAGAAAAAGTGGTGGAAACACAAAGGGTGGGGATCCTTTAGAAGCGATTACATCTGAAGAATAACCAAAAGCGATAGGCCTGACTGCCTTGATTGAGTTTGACCGGCTGACCGACATGCTGATGCTTAGCCGCCTGGCGTAATCACGTTGATAAAATAGGCTGCCCGTTTGTGGAGTTTGACCTAATTTAGAAATGGACTTGTTTGTTTTGAAAACATTTGGGTGCCAAAAGTGGTGATGAACCTGCAAGGATTGACCGTAGTGTAATTCTGGATCACCCATTGATGGCCTTGGCCCACGCTTACACACTCCAAAGACCTCGGTTCAATAATGCATGTGACCAATGATTTTGTTCTATTGATAAAGATTATCAGCATCTATCTTTAACAAACCTAAAAGGACTAATCTAATGTCTCGGGGGCCCAAAAATGAGCCTTGCCTATGTAGCAAATGTGTAGAGACAACATAGTTCGACAAATGACATGTATTGGTTGACTTGACAAGATATGACTATGTTTTTGTGTTTTTCTCATATTTTGATTTTTTTGTATTTCTTCAAGATGTTTTTCAATTTTTAGGTCTTTTTCTGGGGCATTTTATGATTTTTAGGTCTCTTTTCAAGATATTTTATGATTTTTAGGTCTTTTTTTAGGACATTTTATTATTTTTAGGTCTTTTTTAAGGACATTTTATGATTGGCAGGACCATGTGTAATACCTACTACAGTTAGATGATAAAAAGTTTCCCCCAGTTAGGTCCAAGACTAGCCAAGTTTGAAGGGTATGAAAAGGACGTGCTTGGGGTGACTGGTGGATGGTATGTAGGACTTGATGCCAACTGTTGTCGACCATGAAAGGAATGACATGGTTTTGTGATGGGTCTCATGATGATGTCATAAAAGTGGGTATTTATTATGGACTAAGGCAGATAAAGTGACAGTAGATGGCGAAGCAAAACTGACTATGCATGGCGCCTATTTGCTAGGTTTTCACCATGGTACTTATCCAAAACCCTTGTTTACCAAGTTTTCACTATTGGATGAATTATTTCTCTTTACTATTTTTGCCATTTTTTCATTATTTTGGTGTCACCAAGACACCTATTTGCCAGGTTTTCATCAAGGTGACAATTTTTTTATATTTTTTAATTTTTTTGTATTTTTGATGGTTTTCAGCCTAACTTTTTGATGCTATGCATAGAAATTTTGAAGATGTAAACTGTTGATAGGCTCTATCAGTTGTTCACCATCTAAATTGGCTAGTTGATATGCTCCAAAACCAAAGGAGGACATGATGATATAAGGGCCCAACCAATTAGGATCAAACCTGCTAGGTTTTTCTTTGTTAGACAAATTCTTAGGATTTTACATGAGGACCAAGTCACCAATGTGAAATCTTCTGACCATGAATCTCTTGTTGTAATTGCAACAAAGAAGATTCTTATATGCTTGTAAATGATTTAAGGCATTGTGTCTATGTTCATCTAACATTTCCAACTCATGCAGTCATGACTATCTATATTCCTCATCATCGATTAGACCCTTCATGGAGACTCTTAAGGATGGAATTTCAACCTCGATGGGAAAGATGGCTTCAACTCCAAAGACCAAGCAAAATGGAGTGGTTCTTGTAGGTGTGCGAATATTGGTGCGGTAAGCCCATAGAGTAGGGTTAAGTTGGATGTGCTAGTAATGACTAGCATCATTGACTATATTTTTAAGGATTTTGATGATTGTTATATTGGACACCTCAACTTGACCATTTCCTTGTAAGTAGTATGGAATGGAGAAATGATGTTGGATGTGGAAGCATTCACACAACTCACAAATGTCTGATTTTTAAATGGACAACTGTTATCTATGATGATGGACTATGGAATACCATACTGGCAGATGATATAATTGAGGATAAAATTGGAAATTTGTTTGTCGATTATGTATGTAAGGGGGATAGATTTGATCCACTTAGTGAAGTACTCAATGGTAGTGATAATGAATTTGTGGCCATTGGAAGAGGTAGGATGGATATTTCCCATGAGGTCGAGTCCCCATTGTGTGAAGGGACAAGGAGAAGTGATCGGCTAAAGTTTTTGTGTTGGTGCATGAATTAAATCACTATGTATCTGATATTGGCAACATGTCCTGACAAACTCAAGTGCATCCTTTTCCATTATTGGCCAGTAATACCCAATTCTCGTGATCTTCTTGGCTAAAGTAGGACCACTCAAATGAGATCCGCATATACCCTCATGTACCTCATGTAAGGTTGTTTGTGCTTTTTCAGTGTCGAGACATCGAAGAAGGGTATTGTCAAAGCTATGATGGTATAGGGTGTAACTGATGATGGTGTATCGAGCAACCTTGCAAGGAAAGGACTTTCGTTGATTGTGTTAGCTCTCAAAAACGTAGGCCGAATGCCTCAAGAGGATGCCAATCTCTTGATACACTTTAGGGTAACAGACAAGGTTAAATGAATTCAACCTTCTGCTCTTTAGGTGCTGCTAAACCTAGACGGGTGTAACTCTTTGAATTGTGTAGACTTAACTTGTGATTATCTTCTTAAAACAATTTGTTCACAATGGCAGATTAGAGTGAACAAATGAAATCCAACTTGATCTAAATAGCAACAACAAACTTCTAATCTAAATCCTAGAATACTCAAATAAAAGATGTAAAGAGATTAAGTGAATTAAAAAAAGATGAAATGCAGAGATCAGTGCCTTGTTGGGTATGTGTGGAGTTTGGCGAACAGATGAGGAATACTTTCGGCGGAGAAATTCCAATGATCGGTACTGCCGGCAGTCCGCGCGTTACTTCGGTCGCATCCACCAGGTTCGTCGAGATTGTTGTTCAGCCTTCGCCGCCGGTTTGCCCCTGGCTTGCCCAGCTTTACGTCCCCATCCGCTGCCTGGCGTCTGGCGTCCATCAGCCACCAAAACACCAGCGCGGAACCGTCTGGCACCTGGTCCAGCGAGTCATCGAGTCGCCGCGGCGCGCGCCAGCGCACCGAATGCACCGGCGGCATTTGGCCCCTGTTCTTCCATTCCGGTGGCTTCCAACGTCGGTCCGGTCAACGGACCCAGCAAACCGTCTGTCGTCCAACGTCCGCCGATCGACCTCGTCCGTCCTGCCCAATAATCGCATAGAAAATCGGCGGTCGCCCCAAGAGCTTTCTTTTTGTTATTCACCTGTGCATAGTCGGCGAGACAAAACATATCATCCTGCCGAAGGAAATTCAAATACTATGATCCCGTGTGTATTCTGCTTTCGCTATGACTGTCGACCATCAAGGAGAACTCCCATAGACCAAAATATGTTTCATCAGAAGCCCATATTGTTTTCCTAGTTGCCAAGACATGGGAAGACTCTCATCAAAAAGCACCTTTGTTTCCTTCACAGTCGCTATAGCCCATCGCACTCAGGGAGGCCCAATAACGATTACCTTATCTCTCACTGAAGGTCCTCATAAAACTTCATGTCGTTGTGACCACCCAATTGTCTTGCCAAAAAAACCAACACTGCACTCCATTCGGCAAGACCCTAGGCTCCTTGCCAAGACCACACACCGAAACACATAGGTCACACCGAGCTATCTTTTATAGTATTCAACTTTGCCAGGACCACAAGATTCTCTCACCGAAAAGAATACTCCTCGAGCTATCGGCAAGACAAAACAATGTTGGGGGAACCACATGTAGACTATACATCATTATACCGAAGGTCCCAGATTGTGCTACTTTTCAGTTCGCCAAGACAAATCCATTCCTATGTCAACGAAGATCCTCATGTTTTCCATTGGTGAGACCGAAGGTCACTCGCCAAGACCTTATGGTGATCACCCCAACTTATACCGATAATCCATTGCCCATATATGTGTCGTGACACTATGTATCTCCCACCGACAATCAGGGAGACCTCAGGTAGAGAGTTCTTCGTTTCACCAAAAGGCCCTAAGATAACTTTTGATTGCCAAGAGATGGTAACACCTACACCAAAAGCCAATCGTAAGATATTGTTGGCAAGACCCGATGGCTCACTATAACATATACCAAAGCAACATAAGTCACACCGATAGACCAATTCTTCCACCACCGGTCAGCATGACAATGGAAACTTGCTGTGACACTATGACGAAAGCACCCCGTCTGGCCGAAGCAAAAACTATATGTCATTCGGCAAGACACTTACAAACCTTATGCCGACAAAGAAACATCCGCATGAAAAGTTGGTATGACACACACCCCTTCGCTATGACCTCTCCTCAATGACAAAGCTTCTCACTGAAAAGTCTTTTTTGCACTAGTCGGTGAGACATTGAGACATAGTGAGTTCGGTAAGAGCTCATCCCGAGGACCAATCTCACGCCGATATGAAAACTATTTTGAACACTATCGGCAAGACCCGACCCTATCGCCATGAACTCCCACCACAAACACATGCCCCTACTGATAGAAGCCTCCACTGTTGCCGAAAAAATAGAAACATCTTGCCGATAGGCAACAAACATTTTTCAACAGAAAAACAGATCGAGGAGACCTCACTGTTGTCACGCTAACACACCTGAAACAGAAAGTATTAGCAGAAAAAAAATAGTTGGTCAGGGAGACAATGGGAGACCTATGTCGATAGAGACCAAAAGGTGGAAAATGCATAGATAGATGATCTAGGGGCCAAACATGAGCCAAAATGTGAGCAAATAATTACGAAATGAAGGAAAAATGCATAAGGAAAGACTCATATGGAGACTCAGGGGGCATGAAAATATGAAAAAAATCATTAGATTTTAATAGTTCCAACAGTGGCTCCATCTGGGGATGAATGATAGTAAGATCATTGCAAGGATCCAGATTCTTTAGGTGAGCAGACTAGACACAAAATGATGAACCAGTGAGCAAAAATGAAGTGAAAGGAAATGGAAATGAATGGAAGGTGAATGCAAGATGGAGATGAATGAAAAATTATAGTGAAATGGAGATGGATGAAAACGTAAACTAGTGTGCATGGAAAATAATTTTAAAGAGGATGCACAAGAGTTGTCCATGCATTGGCAACCCTTAATCTTCTGTATTTCCAATTCACCTGTTCTGAGCTATTACAATCTGAAACTCCAACCATGCCTTCCCTTGTCAAATACCTAGTTTTGTCCTGAGTTCATCAGATTCCCCCTAAAGATAATCATACAATCTTTCCTGTCACTGTTATTGCAAGTTCTCAGAGTATCATCATGCTTGGTGTGGCCCAAAATCCCTACACCATCCTCCAATTCAAATTCTTTGACATCTCGGGACAAACCCCTATTATGTTCAACATTCAGAATGCATGCACATGAAATACAACATTTCTCATTATCTTTCTCACTGTTATGTATTATGAAACACTCTCCCAGCTATATTGAAAATTCATAATCAAAGTGATTCTCTTGAGAAACAAAAAATTCTGTCATATCAACACTGTCTGAGACAAACAAATCTAAAACCTTTTGCACCTCTTTGATACTACCATTTGGATACAATACTGGATTCTGACCTATATCTTCAATATCAGGCATATATGACTCATTCGAATCTAGACCTCTATCATACTTGGTATGCCAACAAATGTCTTCATCACATGAGTTAGAAATTTCAAAGTCACATACCTTATCTTGAATGGACACAAACATTTGGAAAACTTCAAAGTTTTAACCATCAACTCAAGAAATGCATTGAGAGTCATATGAATCATTGCACAAAAAACTTTCACTGTCAAAACAAATTCAAATTGGACAAAGAACTTCGGGATCACCTTCATGTGTATATCTCTGATGTTCAAGAGTCAATAAATCATAGATTTTATCACTACTAAGTGAACAAGTTTCCACATTTTCATCACTACAGTTGTACTCATCACTTCTATCATCATCAAAAAGAGGCCCAAGATCATCATAGAATGATAAAACAGGAACATTACCAGCACAGTCACTTGTTCCATACTTTGACACATCACTTTGTTTGTCTGAAAATATCTTTTCCTTATCATCAAATGGATCTTCATAGCTTTAAACTGTAGCAGGAGGTATTATATACTCATTATCAAATAGACACACACTTTCCATTGCATCTTCCTCTTGATCATCACAAGAAATACAAGAATCACATTGTTGTAGATCAAAATCCACAAATTCATCTTCACATTCTATATATTCACTGGATTCTTCATAACATACACTACCATCTATGTCATAATCTATTATGCAAGAAAGAAATTCATCATCCTCGTCTTCCTCATGCATGCTATGATATGAATCATATTGACTTGCACCAGCCTCATCTTCTATTGGCTGCAGTGTATAATTGATCTCCTTATGCTCATCCATGATATCATCATTGTCTTCATACCTCTTCTCCTGTGAGGTATCAATAAATTTATTTACTAGATCAAAGGTATATTGTTTTGATGTCTCTAGCCAATACAATGATTCAAGCTCCCATGCTCCACCAGAGTACATACCATTGCAATCAGACACAACATATTTTTTAAGAGGATCAGTACTAACTAATTCATGTTGGGCTGATTCTATCTTAAAATTGCTAAGATTTATATCATAGAAACAATTAATCTGATCTTGAGGCACAAAGTCAACAAGCTGGTTCATTCTTGGCTCTCTATACAACTTGACTTTCTGACCATTTACTGGAATAGTTGCATAAGACAAATCAAACTGCATATTTCCACCAATAGCAGCTGTCCACTATCTTGACAAAAGCATCCCAAATTGGGGAGGAGTATCAATGATTGTTATGTCTATATTATAAGCCACTTGTGGATAAGTAGCCAATTCGACTTCAACATTTATCATAATGCCTACCATAGGAACAAGTCTATTATCCATTGCATAGCATTTCCCTTCATATGTATCAACACACAAGCCAAGTTGTTTCATTACACCCACTGGCATAATATTTATAGTAGCACCAGAGTCTACCATGCAATTCCTCAACAATTTATTATTTATAAGCAATGTGGTGAAAAAGGGATCCACTTGTGGGGAAATTGCTAATACATCATTCAAGCAAACATTTGGGTTATCTATTTTCTCCTACCTATTGACTGCTTGAATAGCTAGTTTCATTTCAGAATTCATTATCATTTGAACAACACTATCTCTGTATTCTTTTATTTTCATCATTTCAAGTAGTGGAACAAATATTTTTACCTGGGATAACGCCTGTGTGAAGTCAAAAGAAGAGCCTTCCACCCTAACAATTTTCTTTTGTTCTGGCATTTTTCCGTTGTCTTCTTCCTTCTCATTTTTACTAGGCTGGTCAGGTTTTTGTATCTCTTTGTGTAATTCTTCAACTTCCTGCTTTTGGACAGGCTTTTTCTCACTCTTATCAAGCTATCTCTTTTCTGTCGTCTTCATAGTTCCTTGTGTTGCTTTATGATCTTTGATAAAAATTCCCCCAGGAACTCCATCTAGCTCATTTACCTTTCTGTTTCTCAACTAGTACTTACTCCTTGCTTCTTCAACTGCTGCAACAGTTATTCTTTCTATTTCTTCCTTGGTGGGTCTTCTAACACCACACTGAACAAGGGCCTCAATAGAATGTGGCCCTGTGTAATCTTCATCAAAATCATAAAAGATCTGTTGTTCAGCCATATGGACATTATACTTCTAATTTGTAATATCATACTCATAGCCTTCATCCTCTGAAGATGAGTACCCTTCCTCCACATGGTAAAATGTTCTTGAAGTCAAATATACTTTGTGGTCTTCTCCATTTTTTTCCATCAAAATTCCTTCCTCTTGCATTCTTTGGGCTACAACACAATAATATGGGGAATGTGGCTGATTACAAACTTCACAAAAGTAATTGTTACTCACCATGTAATTTCCTTTCTTGCTCACTGGATCAGGAGTCTCTTTGCCTCTAGGCCTGACTGTTATAGGTTTCCCATCTTTCCAGTCTGTATTGTAAGGCATATCATGCAACCTTGGCCTTTCATTTCTGTTCTCATTCCTGTATGTATTCTCTTGTCTATACTGATAATTATTGTTTTGCCAAGGAGGCCTCGGGTTGTCTCTTTTATTAGTTATACCAGCAGCCTTCCTGTTGTTTTCAATTGTCAATGCTATCTTCTATGCTTCATCCAAATCTCTTGGGGATCTACTTCTCATCTCATACCCTATCTTAGGATCAAAAGCATTTAAATAAACACTCAATGCAATAGAATATGGCAACCTTGATCCAGGAGGTACTTTAGTATGTAACTTGTTGAATTTTCTGTTGAAATCATAAATTGAATCATTCTGATTTTTTTGAAGTCTCATTAATTCGTGAAGAGCTACATCTGGAGCATTTTGATTCCCATATTGCTCTAAGAATTTGTCTTGAAATGCTTGGAGAGAATTAATTGAGAATGCTGGCAGGCTATTGAACCAATCCCTGACATCTTCAAGAAGTGACATCATGAACAACTTCATATGTAAATCTTCATAAGGTACATCTATGTCTTGGACAAAAAAATTAAAACTCGTTAGATGTTCCTTAGCTGTGATTGCATTACTCCCTATAAATTTGGGCGCCATATTCCTCCAACTACCATCCATAGGGTAAGGATATAACTGAAAACCAGCTAAATCAAACTGTCTGATCATGGTTGCATGCTGGTGAGGGGGAGGAATAGGTAAATGTTGATACTGATGTATGTGATTATTGTATTGTACATTATGATGTGGAATATAATACTGACCAGGAGGTGGATACATACTTGTATGCTGTGTGGGAATGTGAGGTGGAAAATTTGGCTGCTTGTAGTGATTCCCTATTTGATTGTGAGGAGCATTTTGTTGATTGGAGGACCCTACACCATGATCACCCTACTTGTGAGGTGGGACATAGTTTGGGCCACCAACCATCTAATCAGTAACTTGGGCTTTTTACAATTTAGCCTCTAGCTCCTTTATCTTCTTCTCTTTTAGTTCCAATTGTACTTTTACTTCATTAGGAATCGAGAGCTCAAAGTTTCTTTTAGGGTTTTCGTGATTGCCTTCCATCTTCTGGTCATATTCATGTTGAATTCTAATTTGTTTAGCCTCAAATGCAGCTTCAAACTCAGCTTGTTTCTAAGGATTATAAAATGGATTAATTCATTCTTTAGGGGTACAAAGTTGTACTTGAGTTATCCTTCCATGTATCATAGTGATTTGCTTTATCTTTACCTATTAGATACATGTCCTCACATTTCCCTTTTCCTTTATTAACATTGTCATCCTTGTGAGTCCACTTACTGCTATCAGCAGGAGCTCCTGTATGACGTCCCCTATATTGAGATCTTCTTCCATTCATGATGAACAACTACAAAATTTCTGTCAGAGTCGCCACTCACTTTTATCAAAAAATGAGAAAATACTTGATGTATCTAATTCCCAGCAGAGTTTGTACAAGATTTATGACTCTATGATTAAGGCTTTGATTTTGATTGTTCCCCAGTAGGGTCGACAATTTTTTAGCTCTCAAAAACGCAAGTCGAATGCCTCAAGAGGATGCCAATCTTTTGATACGCTTTAGGGTAATAGACAAGGTTAAATGAATTCAACCTTCTACTCTTTAGGTGCTGCTAAACTTGGGTAGGTGTACCTCTTTGAATTGTGCAGACTTAACTTGTGATTATCTTCTTAAAAAAATTTGTTCACAATGGAAAATCAGAGTGAACAAATGAAATCCAACTTGATCTAAATAGCAACAACAATATTATAATCTAAATCCTAGAATAATCAAATAATAGATGTAAAGAGATTAAATGAATTTAAAAAAGATGAAATGCAGAGACCAGTGCCTTGTTGGGTATGTAGAGTCAAATGAAATCAAGATGAGCAACACTTCTCTAAGAAAATTCAAATTATCTGGCATATAGTATGCTTATAACTTGTATAAACATGCAAGAATTTGATTACTAAGTTTTACTTGAATAATCCAATCGAATCTCATTGATTACTATGATTGACTAAAAGGATCTAGTCTTTACTCGAAAGAGCCAATCAATCGATCACACAAATGCAACAAATGTGCACTGATAAATTTAATACAAAATTGTCATATCAATTTAAACAATTAGAAAGAAACCATCTTGGAGACAACTTAGAAATCCTTTTATTAGATTCAATAGATAACTAATACCAGACATGTGTAGCAACATCAATTGACATTCATAAATACCTCCATTTTTAGAACATGCATCATAGCCTCTGATTTGGTAAATTTATTGTTCTGTATCCATACAATTTTCCTATTGTATCGAATAACTGATAACTGGTAAATTGGCCTTATTACAATTGCCAAAATTCCTATTTATACACAAGCATTTGAAGAAAATATTAAAATGAGACCTCATGTTGGCCCAACACAAAATTCGAGCTCCAATTAAGCTGGCAAGCAATGGTCATCCAAGCAAATTCATGCCCGCCTACGTTGTTTCTTTGTTTCTTTCATTCACTGGCATCACACACAAAATGATATCGTTTTGCCGCGGCATAAACCCTATGATTCGTGTGTATTCTATTTTTCCATGACTGCCGACCATCGGGGAGACCTCCTCGCAGACCAAAACATGCCTTACCCAAGTCTGTTATTGTTTCTCTGTACCCCTCAAGACATGGAAGAATTCCCATCGGAAAGCACTCCCGAGCTCTTCATTAGCCGCTTTTATAGCCCATCGTGACTGAGGAGGACCCAACATCGAATAATTTGCCTTCATCAAGGTCTCATAAACTTCATAAGAGCAGGGACTACCTAATTGTCTTGTATCGACAAAACCAACACCGCGACTCCCCCATTCTGCAAGAAGATTCCCGTGCTCCTCGGCCAAGACTGACTACACACACAAAAACATTACAGGTCACACCTAGCCATCTTTGGCAGTATTCAACTTCGTGACCAAAGATTTCTTTCTTATCGAAAAGAATACTCCCAGCCATCGGCAAATGATGCCCGACCCCGCGTAGATTATACATCATTATATCAAGGTCCTACATTGTGCTACCTCCAGCCACCAAGACAAATCCATTCCTACGTCGACAAAGATCCTCTTGTTTTCCATCGGTGAGACCAAAGGTCACTCACCGAGACCTTATGGCAATCGCCGCAACCTATACCGATAGTCCATTGCCCATATATGTGTCACTGCGACACTATGTATTTCCCACTGATGAGCGCCCACCAAGAATGTCGCTACAACACCCAATGATCGGGGAGATCTCATGTAGAGAGTTCATTTCACGAAAAGGCCCTAAGATAACTTTTGATCTCCAAGAGATGGTAACACCTACACTGAAAGCCAATCATAAGATATTGTTGGCAAGACCCTGCGGCTCGTTGTAACATATACCGAAGCAACATAGGTCACATCGATAGACCAATTCTTCCACCACTGGTCGACGTGACAATGGAAACTCCCTGTGACACTGCACCGAAAGCACCCCGTCTGGCCGAAGCAAAAACCATATGTCATTCAGCAAGACACTTACAAACCTTATGCTGACAAAGGAACATCCACATGAAAAGTCAATATGACACACACCCCTTCGCTATGACCTCTCCTCGATGACAAAGCCTCTCACCGAAAAGTCTTTTTTGCACTAGTCGGCGAGATATAGTGAGTTTGGTAAGAGCTCATCTCGAGGATCAATCTCACGCCGATATGAAAACCATTTTGAACACTATCGGCAAGACCCGACCCTATCACCATGACCTCTCACTACAAACACACGCCCCTTCTGATAGAAGCCTCCACAGTCACCGAAACAATAGAAACGTCTTGCCGATAGGAAACAAACGTTTGCCAATAGAAAAACAGATCGGGGAGACCTCACTGCTTTCATGCCGACACACCTGAAACAAAATGTATTAGCAGAAAAAACATAGTTAGTCGAGGAGACAATGGGAGACCTATACTGATAGAGACCAAAAGGTGGAAAATGCATAGATAGATGATCTAGGGGCCAAACATGAGCCAAAATGTGAGCAAATAATTATGAAATGAAGGAAAAATGCATAAGGAAAGACTCATATGGAGACTTGGGGGGCATGAAAATATACAAAAAATCATCAAATTTTAATAGTTCCAACAGATTGTTGGATAGGTTTGGAGGAAGGGTTTGAGATTGGAGATAGTCATAAATGTCTTGATACCATGGTGAGTTGGAAAAAACAAGCTCACAAACCATCTCTGATTCTGGAATGTCATATGCAGGAACCAAAAGTTGTTCTACCAAGAACTCAAATTGAGGCATGTTGCTTGGAATGTCTAGGAGAGATCCAATTGTAGCCATTGTGTCTGCTACCTTTTTTTGTGCCCTAGGAATCTATTTGAAAATCAACATGTGAAAGTATGATTGAAAGCTATCAACCATTCTTTTGTAGGGAATTAAATTTTCATCCTTGGTATCATATTCATCATTGACTTGGTTGATAACCAGCTGAGAGTCACCGAAGATGCGAACCATTTTGATTTTCTATTTTATGGCCATTCTAATTCTTGTGATAGGTGCCTTATATTCTGCAACATTATGTGTACATGGAAAATAAATGCAAAATGACTTCAGAATGGAATCTTCTTGTGTTGTGACAAACAATATCCCTACTCCTGAGCCATGACTAGTGTGAGACTCATCAAAATAAAGTTTCCATGGTGACTTAGGTTCTGTATGAAATATTGACTCATCAGGAAAATCTACTACCAATGGATGATCACCTTGTATAGGTGCATCTGCCAGTTGGTCTGCTATCACTTGTCCCTTTATAACCTTTTGTTCCACGTACTGAATGTCATACTCACTCATGATCATTACCCATTTTTCCAAGTGACTTGTCAATGCTGTGTGACTTAGGAGATATTTCAAAGGACCAATCTTTGTGACTAGATATTTTTTGTGATTCAGCATGTAGTGTCTTAATTTTTGGGTGGCAAAGACAACTGTTAGACAAGCATGTTTAATGGATGTGTAATTTAGCTCATACATGTCAAAGAATTTTTCAAAAGGTCATCCACATAATCTTCCATTAGCTTGTGCATCATATCCTGGAATATCATTAGCATGGCTCTTTTATATGTGGTTCCTACATTCTTGAGACCAAAACGCATGACATTCCAACAGTATGTACCCCAAGGGCATGTGCATGTTGTCTTATGCTGATATTCAGGGGCAATACGAATCTAGTTATAACCTAAGAAGACATCCATGAGGGACATCTCATATCCTGTTGTAAGGTCAACTATGATATTGATGTTTGGTAATGGAAAGTCATCCTTTGGACATGCTTTGTTCAAGTCTTCTTGAGTTTTTCTTTAACTAACAAGACTTGAACAACAAGACTTGAACAAAGAAGACTTGGTAAGATGCATCCTCATATCACCATCGTCAGTATTGGTTAATGGTCGGGAGGAAGTAGAAAGCATGTAGACAGATTCAGAGAGGTTAAAGATGAAATTGTCATCATCCAACTCCCAATAAGATTCTATCAAATATTCTCCTTCACTTGATTCATATCCATTGTAAAAGTAAGGGGAAAATGGACTGGCATTGGGGTTGGTAGCATCATATGCGGGTTAGATGAATAATCATTAGGTTTAGATGAGTGGACAAGTATGTCGAGGTTATGGCCAATGGGATTAGAAGATGATTCAAACTTGTCATTGTTCCTTGGGAAGAAGAGTCTATCCCAAACTTCTCTTTTCGTTGGGATTTTAGGATTGTCATTATTCTATGCTGGATCAATCTTAAACATTTGCAAAAATATTTCTTCAAATATAGGTTCTCCAGGTTCAAGGAACAATTCATCGAGGGAACATTCACTCAGGGATTGTTGGGAGCCAAATTCACATTCATGGGAGTTAGTTTCGGTAAAGGATTCCTCAATAGTCTTGACACTTTCTGAAGCATACACACTCTTACTTGAGGTTGCATTGGTACGTCGATCATCATTTTTGGTTAGCCCATACCCTAGTTCAAGAATTTTTGGTCTTCGAGAAGGCATTATAGGTTCTCACATTCTAGTTTGATTTTTTCCAAGGCCACTAGTTCCATTGTAACCTTTTTCCCTCATTATGTCATAGCCTTTTCCATATATTTGAACTGGTAATGGGGAAAAATCTTCTGGGCCTTTATAAATCCATGTTGATATATCCTCGATGTCCTCTTTTCTCATTTCACCCCATTTTATAAAAATGCATGTTGGAGGAACTTTGAAGATTTCTTTAGATTCCATTCTAAAACATTGTCAACCATAGGCCTTAGGAGACGTGGGTATTTTGGTGATGTAGTAGGCCATGTTCAATTTATACTTTGCACATCCTTGGTCCTGGATCATGACATTGGGATCGACCTTCAGGATGGAGGGAGATGGTGTGGCAGAAGACATGGAAGGAGTGGATGTGGACGATTTAGCAAGCGTGGATGGGTCAATGAATTTGGAAGAAGATGAGGTTGAAGCTTCCTGGTTAATGGTAACTTGATGTTCTGAGATACCCCTTAGATTGGTGCAATATTGGAAGGGATCAGGGTCTCCATATATAGTGATTTCTATTCCATAAAAAGGAAAATTTAAGCATTGGTGGTAGGTGGATGGAATAGCCTTGAGGGTGTGGATCCAAGGTCAACCAAGCAAGATGTTATAGGGTAACTCAAGATCCAAGACTTGGAAAGTTGTGTCTATAATGACTGGACCAAATCTGATAGGAAGAGTGATAACACCTTGAGAGGAATGTTCTTCATCATCATAATGCCTTAAGAGAGAATAGTGGTTCTGCTTTTGCAGCATCCATACGCTACTAAATGAATCCCAGAGCCTTTAACTTCAGCTTTTATGAAATATATACTTTAGTCCTATTCCACCATTCAATTATAATCATCATCCCACTCCAGTGCCTTTATGGAAAAGATCAAAGGCATTGCTATGATTGGATTCTTTGGGTGATGAGTAGTCTTGTCTAAAACGTTGCTGGTTATGTATAGTTAAGCTTATCTTTACCGTTCTCAAACTGGTTTACACCAATGCCGCGAGGGATAGAGGACTCTCGCGAAAGTTTTATTGAAAGTATGGCCTTATGTGCGGAGAAACAGCGTGAATAACCCAAACATGAAAACCAGCAGTGTTTTCCTAAATTGGTCACTAAGGTTAAAACGTTCCTTTACAGGATCGCTTATTTAATGGATTTTATGGGCGATGATTTTACCCAGGGAGTGCAGGCAGACCTACTATGGTGATCTCTACACTACGGGCAAGTGACATCAGATTTGCAAGTGCTCTTCGACAAAGTAATGGTATCACGTGATTCATCGGGAAGTCTGATATGGCTTTATTAATGGTTCCGGACCACAACAGCCGCCGAAAACGCAGTATTGGTAGACGTAACATAGTTGCCCAGGATTCCAGATGTATGGATTATTCAAACCATGGTCCCCAGGTTGCAGAATAGTATTGATCCCATACTTCGGGATACGAACTGGTTATTCACTCCAGCTTCATCTAGTTTGACTTTGATGCTGTCCCGCACTATTTCCCCGAGTCGGTCAACAAAGAAGATGCTCTCATGTCTCTTTACCTATGGTAACGAGGAAGGAGACTGGTCATCCCACCACGACGGCTCAAACTACCTTGGGTCATATGGTTTAGGGTCCTCTAATGTGATGACACCATTTTGAAGGATCTTTTTAAGGATGTCTTTGATTGGTTCACCCAAGGAAGTATATGTGCATCTCTTTGAGAACTGCTTGGTCTATTGTGGCTGCCCTTGGTTTTGACCGTTTTGATTATTGTGACTATTTTGAATGGCATTAGTAGTACGTGTTGGTGTGGTCATTTGCATATTTTTTGGGGGAGCTCCTTTAAGACGAAGTACAGGACCAATTGTGTTTACTGCCTTAGTGTCAACAATGCCATCATTGGTAATGTGTTTATTTTTTACCCAGTATTTATTCTTGTCCATGGGTGGGTTTGTGTTTGTGTTCTTAGGGCCATATTTCAGTTCTCCTTTAGCAATAAGGGCCTTCTCAAGTTGGACACCCTTTTTGACTAAATCTGTGAAGGTTGTGCAATAGTGGACTTGCAAGCCATTTTTCAATGGGCCTAGGAGTGTTTGGACAAACATGTCAAATTTTTCTTTCTTAGGTATGTCAATATGGCAATGACTTGCTAAAATTTTCCATCTTTGAAAGAATGGGATAAAATTCTCACCAGCCTCTTCTTGTGTAAGTGTGCATAAACTCGTGATGGAAGTGTCGGTATCAATGTTGTAGGCATAATTTCAAACAAATTTATTTGCAATCATCCCATGATTTTATCCCCTTTTGTAACGTGGAAAACCATTCAAGTGTGGGGCCTAGAAGACTCTTAGGGAAGAGTCTCATCAAGTAAGTATGTTAATAGGAAATTTCCACACAATTGGTGGTGAATCCTTGAATGTGTCCAATGGGGTTTGTCTTGCCTTTGTATTTAGTAAAGTTTGGTGCCATGTATCCAGGAGGGAATGGTGGCATGTATAGACTTGTGTCCAAAGGGTATGGACATAGGTCATATGACATGTGTGGATTCTTTTTTGACATTTGCATGGTCTCTATTTATTTTTGCAAGTTTTCCACTTGATCCATCAAAGCATCAATTATAGGATTGTTTGTTGCATCACACATGGGGGTAATGGGTATCCCATAAGTACCAAATTGTTGGGATGAGATGTTTTGATTTTGTTGTGGAATGTTTTTCTGTGAGATGTATGATATTTTTTGATTTGAATGTTGTTGGTATTGCCAATTTTGATTGGGGACGTGTTGATGAGTTTGGATGTGTGATGCGTATGTAGGAATGTGTCCTCCTGCCATATTGGTCGATATTTGTGGAATGTGTTGACCTTGACTATTTTGGTGCCCAAATGTCATAGGCTGTGTAGTCTAATTGGCTTGTCTAGATTGGTAGAATTATCCATGGGAATGTTGGTATTTTTCCCTTGGGAAGTATTGGTATTAAGTTGTGATGACGTGTTGACATTTGGTTGTGGTTCTCGAATAAAAATACATCATTTATTTCTCGCAAAGGGATTGGATGAATTTGAACATTCCAAAGGAATTATTCGAAGCACCAATAAAAGGATTTGATGATGATGTTGCCATGGCACTAGATGAAGCTCCAAATAGGGGGTTTGAAGAGCTTTCCCCAATTGATGATGATCCAAAGGTAGCTCCAATCAATTGGGAGGATGTTGTTGACATTGTAGGAATTGATTGTGACATGGCTTGTGACATGGTTGGTGTTCCTCCAATAGATGTTGCATTGATTTTGTTTTGATTGGATGTGTCATTTGAGGTATCATTGATGGTGCTTGTGACAATTTGTGAGGTGGCTCCAACAAAGGTATTGTTTGCATTGTTTTGGGGTTGACTAATGTTGGAGGAATTGTTTACATTGTTGTTGCTTGCATCATGACTAGAAGAGGCTGCTCTTAGAGTGTTCATGTCAAAGCCCAGTGGCAATTTGGTCCCTTGATGTATGAACATGGCTAGATATCTTTGTGGATCATGTAAGACTAAATCTTCCACAAAGGAGGCTATGTCCAAATTTTATGCTGCTTCTTCTAGATCTTCCATATACACATGTCCACGTTCACCTCTATGCATGAATGATTCAAAGGGGTTACATGACGAAGATGGCATGTTCATTTCAATGAAAGGATTGATAAAAGATGTGTTTTGGTTCATGTTTTTATTCATGCCATTGGGAAAGTTATAAGCATTGGTGTCTTGTCCAAAATTAGCCATTTTTCTTCTTTTTATTTGAAGCTTAGTCTCAACCATATAAGGAATTACTCAAATTAGGAAGATGAAAACTATGTTTTTGGATTTTTGACAATAAGGGATGCAAGTGCAAACTATGTTTTGGGGTTTTTGATAATGAGAGATGAAAATATGAAAATTTTGTCTAAAGGAAATGACAAATGCCAAAGGACAATGAGGACTATTTTTTATTTTTTATTTTTAGAAATAAGGTATGCAAAATGAGTACTAAGATGACTTGTATATTTGTAAGGTATGAAAATGAAAAGGTCTAAGTGATTTGGAAGAAGGCTACTCAACCACCCTAAGCTTGATCTATGTCTCAATTTGGATCATCAAAGGACTTGCTAATGTGACTAAAGGAGAAGATGAGAAGATGCCAAAGTGAGGTTTCCTAACTAGAATTTTGATTTGGAAAGTCTCACAAAAAGGACAATGACTAAGGGAAATAATGATGACTAAGTCCAATGACAACCTACTCTTGAAGGCAAGGATTTTGCAAAAGTATGGTAAGTTTCTCTATTCAAAAATCTGCAAGTGAAATGAGGACTTAAAGATTGGTTTATGGCTAAAAAAAGGAGATGATGGACTTCTAAAGATGCAACTAAAGATTTTTACAAGTTTGGAACTATGGGAAAATGCAAGCTAAAGATGCAAATAATAGAAGATTTGAGCAATTTTCTTTTTGGTTTTTGCCAAAGGTTGCTAGAAAAAGATGTTTGATGGTAGATTGGACAAGTTTTCTCTCAGGTTTTAGATTTTGTTAGGAAAATGCATCGTTCCAGGTCACAAATGAGTTTTAGTGTGGAAGATGCATCACAGTTTTAGAGAATGCATCTCTATAGATAGTAGATGCGTCTCAACAAAGTAATTGTGGGGTTTTGTTAAGAAAATGTGATGTAGGACATGTAAATGCATCACAAAGAATGGTGAATGTGGCTTATTAGAGTGAATGCATTGTAGAATATGTCAAATGTGGCACATAAAAGCAAATGCATTGTAGGTAGAATGAACCTAATTTGTTTACAATTTTTGGAAAAATCTGGAAATGTTTCAAGTTGAATGATTGTTTCTAGGTTTGTGAAATGGTGTTTGTTTGTTTGAATATCTCAAAAAACACTTGTAAACACAATATTTTGTTTGAACATGCACAAAGAAGACAAGTACAACCCTAGGTTAGGCAAGGACTATATTTGCTAGATTCCATGTGGGTTTCCCCAACTACACCTATTCTTAGCAGATGAATCTAGAAGCTTGGCTACACGGGCTCACCATTACATTAAACTCACTTCTCATGTCAACCAAGCTTCCAACCCCCATAAATCTCCCATGGTGGGTTGATCACCTCTACTAAGAACTATAAGAATGTGGATTCCTTCACAACGACCGTTATTGCACTAGCAAATAGATAGAATTTTGGCTACTAAAGAAAAGGGTTCTGGTGAATACTCAAGGACGTGACACCTCGTGAGCATATAGCAAGCCACTTAAGGCTTTAACCAATCTACTAGGGGCTCGTATACCTTTAAAATAAAAGGTAGGTACCCATTTTCGAAAGGAAAGTGTACACGGCTAAGGCCTCCATACTGTGAAGACTTGACAATTTAGACTCATGCTTTTATATACCAGCCTAAGCAAAAAACTGGTTGGAGTCATTCCCTCTTTTGAGGTAGGCCCCTCTAAGGTTCAAAAATATAAAATAGATGGGTCTTATTTTCTGATCACCTAGTTTGCACAAGGTGAGAGCATAATCACTACCGCCTTTCTGTGCTACCAACCGCTGCGCCATTTAACTCCCCACCAAATCCAAGGATATTGTAACGCCTTTAAGCCAAAGCACCACCGAACTCCGCTTTCAACCAACACAAAGCAACAAAAACGGCTCTCAAAAATCGCACCTTGACATTGAACCTACAAAACCACCTGGGTTAGCAGTCCCAAAAAGACAAGTCTCGGATCGACGGGCACCAAAAGCCAATACGTCAGCAACAAAAAATTAGTAACCTACACAAACCTCTAAACTACTAACTTGAAATGAGAAATCTAAATTTTTTTTGGAAAAAACTAAAAAATAAAATTTACTAGATGAATCTGTTATAGTAGAGTGAATGCGTCGTTCTACAGAGAAAATGCGACTCGGGTCTGCACACTAGAATTTACCAGCAGATGCGTCATTACGCAAAACCCATTTACATCTCACTGCAAACGTCGCTCCTCGACGGCCAAATGCACGACATGAGAAAAATGCATCTCATGATAAAGAAACGTGGATCAGCTCCATGCATGTCATTCCATGGGCCAAAATGCATCGTGATTTACCGATTTCCAGAAGTTCTAGAATCTACGAACACGCCTACACCGTGACTCACAAAAACACAACAAAGGCCATGGAATTCTATTAAAAAGATTTCCATTTGGCTGGGTCCACTCAACGTAACTATGGTAACATTTGCGCTAGCAGATCAGTGCACAACAAACAAAAACCTGTGCAAAATAACAGCTACTGCCGAGGAAATAAATACGAAATCAAAGAAAGTAACTTCACCATACGTTCAACTCCATGATTGACCTCCATTACACCTTTCTATTTAGTCGCTACCATGCAGCTCTCAGATTTCCATGCATAACCAAATGACTACGCCAAGATGTTGTAATTTTGTACGATCTTTGATCAATAAAATTACGCAACCAGTAAAGAAAGACTGTTACGCCTAAAATCTCCCAAAATGTGAAGAGCTTAAGATGTCACGAGATGTCCAAAACGAATTTGTAATTTCACTTTATAGAAAATAATTTTGATTATCTACAAAGATCGAAGATCGATTGCACCCCTGAATCAACGGACAAGATCCAATACGACAACCCACACCAGGGAAAATCTTGAAAATGAGGACAAGATCGATTCACAAAATCAAACGGTATTGTAAAATGCATGACATGATAAGAATGGACACATAAAAAGAGAGAGTTGGAAAATCAACAAGAAACATCGATTTGGGCCGAAATAGTGGACTGGTTACTTTGAATTATTAAAAATTAATTTATTCAAAAAGATGTAAGGATAATAACATTAATTTGAATTATTTCCACAAAAGAGGTACTAGGAAAGGGACCATTTTAAATAATGGGGAAATGCCAAGGTGGATAATAATTAAATAAATTAAAGAATTTATTTAATTATGAGAAGACTTTAGAAATTAATGATGTGTTTAAATACATAAATAAAATTTATTTATTTAAATAATCAAGAGGAATTAATGGACCAAGATAATTAAATAAATTTAAGAATTTATTTAATTATGGGAGGACATTAGAGAATTAGTGACATTTAAATAAATAAACATAATTTATTTACTTAAATAATCAAGAGGAATACATGACATGAATTAATTAAATAATTATAAATTATTTAATTAATAGTTGAAAGTGGACCATAGGACATAATTAAATGTTTTAATTATGCGAGGAAGAATATGACAAAAATAGAGCTTGTAGGCCTAGGTCATTTTTATGTGTCTACACAACTTTTCCAAGATTTTACAATATTTTCTAGACTAACTCCAAATGACTCTAATTACATGACATTTAGACTCAACACACCAAAAAATTAACCTAAGACCATATTTACATAAGTTGACATGGTGCCCCTGCACCAATCTTCAAGCTCCAAGACACCTAGATCTGCAATTACACATGTAGAGAGAGAAAAAATTATTGATTTGTGAGGGGGTTTGCATTGGTCAAATCCATTTAGGTAATTAAAATAAATGGTGAGATAATGAATTAAGTAAATGAATCATGAAACATGAACAATGATACCTTAAATGATACCTTGTAAATCTACAATCTAACATGAAGTGGTCGTGTAGAATGTAGATCTTGATCTTGAATAGAGGTAGAAAAATGATTAACCTTGGATCTTGGATGCTACATCATAACATTAGCTCAACAAAATGCTTGATGCCTAATGAATTTGACATGATAAGGGATCTTGAATTGCTGCAACAAATAATGATGAAATCTTTCCTTAAATGCCTTAGAAATTATCTTGAATGCTCTTGTGAAGTTTTGTAAAATCTTGTAATCTTAAATATGCTATTAGGAATTATCTCTTTAAAGTCTTAGGTCACTTGTAAGCTTTCTAGGTGAAAATGAGTGAAATAACCTTGTATTTATACATGTTTATGCCAAATTTCTTGAAATTACAACACTACAAGTCGACATCAGATCTAGGAGGATAAAATCTTGCCAAGAATTTGAATTAAATTTTATTTTGGGCCACACAAGACTTATACCAAAAAACTGTTGTATGAGTCCCATTAGGCTTAACTATGGGACACATTTTTTAAAAATGCTTAGAATGATGTAAAATCAGATCGAGGCCCCAAAACTTAGGTGGGACTCATATGCCCTAGGTAGTGTATGAGAATCCAAAAAGAAATGAATTATGATTGGATTTTTCTTTATGTTGGGATTATCCTTGAAAAGATGCATTAACTAAGACGTGGATGTAAAATAAGGCAAATTAAAGCATAAAGAAACCCAATTAATAATGAACACCCTATATTAGTGTGAAAGTGTGGTAAAACACTTTACAACACCCAAAATAAGTACCATTAAGTCCATTTACTATAGAAGGGCCCAAGACCTAATGTGAAGGTGTAAATGAATACACTTTACAACATTAAAGTAAGGAAAAATTAGGTCTATTTAGCTTAAAAGGGCCCTAAATCCAATGTGAATGTGTAAAACACATTACAAAATTTGATCAAGGTGACATTAGGTTCAATTTAAGTGGGAAATTGTACCATCTCCAAGAAGGGAGTACAATTTTCATGATTGCACTGGCGTAAAAGGTTTAAGAAGTTCGGGCTTTAGCTTTATCGAGCTGACAGGCATATGTCAGTGGGATGGATTAGCAAGTCTCCTCGATATCCTAATAATCTATTTAGGCTTCGGGCTTAGGGTTCATTGAGTTGAAACTACAATGTCGAAGGGAGTTGTTCTATACTCCCTTTGACATACTGATGAACTACAAGAAGTGTTTCGTCGGAGTGACAAGTCAATATCAGAGGGAGCTACTTTGCAGTCCCTTCGACATTCCAATGAATGGTGGGAAAGAATTTTTTTGAGAGAACAGGTGGATATCAGTGGGACCTAAAATGTGGTCCCTTTAGTATTTCGATGGAGTTGTATCGAAGTGACAATATAGTATCAGAGGGACCTTGAGTCTTGTCCCTTCGATATACCAATGGAAGGCAAGATCTCTTCATCGAAGGGAATGATGGTTTTCATTGAGACATTGGTGATGGTCTCTTTGACATGTTGATAAAGTGAGATTCAAAAGAGTTTCAATAAAGGTGAATAGTGACATCAACAAGACATGTGCTGACAAGTGTTTGGTTGTATCAAGTCACATTGGTGATGTTAGTTGTACAGTGATGACATGTTTGACACATAGGCAGTGGGGACCACCCGATCAAGGTTGCAAGGTTCATCAGTGGGACTTTTCCATATCGAGAGGATTCTCTTCTACACTTTGATGTAATGATAGATGTATTGGGGTGACAGTGATAATTCAGAGAGACACGATTTCTTGTCCCTTCAACATTCTAATAGGACTTCGACAACAATAGAAGGTAAAGATAGTTAAGTTAGTTTGTGACTATTCGTTTGGTTTTGAAGGTGAAACAAAGAGTCTCCTAAAATGTGTGTGAATTATGTATTGAATGTCATAGTGTAGATGGAATAAAGAGAGAGAAGAGATTGAGTTTTAGCTGAGCTTTCTCTAGATGGAAAATGATGTAAATTTCCATGTAAAGGCTTAGAGCCTGTATTATATTGTAACTGTTTATTTTGTTGTTGAATAATACAATGGATCTCTACTTTTGGAGTGTGGGTTTTTTACCTAAAAGGGTTCTCCCCACATAAATCTGTGTTTGTACCTTCTGTTCCATCCTTCATGTTTAATGATTCTGTTTGTAGAATTTGTTTAATGCATGTTGTTGAAACTGGTTGATCTTAAAAGATTTAATTTGCATGAACTTTCCTCTAAGGATTAATGGTGGGAAATAAAATATGTATGATTCTGCTTTATGGCATAGTAGTATGTGTTTTTGAGAAAATCTAAAGAAATAAATGTTACTAAAGACATTTACTGATCTCATATTCTCTTTCTATGATGAATCATCTTTCCCTACAATGAGTCCAAGTTTAGGGATCAAGGTACAAGGTCTAGGGTTCACGGTCCAAGGTTTAGGGTCTAGGGTTCACAGTCTAGGGTCAAGGGTTTAGTGTCTAGGGTTAGGGTTTATGGTTCAAGGTCGAGGGTCATGGGTTCGGGGTCCATGGTTCAGGGTCCATATTTAGTGTTTAGGGTCTAGCGTCAAGGTCATGGTTCAAGGTGTAGGGTTCATTATTTAGAGTGGTGGGTTCCATGTTCAGGGTTTAGGGTCCATGGTTTAGGGTACTGGGTTTAGCATTCAAGGTCCAAGGTTTAGTGTTTTGGGTCTAGGTTTAGGCTCTAGATTTTAGGGTTCAAGATTCAATGTTCAAGGCTCAGGGTTTAGGGTTTAGGGTTCAATGTTCAAGGCTCAAGGTTTAGGGTTTAGGGTTCAAGGTCTAAGTTCAGGATTCAAGGTCTAAGGTCCAGGGTCTAGGCTCAATGGTTCAGGGTCAAGGCTTTAAGGTTAAAGGTTCAAGGTCCAAGGTCCAAGTATAGGGTCCAAGGTCATGTGTTTAGGGTCAAGGGTGTATGTTCTAGGGTTGGAGGTCATGTTTTAGTGTTCAAGGTTCAAGGTCTAGCATCCAAGGTCTAGGGTTCAAGTTTAGGTTTTAGGGTTTGGTTTTAGGGTTCAAGGTTTAAGGTCCAAGGTCACACATATCAGGAGACAATTGATGATAATTTTCCACTCATGGTGATTTTTGGGGAAAAGTTAATTATTAAAAATTCCTCTCATCCTCTTCATCCTTCTCTGCATCTTCATACCTCCTAAAATAGTCTTATACTCTTCTTTGCCTCTTAATCCCACTCTTCTCTATCCCCTTTGTAGGTCTCTGTTTATGATCAAGGCTTATAGAATGACAAATTTTCTATAGAGAACATTTGGCACTTACCAAACTATAAAGAAGTGAAATGAAACATTTGATGCTCACCAAAATAGATGTCAAAATTTTGAAAGAAGTGTTCAACAAAGTTTTGCATCACATTTGGTGTTCACCAAATTTGGCGAGTGCCAAATTTGGTTTTTCCAAAAATAGTAGAAAAGGAGTTGACTCATGATTTAAGCCCACAATTGTCTACATTTGTCTGATTATGTGCTTTATCTAACTCAGATATACCTTTTTATGCAGTTGACTTATTGTACCAAATTATGCTTGATCCATCACATTTTTAGCACCAATTTGCATGGTAGACAACATAGAAGGAGACAATTTGAAATTTCTACATCATTTTTCATTATCTTAGATAATATATTCATTTTGGTTCAATTAAAATGTTTATATTGAGTATTTTTATTTAGTTTTGACAATATAAACCATTGCTTCCATGATTTTATTAATCATAATAGTTTTACATACAATTCAACATTGAATTAAATGGAAGTTGAATAAAAAAGTTCAATTTTGAGGAGTTTTAAGAAAAAAATGATAAACATGACATAATTTAGATAAATTCATGTAAACTTATATAGATGATATCAGGTTAACACAAACTTGTTTATGAATTCCATTTGCATTGCTTATAGTAGTCCATTTCCATCATGGATAGTGGAATTCACTCTTTTTTCAATTTAACTAGATCAATGTCATTAGATTTCCACAATCCATAAGAATCAGAGTAGCTTTTTTTGGATTAGATAGGTGATGCACTGGTGACAGATAGAGTCAAGCGATAAGTAGTGGTGTTTGTTGGTGACTCAACAGTATAAAGTTAGGTAAAGATTGTTATGTCCTGCATACCTTCTGGAACCTCTTTCATCTTTCTGCCTCTTTTTATACCTGTTGGGTCTGCAACAAACCACTTTCATCTCCTTGAACTCTCTATCCTGATGATGGATCACGAAGTGTGATCCGAAACGTTGATCCAAAAAAAGCTCACACAATCTAATCCAGAAATAGCTGCTCTGATTTAACTAGATGTTTATATTGAGATTTTTGTTTTGTTTTTACAATATAGACCAAATTGATTTGATGATTTTATTGGTCTTCATTGTTATACATAGAATTCAACATTGAATTAGATGGAATTTTCATATAGAAGTTTAATTTTAAGGAGTTTGAAGATAAAAAAAGAAAAACATGACATAATAGATGAATTAATGTAAACTTATATAGAGGATTTGAAAAAATGCCTAAAGGAAATGCCTCAAACCAATGTGGTCTTATGGAATGCAATGAAAAGAAAATGTAATTGGTAGCTTCTCCTAGTCATTAGTTATGCAATTTGAAGTAATTTCGTAAGAGTTGCACATCTAGGTTGACTTTCAAAAACATTAGATTGTAATTGAAATTTTGTCATCTATAAACATATAGTTAAATTATCTATTCAATGTGAAATCATGCTTTGAGTTTTAAAGATGTGCAATTCTTGATGTAATCACTATCCTTTGAAATAGCTTGAAGTCACTATTCTTTATGCCTTCTTATATTTTCACAACTAAAATCAAAGAATATTGTCCTTATAATCATGATTTTCAAAGTTTTCAAAGACAAAACGCCACTCTACTACAACCATAATGAATTTTCATTTTCTCTTAACACTTTGTTGTTAAAGACTGGCCTTTAGAGTTGACTGTTGTTTTGTATTTAATTTGACTATATCCTTCCTTTGTATTCAAAAGCACCTATTTTAGGATTTTAGCCATGTAGTAGCAAGGAAGTGAACTGTTTGATAAGATGCTTTGGTAGACATGTAAAAATGTGGTAGCATAGAAAAGGCAGTAAGCTATTTCAAAATTGCCTCAAAGAAATGTGGTCTCATGATGATGTCAATCACCAAACATCACTATGAGACCACATTTCTTTGAGGCACTTTTCCAAACAGCTCACTACCTTCTTTCATAAAATGCTTTGGTAGACATGTATAAAAAAGGTTGAGGTAGACATGTGTGAAAAATGTTGTAGCATAGACATGTTTGATAAGATGCTTTGGTAGAAATGAATGGAAAATGCGGTAGCATAGACAAGATAGTGAGTTGTTTTAAAGAATACCTCAAAGAAATGTGGTCTCATGGTGATGTCCATCACCATGAGACCACATTTCTTTGAGAAATTCTTTCAAACAACTCATTGCCTTCTTTCGAAAGCACCTATTTTAGGCTTTTAGCCATAACAACAAGGAAGTGAACTGTTTGGTAATATGCTTTGGTATAAATGTATGGAAAATGTAATGTACTAACCCTTCTATGAAGTAAAAATTTCTAATTTTACACCAAATGAGTAAATAAAACAAGTAACATACCATCATGGATAATAAAATTTCTTTTCTTTATTGATAATTTCCAATCAAGATGTAAAACATATACAACATGAATTCCTTTTCATTTCATAAATACATCAATGTAAGAAAGAATACATTTACAAACATAGGTCAAAGAGCTTTAAACAAAATAGTTGTAAGACGGTCCAAGATTCTTCCTTTCAAATATTGGTTCTTCTATCACCTACTGTGGAGGAGAAGCATCACTTAGGCACTTTTTTGCTAGCCACAGAATCACAATGTAGTCCCCCACACATCTATCATTTGATAGATGGCCCTTCCCTTTGATGAAGAGATTGGTAGAGTAACCGATAACAACAACCAACTAAGCATAGTGTTGTGTCCTATAGAACTAGAACTTGTAATCCCACAATCTCTATCTATCATGTAATACTTGATCATGGTGAATTGATAGTAGAGCCAAAGGTCACCACACTACTTTGGCCAAAGCGTTTCATTCAGTATGTTCTATTGAGGGTCATCTATCACATACACTACTCAGGGCTGATATGACTTAAGGCTATCTTAAGCTATGCATAGGTATTTCCTTCAATGGACAGTCCATCATCCTAGATAGCCTACAACCATATTAATCTATTATGAATAAACCTACTTACTAGTAAGTTCACAAGCTAGGTATTTCCCATTCAATGGATAGTCCTTTATTCCAAAGATAACCTATATACTTGGATAACCCTACTTACAAGTAAGTAAACAAATCCCTCCCATACTAGATTATCTCTCCTAGGAGTATGCATAAGATCTCCTAGTTAAATTGATAACTTAGCTAAATGCATCAAATGTGCCTTTCATGTTCAATCATACCTAGTATATAATACCTCTGATAACACTCATCTCCTACTGTGGACTACATAGAAACACAATATGAAAACAACACAATAAATTCAACTTTCTTTCCAAAATAATCTACATTCACTAATGCATATATTGGAAAAGATATCTCAACCATGCAAGATAGACACATTATACAAAGTAAAATAACAAAGAAGAAGGGATCCTCATGCCTGTTATATCGCTTATCCAAACTAAAGACAACAAAGTAGCCTTCTCCAACAATAACTAGCTTGTCAAGCAACTTCTCAAGAAATTTCACTATAATCTCCACCTCTCAAGTTGATAGCTTACTCCTCTCAAAATATAATCTCCTCACAAACTATAAGAAATCTCTCCCTATCTATCTCTCAATGCCAAGCAAAGTATGGCTGGTTATATTGCAAAAATAAGAATTTCAAAAGATGTATAATCTCTTTAAAAAGGAATGTGTCCATCACAATGAAATGGCTCAACTATTTATAGAGCAACCAAGCAACCAAAAAGCCTACGGTTTAGGCATGCAATTGGAAAACAAGCTTCATGCAAAGCAACTCAGCATTAAGGTGGTGACCAACTAAGCACAGACTCTTCAAAGCCTCGTATAGATTGACTAGTTTACATGACAACAATTCAAAGACTTAATCAAATTGCACATGAAGAATTCAAACCATTTCAATGAGAAGACATCTAAAACAAAACAAAAACAAAAAGGTGGCACCATTTTCTATTCTATTTCCTCATATTTGGTGCCATAAAACTCAGTCAACATCCATAATATGACAACTAACTTCAATCGATCCAAATGGTAAGTGGATCGAGATTAACTAGTAAATACATGAGACAAAGTCAAGCATGGTCTCATTAACCACGTCAACCAAGTCAAGGGTTATACAATTGGCAATACCAAATGCAAAGCCACACCATATATTGCATGTTATTCTAAAGGATAATCAGTTTCCACTTAGCAGTTGATAGCTTTTAAATCAGCTTCCAAAGACATGGTCAATATCGACCTTCATTCAATAGTCTATATCGACTATAAGTCAACCTTATGAATGGGCTTAAACAAATAAGAGATAGTCAATCTCTATTATCATATATAATATGTATAATATATATATTATTATATATAATATATATTATATACATATATATACTTAAATACCTTAACAAGTATTTACATATATATATATTTATATTTATATATTTATATATATCCATTAATATATATATATTTACCTATATATATATATATTTACCTATTTATATATTTACATATATATATTTAAACATATATATATATTTACACATATATATATTTACATATATATATATATATATATATATATATATATATGAGTACAGGTAAGATAATATATAATAAACATGTTATAATGAATGTAAGTGTATATATATATGTATAAATGTATATGCCTCTATGTACACATATGTATGTGTATATCTATATCGATGCATTCGTATGAGTGTGTCCATTCACCAGCGTATGTATGTATTGATATATATACATATAGATACGTGTATATACTATTCACATATATATGTTTACATCCGTTTCACATATAGCCGTTCACATTTACCATCATATTGATAATTGTATATGTGTGGTATATCTATACATATGCATATACGTGTCGTTAGATCCCATTGACATGCATTTGCATGTATATAAACATACTTCCACATACATCCCACTTGTCCAAATGATTGTAATAGTACAGAAAGATCTCAAAAGCTCAAATAGATAAACATAACCCAATTCATGCAGAAGTAAACAAGACTCTCAAATGGAAACTTATTACTAGGGTTGACTTAGCTATTACCCTCAAACTAACTCAACTCAATCTTTCTAATGTGGCATGTGTATATGCTCAGATAGTTTACTTTTACTAGTTACCCAACCAAGATCTTCTCTCGAGTGATACTTTCCCTCCGCTAGGAGGAATGGAACACATACCTACATCCACTAACACATGCACACGAAAGTCAATTGTTCATAACAATATGCAGTATACATTAGCATCTCCAAAGTTAGAATCATAATAATTCAATAACCTTTCATTCACTTATATGCAATATTTCACCATGAATAACATCAACTGAGGTAAAAAAAATGAGATAACATACATATTGATAACAAGGTACAAGCATATTTTATTCATCTCTAGAATTCACATTACATCCATATTTACTCTATGTAGTAATAGTAAATAATATCTCTACATTTGGGGTGTAACATATTCCCCCTTATGAATCACCATCCCTAATGACCTAAGGTATTATTAAAACATAACAACTAACAACACATTGTTCACACATTCTCAAAATAATCAAGAATATTAGGAAATTTCTATTGAATTTTTGCATAGTCCTCCCAAGTAGCTATGTCTTGTGCATACTGGTCCCATTGGACCTTGCACTGCAAGACCTCTTTGTTACATAATCATAGCTTATGTGTTCCTAGCACCTTGACAGGCTCGAGAGTTACTACTTTGGGGTCTCGTTCCTGTAAAGCAGTCCAATCAATTAAATGATTATCCCCTGTATATAATTTTTAAGGCAGGACACATGGAAGACATTTTGCACTCTGGCAAGAGATAGTGCCAATGAGATTCAATAGGCTATTGGATTCACTTCCTCTAGAATCTCAAAAGGTCCAACATATCATGAGGTTAACTTAGAAGACTTTCCAAATTTAATGGAGCTCTTATAACGAGGTTTCACTCTCAACAATACTTTGTCACCTAAGGAAAAATTAGATGGCACTCTCTTAGTGTCAGCATAGCTTTTCTGTTGATTGTTAGCTTCAACTAACCTTTACTTAACTACCTTAACTTGTTCTTCCATTTCTGCCAACATTTCTAGCCCAAGACTTAGTCGATCATCAAGTTTATCACAACTTATAGAAGTTCGACACTTTCAACCATACAAAGCTTAAAATGGAGCCATATTTATTATAGAATGATAAGAGTTATTGTAATAAAATTCAACTAAGGGTAAGTAATCCTCCCACTTGTACTATTGATCCATGCAATACATCCTAAGTAGGTCTTTCAATACTTGGGTATGTGTAGGATCATGATGGGCCAAAAAGTGGTGATATGATGGGTATGTGTAGGGTATGTGGTTGACAACTTGTTTTTTACCCAAAATTGATGAAATGAAAAGGGTTTTTAAAGGAGATTCTCAACTTTCCACCAATATAAATTATGCTTTACTTTGAATTTAATAAATAATTATTATTCATTTTCTATTTGAATTATGACTAAGAGTCTAATTGATAGGTTGATTGAAAAACATCTATAGCTTTCAAATAGTATCATTTTTTGAATCCAAAACATGTGTCACATTCTATGATTCACATACTATAGGATTAAAAGAAAATTGAATTTCATGAAGTTTTGACCAAGTTAAGGTGAGTAGGAACATATGAGTTTTTATATTTTAAAATTGTATGTCATAATTAATTATTTATTTAGAAAAATTAGAAAAAATAAACATCACATCGGGACATGAGTCTATACTTATATCTAAAATCTTATAAAAAAATTTATCATTTTCTTGTGGTTAGAGATTGGTGGGAATGAGACACCTACTTCTTATTTTTCCTAAAATTTAAGTCGTGCATTGAAATTTCAAATTTTCACCAAAATAGATTTTTGAAATAATATAGATAACTTATTCAAATTTTTACGTAAAGTTGCCTAACTCTGATTTTTTTGATTTTTTTGCCACTTAAGGGCCTATTTTTTCCATGATGGTCTTGCACATACCCACTTGGTTTACCCTTTCTATTTTCCCATATGTTTCTAGATGATATGTTGAGCTTATATTCAATTGAGTCTCTAGTGCATAAAACAAGGTTTTCCAAAACCTAGAAGTGACTCATGCATCCCTATTCTAAATTATATTTTTAGGAATTCCATGCAATCTAAACACTTCCTACACAAATTTCCTTGCTATGATAGGTGCTCCATTAGTTAGGTTCCCTAGTATAAAATTTTCTACCTTTGTAAGCTTATCTACTACCATGAGTATGATATTGTGCTTATTCCTCGACATACGCAATCGTTGCACAAAAGTCCATACTTATGACTTGCCACTTCTTCTTTAGTATATTGTGTGGGTATAACAAACCCATAGGATGATGATGGTCAACCTTCACCCTTTGACACTCAAGACACCTAGCCACAAAATTAGCGGTATCTCCTTTCATTCCATTCCAAAAGTATAATGGTTTTAGATCAGCCATCATTTTCATCACTCCAGGATGTCCAAAATACGGTGCTTCGTGTATTTCCTTCCATACCAGATTTCTTAATTCCTTTATGTTGGGTACATACATTCTAGCCTTGTATCTAAGTATTCCACTAGGTTCAAATTTAAAACCTTCATAACTAGAATCTTATGCATTATCCATAAGTGCTTGCTTCACTTGCAAGTAATAATCATCCTCCTTGCACTTTTGGAGTACTTGCCCATTGAAATTGGTTTGGATTGTTACTATAGAAGCAATGTTCTGTCTTCGACTTAATGCATTGGCAACCTAATTTTCTTTTCCCTTAATATAACTGATATTAAAATCATAGTCAGCTATTCACTCTCACCATCTTCTTTGCCTAGCATTCAAATTAGATTCAGTAAAAAGGTACTTTAACCCATTATGGTTAGTTTTCAACTCAAAAGGTTTTCCTAGCAAATAGTACCTCCACATTTGCAATGCATGAATTACAATTGCCAATTCTAAATCATGCGATGCATAATTCATCTCATATGGTTTCAAATTTCTAGATTCATAGGAAATTACTTGCCCATCTTGCATCAACACACCTCCTAACCCTTTGGCGCATGCATCTATGATAACCGTAAAGTTACCTTCAGGATCTGGTACTTTTAAGATTGGTTTGGTGGTTACTTTCTCCTTGTGGAGGTCAAAATCCTCTTGAAATCTCTTAGTCCATACAAACTTCTTTCCATTGTTTTGTAAAGAAGTAATTGGAAAAGCAATCTTAGAAAATTTTGCAAAAAGCTTCCCATAATATTCTGCCAAACCCATGAAACTTCTTACCTCCGATACATTCTTAGGTATAGGCCATTCAATTACTGCTTTGATCTTAGTTGGATCTACAACAATTCCATCTGCCAAAATAACATGACCTAAGTAATGCACCATCTTTTGGAAGAATGTGCACTTGAAAAGTTTACCATACAACCTATGCTCTCTTAAACATTGTAGGACCATTTCTAAATGCTTGCAATGTTCTTCCTCATTTCTAGAATCAATCAAAATATCATCTAGAAAAACTAGTACAAATTTGTTGAGGTAATCTGTAAACACACTATTCATCAAGTTAATTTATGCTAAAGGTGCATTTGTTAAGTTAAAAGGTAAAATAGGGAACTCATAGTGACCATATCTAGTTCTGAATGCAGTTTTAAAGATATCTTTATCTTTAACCCTTAATTGGTGATATTCATATCTCATATCTATTTTAGAGAATATGGTAGCACCTCTCATTTAATCAAAAAGGTCATTAATGCATGGAAATGGATACTTGTTCTTAATCGTAGCTTTGTTAAGCATAGGATAGTTGATGCACAAATACAATGTACCATCCTTCTTCTTAACAAAGATGACCAACGCTCCCCAAGGTGATACACTTGGTCTTATCAGTCCTTTTGACAACAATTCATCCAATTGTGTCTTAAGTTCCATAAGTTCAGTGGTTATCATCCTATAGGGTACTTTAGAAATAGGTTCTGACCCTGGAAAAATATCTATAGAGAAGTCAAATATTCTTTTCGGAGGCAACCCTAGTAACTCCTCTGGAAACACATCTGAAAATTTCCTTAATAGTGGATACTTCTCCATATTCGATTTTCTAGCTTCATCCATTTCACCATCTTCTAGTTCCTGTAAACTTTGGAACTCCGAATCATCTCTATCCTTCTCAAGTTCTTCAATATTTACAACGAAGATTTTACACCCTTTCTTCTTCGCTCTTATAAGTTGCATTGTTGTAATTTGTCAAACCCTAACCTCCCTAGGTATCCCTTGGAATTTAACTTGATTTCCAAAATCGTATAGGAATTTTATAGTCTTAGCATGGTAGTGTACTATAGCCCTATGTTTCCACAACCAATTCATACCTAGGATAACATCATATGACCCTAGAGGTACAACATAAAGGTTAACTTCTTTAGAAAAACTAGGTAGTTCTATCCTAGCCTCAAATAGACATTGATCCACCTTTGCTCTTGTCTAGTTTGCATACTCTACATTCTAAGACATTGCCATATGTCCCACCTTTCTAGATCATTTTTTAGCTATTCTAGGTGAAATGAAATTCTTACTTGCACTTGTATCACTAAGAATAGAAATAGGTAGGCCAAGCAAAATACTTGGCATTTCTACTGGAGTTACTTGGTACTCTGCTTGTCAATTGTCCACTACTATATGTATCTTACGCTGAAACATTGCTTGTTGAGTTTGTAATGGATTTCCATATGGTAGCGAACCATAATTTTTATTGGGACACTCATTAGCATAGTGATCCCATTTGCATATAAAAAATCCTATAGGTGGAGATCTCCACGATGACATCTGATATGCACCCCATGCGGCTTTAGTAACTTCATCATAGTTATGTATTTCAAAATAATTTTCCATTTGTACAAGCCACACATCAGTCTCATCACCTGTAGCACTTCCATCAAACTTAGGTGGTATAACCCTCTTCATGTCCCTGGGAATTTTGGAAGCTACAAGCTTCTTATTCCTTTCCAAAGATGGCATAGATGATTTTTCCTTCTCATGATTATGGTTTTCATTATGCCCATGGGAAGAATTTTCTCCCTCATTTTAATTAACGGGTACTTCCTTTTCTACCATATCCTTAATTATTTCTTGTTCAAGGTTAGCCAACCTTGCTAAGATTTGGTCAAGCCAAGCCTCTACTCGAATGGTTCATTTTCCAACCTCCTGAATTCCACTAGAATTATTTTGTGTCCTCACCATGCTTATGTGAAAGGTTTATACTTGAATTTTTTATCCATGTTAGACCAAATTATGTTATCAATTATCTTATGGAAACATAAAAGTAATCATTCACTTGTACACAATAATTCCATATAAGATTAAGCACAAGCTTCTTTCAATAAACACATAATTTTATTCATTTATTGAGGATTTCAATATCCTTTCAATTACATGGAGTGGCTATTTAGATAGTCGAGTGGAGAGTGTCCTTGAGATTCACTCTCAGACAAATAACTTAAGAAGTATAACCTATAGAGTGAGACATTTGTTGTTCCCTATCTTTCTGTTCATTTCCCATATATTCGTACCTACCCCAAAAAGGATAACAACCTTTAGATTTGTCATCTAATACATAATTTTAGGAGGCAATGTCAATATGGTGTTCATCAACAGTGTAGTCTACATTTTTCATTTACATTTATTCATGAGACCATTTCTCATCTAGCGATGTCCATGATACATATCCCTTAGACTCTTTACTTGAAGAAATTTCTATTACTCTTGTTGGAATATGTTGTCATTGATGTCAAAAGGGGATCAGAGGAGAACTGTGTTGATCCTGTGCAAAAGCACATAATGTTGCCATTTATTTCAAAAGGGAAAAATAGGCAAAGGAGTTTGTTCGCATGATGACAGAGGATGGATGGGAGCAGTTGATTTGATGGAAAATTTGTGTGGTAGATTGATCATGATAAAGTGCATATCTTGCAAATGTTGTCATGAAGTTGTAGAGAGTCTCACATACAACAAAGGAGGAAACAAGCTACAGATTCGATATGGGTGTCATAAGAGCTTTCCAAAAAGGTATTTTGTAGGTTTTGATGTCAATGGAGATGTCAATTTTTAGTTGTTCATTCTCTCGGTCAAGGGTTTATCAATTAAACCCTACATGTGTAGAAATTTCAAGCAAGTTCTATTTTGTTCATGACTCATTATTATAGGTTGCAGGTCACATAAGTAACAACTTATGTCATTCATTCTATGCAGTGATCGGCCCCATTCCCTAGGTTGGTGGTGTCTACGTGTCTCATCAACAAGACATTTTTTCTTTGGTTGAATAGTTTCTTTGGTCCCCTTGACAGTCCATTGAGCGCCTAAAGAAAAGAAAAATTCAGCTTGAAGTCATATCTTAGATGTCATTTTTCTAAGTTTCTCTAACTTACCGCTTCAAGGTTTTTGACTAATTATAGTGTTGGAGGTGTTTCATCCAATTTGATGAAATTATAAAGATCACGCTTTAAGACTAGCAGTGTTTTTAGGAACATGTCTTACTTACCACTCAACAAAGAAAAGTGAAGTGTGGACCCTGATGGCATGTGGGGGCATTGTCAAAGTGACAAGAATTGGTTCGATGCGACACTAGTAGATCGACAAGAGTCAAGTTGGTGTCTCTTTGATAGACCAATGATTATCTTATCGGTGAGACATTGGTGTATCAGTAGGAGTTTGAAGGATCTCTCTATTCGATGGAGTGATAAGGAGTGTGGAAATGTTATCGACGAGACACTAGGTCAGAAAGGGATTTCTATGAATGCATCTTTGATGGAGTGAGAAGGAGCATGGAAGTGCTATTGGTGAGACTATATGGCATTAGTGAGAACTTTTTCAATGTCTCTTTGTCATGGTGATGTGAAGGAAGTACTTGAGTGGGACCTAGTCATGATGACATGGGTGACAGTGATGACAAGCATGAAATGTGGCATGATAGGATTGAGTGAATGGTAATCCACATCCTCGGTGTGGATTATGGAGCAGTGACATGGCGATGAGGTGGATAGGTGGCATCATCAATAACCTTCATTGGTGTGACTGATGGTTGTCAGTGAGACCTATTCAAATGTCAATTTGATAGTCTGATATGTGGTTGATTGGAGAGAGAGATGTAGATCAAAGGGAATTCATGATTGTCTCTTTGAAAATCTGATGTCCTTCCCATCAGTGAGACAGACTAGTGCCAATAGAAATTTGATGGATGTCTCTTCAACAACCTGATGACCTACTCATCATTGAGACATTGGCGTATTTCCAGGACCTTGAAGAAGGTCTCTTTGACATGGAAATAAGAGTATGATGCTGAATATGGGACCCAATAAGGTTGATGTGCATTGATGGTATAGTCAAAGGGTGAATGTCAAGATGACATGTGCCAGAAAGAAAAAATGGAGAGTGACATGTGGTGACACGATGGTGTAGGGACCACTTGTCCACAACAACAAATGGTGTTAGCATGAAAATACCATATCAATGAGAGAGGATTGAATGTCTCCTCGATAGCTCGATGATTATCTCATTAATGTGACTTTTGTGTATCGATAGGACTATGAAGCTTGTCCCTTCGATGGAGTGATAAGGAGAATGGTGCAAATTGCACGTGGTTGATCGGATGGTGATGGTGGATCATGGTGATGACATGGAAGATAGATGGCATGTGGTCCTATGCACTCTATGATAGTTCATATTGAAGAGAATGATGGACATCAGTGGGACTATAATGGATGTCTCGTTGATAGAGCAATAAGCGTGTTAAGATTCATTGATGTAATAGATACCTTTCAGTGGTTGGCTGGAAGTCTCCTCGACAATCTGATGGTGGAAATAACAAAAGCTATAAAATGTTGACTGATGATGTGTGCAGTGAAAGAAAATAAGACGATGACATTTGGTGATTGATGATTCATTGTTTTGCATCCTTGTTGCAAAACAACACTTGATCAAGGCAAGACTTTAACGATGGTGTTCTATGGTGAATACCCCTAAGATTGACAAAGGATATTTGAATGACCTCTTATCCAACGGTCAAGATTTAAAGACATGGAAGTGAACAAGGATCATAGGATCAGGGCGCGAAAGGAGAAGATCGATGACTAGAATTCAAAAGTAGCTCTAATGGCTTGACAGTGTGAACAAGGGTTCTTTTCTGGTAATCGACTCAGGAGAAGGAATTAATTGGTCTAGATGCACAAGTGACCAATGTAAATGAAGATTTTATCTTCAAGGCAACAATACATATTGTGGAAGTGATCAAGATTGAATCTAATCATATTGACAAGAGAATACATTTAATGCATATCAGATTCTAGGGTTGGCAGAAAGCTAATTTGGGAAAATTCTTTGTAATAGAATTAAATGTTGCATGATGGTGTATGGCTCAAGGTGAACAGGATGCTTGCTGGTGAAGATAGCAAGTATGGAAACCCTAATAGAAATTTGTAGCTGATTTGGACAATGGAGAGAATCTCGAGGTAGAGATAGCAGGTTGGTGGAGAAAGAAGACAATCAAATATTGTCGAAGTAGAGTTCTGTAGTAAGAGTGCATGAGTAGTGTTGATGTCCCTTTTAGCACAACAACATGCAAATAGAATATTGCTACTTTGTTTCTCTTGAAAGAGAAAGACAACACATGGATGTCTTAGCTCCCAAGGTCCTTGTAGTTGGTTCTCAACTGTGCTGATGTCCCTTAGTTGGTCAATGTAACAGTAATGTTCAAGGGGCCTGCTAGTGTTGAGCTTTTGGACTATTCTGGGGTCAAACATAAACTTAAATCTACTCTAACCAAGGTTCTTAAAGAAACATAAAAAGATGGATCAGGGCTTTGGAATAGGAAAGAATGACACCTCATCTGAATTAACCAGACCTATCACCTTCCAAGGAATTCCTAACTAAAACTACAGAACAAACTTAACTTGTGACTAACACATAGTTTCATTCATTCATAGTGCTGATTTCAATAGCAGATTGCAAGTTACCACTTAAACAAAACATAAAATCAAACTTCATTCCTTGAAAGCTTCCTAAATTAGATGATTAATTCAAGATAAACACCATTTTGGAACACAACATGAAGTAGATTAAGATCTGGTTGCTTCTACTTTCAATAAGTTAGATAAGCAACATTTACAAATCTGGCACAATCACCAGTGTACAGAAAATCTTTGGCTCCAAATTGTTTCCACCTACACTAAGAAAACTGAAAGATACACTAGTCTATTCTTCTTAATCTAACTCCTAGCTACCATTTCTACTCCTACTTTCTAACTCTAGAAGTTATCTGTAGGTTCTAACTTTTACAAAGAGGCAATAATGCCTTATATATAGAATGTACCAATAGGAATGCGTTGTCCCCCCTTGCATTAGGGTTTACAAAATATATGTTGACTATAGAATCAGCTCTTTAGATCTTTCTGAAGAAAGTTGGTTGTGCATTCAATGAGAAGCCTTGTTGTCCATGCTGATGAAAGATTGTTCTGGGAAAGATCTATAGATCTTTTACAGCTGCAACATTTACTCCAAGCCTTCGTGTCCATACTCGAACTCCTCCACAGAGCTGTCTTGAATTCTCAAAAAGATCATCATTAATATTGATCTATCTCCTTTCTAGTAGTCATTACAGCTGTCCTTATGATTCACAGTTTCTCCTTTTCTTCAGCTCCCTTTCTGTTATGGACTTCTCTATTCGTTGACCATTTTTTGGAAGCACCATTGGGCATGCCTGTAGATCTTTGCATTTCACCCGAGCTAATCCATTTTCTCCCTGATCTCAGAATGGATCCATGTTGTTTGCACTCTGTTGGTCTTCCCACACAGGAGTAGTCAATTGGTCAAAGGGACTAATGAGTCACTCTTTTGGTTCCTTCTGGTTGGTTGGGCATATGCCAAGCGAGCTTTTCAGGCGGCCAAAAATGGTCCATCCTGAATTGCATGTCGGTGAGACACTTATTGTGTCTCCCCAATGTGATTACATCTCTCCTAGCAACCATTGACATGACATTAGATAGTTGAAAAGACATTTCAGTGAGCAGTAGAAGTCATATCGAGTCCGGAAAACCCATCAACAAAACTCCTTCATTTCACTGAGACCTCTTGGCGTACGTCTTTCCTCTCTACGAGCTCCTTTTCCTTCCGGTGTAACTCTCTGTAGTCGCCTAGACCTTAGGGCGAAGGAAAAATCATTTGCCAAGCTCAATTTCCTTCACTGGGACCTCCCTTCATGTCGGCATGACCCTTTGGTAGGCGAGAGCTTCATCGAAGCCACTTTTCTCCCCGCGAACTTCCTCTGTGTCACTGAGACTTATCAGAATCGGGTAGACATTACTCCAAATTTCTCTTCTCTTACCAAGCCCACTTCATTGTCGGCAAGACTTTCTACTGTCGGCCAGACCTCTGAGTGCATACCTTTCCTCTCCCCGAAAGGACATCTTGTCAGCAATCCTTTCATTTCAGGGAGACCTTTCTGTAGCCATGCCAACATGGGTTCTTTCATTTCACATGCGTCGCTATAGCATTCTCTTGTTAGGGAGATCTCCTATAGACATCTTATGTCTCGCCGAGGAACCTTCATAAGTCCACTTTTATCGCTGACAATTTCATTCTCTCCCCAATGAGCAACTTTCACCGTCAGTCGGCAAGACCAAGAGACTTTGCCAAGACCTTATGTCGAAGGCATAACCCTCTTGGCGAGCTCCATTTCTTTCAGTGGGACTTCACATGGTTGGGGAGACCTTACATTGACCCTTTCATTTTCTCCCCGAGCTCGGCCTTTTCGGCGTGACCTCCTCATGCTGATGAGACTTTCCACCGAGAGCGCTATCTTTTGGCGATCTCTTATCGTTTTAGGGAGACATCGCTCAGTCGCTGAGACCTCATAGCGAGCCCAAATCACTATGGCAATGACACATTTGTCGCTGTGACCTCACCTCTTCAGCCAGACATTATGCTGAAGGTTTTATCCTCTGCCTAATGCAACTCCCTTCAGTGAGACCCATGCCAATCGGCCAAACCTCATGCTGAAGGAAAAATTATCGCTGACCTTAGATCTTTGGTGGGACCCTTCTGTGTCAGCAAGACTCCTGGCGACTCTGTTCTGTGTCACCGAGACTTTAGCACTTTGGCCAGAATTTATGCCGAAGGTGCACCACTCTCGCCAAAGATAAAACCCTCCTTGGCATGACTTCCTTCTTTCGCCAAGACCTTTCTCCGAAGGAAACTCCTGCCAAAGGAAAAATTCCTAGTCACCGGAACTCTAGTTGATGTCTTGTCGATTGATTCCTGCACATGAATTTCACTCGTGGTGAAATCTCTGGGGTCTTGCCGATAGGCGACACAGACACTTATTGAGCAGAATGCACTGGTAGTTGACAAGACGTCTGCAAGGTCTTGCCGACTTTCTTCTTAGCTAATTTTTGTGACCAACTGGACTGGGGAGTGCATTTCAACTGAGCTCTCCTAGCAAATATCATCACGGGTAGGATTTAATCTTGCAAAAACAACAAAGAAAACTACAGTGAAAATCACACAAATAGAAGTTAATTAGTCAAAATCATCATTGAAACAAATCCTATGTCAGTAAGGTGTTGTTAAATATTTAAACAAAATGATCATACAAAAAGTTCGGGTTTCAAGTCGACTTGCGGAATCCAAGTTAGGGAGGAATTTTGGAGAATTCTGAGTTAGGCAGATTCCAGTAGAATAAACATGAAAACACCCACTAGAAACTTAATTTGATCATTATCAATCAAGGAACAGCATGTGAGATCTTAAAATAGCATCAATTAATCGTAACATGCATCATCATTTATTAAATAGTCCTACTACTCCATACTTCTTCACATTTCATTAGATTTTGGAGAAATTTGCATGGGACAGACTTTTGTGAAGGAGAAGACATTCCGGAAACCCGAGAAAAATAGGGAACAACGGATTTCAGGAAAATCAGGAGGAGAAAGAAATCCATGAAGAAGGAGACATCGCCCAGAGGCCTCAGGGGTTTCAGGAAAATCTGAATTGGGTGAAAAATCCTGAACTCAGGAGAAAACCCAAATTCCAATTGAAGCAGAACCAAAATTAGATCAGATAGAACAAAAGATAAAACACAGAGAAACAAAAGAACTCCCAAAAGCAAAACAAATAACAAGGGCAAAGAAACCAAAAGAGAAGGGGGACCCATTTTGATTCAAAACAAAGTGGGGTGGTTATGCAAGACATAAAAAATAGGAAGAAAAATCTACAGTGGTGTGGTGTATTGAATAGAGTCACATTTTTTCAAGTGTGTTATAGAGATAGGAAGTGTGGTGTGATGTAGTAAGTCTGCAAGAAAAAGAGAGATGTGCAACAAAAAGTCAATGCATTTGAAAAGTCCTAGACTGTAATATAGAACATCATCTAGGTTTGCATTCAGAAGTGTACAAATGTGTAAGACACTACACAAAGGGAAAGAAGAGAAGAGCAACAAGATAGAACATTGATTGTTCTATGTGCAAAAGAGAGAAGTGTAGAAGGATGTGTTGCTAAGAGTGCAACTTCAACAACAGAGTGTGTTGTAAAATGTGCAAAATTGTATTGAATGTAATGATGCATGATCAGGTTTTGTAGAAGCAAGTTTATGCATACTTTTGCTTTTTATTATAGAGGTGGTTGCCTCATTGTACTGAGTTGTAGCTCAGATGAAGTTTTTGTAGCATCCTTGAAGTTGTAGCTTCTAAAGTAGGGAGTTGTTGTTTCCTTGGAGTTGTAGCTCCTAAATTAGGGTATTGAAGCATCCTTGGGTTGTAGCCCTAAACATTGTAACATCGATTTCATTTGTGATGTTGGATTTGATCAGTAAACTCAAGCAACCTTGGTCACCATGGTTTTTATCATATCGGGTTTTCCACATATATCTAGTGTTGTGGGAATTTGTGTTGATTGTCTATTTGCATTTTTATGTTTACATCTTTAGTTTTCAATCTACACAATGAGAGTTGAGTAAGAAATCTGCACAAGGTATTTGGAGTTAAGGAAGTTATTTGTATAAATGTTTTGAGGGCTAAAGTTTTAGTATCTACTGATTTAGCCCCCTTTTAGTAGATCATTGTGTTCTAACAATTGGTATCAGAGCCCTAGGTTCCCTAGGAGAAGCTTAATCGGCTCGGGTAGATCTGGGTGAGTGAACATAATATGGCTAATAAGAAAAGCTCATTTGTAGAAAGAGTACCTTTCTTTAATGGATCCAATTATATATGGTGGAGCTTCAAAATGAATTTACATTTGGGATCCATAGGGTTTGATGTATGGATGTTAGTGGAATATGGATATACAGCTTTTGCTACACCTCCAACTACCGAGGATGAAAGGATGGCATATGAGAACAATGCTAAAGCAATGTATGCAATTATTTGTGGGTTGTCAAGTTCCATATTTGTCAAAGTATGCATTTCCAAAGTGTATGTGAAGTGTGGAACAAGCTGAAGAGGATGTATGTCGAAACAAAGATTTTGGTTACCTAATGCAATATGCTCCTTCTAGGGTTTTCACCTAAAAGGAGATAATATTGGGGCCAAAATGCAGTGTTTACACTCAAAGAGGGATATGATATAGATGCAATATTACTAAATGAAGTAAACTAAATGCAAAGAACAAAAAAATACTATTGGTAATGTATGCAAAACTAATAAATATGAAGTGTTTGAAAACATAGTGTTCTATACAAACATGAACTAGAAACATGCACAAATGGAAACAAAATTGAATGAGATTGAATGGGGTTCACCTAGAGATGGAATGAGGATCCTAGAAGGTTTTGGAATTTCTCAAAAATCACTATCAATGACCAGTGGGACTCATTCGCCACCGATGGCGAATCAGTCCAGGTTCTGGTAAACTTTGTTGAAACTAGTTTTTGACTATCAGGAACTAAAATCTGATGAAATCACCTTTTCCAGCCTGGAAGTGGGACTCATTCACCACTGATGGAAAATTAGTCCTCCCATAAAATATTCAAATTCTAAAGTCAAATCTGTTGCTCTAGATCTGCACTTGTCTTCTCGTCGGGTTAATAGATTCAAATCTATAGAAAATGGGCTGAATGATGTCTCCAAGCTTGAATTAGGGTCTGGTTGACTTGAATAGATTTTTTGACTTGTTGACCACTTTTCAACACCTATCTCTTTGAAAAATCTTCCTACAAGACCTACAAACACACAAACAAAGAGGGAAAAAATTGCTAAGGGTTAGAGTATAGGGATTTGCCTTGGTCAAATCTCACTTTGGTAATCATACCCTTGATAAAGAAATGAAATGAAAACAAGAAAGGAATGATGAATAAACAACATGCAAGTGTTCTAAACTCACCAAAGCCTTGTTGTTGAAGTCTAAAGATATGCCAATGGTTGCTCCAAGAAGCTTGATAATTGCATGATTGAATGATGCTATGATGCTCAAGTGATTAGATGAATGCAAAGATGATTGAATGGATGGATGAATGCTTGAATGAATGGGGGTTAAAATGGATAGAAAAATATGTATTTATACACACTTATGCCATAATTTCCTGAAAATACAACATCACAGGCTAACCTAAGGTCTTAATGAATAAAAACCCAAAAGACATTTGAATTTATTTTGAATTTTTTTCCAAGATGGTCTCTTTCGCCACCCATGGAAAATGGGTCCCACTCAAGGCTTGCAAGTGGGTGTTGGGAATTAAGTTGCTTTTAATGATGTTTATCGGGTTTGTATTAAAATAATGATGTTTATAGGGTTTGTATAAAAAAAACACTTAATTAAAGCCTATAAGTGCATAAAGGGGCCAAATAAAGCATAAGAAAGGTGTAATTAGTGATGACAGGCCTAGAAAAATGTGAAAGTATGTTACAAGACTTTACAATACTTTAGAATATGACTTGGTAAGGGGTAAAAAGGGAATATATAGATGAATTATGATAAGAAGAGTCTAGAAAAGTTAAGAAATGTGTTACAACACTTCACAACACCTTCACAAGACATCATAAAGTCTTAATAATTTGAATATTCAAGACCTAATGTGAATGTATATGTTACATTATAGCATTAAATTAAGGTGAAATCAAGCCAATTAAGCACAAGGAGGGACAAAACAAGAAAAATTAAAAGGGTTACTTTTTTTGTTTCCATAGTATGAAGAAAGGGATGTTGAGGTGCAGTCATTGATTGAGAGATGTCATAGTGAATTTGAAAGTCTTGAGACAAGTGAGGATGAGAAATCTGCAAGTTAGTTCTCAAGTGAAGGTTCAACAAGAGGTGATGAAGAAGAAACATCTACTTCAGGATCATAGGAGATTGATGAAGAGGAAGTTGAGTTCATTAGGAAATTGAGAAAAGGCTCCAAAAAATATGAAGGTAAATCTGCTTATCTTGCTTATGAATGCATTCATGATGAAAAATATAATTCTAGGCAAGAAAGTGGTTGTAAGCAAGTGAATAAGGAGAATATGCACACAAATGAAGAAAAAGGGTCATATGATGTTAGTGGTAGATCAGATGATGAACATGGAAGTTTCTATGGGTGTGACCCATTTGGAACAACCTCTAATGAAGAGGTTGAGAGGTCTGATAAAGATGACGAAGATGAAACCTACGATAATGAAGGAGTAGACCTAGAAGGTGAACTCATCAATGTCTTGATGAGATTAAAAGTTTGAAGAAAGAGAATGAAGCACAAAAGTTGCATGCACAAAAAGAGATAGAAAGACTAACTAAAAGTCTGGAAGATTCTAACCAAATGATAGTTTGAAAACACAAGTTGAGGAAGCTAAAAGGATAGAAGATGTAGTTAAATCTAAACTAAATTCTAAATCAGATGAGTGCATGAATCTAGAAGCAGAGATAGTTCCTCTAAGAAGAGATTTGGAGAAAGCCAAGGAACAAATTGATAAAGGCTTGAAGTTGAAAGGTGGCTCTAAAATATTAGATGAATTGGTAAAATCACAAAAGGCATCAAAACCAAAAGAAAAGGTTGGCCTTGGTTTTGAGAAGGGAAAGAGTCCCTCTACCAATGCTTCTAAAAAATGGTATGATAGATTTAAAGAAAAAAGAAATTGTTGTACAAAAATGGAGAAAGCCTTCACAAGTTGTTCCAATGAAAATATCTTTTGAGATGGAAGATGAGAAAAAGGAACTGCTGGAGTGAAGAAAGAAAAAAGAGAAAAGAAGTATGTCACTACTAAGATGAAGAAGCTAGATAAAAGGAAGATGCTTGCAACAAATAAGAAAATGAAGAGTTCATTCCCTAAACAACTGAAGAGAAAGCAACATACATAGAGTGTTGTTCGAAATAGATTTACAACAACGAGATACATGAAGAAGTCAATGCAAAGAATACCACCATATCAAGAACAAAGAAATGGTATGTCAAATTGTTCCTTATGTTTCTATGGCTATTGTTATTCTTGTAATCAATTTAGGCATAAAGCATGTGAATGTAGAACTATACCTAGAAAGAGCACAAATGATATGTATAGAAACTCATCTTCTCCTATGATAGGCATGAATGTATTATGCTATAAATGTGATAACTATGGTCATAAAAATAAGTACTATAGATTAGATTATGCAAGACCAACAACACATTATGTACAATCAAAAGCATATAGTAAGGAAAAGAATGTCTCTCCCAAAGTGAACAATGGTTCACATATTGTTGAAAAGAAGGTTGGTGTATTAGAGAAGGTGCAAAAGATGGTTTGGGGAGAGAAAAACTGGAAAATAGTGCTCCATGAGGCTGCTTCTACCTCACATCACTAATTTGTAGTGATAGGGCATGAGTCCAGGGGGAGCTAAATTGATATTCCATCCATCCCTAGAAATGAAGAAGGAGATCAAGTTAGGTAAAACATGTTTTACAAATTTCTAACAACTTGATGGTTACATATGTATGGTCACATTCTTTCTCTTTGAAATTCTTATAAGAGGGTAAGAAAATCAACAAAGAAGTGGATAGTTAGGTGCCTAAATTGATGTCAACCATTGGTATTAGTCATTGAAGAAAAAGTGGTGCAGATGCTCTGTTAAGAGAAATGCTTCTTGCCTGCAAGAAGAGTTATGGCTAAAAGGAATTTGTTCTATATATTTGTTTTAAATTGGTATTAGACCATTACATATTGGTTCATAATAGGTTAGTTGGTACATAGCACCTAAAATGAATCTAGTGGAGAATGGAGCAAGGTCAAAGGGGGAGCAAAGTCTCTTTTCTAGTGCTAAGAAGTGAAGGTTGCAGTAGTATGGTGACCTGTGATAAAGCAGAGGTAAAAGGATGAGCAAGTTCTCAAAAAAATTGAGCATGAGGGAGAAGAAGTCAGCAATGCCCAAAGTACATCATAAGAGAGAAAGCTATCAAGATGCTCATAAGGATGAGCAAAGGAGAAGGAATGCCAAAGGAGGATATTAGAGAACAACTAGACCCTTTGCACTGCTTGTCAAAGGGGGAGAATGCTTTCAAGATGAGTGATTCCCTTTTCCATTGATGTCAAAGGGGGAGAAAGTCATGAAAATTATCAAAGAGGAGCATTGGAGAAAGTAGCAACATAAGTAGAAGTAAAGATGATACTAGCACAAATGTTGAATTGATTAATTGGTATCATTGAGCATTTAAGTTTTTCCATCAATGAAAAAGGGGGAGATTGTTGGAATATGTTGTCATTGATGTCAAAAGGGGATCAAAGGAGAAGTGTGTTCATCCTATGCAGAAGCACATAATGTTGTCATTGATGTCAAAAGGGAAAATCAAGAAAATGATTTTGTTAGCATGATGACAGAGGATGGATAGAGAGAAGTGGATATAATGGTGAATTTGTGTGGAAGATTGATGATGCTAAAGTGCATATCTTGAAAATATTGTCATGAAGTTACAAAAAGTATCACATACAACAGAGGAGGAAACAAGCTACAAATTCTATCTGGGTTTCTCGAGAGCTTTCCAAAAAGGTATTTTGCAGGTCCTAATTTCAATGGAGATGTCAGTGTTTAGTTGTTCATGCTCTCAGTCTAGGGTTTATTAGTTAAACCCTAGATGTGCAAAATTTTTAGTCATAGTGTTCAAGCAAGTTCTATTTTGTCAATGACTTGGTATTACAGGTTGGAGGTCACATAAGTAACGACTTATGTCATTCATTCCATGAAGTGATTGGCCCCATTCCCTAGGTTGGCGGTGTCTATGTGTCTCATTGGTGAGAGATTTGTGCTTTGGTGGGACAGTTTCTTTGGTCCCCTTGACAATCCATTGAGTTCCTAAAGAAAAGAAAAAATTGGCTAAGTCATATCTTGGGTGGCATGTTTCTAAGTTTCTCTAACATACCGCTTTAAGGTTTTTGACTAAGTATAGTGTTGGCAGTGTTTTGTCCTATTTGAAGAACTTATGAAGATTGTGCTTTAAGGCTGGTGGTGTTTTTAGGAACATGTCTAACTTACCACTTAGCAAAGAAAAGTGAAGTGTGGATCCCAGTGGTGTGTGTGGGATTTGTCAAAATGACAAGAATGGGTTTGGTAGGACACTAGTAGATCGGCGGGAGTCAAGTTAGTGTCTCTCCGACGGACTGAGGATCATCTCATTAGCAAGACTTTGGTATATTGGTAGGAGTTTGAAGGATCTCTCTGCTCAATGGAGTGATAAGGAGTATGGAAATGTTATAGGTGAGACACTGAGTCATCGAAGGGAGTTCTATGAATGTCTCTTTGATTGAGCAACAAGGAGCATGGAAGAATTATCGACGAGATTGTATGGCATTGGTGAGACCTTTTTCAATGTCTCTCTGACATGGCAATGCGAAGGCAGTACTCTAGTGGGACCTAATCATGATGACGTGGGTGATAGTGATGATAAAGATGACATGTGGAATGATAGGATTGAGTGAATAGTAATCCACATCCTTATTGTGGATTACGAAGCACTAACACGATGATGAGGTGGAAAGGTGACAACATCAATGGCCTTCATCGACGTGATTGATGGTTTACAATGAGACCTATTTAGATGTCTCTTCAATAGTCCAATATGTGCTTGATCAGAGAGAGAGATGCAGATCAAAGGGAGTTTTGTGATTATCTCTTCAATAATTTGATGACCTTCCCATTGGTGAGATAGGTTGGTTTTGGAAGAACTTTGAAGGATGTCTCTTCGACAACCCGATGAGCTACTCATTAGTGAGACATTGGCATATCGCCAAGACCTTGAAGAAGGTCTCTTCAATAGGGTGATGAGTGTATGATGCTGACTATGGGAGCCAGTAAGGTTGATGTGTATTAATGGTATATTCAAAGGGTGAATGTCAAGATGACACATGGTAGAAAGTGAAAATGGACAGTGACATGTGGTGACACGATGGCGTGGGGACCACTTGTCCATAGTAGCAAATGGTATCGGTGTGACAACACCATATCGATGAGAGTGGATTGAATTTCTCCTCAATATCTTGATGGTTATGTCATCAATGTGAATTTGGTGTATCAACAAGACTATGAAGCATGTCCCTTCAATAGAGTGGTAAGGAAAAAAGCTAAGTGGGACCTAATCAAGACCCATGAGGCTAGCAGTGAATGGCATAGATTGCATGAGGCTGATCGAATAGTGATGGTGGATGATGGTGATGACATGGAAGATAGATGGCATGTGGGGGCATGCACTCGATGGTAGTTCATATTGAAGAGAATGATGGACACCGATGGGACTATAATGGATGTCTCCTTAATAGAGTGATAAGTGAGTTAAGATTCATTAGTGTGATAGATACGTTTTGGTAGGACTTGGCTAGAAGTCTCATCAACAACCTAATGGTGGAAATAAGGAAAGAGATAAAATGTTGACTGATGACATGCATGGTGAAAGTGAATAACATGATGAAATTTGGCGATCGATGATTCATTGTTTTGTATCCTTGTTGCAAAAAAACACTTGGTCAAGGCGAGACTTTAACAATGGTGTTGTATGGTGAATACCCCTATGATCGATGAAGGATATTTGAATGACCACTTATCCAATGGTTAGAATTTAAACACATGATAGTTAACAAGGATCACAAGATCATGGCACAAAAGGAGAAGATCAATGACCAAAATTCAAAAGTAGAGATCTGTAATGGCTCGACAGTGTGAACAAGGGTTCTTGATTGGTAACTGACTTAGGAGAAGGAATTAATTGGTCCAGCTGCACAAGCGACCAATGTAAATGAACATTTGATCTTCAAGGTGGGAATACAAATTGTGGAAGTGATCAAGATCGAATTTGATCATATTGACAAGAGAATACATTTAATGCATATTAGATTCTAGGGTTGGCAGAGAGCTAACTTGGGAAAATTCTCTGTAATAGAATTAAATGTTGGATGATGGTGTATGGCTCAAGGTGAACAATATGCTTCTTGGTGAAGATAGAAAGTATGGAAACCCTAACAGAAAGCTCTAGCTAATTTGGATGATGGATTGAATCTTGAGGTAGAGATAGTAGGTCAATGGATAAAGAATACAATCAGATATTATTGAAGTAGAGTTCTACAGTAAGAGTGCATGAATAGGAAGAAGAGTCTACTGTTGTATGGTGTATTGAATAGAGTTATATCTTGTCCAGTATGTTATAGAGATAGGAAGTGTGGTGTGATGCATTAAGCCTACAAGAAAAGAGATGTGTAGTAGATAGTGAATGCATTTGAAAAGTTCTAGACTGTAATATAGAACATCATCTAGGTTTGCATTCAGAAGTTTACAAATGTGTAAGACACTACAGAAAGGGAAAGAAGAGCGGAGCATCAAGATAGAACATTGATTGTTCTATGTGTAGAAGAGAGAAGTGCATAAGGATGTGTTGCTAATAGTGAAACTTCAACAATAGAGTGTGTGTTGTAGAATGTGCAACATTTTATTGAATGTAATGAAGTATGATCAAGTTTTGTAGAACCAAGTTTTATGCATACTTTTTTTTGTTATCACATAAGTGGTTTCCTCATTGTATTGATTTGTAACTCAGATGAGGGTGTTGCAGCATCCTTGAAGTTGTAGCTTCTAAAGCAGGGAGTTCTTACTTCCTTGGAGTTGTAGCTCCTAAATCAGGGTGTTGAAGCATCCTTGGGTTGTAGCCCTAAACATTGTAATAGAGATTTCATTTGTGACATTAGACTTGAGCAGTAAACTCAAGCAACCTTGGTGACCATGGTTTTTCCCATATTGGGTTTTCCATGAATATCTGGTTTTGTGGGAATTTTTGTTGATTTCCTATTTACATATTTATGTTTACATAGTTATGTTTACATATTTAGTTTTCAATATACACAATAAGAGTTGAGTAAGAAATCTGCACAAGGTATTTGGAGTTAAGGAAGTTATCTACATAAAAGTTTTGAGGGCTAAAGTTTTAGTATCTACTCATTCACCCCCATCTCAGTAAATCATTGTGTTCTAACAACTTTAGCCAATGGTAGAACTCTGATATCCCTAAAGATGAATGTTGGTCTAACAATTTCTTCTAAAGGAATATCCTTGGAAAGTGGTAATGACTTGGATTTTTCTAGTGAGATAGTTGGTAGGTAATTATATATAGCCTCCATATTTATCTTCCTCTTCACATCATTGATCTGAGAAAGTGGATGAATAAAGGTTTTAGTGTCACTCAACTAGATAGCATTATCATAGTTAGTTCCCTCTATGGTTCTAACGATGGATCTCTTTCCTTCTTGGCCTTTAGGTAACGGTCATTTCTGATTACTGACTTTCGATCTGTTAATCTGACATGCACCATCTTGGCACAAGAATTTCACAAAATTAGATAATGTTGTATGGAAAGAATGATGATATCATAGGTTCTACAGATAAACCTGGTAGCTTTGATACCACATGTAACATACTATCTCTTCTATGAAGTAAAAATTTCTAATTTTACACCAAACGAGTAAATAAAACAAGTAACATCCCATCACGAATAATTTTTTTTCTTTTCTTTATTGATACTTTCCAATCAAGATATAAAACATATATAACATGAATTCATTTTCATTTGATAAATACATCAATGTACGAAATCATAAATTTACAAATAAAGCTCAAATATATTTAGAACAAATAGCTATAAGATGGTCCAAGATCCTTCCTTTCAAATTTTGGTTCTTCTATCACCTACTGTGGAGGAGAAGCATCACTTAGGTGATTTTCCACCAACCATGGAATCATAATGTGGTCCCCCACACATTTATTATTTGATAGATGGCCCTTCCCTTCAATGAAGAGATTGGTAGAGTAACTGTTAACGACAACGAATAGAGCATAGTGTTGTCCTACATAACTAGAACTTGTAATCCCACAATTTTTGTCTAACATGTAAAACTGGATCATGGTGAAATGAAAGTGGAGCCAAAGGTCATCACACTACTTTGGCCAAAGTGTTTCATTCAGTATGTTCTTTGTAGGGTCATCTATCACATACACTACTCAGGGCTGATTTGACTTAAGGCTATATTAAGCTACGCATAGGTATTTCCTTCAATGGATAGTCCATCATCTCTAATAACCCACAACCATATTAATATATTATGAATAAACCTACCTACTAGTAAGTTCAAAAGATAGGTATTTTCTAGTCAATGTATAGTCCTTCATTCCAAAGATAAATTAATATATTATGAATAAATCTCTCCCATATTGGATTATCTCTCCTAGGAGTATGCATAAGATTTCCTAGTTAAATCAATAACTTAGCTAAATGCATCAGATGTGATTTTCGTGTTCAATCATACCTAGTATATAATACCTATGATAACACTCATCTCCTACTATGGAGTACATAAAAACACAATATGAAAACAACACAATAGACTCAAATTTCTTTTCAAAATAATCTACATTCACTAATGCATATATTGGAAAAGACATCTCAACCTTGCAAGCAAGACACATTATTCAAAGTAAAATAACAAAGAAGGGATCCTCATCCCTGTTATTGCTTATCCAAACTAAAGACAACAAAGCATCCTTCTCCAATAACAACTAGCTTGTCAAACAACTTCTCAAGAAATTTCACTATAATCTCCACCTCTCAAGTTGATAGCTTATGCCTCTCAAAATATAATCTCCTCACAAACTATAAGAACTCTCTCCCTATCTCTCTCTCAATGCTAAGAAAAGTGTGGATGGCTATATTGTAGAAATAATAATTTAAAAAGATGTATAATCTCTTGAAAGGAATGCATCCCTCATAGTGAAATGGTTCAACTATTTATAGAGAAACCAAGCAACTACAAATCCTACGGTTTAGGAATGCAATTGGAGAGAAATATTCATGCAAATCAACTAAGCATTAAGGTGGCAATCAACTAAGCACAAATTCAACAAATCCTCCTATAGATCGACTAGTTTACATGACAACAATTCAAAGAATTAATCAAATTGCACATGGAGAATTCAAAAAATTTCAATGAGAAGAAATCTATAGCAAAACCAACACAAAGGTGGCACCATCTGCTATTCTATTTCCTCATATTTGGTGCCATAAAACTCAGTCAACATCCATAATATGGTAGTAGACTTCAATCAATGCAAATGGTAAGTGAATCGACATTAACCAGTTAATACGTGAAACAATATCAAGCATGGTCTCATTAACCATGTCGACCAAGTCAAGGGTTCTACAACCAACAATACCAAATGCAAATCCATGCCATATATCACATGCTATTCTCAAGGATAATCAGTTTCCACTTGGCAATGAATAGCTTTTAAGTTAGCTTCCAAAGACATGGTCGATATCGACCTTCATTCGATAGTCTATATCAACTATAAGTCAACCTTATGAATCGACTTAAACAAATAAGAGATATTCAATCTCTATTACCATATATAATGTGTATAATATATATTATTATATATATTTATATATAATATATATTATATACATATATATATACTTAAATACCTTAACATGTATTTACATATATATATGTATATACATATATATATATATATATATATCCACTAATATATATATATATATATGAGTACAAAAAAGATAATATATAATAAACACATTATAATGAATGTAAGTGTCTATATACGTATAAATGTATATGCCTCTATGTACACATATGTATGTTTATATCTATATCGATGCATCCATATGAGCATGTCCATTCACCAGCTTACACATGTATCAATATACATATACATATAGATACATGTATATACTATTCACATATATATATGTTCACATCCATTTCACATATAGTCATTCTTGTTTACCATCATATTGATAAGTGTGTATGTGTGGTATATCTATACATATGCATATACGTGTTGTTAGATCCCATTTAAACACATGTGCATATATATAAACATACTTCCACATACATCCCAATTGTCTATATGATTGTAATAGCACAAGAAAGATCTCAAAAGCTCAAATAGATAAAAATAACCCAATGCATGCAAAAGTAAACAAGACTCTAAAATGCAAACATATGACTAGGGATGACTTAACTATTACCCTCAAACTGACTAAATTGAATCTTTCTAATGTGGTGTATGTATATGATCAGATAGTTTACTTTTACCGGTTACCCGACCAAGATCTTCTCCCGAGTGATACTTTCCCTTTTCCTGGAGGAATGGAACACATACCTGCATCCACTAACACATGCACATGACTGTCAATTGTTCATAACAATATGCAGTATACATTAACATCTCCAAAGTTAGAATAATAATAATTCAATAACCTTTCATTCGCTTATATGCAATATTTCACCATGAATAACATCAACTGAGGTAATATCATGTGAGACAATCATCAAATGAGATAACATACATATTGATAACAAGGTACACACATATTTTATTCATCTCTAGAATTCAAATTACATCCATATTTACCCTATGTAGTAATAGTAAATAGTATCTTTACATTTGGGGTGTAACAAAAATTGTGGTAGCAAAAAAAAGACAGTGAGATGTTTCAAAAAATGCCTCAAAGAAATGTGTTCTCATGGCAATATCCATCACCAAAAATCACTATGAGACCACATTTCTTTGAGGAATTCTTTCAAATAGCTCACTGCCTTCTTTCATAAAATGCTTTGTTAGACATGTATAAAAAATGCTTTGGTAGACATGCATGAAAAATGTGGTAGTATAGACATGTTTGATAAGATTCTTTGGTAGACATGCATGGAAAATGTGGTAGCATAGAAAAGGCAATGAGTTGTTTGAAAGAATGCCTCAAAGAAATGTGGTCTCATGGTGATGTACATCACCATGAGACCACATTTCTTTGAACGTCTTTAATCACTTCTTCTTTTGAAAAGAAACTATTTTATTCTTTTTTTTTTTTTTAGCCATAGCACATGAGAGCTGAACTATTCAATAATATGCTTTAGTAATGGAAATGGTAGCATTGAAAGGTAGTGAGCTATTTAAAGAAATACCTCAAAGAAATGTGGTCACAACCGGAAATTTCCATCTCCATACATCACCGTGAGACCACATTTGTGAGAATTCTTTCAAACAACTCACTACCTTGTTTCATAAAGCGCTGTGAACATGTATGAAGTATAGTAGGATGGAGCGTAGCGAAGTGGATGTTTTAGTAGCAGACGTAGATGGAAAATGCAGTAGCATAAAAAGGTGAGTGAGTTGTTTGAAAGAATGCCTCAAAGGAAATGTGGTCTCCATGGTGATGTCCATCACCGTGAGACCACATTTCTGAGGCATTCTTCAACCGACTCAACGCCTCTTCGAAAGCACCTATTTTAGGCTTTTAGCCATAGTAGCAAGGAAGTGAACTATTTGATAATATGCTTTGTAGACATGTATGGAAAATGCTCTAGTAGATGTGTAATCTAGTTGACATGGAAAAATTTCTTTGAGGAATTCTTTCAAATAACTCATTGCCTTTTCTATGCTACCACATTTTACATACATTTCTACCAAAGCATCTTATTTAAAATGTCTATGCTATTATGGCCTTTAATACATGTCTACTAGAACATTTTCCATGCTTGTCTACCAAAGCATATTATCAAATAGTTCACTTCCTTGCTTCTATGGCTAAAAGGCTAAAACATGTGCTCTAAAAAGAAGAAAATGAGCTATTTGAAAGAATGCCTCAAAGAAATGTGGTCTCATGGTGATGTCCATCACCATGAGATCACATTTCTTTGAGGAATTTTTCCAAACAACTCACTGCCTTCTTTCATAAAATTCTTTGGTAGAAATGTATTAAAAAGGTTGAGGTAGACATCTATGAAAAGTGTTATAGCATATACATGTTTGATAAGATGCTTTGGTAGACATGTATGGAAAATGTGGTAGCATAGAAAAGGTAGTGAACTGTTTGAAATAATTCCTCAAAGAAATGTGGTCTCATGGTGATATCCATCACCATGAGAGCACATTACTTTGAGGAATTCTTTCAAATAGTTCACTTGTCCATCACCATGAGAACACGTTTCTTTGAGGAATTATTTCAAATAGCTCATTGTCTTCTTTTGGAAGCACTTGTTTTAGGATTTTAGCCATAGCAACAAGGAATTGAACTATTTTGATAATATGTTTTGGTATACATGTATTAAAATCCATTGTAGCATAGACATGTTTGATAAGATGCTTTAGTAGACATGTATGGAAAATGTGGTAGCGTAGAAAAGGTAGTGAGATGTTTGAAAGAATTCCCCAGAGAAATGTGGTCTCATGGTGATGTCCATCACCATGAGACCACATTTCTTTTAGGCATTTTTCCAAATAACTCACTATCTTCTTTCATAAAATGCTTTGGTAGACATGTATCAAAAAGGTTGGGGTAGACATGTATGAAAAATGTTGTAGCATATAAATGTTTGATAAGATTCTTTAGTAGCATAGAAAAGGTAGTGAGCTATTTAAAATAATTCCTCAAAGAAATGCGGTTTCATGGTGATGTCCATCACCATGAGACCATATTTCTTTGAGGCAATTTTCCAAGCAACTCACTTCCTTCTTTCATAAAATTCTTCAAATGGTAGACATGTATGAAAAATGTTGTAGCATAGACATGTTTGATAAGATGCTTTGGTAGTATAGACACCTAAATTTGGACACTTAATTTATCCAAATTTATCCCCTTTCATCTAAGCATCCCCTTATTTGCATTGATTAAGTAATATCACTATTATTTAATTAATATCCTTAATTCTGCCAAATCCCTAAGGTATCTAGTTAAATAATTAAATACCTTCCCCTTTTCATCAATTGAATTAAATAAATATGCCATTTATTTAATTCCCTTCATGTCACATCCTCCATCATTTTTTATCTAATCCTAATCCATCTTCTAATCTCATCATTAGGATGTGCACATGCCTAATCCTTGATTAGGATGTGTCACATCCTCCAACTTTTAAGTTGGCCTCTAATCTCTCTTAGCCACCTAACCCTTCTCTAATCCTTCACTAACTAGCCTAATCAACCTCTCAAGAAATTTTTAATTCCTTTATCCTTCCAAGGAATATTAAATTCCTTTTTATCTTCCCCATGTGATCTTTGACTTGTCACATCAAGTCACATATGAAATCTAACCCTCTTCTAATCTTCATTAATTAGTCCAATAGTACTTGCACAGCTTAAACATAATCAAGTCAACCCTATTAAATGTTTTTCTTTTTGGACAAAGGCATCTCCATTCCCCATGTGAATTTTTAATTCCATTTATTCCCCAATGCATTTAAAGGAATTTTAAATTCCTTCTCTCATCCCCAGGAGAATATTTGAGGAATTTTTAATTCCCCATATGTCCTCTCACCCACATGGGAATAAGTACCTCCTTTATGAGGAGACCTTTTCCCAATCCCAAGGTACTATATAGTACCTCCATGCCATGTACTATCCTTCCACCTCATGTACACATCACCCTTTTTAAGCCATATCACATGCCACATGTCAATATGTGAGGGCTTGTGAGTTCTCAACTCACCTTAGCCCTACATCTTGATCTTGGTGGCTCAATCTTGACCATCCATTTCCCTAGAGATTTCCAAAATCTCTATAAATACCCCCTCTTTTCTCTCATTTTGAAGAGATCATGCATTGTAGCCAAACTCTTGCAAATTTTTCCTAGAATCCATACTTATCCATTTTCATGCTTACACTCACTTGCATTCACCTTCATATCATCATTTAGCTTGCATCCCTTGCCATCCAAGGAGCACACAACACCGAAGATCGAAGGGCCAACCAAAGGATCGATTCAACCCAAGGTAAAAAGTTTCATTTGTTGTTTTTATATTTTGTTGAATCCAACTAGGCTAATCTTGAGGTGTAGGTAGTTTTTAGTGTTATTTTGTATTCTCTTGCTTGCTGCTCATTTTCTAGCACCTAATTTTGACCTATCATAGGTAGAAATGTATGGAAAATGTGGTAGCATAGAAAAGGCACTGAGTTGTTTGAAAGAATGCCTCAAAGAAATGTGGTCTCATAGTGATGTCCATCACCATGAGACCAAATTTCTTTGAGGTATTTTTCCAAATAGATCATTTCCTTCTTTCATAAAATTCTTTGGTAGACATGTATGAAAAAGGATGAAGTAGAAATGTATGAAAAATGTTGTAGCATAGACATGTTTGATAAGATGCTTTGGTAGACATGTATGGAAAATATGGTAGCATTGAAAATGAACTAAGTTGCTTGAAAGAATTCCTCAAAGAAACATGGTCTGATGGTGATGTCCATCACCATGAGACCATATTTCCTTGAGGAATTTTATAAAAAAATCACTAGCTTTTTTCATAAAATTCTTTGGTAGACATGTATTAAAAAGGTTGAGGTAGACATGTATGAAAAATAATTTGGTAGAACTATGCAACATGAAGTTATTCTTTGAGTTTGAAAGATATGAAATGCAATGCAATCAATGATATGAATATGTTTCATAAAATTCTTTTCATGTTTCATAAAATGCAATGTAATCAATGATATGAATATGTTTCATAAAATGCATTACTTACTTTTTTTCTATGTGTGTTTGTGAACATGTAGCATTCAACGTCATGTTGAGGAAATGAGAAAAGACTCTAATACTAGATGAATGTGAAGCTAAAAATTGTAAGGAGAAGAGAAACAAAAACGAAAGCTCATGAAGAAAAAAATTGTAGCGCATAGAGGAAGAAATTCTTGTGCAATCTAAGAGAGATTCCAAATTGGAAACACAAAGGGAATAGATGCAAAAACTTTGTACAAGGAGAGAAATTAATCTAGAAGTTGGGGGCACATCATCAACCATAAGTGAAGTTCAATGCACACCATATACAATATATCCTGTTTAAAGTACATCAATAATCACATCTCCAGTTGAAGAGACAACATCAACAACATGTGGTTTTGAAAGCACATCAACAAAAACATCTCTATTTGAAGACATTCCACATACAACATCTCAAGTTGGAAGTACAACATCATTTACAAGTCAATCTAAAGTTATGTCATTGGTTTCACCTCTAATTGAAGGTAAGCCATCTATGTTCGGTGTTGTTGAAAATCCTAATGTTGACACAACTTTACCTTTGAGAACTCCTAGAGTTGTGCATATAAAATCTAAATATTTGATTGATATTGATTCCAATGTTTTGAAAAGAATGGTTGATAAGATTCCAAAACGTACATGTCAAAGATATGCAAAGAGGATATGGAGTTTATTTTTTGAGAAGCTAAGTGAGGCTAGATGGAAGATGTTAACTATTTGTTGAAATGATGAGGAAAATAAAATTTAGGCTCACCATGAAGAATCTTGGGCTAAGAACATCGGATGACTCAAATGAAAAATCTATTGTAAAGAATCTGATGAGTGCATATGAGAGTGTGGGTTCTACCTCACACACAAAATATAGTTGTACCACAACACATGTGATGAAAACAACATTGTTAAGTAGTCAAAGTAGGAACAAGATAAACCTTACAAAGACAATTAAATATTTGAAAATAAGTAGATCATCTCTAATGAGAGCTAAAAGAAGGCGTGAAAGAGTGGATTATCCAAATAGCAATGAGTTATGGGAATTCTTGGGTAGAGTACCATGTAAAGATAAATAAATTTCTCAAGCCTTGACATTTCTATTACAAGATTTTTGGAAGGATAACACAAGGATCTCTCCCAATCAAAGAGATGTTGTAAGAAGGAGAATTGGTAGTAAAATCCGTGAGCCACATCCAAAGCATTTTTTTGGATACCACTCAAACCCAAATTTTTGCTGACTTTGTAGAGAGGTTTCCTCAAGTTAAAATATGTCAAAGGTATTTTAAAATTCTAAAGCCTTTTTATCTCAAAATAAATAACACACATGTTGCAAGTATGAATGAGTTTGGTGTTGTTGTCATTAATGTTGTCATTGATGTCAACACAATGTAGGTTGTTATAGAGAAATGAATCAGGTGACTGTAGATTTTGCATGTATAGTTGAAATATTATTGAGATGTTGTGAGTACATGGAGCTATCTTTATGGTGTTGCAGGTGTGCTGATATGATGAGTTACCAAGTGCTTTTGAGAAATAGTGAAGAAATAATTATGTGTGTGTTCAGAATGTGCTCTAGTTTGTGCTTTTCATTTCTTTTGTGTTGGTCCTATGCTTGTACATATCTAAAGTATTGTTTAAGGACATCCTTGGGTGATATATCCGGATTATAGATTTTGGGTTGATGAAGAGTGAAAGTTGTGTTCACCAGTTTGTGAACTGGTTTGGCAGAGTTGTTTGTCCATGGATTGGGAGAAATGTATCTACTTCACAATCCTCAACTAGTTTGTTTCAGGTCTTGTGGATATAGAAGAAGGCATGTAATGGTGTTATCTATGTTCTATGAAAGGTGTTCATGGTTTGGTGCTCTGAAAGACTAGGTTCAAAATTACTGTGTGTGTTTGTATAGTCTGGATGGACTAATGTAAATTGTTCTATGTATGAAGGATGTTGCATTAGTTACAGATGAATCTGAAGGCATCCAAGATGTGTTCCAGTGTATGATGAAGCTTTTTATGTGGTCTACATGTTATCTTCTTGTTACAGAAGCATGTACTTCAAATTTCATTTGCATTTTCATTAGGTTTGGCCAACTTGGTGTCTACACACCATGTAAAGGATAAGTATCAATCGAGGAAGCATGTGATTGATTTGGGATGTTGTTTTGGGTCTTGGTTAAGTGTTGGTTTGGTCTACTCTCATTCTCTTCCATTTGGGAATGTTGAGTTTCGAACCTAATTTGAATTTGTAATATGAAGTGTGTGTAGCTGACCTTGGAGAAAGTTTCTAAGGTTGAAGATGGTATAAATATAAGACAAGATGTTAAGGATTGTATGCCACAAGATGTGAAAATAAAGAGTGTGCAAAAGTAAAGGCAACAATACTTTAATGTGTTTGACTCCTTAAAGTAGTGAGTTGATGGTGTACTGCAATTCTCGATCAAGGCTACAATTGTGTGAAAGTTGCTATGGTGGATTTTACATCTTTTTTTTTTTGTACGTAGGCGGTGAACCTTTTATCCAAATAGTGAGTCCTATCTTTGGCAGTGAACCTCTTTGTAATCAGTTTTGCATTTACTCTTATATTGTGAGTTAATCCTCATCGTGGTTTTTCCCTTATTGGGTTTTCTACGTAAATCTAGTGTTTCTTGTGTTGATATTGCTTTCTATTATTTACACTTCATGCTCATACTTAATAACATATTAAAGTGGATGTGGAGTTAATAATTGTTGATATTTTTGAATGTGATTGGTGACAATTCATTCACCCCCCCTCTTAGTTGTCTTGTGGATTTCAACAACACACACTACTTGTTGTTGTAGAGTACATATTGAGTTTTCTAACCATTATGATGTTTATCAAAGTATAAGTGTAGATATGCATACTAACAATATATTGTAGGAATGTAATATAAAGCTTCCACCTAAATCTTCAAGGGATGGCACATGTGATCATTGTGGTGGCATGCAACATTTTCCAACTTTCCAACTGTGGACATGGAAAAAGTATCCCTTTTTTCTTGCTTGATTTGGGAATAATTGAAGATAAATTGGACTTAATAATGCCTTGGTTTGATGTTGTGAAATTTTTTACATGTCCACAATAGGTTTTGGACCCTTGCAAATAGAATAAAATGCATCTAACAATGTATTTTAAAGGTGTTGTAAAGTGTTGTAAATGACTTTCACACTTTTCTAGACTCTTATTAAGCATCTAAGTCTAGTGAACCTATTGTTTCCCCTTATAGAATGTATTTAATGGCATTATAACATTAATCTAGAAGGCTTGTAAATTAAACTTAACTTTAATCTAGTGTTGCAATGTGTTTCACATTCACATTAAATTTTGTGCCTCTATAGGCTATGTGAAGCTCATTTTAATGATCTAAAGTGCATTTAATCACACTTTTACATTGAACTTTATGTTCCAAGCCCTAATTACTCTTTAAAACATAATTAATAGGCCCCTATGGCCCAATATTGTGTATCCCAAGGAATAATTTGATCAAATACCTGATGAAATCAACATAAGAACTAAAATTATTCATTCCCAACAATCCACCTTTCAAAAGGGCCCCTCTAGGACTAAGTCACCCATCTAAGTGAATGAGTCCTTTCCAAGTGGGACTAAGTCACCTAGAGTGGTGAATTAGTCCTATTTGGCTTATTTTAGAGTTTTGAGGGTGAAAAGTTAGATTTTAAGTTTTATTTTCCTTCATGTCAGCCTTGGGGATCCAATTAATAGGAAAACAAGGTAAATTTCCTATAAATACAAGCTTCTAAACCCTAATTCATAACATGCATTCATTATTCATTCATCACTCATCATGTTCTCAAGTCAAGCAAGTTAGGGTTTTATCATTTCAAGTCATCAAGATAGCTTCCTAAGATATTCAAGGGAAGATTATTCATCTTTTGCTACAAAAAATTCAAGATCAATGTTCATGGAAAGTTTCTAACTCCATTATTTCATGATTCATTACATTGTTTCTTCATTTTGGTTTAATTGGTTTGACCAAGGCAAACCCCCATGCCCTAACATCCAACATTTCTCTCTCAAGTTTCTTGTGTGTTTGCAGATTTAGGAATCTTGAAGACTTGGAAATCATTGAAGAATAGGTTAAAGAATTATTGGAGTCATCTTCTTTTCAAGTTAAAAATATCAACAAAAATTCACTTTCAGGCCTGAAAATCAAAGTTTCATAAGCAGACACTTGTTAATAATCGAAGTACAAACTGAGGGCTTCCGTTTTCCCTTTCAAATTTTCAAAAATACAGAAGTACAATAAGTTGCCACTAATAGTGAATTATTCCCACTATACATGCCTTTCAGTGATTTTTGCAGATTGAGACACCCATTTGGCTAAAATGGGCCTTGGAGCTATTTTTCTAGATCTAGGACTAAGCCGCCCAAATTGGCACAGGTGTCCCAATCAGTTTCTGCAATAGTTTTGTTAGGATTCTAGACCTTCATTCCATCCTCTTTCAACCTCTAGGTGCACATATTTTGTTTCATAACTTTCCTTCTAGTTTTGTTTGCATTTCTAGGTCATTTATCACATGTTGCATATCACACTGTGTTTTCAAACAATTGACATTTCATTAGCTTTCATTTAGTAATCAATATATTTATTTATTTTTCTACATTTATATAATTTTATTTAGACATATTTCATCCATTCTTGGATTAATCTTGAGTGTAGAAATTGCCCATTTTGGTCCATCTCTCTCCTTTTAGGTGAAAAACCCTAGAAGTGTTAGAGAGCATTAGGGTGCCCAAATCTTTGTCCACATTTTGGTGAACCCAAATTTTGAACACCTTCTTTTCTTATTTAGAGTCCTTCATTTCCCATATTTTCTTGCATTAACTTTACATTGCATGTTACATTGGTTAATTAGCATTCTAGGATTTCAAATTTTTGCATTAGTAAAAGTGCAAATAGTTTGCATTTTTGTCTCTCAAATAATTGAAAAACACCTAAAAAATTTATTTACATTTAATATTTAGACCATCCTACACATAAATCATCAAAATCAATTGAAAATATCTAAAAATTTTGCAACAAACCTTTACTAGGACTCATTCACCATTTTGGGCGAATTAGTCCCTGTCCATATTTTTCACTATCTATTACAACATCATAAACCTCATTTTTGTGCCTCCTCAGCCTCCTAGTACCATATATTATAAGTCTAGAAAGTTTCAGGAACATTTGTTTTATGCATTTAGGCCAAAAACATCATTTTAGACTACTCATTCTTCGAATCACTTCAATTACAAACATCCTTAGATATGAAAATACTTACATTTCTAAAATTTTGCATCACATGGCTAAAAGTACTTTTCACTTTTTCTTACACAATGCTTCTATTCATAAAACTTTGCATAAGATTGATAAAAGTTCTTTTCATTTATGGATACACATTCTTTGTATTCTTCAAGTTTTGTGGACATTGGATAAAAGTGTTTTGCATCTTTGGATATAAATTGTTTACATTGTTGGAACATTGCATGAAATGGTTACAATTGTTTTTCATTTTTGTGCAAAAAATGTTAGTGTCTTACATCTTAAGACATGTTAAGAAATATTTCCTATCCCCTCCCTATGAGAGTGTTTTAGTGAAAGATAATGCAACCCTGGACATTCCTAACAATCATATTTGTTCTCCTAATATCTCTCCTATTGGAAAAGAAGATATTTTGGTGTTAGAAGAACCAATTCATGAGAGTTTTGTGAATCCTAGTTGTTTCTCTCCTTTTACCTCTCTTAGTGGACAAGACATTCATAACCAACATAACATAACCTTAGGTAATCATGACACTAACATTAGTCCTTCTCCTAGTATCTCTCCTAGTTATGAAGAAGATACTTTGTTGTTAAAAAACAAAATCAATGACGATAATGAGAATCTTAGTTGTCCCCCTTCACCTAGGAAAACCCTTATTGAGCAAGAAAATTCAATCATTGATCATTCCCTTACTTTTGATGAGGTCCTTTTAGAAGAACCGACCTTTGAATGTGAAGAACGTTTGGCTTGTAGTTCTAAAAACTCTTCTCTTAGGGAGAATATCATGGTGCTAGAAAATGACAACCATAGTAACGTGTCTTCCTTCAATAATGATAAAAATGTGCTTCTCGATTTCCCTTTATTAGAGATACATCAAACCAAGACTACTAAGTTTATGAATGCACAAGTGTCCATTGGATCACCCTTGATTAATGGACCTCATACATACCCCATGGGACATACTAACAACCCTATAATTCTCTGCCCACCTTCACACAAACAACAAAATCAAAACCAACCTGAACTCATTCTTTACCCACCATCAAACAAACCTCACACTCACAACAACCAACCCCAAATTCCTTATCTTTGCCTAATTCTATACTGCCTAGTGCTACTCAATTAAGGGAGTATGATCTTGTTGAGCAACTTAAGAGCATTCTCACCAAGATATCCCTTTGGGACCTTCTTCATACTTCACCTACCCATCACACCATGCTTCAAGCAGCCTTACAAGTTCTTATCCCTTATAATGTGCAACCAAATGACATAGCAACCATAATTGAAGGATTGAATGCTGACATTGTTTTCCACCAAAGTGAACTCACCCCTTTGGAAGTGAAAAATCAAAATGATGCTTTCATGATCATAGCTCAATACAATACGATAGGAATAAAGCACACCCTCATTGAAAATGGCTCTACTCTTAATGTGTGTAGTGTAAACCTTCTAGACAAGCTTAGAGTGGATAAATGAAACATTCAACCTGATTCTTTATCTATCAAAGGATTTTATAATGTAGAAAAACAATCGCTTGGTGTGATTACTTTTCTTATTACAGTCAGATAGGCTACATTGCAAACACCGATCCATGTCATGCCCCATAATATTTCATATAATCTCCTTTTAGGAAGACTATGGATTCATGAGATGAATGTAGTGCCTTCAACTCTTCATCGTAAAATGAAATATGTTTAAAATAACACAGCGTACACACTTGGAACTAATCCTATGCTGAATAGTATCTTACAACTTGAGAAAGGAAAAGAAAATCCTTTGGCAACATTGACACCAACTACACAAGTGGAACACATCCAACAAGAATACACACAAAAAAATATTGAACAAATCACAAAGCTACTAGACGATGATTGAGGTTCCTTGGATTTCACACCCACACTCATGGGAGAATACAAGATCACAACAAAAGACTTTAACAAGGGAAACAAAAAAATAGTCATGACAACACAAAACTTGGATGATCCTTTGAATGCATCCACCTCAACTACTTTAAAGAAAGAAGCAAAATACACAAAAAACTTTGATAAGCTTGATTACCAAAAACAACACGATCCAAAAGCAATGAAAAAAATTTATGGATGAGGTTATGAACTTATGAAACAACCTGGATACAATGGAAAAGGATGTGGTGCTAATGAACAAGGTATCCACAACCCTATAGATCCTATCACACAACAAAAAACTTATGGTCTTGGTTATTGTCCTTTGATAGAGATCACCAAGCCTTCACTCAACATCAACACTCTCACACAACATTCTCCCAAACCAACCATAATAGTCGTACATCCTGAACTCATTGACACTAGTGGTCCTGAAAGTCATCCTTTACAAAACATGAAACAAACAACGAACTCTTCACTTAATGTCAATGTCATCTCACAAAACATTCATGAATTGAATTCATTAGATTTTACACCCTCTTGCCAAGGAGCGAACAAAATCTCACAATCTTCCAAGTCTTGCATAGGTATGACAACTAATACTAAGGAAGATGTATCTTTATCACAAACTATAGGAACATCTTCTATCATTGATCAAAAGGGTATCTTGTCAAGACAACACCAATATCAATTAATCACCCTTCCTCCACGAACTCAAAATAAATTCTACTACAAGACTTAGTTTTGTGCATATCATAGAATTCACGGTCATTCCACTAATGAATGTAAGTATTTGAGTAGTAAAATCCAACGTTTTAAGGAATTTGGTGTTCTCCCTTTTGAGGGGGCACCTATTTCCTCTAATTGATACTA
>VDFB02000003.1:358870847-358887727 GCA_007258455.2 Sequoia sempervirens | reverse complement strand
TTCTAATGTTCACCTGAAGAGATTAATTATTTTGTTTTACTGATATGCCTTTCTCTGGGTAAAATAATTATCGGCCTTATAACTCCCTCAGTAAAAATGTGAAATTCAAAATAATACTGTTTTCCACAATAATCAATGCTTCATTCAATCTTTTGTTGCATTTTAATCATATGTATCGGTATAACTTAACATCGAGAAGACTTTCGTTTTTCCCATTGATTCCATATCTTTCACTAATATGTTTTCATCGGTATGACTAACACATTTGACATGACTTAAAATACTCTCTCCGATCATTATTCTATTGCCGATGTAATATTCATTTTAGGGTTTTCACATCTAGCTCTAGCAATGGCATGAAGAATGTTAGGGTCACCCGCAAGCCTTTGATTATAATGAACTTCCATTTGCTTCCTTGCAGAAGACTTTTGATTTTTTAGCATTTCCATACATAGCACTAGAATGATTTATTCTTCTCCCTTATTCCCTTTACGTGGCGTGGTCTTCCTTTACTTGTCCATGGGAAACATGCCTCTTTTCCTCATAATGTACCTGCACTGGCATTCCATTGCCCTTTCATGATGCATGACCATGTAGCAATCCACCTTACATTTTGAGGAAACATTGCATTTCAATTGTTTATCTGCCAAGGCGTGACTCTCTTTACTTCCACCAGATGCATCTTCCTTGGAGATTCAACGCCCCCTCCTATTTTTGTACCTCCTCTGCCCTCTTCGTAATCCCTTCATGCTACTCCAATCTCCCACCAAAAGCTACGATCTTCCAAAATCGTGAGGTTCTTTATCTTTGTTTTATCTATAACTGTTAAAATTTCCAATCTCCTCATGCAAACTTAGCTGTTGACTTCTACCCACCCCTTTACAGATACTTTTATTTTTTATTGATAATGCATCTGTGGCTATTTTGGTGCGGCCCCTTCTGCACACTTATCATGTTGCATTTTTTTTTCAATAGCAAGCTCCCAAGAATATTTTGGGTCACAGGTTAAAACACATTAATGAAAGCGCCTTTCCTTCACTACACATAATTTTCCAACAATAGAGTCTTTAAAAGTTCTTCAGATGAGTAGTGAACATTGTTAATTATTTCTTTAGTGACATGTTTCCTCTTATCTTCTTGCTTATAAGGTAATAGAATACACTCAACCAAACCTTCACAAAGATCCTTTTGAATTTCATGGATATGTGTTGCTTGAATTCCCAAATCCTCAGGACCTCATGGGAATACACTAATAAAATGAGCTCTCTTGCTGATATTTGAAAGTCTAAACAATGTTCTCTTATCCTTCGCAATTTCAAATGGTTAGCATGATCCTTAATTAGGCTTCTTTTTTACTTCATTTATCTATCAAGGTAAAACTCCACGAGTAAGTTATCTTTTTTTTTAGAACATGAGAAGGTTATCACTTCATTTTATGGTGAGGAAAGTTTATAAAGCTCTCCATATTGTCACCAAAATGTTGTATATTGCTTTCTCCATTTAATTGTCATTGTGGGCACCATGATTGTAATTCAAGAAACTACCTTTGTTCTTCCTTCTTACATAGTCCCTTGTGATTTATTTTGATGTTATCCTAATAACATATTCATTATATCTTTGGTAACTTGTTCGTCAAGGAACATGAAGTTCCTCCTCAACTGAATGGGCACTTATTTAATGATCCGGGGGACAATTTTTCAGTGAAAATTGAAGTGTTCCCAATACTCCATATTTCAGCTTCATCAGAAAGAGAACGATGTCCTGATTCCAATGCAACTTGAACGGGGCGAAAAGGACTCCATTTGTGCAAGTTACGGCCAGTCAAACTTCCAGTCAAAGCCCGAGCGTCAAAAGGCAAAAAATAATCATTTCAAGAAATCAATGAAATCAAGCGTCATGTAAAGGCTTCGTCGAGGAGGCGATTCGATGGCGTTAAGTTTTAGTCGAAATCGACATCATTATGCTTTCGAGTTTGAAGCTGTGATCAAACTTGATCAACTGGAAGTCACGAGAGGATAGCGTCGATACTCTTGGCGTGTCGATTATACGATCTGGAAGCCAAAGTGGAATGATTTCAGCGACGATGGCGGTGAGTCATCGGTATGTGGAATGATAGGCGACGCGTGGCGGTTTGTATGCCGCAGTCGGCACATGCGTCGGCCCGATCGGTCATCATCCTGAAAATTCGGCATACGTGGTCTGGGGCTACCGACCGCGATGGTATTAGTCAGCAGTTTTGGCGAATAGCAGTGAGACACGTGGCTCTGAGTCAGCGTACCGATCATCTATGACAGCGGACACATCTGCAGGTATTAGCCAATAATGGCTTGACACGTGGCAAATTTGTGCAAGCAATCCTCCGTTCGGCGGGTGAGTTTGTTTCAACTAAAAAATCCTTGTGGTTGAGGCTCGAACCAACAACCTCCCATTAGCCAGTAACCGTCGGTAACCACTATGCCGAACATAGCCGTCTATTAATAATTTGAGCCGATTGTTTATATTGTTTGTCAATTCAGTGTTTGTTTTTAAAACGGCCAGCGGGAGTTTTGAACCCCCGACCACGCGTGGTATCAAATTAGTAACCACCGTTGGGCCATGGCATAGTTGCTAAATATATAAAGGTGACTGTTGGTTTTGTTAAAGGTTTGAAACCGAAACCTTAACCAAATGGCCAAATTAGGCCAAAACAAACAAAACCCCCTAAACCACCTGAAACCAAAAGATTGCAGAAGCCAAATTAGACCTGATACGAGCTGATCAGGGAGGTTATACATTTAATTGAGTGGTTAAGCCTAATTAGGAAAATTTCTTGTATAAAAAGAGGGGTAGAGATGGGTTTTTTCCAAGTCCAAGTGGAGATAGCGAGAGAATGCTCGGGAGATTTGAAGACATTTCTGCACATCAGATTAATGTCATGCTGCTGTGCTTGAAGGAGATAGTCTTGAAGCAATTGTAACTGTTTTTGGAGCTAATCGGATCGGTCCTCCATTGGAGAGGGACCCGGAGACGTAGTCCTTAGGGACGAACTCCGTTATCAATTGTGGTTTCGTCTCTCTATTTCTTCTCTCTTTCTTTCTCAGTTCGTTATCTTGGCATTTATTTTATGTTATGTTCATTTATTCATTTGAGCATTTAATTATGTAATCATTTATGATAATCGTTGTAATAATTTATCTTTTACGTTACGCATTCTGTAAAAGCAATTAGTCCTAGATCCTAAATAGATCAAGTTGGTATCAGAGCTTTGTGTGTGGCTTGTATTGCAAATTGAATGCTAACGAGATCCAGGTTACAACAAGGCGAAGGAGAACTCGAAGAGTACAATCCTGAGATCGGAAGATGAAGAGTTAATCAACCGTCACAGATGGAAGAAAAAGAAGGTGGACAAAGTTCAGAGCTCAATGTCAAGGATTTCCAGAAGCTATTTCTTGACATGAAGGCAATGGTGGACGAACTTTATGCAGACAAGAAGAAGCACGAAAAGGGAGGTTCTTCAAAGCACAAGAAGCAGGAAGATCAGAAAGACACAGAGGGGAAAGCTCCAGAAATTCCTTCTCCCTCCTCTTCTTCTTCCCCTTCTTCTCCTCCTTCTCCTTCTCCTTCTTCTAATGTAAATCCATTTAAGAGCAAATCTAAGCCTGTAATTAAGCTTGATGTAAAATTTGAGTTACCTAAATATTGTGGGGAGTTAAATGCTGAGAAGTTAGACGATTGGGTCCAACAAGTAGAAGTATACTGTAGGATACAAGGCCTAGTAGAAGATGCTTCTAGGATTCAATTAGCAACTCTCCGGTTGGGAGGTACAGCTCTCACCTGGTGGGAGAGTAAAACTCGGGAAGAAATTGCTCGCCATGGTCAAGTTAATATGTCTTGGATGGAGTTTGTTGCTGCCCTTAAGAAACAATTCTACCCTTTAGGTTACATGCAACAGTTAACCATGAATTGGCAAACCTTTAGGCAAGGTAAGGGGCAGTCTGTCCAGGAGTATACTCATGAGTTTAGGAAACGGGCCATTGCTCTAAATGTTCCCTTGTATACCCAAGACACATTACTTAAGTATATTGGTGGTTTACATTCTTACCTTAGGCACACTATTTTGATGTTGAGTCCCAACAATCTAGACGAGGTGTCTGTTCAAGCTACTCATTTAGAGTCAAGGGGTAAGAATACTTTTAGTGATAACTTTTCCAAAAAGCCATCTAAGTTCGAGGGTAAGTTTAAAGGGAAAGAAAAAAGACAAAGATAAAGGCAAAGGGAAGAAGACAGCTACAGCTAAGAAAGAGGGTGAGAAACCCACATGCTCCCATTGCAAGAAAGAGGGGCATGATGATTCAAGATGTTGGAAGCTTCATCCTGAGTTGAGGCCGAAAAGATATGGAGGTAATAAAGGCAAGCAGAAGACTACTGCAGTGATTCAACAAGATCTTGGTTCTGACTCCGGAGATGAGACAAAGATTGTTGCTACCAGAATCCAAGGTAAAGGGAAAGGTATATCTCTCTCATCTGATGCAAGCTTTTCTAATGCCCGGTGCAAGTACAAGTAAAGAATCTTCTCCTAAGGTTGATAAGCAAAATGAATTGTTTTCATATTGAGTGTTGTAACAAAACACACTAAGATTGATACTCTGTTTGATACGGGTTCACAAGTCAACTTAATATCTGAAGAAGTTGTAAAGAAACTTAATTTGGCTACAACACCTCATCCAAAACCATATCCACTCGGATGGGTTTGCAATGATGCACAATTAAAAGTAACTAAACAGTGTAAATTGAGATTTGCTATCACTGCAAACTTTGTAGATGAGGTAGAAGTCGATGTGGTCCCTTTGGATATTTGTGGGCTTGTGTTAGGGAGTCCTTATCTTTATGACAAAAAAGCAATCTTTTATAGGGGGGAGAATAAGTATCATCTTTTTAAAGATGGGGTAGAATACATTGTACGGGCACATAAGGTGAAGACTAATCTTACACTAGTTAATGCTGGTCAAATGAAGAGGTTGGTCAACTCAAGTAAAAACTTTGTATTGATGCTTGTAAAAGCCAAAGAAGATGATAAATCTGAGGTATTCAGTCGAACTTGGGAAGATCATGTAAGTCATGTAAATAAAGTCTTTGATGTATTGAGAAAAGAAAAATTGTATGTAAAGATGTCTAAATGTGAATTTGCTAAGACATCCTTAGTGTACTTAGGCTATGTCGTAGGGGGTGGTCAATTGAAAGTAAACCCTGCGAAGGTCGAAGCTATTGTAAAATGGCCTAAGCCAAGTACAGTTACAGAGGTCAGAAGTTTCCTAGGTGCAGTTCAGTATTGGAGAAAGTTTATTGCAAATTTCTCTTATATAGCATCACCATTGCATGCATTAACCAGTACAAAGGAAACTTTTCAGTGGGGAGGTCCACAACATAAGGCTTTCGACACTTTGAAGGGAAAGTTGAGCACCGCACCAGTTTTGGCCTTACCAGATCTACATCAACCATTTGAGATCGAGACAGATGCGAGTGGATTTTCCATGGGAGTAGTACTCATGCAAGGAGGTAAACAGTTTGCTACCACTCTGAAACTTTTTCAGGAGAGTTAAGTAACTATCCCATGTATGATAAAGAACTTTATGCTTTAGTTCAGAGTGTTAAAAAATGGAAACATTACATAATGGGGAAAGAAACTGTAATCCACACTGATCACCAACCACTACAATATTTGCACTCACAAACTAAACTGCAACAAAGTAGGCACTTTCATGGATGGGTTTTCTACAACAGTTTCATTTGGTTATTAAGTATAAGAAAGGTACCCATAACAAAGTAGCAGATATGCTCTCTAGACCTCCTATGATGAATGCTTTGATAATCCTTCAGAATAGTTCTATGGTTCATGAAATTTTTTCAGGAACAATATGCTAATGATGAGAAGTTTAAGGATATCTATGCTGCTTTAATGAATGATAAACATGTAGAAGAGAAAGACTATTATGTGCAGGATAAACTGTTATATCACTTGGGTAAATTATGTGTTCCAAAAGATGAACAAGCACAGGTGATTAGAGAAGCACATACCTCATTGATTACAGGACACTTTGGGGTAAACAAAACATTGACTCAGCTGCAGAAATATTATTATTGGCCTCGTATGCAAGAAACTGTAACTAAGTATATTAGAGGTTGTGTTATGTGTGCAACTAGTAAGCCTAGTAATAGAAAGTTGGGTTTGTACACACCTCTACCTGTACCTTCTCGTCCATGGGAAAGTGTGTCAATGGACTTTGTTGGGGGGTTACCTATGTCTAGGAAGGGACATGATTATTTGTATGTAGTAGTTGATCGATTCAGCAAAATGTGTATCTTAATGCCATGTAAAAAGCAAGTCACTGCTGAACTAACATCTCATTTGTACTTTCAATTTGTATGGGTTCATTTTGGGTTACCTACTTCTATTGTATCGGATCGAGATTCTCAATTCTTGGGAAATTTTGGTGCTTTATGGGGACTCATGGACACCAAACTGAAGAAGAGTACAACCTTCCATCCGCAGACCGACGACAGACAGAGGTTGTAAACAGGACAGTTGTGCATCTACTCAGAGGTTACTGCAGTAAGCATCCTAAGTTGTGGGATGAGAGTCTTCATTATGCGGCATGCCTACAACCATCGCAGCACACTCTTCTACTAAGAGGTCTCCTTTTGAGACATGCTTTGGTTTGTGTGCCCAAGACAGATGGATTTTGTTTTTTGGGAAAGATGATGATTGAAGATGGGCCATGCCATGATGCGAGAGAAGGCTTTGAAGTTCATCGAAAGTCAAGCAATTCATCGAGGCGATTGGAAGCGGTTGGAACAAAGCCAAGCAAAATACAAGGTTCGCCATGACAAGCATCGCACTGATCATCATTTTCAGGTTGGAGACAGAGTTTGGTTACATATCAGCAAGGAAAGGATGCAAGGTGAAGGTAAAAAGCTTAAGCCAATTAGATATGGTCCTTTTGAGATCCTTGAGAAGATTGGTACTAATGCCTTCCGCCTCAATCTTCCTCCATACATGCATATTTACTCGGTTGTCAATGTTGAGAATTTGAAACTGTATGAGCCTCCAATGATCCTAGATGAAGTCTCAGACATTCAAGTTCCATCAGTTGATGACCTTTCTCCAGAGTACATGTCAGAGTTGCCAGAAGATGTTATTCTCGACAGGAATGTCAGAACTTCATGAAGAGGAAATGTTGAGTACCTTAGAGTGGGCCTGAAGGGGATGCATCCAAGCAAAGCAAGATGGATGGAGATTGGTAAAGTGAGGGAACTTTACCCTCACTTACTTTCCAAGTAATCAAGCTTTCGGAGGTCCTAAAGCTCTCCAGTGGGGAGGCCTGATCCGGGGGACAATTTTTTAGTGAAAATTGAAGTGTTCCCAATACTCCATATTTCAGCTTCATCAAAAAGAGAATGACATCCTGATTCCAACACAACTTGAACGGGGCGAAAAGGACTCCGTTTGTGCAAGTTATGGCCAGTCAAACTTCTAGTCAAACTGGCTTCAGGGGCGTCCAGAAGGCAAAAAAAATAATCATTTCGGAAATTGATGGAACTGGCGTCATCGCGAAGAGCTCGTTGAGATGATTCTGACGACGTTCGTTTTGTTGAAATTTGACATCATATGCTCGAGTTAGAAGCAGTCAAACTTCAGTCAACTAGAGGGTACAGAGGATGACGTCATTATACTGACGTGTCAGTCCGTACAGTATGGAAGCCAAGTGGACGGATTTCAGCCCGACACGTGGTAGGTGATTCATCAGTATGGAGCCAATCAGATGATGACACGTGGCAGTCCGTACGCACAGTCAGCACATGCGTCAGCAGTCCAGTCATCATCCTAGTCAGCATACCCGGCGAATAGGAGCTCGACACGTGGACGTGAGTCAGCAGTTTTGGCGAATAGCAGTGAGACACATGGCTCTGAGTCAGCGTACCGGTCATCTTCGACAGCAGACACATCTACAGGTATTAGCCAATAATGGCTTGACACGTGGCAAATTTGTGCAAGCAATCCTCCGTTCGGCGGGCGAGTTTGTTTCAACTAAAAAATCCTTGTGGTTGAGGCTCGAACCAACAACCTCCCGTTAGCCCGTAACCGTTGGTAACCACTATGTCGAACATAGCCGTCTATTAATAATTGGAGCCGATTGTTTATATTGTTTGTCAATTCGGCGTTTGTTTTTAAAACGGCCGGCGGGAGTTTTGAACCCCCGACCGCACGTGGTATCAAATTAGTAGCCACCGTTGGGCCACGGCATAGTTGCTAAATATGTAAAGGCGATTGTTGGTTTTGTTAAAGGTTTGAAACTGAAACTTTAACCAAATGGTCAAATTAGGCCAAAACAAACAAAACCCCCTAAACCACCTGAAACCAAAAGATTGCAGAAGCCAAATTAGACCTGATACGAGCTGATCAGGGAGGTTATACATTTAATTGAGTGGTTAAGCCTAATTAGGCAAATTTTTTGTATAAAAAGAGGGGTAGAGATGGGTTTTTCCCAAGTCCAAGTTGAGATAGCGAGAGAATGCTCGGGAGATTTGAAGACATTTCTGCACATCAGAGTAATGTCATGCTGCTGTGCTTGAAGGAGATAGTCTTGAAGCAATTGTAACTAATTTTGGAGCTAATCGGATCAGTCCTCCATTGGAGAGGGACCCGGAGACGTAGTCCTTAGGGACGAACTCCGTTATCAATTGTGGTTTCGTCTCTCTATTTCTTCTCTCTTTCTTTCTTAGTTCATTATCTTGGCATTTATTTTATGTTATGTTCATTTATTCATTTGAGCATTTAATTATGTAATCATTTATGTTAATCGTTGTAATAATTGATATTTTGCGTTACGCATTCTGTAAGCAATTAGTCCTAGATCCTAAATAGATCATTTAATTTCTGACATTTTTGCACAGTGATTAAAATAACTCAAGTAGCCTCTGGAATGGCTTCGGAAAACTAATTAGATGATCTTCGAAAGCCATGAAAATGGACTAGAATGTTTAGTTGTGATAGGGGAATGTGATGGAAAAATAGTTTTGTACAATCTCATTAAGATCCAAAACTATCAATTGTCAAAGTAGCTTACTCAATGATTTTCTACAAAATTGTGCCTGTCAAGCTATGTAAAACTCATTCAGTAATTGGCTTCGAAAAATAACAAACGATGTCCAAATGTCCTAAAGATTAGCCTGAAGGTAGACTTTGGTGTAGAGAATCGAAGGCACCGATCAATTTTTTATGATCATCATCCATTTGCTTAATATTTACCCTCAAAGTTGACCATTTTAACAGAATTTTTAGTGTACTGACAACAAATTTTCTTAAAATCCCTTCAACTGTCACTTTGAAACTTTGTCAAACTAGATTGTATGAAGATGAAAAATAGCTTGCACACTCACATATGTTAGATGAACACACCTACAAGATGGCATTGCATTGAAATGACCAGATTCAAAGTTATGATTTTTCAAAATGCACTCTTTGGTCTACTTTTTAACTGAGTTTTTTGATTGTTAAAATCAAACTTTTCCTCATGACACCTTCAAATTTTGTCAAAATTTGAAGGTTCCAACATAAATGAGGGTTAAATAATTTGTACACAATAGTCATCCTTGATCTCTATTAAATAACATATTTCTATGTGGAGTTAATATTTTATCTACCATGCCTTTAGTTGGTTAAATTGTAATCTTAATCTTTTCTTCTCTCTATGTATTTATCATTGATTTGTTGAGGATGCACCTAGCTTGAATCAAATCTTACATTTAATTTTTTTCAGTCAAAACTTTGTCCCATTTGTTTTAGAAAGTTCTAAACTTAGTATGTGGACTTTGTCTTTTGATTACCTTATTTTATTGATTCTTATGAATTAGTCATTGTATATTTATGTATATTATCTTATATTATGTTATTTTATTGTCAATAGTAAGAGAACGATTTTTTGATATGTGAAAGATTATGTGTTCAATGAAGAAATAAAAATATTATTTCTTGATTGGATAGATATTGTGAGAATTAGTATTTACTTGTTATAGGAAAATGAAGTTAGTTATGTGACCATTATTATGATATGGATTATCTGACTGAGTGATTTGTGGATTAATTAGTAAAAATGTAAGCAATTGTGTAATTAGATTGTAAATTGTTATATTGTATGTTTCATTGCATGAGTCTGTGAATGTCTTCATGGATATGATTAAATTGATTGTGTCTTGATTAATAGATTAAGTGTTTATGTAGTTGTTGAAGGTTGGGTATCATCTGTGGAAATTTTGTATAAGTTTTTGTACCATTGGGAAATGTGCTTAGTACATTGGTTTCTAGATGCCTAGGAGGGAGTATATTTGTATGTATGGTCCTTTTGATTGTTTAACCATGAAGTGGTTTGGCTATGCTGTTGGTCATGTGTATTGTGAGAAATGTAAATTCTTAGGGTATTTCCCTCCTATATATGGATTCATGAGATCTTGTAATGATATTTTATTGAAAGGTATGCATATGTGTATTGTGAGAAATGCAAGTCGTAAATGTTGTACTACTTGTTCATGATGATTGAATTGTGACTATGGGTTGGGACATGGGTTTATGTTGTCCTGACTGGTATTCATGTGATTATGATAAGTGTTCAAGATGGTAAATGCCTTGCTTTGTGGTTGGATTCATGTGATTATGATAAGTGTGCAAGATGGTTAATGCCTTATTTGATGTGTAGGGTTAACTATTTGCAAGTAGGGGGACTGGCTCTCAATGGGGACTGAAACCCAAAGTGGTGTCTAGGATGACCCATTGGAGGGTTTCTTAATCTAGTGATAACCTTAATAATGAACTAGGGGGATGGGTGGAATTCACATTAAACGAGATAATGATATGCCTCACTCATGGCTCAAGTGCTCGTTTAGGCTTGATATGAGATGAGAAGGCCTGGAATGGCAAGACCAATTTCCTTGTCCTCATGAAAGGTACATTGGTTTCACATGAGTTTTTATGGGGGTTGGGGATTAGGAGAGGCTACTAGGATAACTCAGGATGGGGGCCAGGGCCTAGGAAGATCTACCAGGATAACCCAAATCAAGCTATGTGATGACACTCCTCCCTATTGTAGTCTAGCATTCCCTAGTTGTATTTCCTTATTTTGTTGTGTGGGTGCCTCTGGAAGTGAAGTAAGTGTTGTAAGTGAAGTACTTGCATTGTAAGTTAAGTGTTGTATGTGATGTAAGTATTGTAAGGGATGTTGGTATTGTTGGTAGTGTTGTACTAGAGTCCATGTATAGCCCTTGTTTGTGTCAGCCTATTGCTTTCTTGACTATCTATTGGATGTGGGACCTTGTGTTATCTCCTAGCATGAGGGGTGGACATCAAGGTTCCACATATATCATAATCAACCGACCAGATCATACTGCTGAAGAAATTAGATAGGACTATTCAAGAATATTAAGGAATATAAAACCACGTAGGAGCAACATCTTGAAGGAAGTAAACTGGGCATTATAAAAATTTAACAACAATGAGAAGATCATTATTCTCAAAGTGGACAAAGGGAATGCCAATATTGTGCTTAAAACCAAGGATTATATTAATAAAATGAGGACCATCTAGAGATCAGCAAAAGCTATTGGTTGGTAAGAAGTGAAAACATGAACAAAACTATATAAGATGTGACAAAGATTATAAATGAGTCATTGTTGAGCAGTGAACGGAAACAAAGACATAATGCAAAGGACCAATAATGCCAAGAATATATGGGGTGCCTGATGTGCAAAAACTAGTAGCATCCTTGAGACCTAATGTGTATTTGATAAACTCTCCAACACATAATTTAGCTATATATGTAAAGTACGCCAAGAGATATCCTTCCTTCTCAAAAATCAGGTATGGGATTGTGTTGCAGGCTTGTGCATTAAAGAAAGATCTGGAATTGTTACCGAATGGAGACCAAACACAAATTGGAGAAAGAGGAATAAATCTGAGTGGTGGGAAAAAACAAAGGATATAGATTGCACGGGCTTTATATCAAGATGCAGATATCTATCTTTTTGATGATCCATTTAGTGTTGTTGATGCACATGGTGGGACACAATTTTTTCCAAGTAATTTTATCTAGCCTTTTCCTGTTACACCAATGTCTACTTGGCATTCTAGATTCAAAAATTGTAGTCTATGTAACTCACCAAGTGGTGTTTTTATTTGTTGCTGACCTCATTATGGTATGTTTGTATTTCTCTATTTACTATTGAGTTGAATAATTAAATATGAGAAGTTACAATTGATAGCTAGCTGTGGGAAGAACAAGGTAATGGCTTCAGGAGTCATGTATCCTAGAGAAGAAACAAAAAGATCCAAGTTTTATTCACAAAGGACATTTTTGTAACTTTATTTAGGTAATGAGAGATGGTGAGATTACTCAATCCGGAAGATATGATGATATATTACAATCAAGCTCATATTTTGAGGAATTAGTTGGTTCACATCAGAAAGCATTGAAATCCATTGATGCTATGGAGAAATCTGAGATCCTATCATCAAATGCATTTGTTAAAGAATTTTTTATCTTACAATACAGCGAGTGTGAAAGATGTTAACCATAAACAACTCCAGAAGTAGGGTATTGACCAGAACACACAAGAGCTAGAGGAAGAGCATGAATCAGAAAATCATAAGTTAAGAGAAAAAGAAGAAAAACATTTACAACTTGTGCAAGAAGAAGAAAGAGAGAGTGGCATGGTAAGTGCATGGGTGTATTGGTCCTATATCACTGTTGCATACATAGGTGTTTTGATACATATAATCTTATTGGCACAAACATTATTTCACATACATCAAATAAGTAGCAATTATTAGCTACTACCATCTTAATGTGGTTTACGTTGCTTTAGCAATAGCAAGTTCCTTCTGCATTCTTGTGAGGTCTATTGTTACTTCCCTGGCAAGATTAAAAAATTCCAATCATCTTTTCAATGATATGCATAGGTGCATGTTTCATGCACCAATGTCCTTTTTTGATGCAACTCCAACTGGGCGTATACTGAATTGGCTGAGTTGATCTTCTTATTCTGGGATCTTTTTTTTAACAAAAAATATGTATTCTATTTATAGCTAGCAAGTCAATAATATAATCTATATTACATAGGGGCTCTAGATGCCTTACAATTCTACATACATCAACCAATCAAAGTGCAGTAGTCCAGGTTATTCCTTTTCAGCTTGGAGCTCTAAATTTTTCAATTCTACAACTTTTGGAGATTATTGTAGTCATTTCTCTAGTTGTATCGTAGAGTTTTATTATGTAATATTTTCAAAGTCCAAAGTCACTTCATATCTGTGCAATATTTTTGAATAAAAACCACCAGTCATAAGTAATCAGCTCCATTTTCCAAGGCCTTTTTTACTAGTCGAACTATGTATTTCCCTCCTTTAATAGGGATGCATGTTGTAATCAATTCCAACAAATCAATACCAAAACTGTACACATCGATTTTCTCATTGAGCTGCTAGGACATGTAGTATTGTGGATCCAAGTATCCCTGCACTGCATATAATAAGAGCAATGTGTAAGTGATATTCTTCAAATTGGTAGTGTTACATGCAATTTTGGAAGATGTGTCCCTTTTTTGTAGGTGAACCTTTTCTACTTTCCTATTTTTGATTTAGGTTTCATAGCTCTATTGACCTTGCTCAGAGACAACTTTTGAAAGATCCTCTTCTTTCATATTTGATGGAATATTACTCAAAAAGAGACAATTTTTTGGTTGAGATTCAAAAACCCTTAGTTTCTTCTCCTGAAATTGAAAAAAAAGCCTTCCGTAACAAAGTGACTTGCATCATGCAAGATACCACTTGATGAAAAAATGACTCAAATAGGTTTCCAATGGAAGTTATCTGTTAATGGAATCTGTTAAATATTCCACAAAAAATGGGTTAGTAACGAGACTTAAGTTTGCAACAAAAAATGTAAATGAAAACATATGCAACTACCATCATACACATACTTACATCAAAATTCTCCCCATTGCTCAAATAGACTAGAAGAGAAGAGTATACATCATATACTGCTAAAAAATGGGCTAGTAACAAGACTTAAGTTTGCAACAAAAAATGTAAACGAAAACATATGCAACTACCATCATACACATACTTGCATCAAAATTCTCCCCACTGCTCAAAAAGACTAGAAGAGAAGAGTATATATCATACTCATACAAGTCTTCAGATCTGCCACTTATCAGGTTTAAGTTCCACTAGAAGGGATCATTATATCACGAGTCTAGAAAGTCTGGTAGAAACTCACCAAGACTCATAGCTGAGAGTAGTACACAACAAATCTGGGAATTTTGATTCCCAACTAACTAGGTTTGCTTCTAGATTCTGCTAACACTGTTGAATTTCTAAAGAAGCTTTGCAACCAACTGCAACTTGGAAGACCCTAAATTTTAGCCAAGAATTTGTTGAGCAATTGGACAACATTGAATGATCCCCAATCAATGGATTATCCTATTAGAAAATCTCTCCAACTTAGATCAATTTTTTCCACTAAGACCACCATTAGTCAGGCATGCATCTATTTTGTTTGTCTATAATTAAGAGACTGAACTAATGAGCAAACAATGATAAGTAGGTTGGGAAAGGTTTTCTCCTTTACATATAGTTTATGGATTAAATGGACTTAATTATTTGGCTGAGTGTTACTGCCTCAGCTAGCGCACCCATCTGTGAAGCTACATTGTGCCAAACCATGATATTATGTAGCTTTGGATATCTATATTGATAATGATATAATAGTCTCATCCTTCTTTCATATACTTCTCACCATAACTTAGAAAATTGTCATTTTCTAGATCATCATTCTCTAAATTCAATTTGATTTTTGCATGTTGGTTGGCTTCGCAAGTCCTAATGGATTTTAAGTACTTGAGTTCATTTTTTAATTACTTCTGGCTTTTTATGGCTCTTTGCATGTTCACAAATCATTTGAAAGAATTTTAATATATGTTTGCCAAAACTAATTTTTGAAGCTAGAACACATTTCCTATACTTTTCCATATGTATTTGGCCTTAGAATGCAGGCCATTTGGATATATGGGATTGAGTGACCCACTAATGACTAAAGATTTAAAAAGTAAAAAAACTAACTAAATAGCTAATTAAACAAAGAACAAAGTAGCGGGGTCTAATTTACCATTGAGATGATCTACTCTATTAGAGTTGACCCCTTTGACAGAATCATTTTTTAAATCCACTAATTATGAAATGAATGGTCATGGGACTGGTCTTGAGAATTATTGATTTGAAAGTTACTAATTTTGTAGAATGTAAAGAGCTCAATTGGCTATAGTCTATTAGTTTTTCTCTTTGAGTTGTGATCAAAATAATTGGTGCACTAAAATATTCATAATATGTAATAAATCTTTGACATTGAAAGTTATCAATCTACTCCTATTTATATATATATATATATATATATATATATATATATATATATATATATATATATATATATATATATATATATATATATATATATATATTATTGTTTGTTGTTTTAAGTTATTAATACCTCAAAATTCAAATTATGTCATATATGTGAATCGGTATGTGTAGCCATTTCCTAAATTTTGGGAATGGTTGAATAAAAAACCATTTCCTATTTTGATTTTTTTCTTCTCTTTTCCAATTTTCAGACGGCCCAATTTTAAAATACAGTTTTGTAATTACCATTTACTTACTTTCACAAGCATTTTATCAAATTTTATCGATGAATCAAAGAGATGCGATTTAAATACTCCCCATGCTTTTATCATGATTTGAAATTTTTTATATGCTATAGGTTGTCATTTTATGAGCATCGACAAGGAGTCATGTTTCTTTGGAGGGACATTTGGATATAATAACATTAGTCACGAAAAAAAATACCAAATTTCTTTTGGTATAGAAATTTATTGATGATGGAGACATACATATTTTGTTAATTGTTAATGCTTCAAAGGTCTTTTACATTCTCTGTTCATGGAAGATTAATAAATTTGGACCATTCTAGCCTCTATTTATTTCTATTTTCTAAGTTGTGTTCTTAACTGTACAGTACTTTAGTCACCAATCACCCAATCACAGATGAAGCATGATGTCTTTGTATTGTTACCCTTACTAATTTTGTATTTAATAATGCTAGATGCATTGTAGAACTGGATTAGTAACTATGATAATTTCTTGTTTTATAGTTCTTAGGAAAACATGTTCCTTTTGGAAATAGACCAACTGGTTTTTGATCCAATCAACTCAAAAATAGATTTATTATCACACTCAGGATTGTCCTAAACTTTGGGTTTATGGGACCTGCATAACAAATTTATAATAAGTAAATTGAACAATCTTTATTCCTAGTATTTCTAAGACAATTAATGTACTTATCTTTCCAAATCCTGGCAGGTGGTCTTTTGCTTGGAAGGACAGTAGCCATACTTGTTACCATGACCCTGGGAACATCAATGGCTGCTCAACAAGGTGCCATAGCTATGGCTGCTCATCAGATTTGCATTCAAGTTTGGTTGGCAGTGTCACTCCTTACAGACTCTCTAGCACTTCGGCGAGGGTGAAGATAGCATGTTCATAATGAAATTGTGTCCAAACATAGACTAAACTTTAAAAGATAGTTAAAAGGTAACAACCCCAATTATGTACACCAATCTTAGATGATATTATATTGTATCAATGTTGATTGTTGAGATAACCCTCCAAAATTGTTGACAGCTTAAGAAGTTTCAAATAAAATTTATATGGATGGGCTGAGAGGAAATGTATTGAACCTAATAAATCTGCACAGGAGATGGACAAATGACCTATGGTTAAGGATATATGAATATCCTATATA
>VDFB02000003.1:358818605-358870747 GCA_007258455.2 Sequoia sempervirens | reverse complement strand
AAAAATGGGCTAGTAACAAGACTTAAGTTTTCAACAAAAAATGTAAACGAAAACATATGCAACTACCATCATACACATACTTACATCAAAATTATCCCCACTGCTCAAAAAGACTAGAAGAGAAGAGTATATATCATACTCATACAAGTCTTCAGATCCACCACTTATCAGGTTTAAGTGCCACTAGAAAGGTTCATTATATCACGAGTCTGGCAAGTCTGGCAAAAACTCACCAAGACTCATAGCTGAGAGTAGTATACAACAATTTTTGGAATTCTGATTCCCAACTAACTGGGTTTGTTTCTAGATTCTACTAACACTGTTGAATTTCTAAAGAAGCTTCACAACCAACTGCAACTTGGAAGACCCTGAATTTTAGCCAAGAATTTGTTGAGCAATTGGACAACATTGAATGATCCCCAATCAATGGATTATCCTATTAGCAAATCTCTCCACCTTAGATCAATTTTTGCCACTAAGACAACCATTAGTTAGGCATGCATCTATTTTGTTTGTCTATAATCAAGAGACTGAACTAATGAGCAAACAATGATAAGTAGGTTGGGAAAGGTTTTCTCCTTTACATACAGTTTATGGATTAAATGGACTTAATTATTTGGTTAAGTGTTACTGCCTTAGCTAGCACACCCATCTACGAAGCTACATTGTTGTGCCAAACCATGATATTATGTAGCTTTGGATATCTATATTGATAATGATATAATAGTCTCATCCTTCTTTCATATACTTCTCACCATAACTTAGAAAATTGTCATTTTCTAGATCATCATTCTCTAAATTCAATTTGATTTTTGCATGTTGGTTGGATTCGCAAGTCCTAATGGATTTTAAGTACTTGAGTTCATTTTTTAACTACTCTAGCTTTTTATGGCTCTTTGCATGTTCACAAATCATTTGAAAGAATTTGAATATATGTTTGCCAAAACTGATTTTTGAAGCTAGAACACATTTCCTTTACTTTTCTAGATGTATTTGGCCTTAGAATGCAGGCCATTTGGATATATGGGATTGAGTGACCCACTAATGACTAAAGATTTAAAAAGTAAAAAAACTAACTAAATAGCTAATTAAACAAAGAACAAAGTAGCGGGGTCTAATTTACCATTGAGATGATCTACTCCATTAGAGTTGACCCCTTTGACAAAATCATTTTTTAAATCCACTAATTATGAAATGAATGGTCATGGGACTGGTCTTGAGAATTATTGATTTGAAAGTTACTAATTTTGTAGAATGTAAAGAGCTCAATTGGCTATAGTCTATTAGTTTTTCTCTTTGAGTTGTGATAAAAATAATTGGTGCACTAAAATATTCGTAATATGTAATAAATCTTTGACATTGAAAGTTATCGATCTACTCCTATTTATATATATTTATATATATATTATTGTTTGTTGTTTTAAGTTATTAATACCTCAAAATTCAAATTATGTCATATACGTGAATGGGTATGTGTAGCCATTTCCTAAATTTTGGGAATGGTTGAATAAAAAACCATTTCCTATTTTGATTATTTTCTTCTCTTTTCCAATTTTCAGATGGCTCAAGTTTAAAATACAGTTTTGTAATTACCATTTACTTTCACATGCATTTTATCAAATTTTATCTGATGAATCAAGAGATCGATTTAAATACTCCCATGCTTTTATCATGATTTCAGAGAAATTTTATATGCTATAGGTTGTCATTTTATGAGCATCCTGACAAGGAGTCATGTTTCTTTGGAGGGACATTTGAATGCCAATAACATTAGTCTGAAAAAAATACCAAATTTTCTTTTGAGTATAGAAAATTTATTGATGATGGAGACATACATATTTTGTTATCTGTTAATGCTTCAAAGGTCTTTTACATTCTCTAGATGATTAATAAATTTGGACCATTCTAGCCTCTATTTATTTCTATTTTCTAAGTTGTGTTCTTAACTATACAGTAATTTACTGACCAATCACCTAATCATAGCTGAAGCATGATGTCTTTGTATTGTTTCCCTTACTAATTTTGTATTTAATAATTCTAGATGCATTGTAGAACTGGATTAGTAACTATGATAATTTCTTGTTTTATAGTTCTTAGGAAAACATGTTCTTTTTGGAAATAGACCAACTGGTTTTTGATCCAGTCAACTCAAAAATAGAGTTATTATCACACTCAAGATTGTCCTAAAATTCTAGTTTATGGGACCTGTATAACAAATTTATAATAAGTAAATTGAACAATCTTTATTCCTAGTATTTCTAAGACAATTAATGTACTTATCTTTCCAAATCCTGGCAGGTGGTCTTTTGCTTGGAAGGACAGTAGCCATACTTGTTACCATGACACTGGGAACATCAATGGTTGCTTGACAAGGTACCATAGCTATGGCTGCTCATCAGATTTGCATTCAAGTTTGGTTGGCAGTATCTCTCCTTACAGACTCTCTAGCACTTGCTGGCCAGGTGAATAAGCATGTTCATAATGAAATTGTGTCCAAACATAAGACTAAACTTTAAAAGATAGTTAAAAAGGTAACAACCCCAATTATGTACACCAATCTTAGATGATATTATATTGTATCAATGTTGATTGTTGAGATAACCCTCCAAGATAGTTGAGAGCTTAAGAAGTTTCAAATAAAATTTATATGGACGGGTTGAGAGGAAATGTATTGAACCTAATAAATCTGCATAGGAGATGGACAAACGACCTATGGTTAAGGATATATGAATATCCTATATAGGGTCTTGAATCTTTGGTCATTAGCTTATTGGAGACTATGCAAGGAGAGCTCCAGCTCATGGCCAACAATTCTACAAGAAAAGCAGTCAACTAATATGGAACAAATTTTAATGGTAATGAACCTTTTTGGAAAATTGCTAAAAATATACATAATGAATATTATCAGAGTTTTAGAATGACTAATGGAAACAATATTCAGCTTTGAAGATGCAAAATACTTACCAAGGCACAAAAATAACAATAGAGATTGCATAACCTAGCAGGGTAGCAATGAAGATGTTGCCTATGTGACAAGAATTTGGATACTTGCAGACAATTGGCCATCCGACTACTCTTTAGTTAAAATAAAATTGATGAGATCTTCTGCAAAATAATCTGAAAAGACATATTGTTAGATGGGATGTTGCAGGTAAACAGTATTTCTCTGCAAAGGTGTATCTTATCTGCTTGGAAACTCAAACCATGAAAGGGAAAGGTTATGAAGTAGTGTCTAGAATGAGAGAGATGACTAGAAATTTCAGCTTTTATATACTTGCTGATGTAGGAAAGGATTCTAACTCATGATTCACTGAAGAAAAGGAGTCAACAACATATATTGCTGATGTATATGGTGAAACTAGGAAGAAATAGACTATCTTCTCCTGAAACAATTGAGCCTTTAACACTCAGACTTGGTAACAATTTGTTAGTTTGACTCCAATTACCATATGACAAAGAACGAGGTCCTTGTCTAAATGTCCTTCTCCTTGAGCCTCCTAAAGGAGATATGGAAAACAAACCCTTCATCTATTTGCTAGCATATTTAAATACAAATATATACCATGATTTTTCAAAGAGCGAAACTCATGGTCAAGCAAATTTATATTCAAAGAAAGGCTACCATCAAAGGATAAATAACAACAAAAGATTATCAAGAGCAAGAGAAGACAGGCAATCTAGGCATTCTTCCCCTTGGCCAATGTAATCTTTAAGTCTCTGACAACTTTTGCAACTCCTTAACCATGGATGGCCAACCCCATCAGTAAATTTGGAAAGGCCTACCAAAGCAATCCAAATTAAGTAGGATATGGGAAAGTAATGATAGCTTATAAACAAAAAAAAGATATTGTGTTATGCAGAAGGCCTAGGTACCATATTTAATAAACGAACAGAGATAGGGAATTTGATTCAAGGCCATAATCTCTACTTGGACCAAGCTTCAAGAGAATCACAATGAAAACCTTAAGGTGATTCCTATGTACTTCCCAGTCTTCTAAAAATAGAGGGAAATTATCCCAAGACCAATTAGAAGCTTAGGAATAAGTTGGAAGATGCCAAAAGCCTTATATTGATATTTGTTGTGATTAAGCTCTACTTGATACATACCAATAAGGCAATAAATACAAGTGAACAACATTACATTAGTGTGAAACAAAAGTTTGTAATAGCCTTAATGCCAAACTATGATTTCAAAGGTCTCCAAACTCCAATGAAGCATTCTTACTTCACAAAGCTCTGCTTGTCAATATATTTTGATGTCAGTGTCTAGTTGCAAAGCTGGCATGTGAAAGAAAATAAACAGACAAACAACAAATGGTATTTCCAAAGGAATGGATGCAATCCAAAACTTCAAAACTAGGGAAATGAGTTAAAAAATTCTCTTCCAAGGCTAAGGCATGGTAGCTAAGGATTAAGTTAGATAATTTATGAGAAGAAAAGATAATTAGCAAGCAGATACATTTATAAGGAAGGAAACATTTGGATATACCACGAAGTCACTGGAAAAGGGAAGAACATTTTTTATCATTCTGTAGATATAAGAGAAGAGGTAGGAATGAAATGGGAGGGTTTTAGTCATCATATTAGATAAAAGAGAAAACAAAGTTAAGTTCCAAACCCTTTTGCAGGCACCTGCGATAGACTACAAAGGAACAACTAAAACAACCATTAAAATTATTTGTAGCCTTTGAATGAGTGCATTGGTCATTAGATAGCAGACATGAAGGAAGCTATAGGAGGAAAAGAAAGCAGCAAACCTCTTAGAGAGCATTAAACTTATACCCGAGTCTGCAAATCATCACCAGTTACAATATTGCCCATTGTTCGGAGAGCTGGAATAGGGACAGATGGAGAGGGATGGTTGTAAACATAAATATACATGCATTTTTTCAAAATATCCAAAACAAAGCAATTGTGCATGTTATAAACACGTATAACAATCCAAACATAGATCCAAATAGATTAATCTAAGTCATAACATCCATTATATCTGGTGCCTTACAATTTAATATATAACTAGCATAAGAAAGTATTACCGAAGATATTGTTTAACATTGAAGGGAAATAGAACACCTATCTCTACCATAACAAACTAACTATTTAAACTTACAGTAGGAGCTCAACAAGCCTATGATAGACACCAGCCTCAATTTCAAGTTGAATTTTATCATTTGTCCCATCTGAGAGATAAGATAGAGCCCTACAAGCATCTGTTAGAACTTCTTCATCATTTGAATGAATAAGCCGCTCAAGCACAGGTAGAGCGGGCTTTGTTTGAGGGAAAAACATAATTCAGCACGTGCTTGAAACAAATGGTAATATAAAAATTATTCAAGTTAAAACAAGGAAAGACATGGGTGAACTGATATACTTGTTCAAACTCTGGTTGTGGTTTCCCTCGGCAGAAATTAGACAAAGCCCATGTTGCATTTCTCAACATTGAAAGCTTAGCATGTTCATTCAATTGAGCAAGAAGTGGCATGAGAGCACCATGAGAAAGAACTAGAACTCTAAATTTTGGGGAGTCACCAGCCACATTACCCAATGCCCAGACAACCTAACAAAATCATTAGGACAACAATATATCAGAGATAATGAATTTCAAATTTTCATAAATATAGATTCATATGACAGAGAAGAGAAACAGTTTGCAAAATTTAACCTACTCTTGAACATCGTAACTTGGAGAACTAAGGAGTTGTACAAAAATTGGTACTACTCCATGTTCAATTACTACTCAAGTATGATCAGATGTGCCTGAAGCTATATTTGTCAATGCCCATGCTGCCTCAAGCTACAAGCAACAACAAAGCCAAAAAACTGAATAAGTACTTAAAGAATCCTTTTCCTGGAAACGGAAAAACAATGTCACAATTTTTGTAAAAGATGGTGAAAACCAGCAAACTCAATAGAACTCAAAAAAGTTTTTGCCTTATGTTCCTCTTCTTTACCAAAAAAACCCATGCACAAAAGACATAATGATAAGATTAACATAAAAAAGTGTGCACTCTAACAAACATAATTTAACCTAGAAAAGTTCAAAACAAAAATGTGAATGGAACTTGAAGTTGGGCAAAATCCTGCCTTGTTAGGAACTCTACAAAACGTGGGACCACATCCACTTCAATAACTTCCTCAATGGGAGGACTACGCTCTGTTAACAAAAACATGCACCAATCATAACTAGTGTCATGTAAGTGAAATGAAAAGTAATAGTCACGTGACTAAAATTAGTCATTTATATGCAATAAAGTCTAGGTGTCCAATGCCTCTAAAACTTTCAAGATCTACTAGCCAAAATTCTTTGATCTTCCTCCTGATTGTAGAATGTGAACATCATATATCAATTTTGAGATATCTTGGGCTGAGGTTGGCAACAAGGGGTAAAAGGATGTGCTGCTATTAAAGAAAGTGTGTCACTCAACCCCCTAGATGGTGTATTTCAACCTCAACAGTAGCATAATACAAAAAGTTGAGTGTTTCCTGACCTAGTTATGGTGGATGTATTGTGTGCAAAGATTTAGTGATCAAAACCATAAACCCTTGAAGAAAAAATATGTATCAGTGGTATGTTAATCATGGACAGCAAATAGAGTGATGATGATCACAAAAAGAAAGAAATGGAGAACGTAGGGATAGGAAAAGTTAAAGAAGGTCTTATATCCAAATAGGGAAGGCTATGGCAAGGGTTTGTGGCTATGGCTTTGAGAGGGGAAGAAGAAATGGAAATCTATGGCTTCCAATGGAGTGAATGAGAGATTGGATAAGAGAATATATGAGATTAGGAGATTACTAAGAGTCCATGGCTATTATGTCTCTAGGAGCTTCAAAAAACTTCAGTCCTCAAATCTCTTGCTTGTTGCCCTGCTACATAATGGAGTCATGCTGATCAATTGGGCATGTTGAAGAGAGACTATAAATGCTTGCTACATTTTATATTTTCTTCTTGTGTAACACAAAAAATGGAGGCTAAAACTAGATTTATAGAGTTTCGAGATAAAAGGCCATTGGAAACAAAGTAATGATTAGGGCATGAACAAGTAGTAACTTTTTCAAATTTGAACATGCACACTAGCACCCTTCTAGCGCAAGTGTCCAAACATTAGTGCATAACCCGGTAAGTATTCTGAAATATGGATCTCCATACATTATCCATCTATAATTAGGGAAAAGGCCAAAAACACGTCAAATGGAACTAAAACATGTCTAGCAAATGGAAACCAAAATGAGTACAAAACATAATGCAAAAGTTTCCAAGTAGGCAATTTCTGACCTTTCACAATTCTAAAAGAAGAAGATGCTTCATTCACTCTTCTTGTGCATATACATCTACCTTAGAGAGAAGAAGAGAATTTAGGGCTAAGAATAGCTTACACCGAGGGGAAAAAGTTAGTATAATTTTTTTTAAGGTTTAACGGATGGTAGTTGTACCAATGAAGTATACCAATTCTTTGAAATCCCCAATTTTGGTCTACTTAGGTCCTATTCTATCTATCTTGACTTCACCTACAACCATCTCTCACAAAGTGGTGCAGGCCAAGGGGGAGATTAATACATTGATGAATCAACCCAAGGTAAGTATCTCTAAACCTAATCTCTTCCTTTTTGTACTTTGTTTGATATTGTGAATGTTGTATGCTTCTTGTATTAAGTAGCATGGTAGTCCACATTGCTCTACTTCTAACTTCTACATTGTTGTTATCTTTAGCTCATGCTTCAACATCTGATGACACCTTGAACCTATTAAGGCTCTCCACTTTTTTATATGATGCATGTATAGCTCCTCATCTAAACTCATTCTAACCCCCTTCTACAAATAGCTAATTCTTACAGTTCAAACCATTTTGTGGACTACCATCTAATATTGTGTTTTATGGAGAATGGTCTTCTACATCTTTCCTATTTACAGAATATTATATTATAAAGGACTATTTTAGGCCCAACCAAAGGACCTTAAGGTAATTGATGCTTAAATCATGGGAAGGACAAACTATAGATTGCTAACACAATTGAGGAGGCAGTAGAGATGAAGGGACCTTCCAATGTTATGCAAGTCATCACACACAATCCCCAAGCATTCAAATTAGTAGACCCACGTGTTGAATGATTATAAGATAAAAATTTTGTGACCCATTGTAAGATAAAATTTTAGTGACCCTGTGTGTCTATCTCATTTTTAACTATAGGCTTAAAATCAATTGCAGCTATATTTCCCTAGAGGCAAATGTATGTGATATAGGTAAAGAAATAAAAATTCATATAAAAATTTTGTGACCCCTTTTTTCTATCTCATTTTTAACTCATGGCTTAAAATTGTTTGCACCCATATTTCCATGGATATGAATGTATGTAATAAAGGGAAAAGAAACAAAAACTTGTATCATAAACCACCAACATTCCCAACCCATGTACATGCAATTTGCAAGACTACAACAACTAAAGGTAGCAATAAATCCTAACTTGAAATCACGGCGACAAAAACCCACCCTTAACTCCCCTATTCATGCATGGTGTAACTTAGCTCTAATGTAGAAAATAATTGAGGAATCTCATGAAGAGGAACACAAACTCATATTCAGAACATTAAAAATTTTCCCCCTACATAGGCTACTACAATATTAACTCAAATTTCTATAACTATTTGTTATTTTTTGACCTTCCATACAATTTCAAAAGTTTCAAAGTTCTTGATGATAACTGGATTTTATCCAATCTATGCTGTCAATAAAATGATATTTAACATTTTGAATCTCATTATGTATCTGAAAGCATACCCATCATTAATGAAGATCCTATACCCATTGTAAAAATTTGTCAACTAGGTCCAATTTTCCTTTTGTGGTTGTTGGGATAAATACACATGAAGCAGGTGAAGAATGTCTAGAATTGAATTGATCTCATGGATGATTTGAAGCAACTTCTTGAGATGCCTAGTATTGATGCTATAATTTAATCCATTACAACTACAATTGATTTTCTGAACTTCATCTTACTATTATTGGCAAAGGGTTTCTTGTCCAACTCAACTGACAAATAGGTTCAAAAGGATTGAACACTTCTATTGGCATAATTTAAGATTGAATTACGAGACAAAGTGAAATTTTTTTACCATGCAAAACGATGCTTCAACTTCCAACTAGTGAACGGTTTTCATGATGGTGATTTAGATGAAAGGAAGGCAATGGGTTGAATCAAAGGAGTTTGATTTGAACATTTGGGAGAATGAATGGGTCGAAGAGGAGAAAAATCTCCTCAACATTCACCTGGAGTCAGAATCGGGGCCAAATAATGTTTAGTGCCACAAAAACCAGTATATACATACCCATACATTGCCGAGAAAAGAGACAAGAAAATAGAAGGAAAAAAAAAGAGACAAAGGTGGGGCACACCTGGTCTGTTGCCGAAAGGCCCTTCATGGAAGTTTTATTGATGTTGCTTGTCCAGGAAGAATCTGGACCCACCTTTTGCACCTTCTAATTTTGCTAAAAACCCCTTGTCATTTTTGATGAAAAATACCTCATTGTTTTTGCAAAACCCCATTTGTGGTGCTTCATGACCGCTGTCTGTGATGTTCACTGTTCTTTGTGCTTCTTGTGTTGTACCTCTTCCTCTATTCGTGTTCTCTTCCCTGTTCTTGTTCTCTATTCTAAAAGGGAAATGAAATAACACCTACAAATGACATGATTGAAGAAGGTAATGTCCAATGTTGGAGGGAAAAGGAAAATTGGGAGAGAAAATAAAAACTAGCAATCACACCTTGTTGTGCAATGGGTACGCCGAAGAGGTGTGGAAGGTAAACTAGGGGAAAATGTGGTTTTTTTTTTCATTCATTTGTGTAGTAAATGAGGTCAATTGGTAGGTCATTTTTAAAATTATATTGTTTATATATTAGTATTATTATTATTAAATTCATACATATAGTTTTATTTTTCTTAATCTATCCTAAGATCAATTAAACTATGAGTTTTTTATAGATTAATTTAATTTGATTTATATAGAAATAATATTGTTTATAATGATATTGTATTCTACAATTAATTTATAATAATAATATAACATATATATATTATTATATATAATTAAAAAATAATTATATTGTATATAATTTAATTTGTATTATATAAAATATAAAATATATTAATTATACTTTGTATTAAATAAGAGTGTAATAATTATTAATTAGTATTATACAAATGTTATATATATTTAATAGTTTTGTTAGAGAATATAATATATAATAATACTAAATAATATAATTATATATTTATAATTATTTTTTTATTATAGAAATCTATATTATATATTACTTATAGTTAAGGATAAAGGATGCCATAATGTGAAAACCTAAATGTGCTCATTATTAGGATTTTGGCCATAATTTTCTTTTTTTATAATTAATATGTACACAATTTGATAAGAAGCATAAGGTTAGAATTTAATATTGTTAAAATATCTTCATTGGTTATTCCCTTCCGAACAACCATGAATATGTGCAGAGGCTTTGTGTTGCCATCCATACTTGGTTGATTTTCTTTGTTTAGAAAGTATTTAAATGGTATGCATTGGAAATGAACAAGAGTAGTAAAAAATATATAATACAATCATATACTTATATTTATTTTTTTATTATATATTAATGTATACTTAACTACGTAGGGTAAATGAAGCCATAATGTTAAAACCTAAATGTGCCCATTATTGGGATCTAACCATAATTTTCATTTTAATATATCCCTTGTCAAAACATTATTTTCAAGCTATAGCTCACTAAATTGAAAGAGTGGAAGTTATTTATTTATCATGAGATATAGATAATTTTTAAAATAGTCATTGGCATATGACATGTCCCTCTATATCCCTAGCATTTAATTTTTTTTATTGCATATATTCTTTGTTTAATTTATTTGAAAGGCCTATCTTTTTTAATAATTGAAGTTATCATGCAGATGGCCAAATTGGATAGTTGAAAGGTCAATAAGGTAAATAATACCAGCGAGGAAGAGTTTGGAGGAGCAAAAACCAAGTAGTGGAAAATAGCTGAAAAGAAATGAAAAATGACAAATGGCTCAAGGCTTTTGAACCGTCTTTCAATGTATTATAGCACAGGTCTACAAACTCCTCTCAGTTATCGTAGTAAAACATGGGCATCGGAAGTCAAGATAAGCGCATTGGACCCATCATGTGGCTTATAATAACAAAGGTGTCGCCAGTATTAAATGCAAAGTTGAATTTGTCTGTCGGCTACTTTAAACAATTGACATATGCATTCAAAGCCTTTGATATTAGTAGCAGATATTTATGCAGTGAATAGTGGGTGTATCACAGGTTATGATATTTTCTATTAAAAATGATGGATGGTTGAGATGTGTTTTACTGTGAAGGCCTTAAGATTGCACCGAGAGGCAATGCCTTCCATGCAATAGGTATTTTTGGTGCACCAAGCAACTTAGGTGGCCAAATGGCTCACTTAGGTAGGGGTCCCATGAGGGGGGCTTAAGCTCTATGGATTATGATCAAATTCAAAAGAAAAAAGAATAGAGGAGTAATAGTCATTTATTTAGTCATTAATTTAGTCATATATTTAGTCATTTTTATTTGTCTGATATTAATCATTTAGTTGTGATTTTATCCGGTGACCAAATCAATCACTAATAAATGACCAAATTAGTCATTTATTTTCCAAATACTACTAGTATTAGTCATGTGACTAAAATTTTTAGTCACATGACTAAAGCTTTTAGTCACATAGTCATTTATTTTCTAAATTCTACTAGTGTATGAACTGTCCTTTGACCATCCCACATTTGTTGATGATAATTTGATTACTTCTTTATGAAAAATCATTTTCCTTGAAGGTAAAAGAGCTCTAAGATTTGAGAGAGAAATTTTGGTACCTAAGAAATTTACCACTAAGGTTAACCAAGAAAAAAATCACCATATTTTCAATATTTGATTCACTCTAATCCATGATTCATAGTTTCATTTATGTGTGTTGATTTAACATAATTTATTCAAGAAAAGAGTTATCAAGATAAAATATTCCCCTTCATTCTTTCCTCTTTGTCATCATTACAACCATATGATGTAACTTTTCATATCTCAATTTTTATAGGGTATGTACTTGCATGATAATTGTCAAGAACTTTAATAAAATAGGGTGTACCTTCAACAAGATCATTTTGAGTTATTGACACATCATTTTCTACACTTAAGGATTTCATATTTGCAACTAGGTTAGCATAATTTTCATCTTCAAAAGAAAAAAACCCTAGAAGCTCACTAGTTTAAAAATCACATTCATTTTCATCATACTAATAGCTTGCATTCACATTATTAATATCATTCTCATGAGCTAATTCATCACATTGAATATTAGTGCACATGCCCATGTCCTCATTTCCATGGTTGGCAAGGATTGCAATCTTACCGATCTTATCTTATTCACCACGTTTATTTTTAACATGGTCCTCATTAGTATCCTTCACACAAGATGTGTCCTCTAACTGATTACTTGGATATATTTACATAGTCATATCAGTGCTTAAAGGCATGCCATTAGCAACACATGATACTTGTAAGTTAAATTTTCCCATTCCAAAGTCTAGTTCAAACTTATATGCTTAAATTTTGGTCAAAGTATAATTTTACTAGGGTTAAAGGTCTCACAAAACATATTAATAAATTCACTTATACCAATCCTATGATCTTTATGGATACAAGAAATGGTAATAAAATAAATTTTGATTGAAATATAAAATATAATCCTTCTTTTTCCTTCTAATATTCACAAGGTCTTGGACTAAAAATTTAGGATATATTTGAGATGTATATTCCTTATTGTAATGGAGTGAATTTGTACCCCTCACAAATTCCCTATTTGCATCCCCTCACCTTAGAAATATTAAACTTGATAATTCTTTTCCACTTCATCCATTTTTCTTCCACCCATTTGGTGAATTTTTGTAGTGTTAGTGGGGGAATTTTTGTTTGGGATGCTAGCATGATGAGTAGGCATCTATGCAGCATGTTGTTGTCTTGACAAGATTCTTTCCTGTAGAATTTGTAGAGGCATTACACTTCTCCATTGGTGATGAAGAGTAACGCCCCTACGCCCTTGACCGACCTCGAAAAAATATTTTGGGTCTCTATCCATGCTAAAACATCTCATTCTTCATTCAGCTTGGATCTCTACACACTTCTTCAAGCTTCTTCACTATCACTTCACATTTCTACACATTTTCTTGAGCTTTTTCATAGCACTCTCCACCATTTTTGAAGCTTTAAGGAATTACTTTGTCAGATTTTTCTCTCATTGTTGTGGAAATGATTACACCTTCAAGCTTGAGAGATCACATCTCCCTTCATGTGGTCGAGGGAACCTTGTTTGGGAGGTAATATCCATCCATCATAACATCATCATTTGATTTTGTAGCATAGTGTTATTTCTATTGCTTGGTAGCTCACTTTATTTCCATTAATTTCTTTATCACATTTTCTATCTCATCGCTATTCTAGTTGTCTGTGGAGGTGGGAAAACCAAAATAGGGGTTTGACTATGGCAAGCCCTGAAACAATCCCAACATTTTCTTCCATTCTATCGTGTGTAGGTGATAGCATTTGTGTGAAGCTTGTGGGAGGCTGGACCATTCGTAAGTCATAGTTCTACAACCTTTTTACTCTTGTGAACTTCTCCTTTTAAGTTAAAATATTCTTCTTATTTTCTCAAAATTTTAGTTATTTTATGCTTTCTATTGTTTCATAAACCTCTATTTATTAGGTTGTAGTTAGCTCCTTGTTTATTCTCAACTACATTCTATACTCTTTATCTAGATACGGATGTTAGCACTTGACCAGGATGCCAACATGCCTCGTTGTTGTCCATCTTCTATGTTGGGATCCTCTAGTATAGAGCTGATGAGGTCTCATTTTTTGCTCACCTGATTCCCTAAAATTCTCGAGTTCCCAAAAGGATAGTGGCAAATCAATCACTTTTCATTTTCACCCTTCTGCAACATCAAACTTGCCTTAAAAAACCTTTAGCATGAGGTAGATTAAGGCAACTAATCATTGTAGATCCTCCTATGACCTAGGGTCCAGAGTGTTCGATCCCCCTCAACTACATTTTGGTGAACCCGATGTGAAGCTTGCAATATTCATTTCCTTTTGGAGACAAAGATTTTGGCACCTGAATGCTTTAAGCTCCTTCTAGGGTTTTGCACCTAAAAGGAGATAAGATTGGAGCCAAAATGCAATGTTCACACTCAAAGAGGGATGTTATGTGGGTGAAATATGCCTAAATTAAGTAAAATAAATTCAAATAACTGAAAATACTATTGATTATATATTCAAAATTGAGAAACATGAAGTGTTTGAAAACACAATGTCGTATGCAAACATGAACTAGAAACATGCACAAATAAAAATGGAACTTAATGAAACTGAATGGGGTGCACCTAGAGATAGAATGCTGATGCTAGAAGGTTCTAGATTTTTTTATTAATTATGGTTGATGACCTTTGGGACTCATTCTCCATAGATGGCGAATTAGTCCTGCTTCTGGTAAATTTTGTTGAAACAGGTTTTGGGGTGTCAGGAACTGAAAACATAAAAAATCACTTTCTCCATCCTAGTAGTAGGACTCATTCAATATAGATGGAAAATTATTCCACCTAAAAAAATCTACAAAATTCAAATTCAACTTTGTGGGTGTAGATTTGTACTTGTCTTCTTATCGGGCTGACGAATTCAAATATGTAGAAAACGGGTTTAATATTGTCTCCAAGATTGAATTAGGTCTTTGTTGAATTGAATAGTTTTAATGACTTGTTGAACACTTTTCAACAACTATCTCTTTGAAAAATCTACCTACAAAACCCGCAAACACACATGCCTTGGTCAAATCCCACTTTGGTAATCAAACCCTTGATAAAGAAATGAAATGAAACAAGAAAGGAATGATGAAAAAATAACATGCAAATGCCATGAAACTCACTAAACCCTTGTTGTTAAAGTCTTAAGATATGTCAATGGATACTCCAAGATGCTTGAAAATTACTTAATTGAATGATCCTATGATGCTCAAGTGCTTAGATGGATGTAAGGATGATTGAATGGATGAATGGGCATTCAAATGAATAGAAAAACACTTATTTTATACACACTTATGCCCTAATTTATTGAAAATATAGCATCACAGGCTGACCTAAGGTCTTAATGAATAAAAACCTTAAATAAATTTGAATTTATTTTTAATTTTGTGCCAAGAGGGACTCATTTTCCACCCATTGTGAATGGGTCCCACTCAAGGCATGAGAGTGGGTGTCGGGGATTAAGTTTCCTTTAATGATATTAGTTAGCTTTGTATTAAAAAACACACTTAATTAAGGCCTATAAGTGCATAAAGGGGCCAAATAAAGCATAAGAAAGGTGTAATTAGTGATGACAAGCCTAGAAAAGCATGAAAGTTTGTTACAAGACTTTACAACACTTTAAAATAAGACTTGATAAGGAATAAAAAGGGAATATTTAGATGAATTATAATAATAAGAGTCTAGAAAAGTGTAGAAATGTGTTACAACATTTCACAACACCTTTACAAGACATCATAAAGTCTTAATAATTTGAATATTCAAGACCTAATGTGAATGTATAAGTCACATTACAACATTAAATCACGGTGAAATCAAGCCAAATAAGCACAAGGAGGGAAAAAACAAGAAAAAGTAAAAGGATTACTTTTTTTGTGTCCACACCTTGTGTTGAGGTTCTCTTCCTCGTGTCTGCATAGGTTGTAAGCACGCAAAAATTATCAATCTTTATGAGCTTCACAACTCAATCTACTACCACCAGGTGCATAGTTGGAAGGAGTGTGCAACACTTAGAGGTGGAATAATTGACAAGGGTCACTCTGGATCTTACCTCTTAAGAGATGGTGTCAGTGGCAAAGATGAGTTACTTCATGAAACCACTCATGCCCCGACACCTCTTACTTCCCATTTTCCTTCACCTCTGGATGAGAATGAAGTCACCCCTATTACTAAAAAGCATCTTATGGCTCTATATAGGAGGTTATTAGATCTTGAGACTCACCTAGAGAGAGATCAAAGAATTACTAGGATTGCAAGGGTTGCAAATGAGATTAGGTGTATGTTAGGAAAATATTGGATAGGCATAGAGTTCTCTATGCCATTAATGATTTAGTGCAAACATATGTCTGCTCTTACAACCCTCTATCAAGCATTACTCAAAGTCAATTATGTTGGTGTGTATTAATGAAATAGGCCCTTCCATTAATGTCTTTGCTCTTGATTGATCCCCACTATTACATCAAGTAGAGTACCTATAAGATTTGAGTTTCTTCCTCCTAGGGTCTACCTTGCCTTTGGTAATAGAATGTCTAATGGGATAGGGGTTGGTGGTTCTAGTATGTCTGGTAGTGGCTTCAGCGGTGGCTCCAGTGCTGGTCATTGCATTGGCTTTGGCAGTGACTATGGTGGTGGCTTTGGTGGAGGCTAGGTTGGTGGCCTTTATAGTGGTTCTAGTGGTGGTCATGATAGTGGCTCCAAAGGTGGTTCTATTGGAGGTTCCATTTTTCCTTTTTCATCTTCTAACCCTATTTTGAATTATTCTCTCCAACAGAATATGGGTCAAATGCAAAACTAGTTTCTATAGCTTGTAGGGCCTCTTGCACTTACTAGATTCACCAACTTCTCTAGATGATATTAGGGAAAAAGGTCTTGAGATTATTTTTTATTTGTTATCCTTATCCTTAGGAGGTATTGTTTTCTCTTTAGGAAGGAGGGAATTTATATCAGGAGGAGGATCTAAGACTACCATATCATCACTACAAAGCCTTAGGTATTCTTTAGGAGAACTTATGTTGCGAGGGGGATCTTGATATCGTATCCCTTTGGTTTCTTCAATTGGTATTTTCTCTAGGAGTTGATGAATTGTATGTTCACTTATTATATCACATCCTTGTTTGCGTAATATTGTGAATCCTTTTCCATATGTTTCTTCAAGGTTGATTGATGTGTTGGTTACTTTGTTGACATAGGATGCTTGAATGTTTTCTTGTTTAGAGGTGCTATGTTCACCCATGGTAGGGAACATAGGTTCAACTTGTGACTCAGTTTCAGGATGTAAATGGTCAAACAATTTAAGTTATGTTGGTTGTTACATTGAAGGAGAAAATGATGCATTAGACTCTAGATTGTTAAGGAAATCATTTATGAATTCATTCATGTTGGAATCACTTCTTCAATTATGTCAACATCATGAGGAGTACATGCATTATGATTTTTGTGAGATTGAGTAAATTCAATGCCATTAGGGTCATTGCCAAAAACACAATATGAAACATCAACCAAAGAGAACAAGGACTTCCACATATTTCCTAAATAATTCTTCATTTTCAAAATTTCAAACATAAACATGGTGATTTACTGATCATGCAATGCAATAATTTGAAAATGAAATGTTTTAATGCAATTTTGAACTTTTAACAATACACTTAAATGAAACAATTTAAGCTAAATGCAATGAAATTGATGAAACAACAAATCAGGAAACTAAAACAGAAAGATAAATGCACCAAAAAAAAGCTAAAAAACTAAGATTTTAATGTCCTAAAATTGTAGATCTATAGATAACAGGGACTCATTCATCAGAAAGGGCGAATGGGTCCTGTTTAGGTCTTTCTAGGGTTTTTCTATTGATTTCAAATTGAATTTTAATGCCTTTTCAAATGTCAAAAGGTACAGATCAGACCTGATCAGGGACTTATTTTCTAGTAAAGGTGAATGGGTCCTGGTTAGCTCTTTTAAAACTATTTTTTTAATGATTTTCATGTTTTGAGTTATAACCTTTAGTTCCACATTGTAGACAGTGAAATGTAGCTTCATATCTTCTAGGAATTCAATTAAAAAATGAATAAAAAGATGAAATGCAAGACCTAGGTTGAAATGCAATTTTTTTTAATTTTCAAATGCAATTGAATGAGATCTAAATGATATATAAAATGACTGATTTGATTTTGTAATTTTTAGATTTAAGAAGTGCAAAACAATGCAAATCTAAACCTTATATGATATTCAAGATTTCAATGTAAAAGAAGAAACCCTAATTCAATGCAAATCTAAGTGTAATGAATGGAAGATTCTAACATAATATAAAATGAGAGACTTCAAAAATTAGAATATTGCAATGTTGAATGAGTCAGGTTCACCGAAAATGATTAGGGTGAAAATAGGATTCACCCAAATGCATGAGCAATGTGATGGATCACTTATTTTTCAAAGCCCTTTATCAACTCAAATTATACAAAATAAGATTCTAATAACAACCAAAAATGAAACCTACCTATTATTCCAACTATGGGGGATGTTTTTAGAGCATAAAATGTTGTGTACCTGGCTAAAAAGTTGTTTTTGAGCTATGGAGGACTCATTCGCCTTCAGTGGTGAATGGGTCCTTTTAGGGTTTTGAAAAAATCACTTTAGGGTCATGTTCCTTGATGTTTGCACTCTTAAATTCCCTATTATCAACTTTAGGAAGTTAGTATGTAATTCTGTAGAGTTGTTTCTATGATCTTGCACTTTGAATAACAACTTTTGTGACTTTGCAACTTTGACATCTTTGCTCCAAATCTTTCTCAACTTGATCTTCAACCTATAAATTTGCAATAACACACTCAATGGAAAGAAAAAATTGTTGATTTGTTAGTGAATGGGGGTTTTCCTTAATCAAACCCCTTGTAGGTAATTAAACCAAATGATGAAATGAAGGAAATGATGCATGAAACATGGAATGTGCAAATGATGTCACCTTGGATGATGTCTAGTGAAGAAAAACTGTAAACTATCATCTAGTGGCCATGAAGAATGTAGATCTTGGATGTAAGATGATGCTTGTAAATGGATCCTCAATGCAACATTAACATCTTAGCTCAACACACATGAATGCATTAAACCCTTGAAATGATGATATGACTTTGAATTGCTGCAATAAACACTTGAAATCTGCCTTTAAATGCCTTGAGAAATGCTCTATAACTCTCTTATAAAGTATTAGGATGCTCTCTTGAAAATATTAGGTGAAAGTATGTGAATTAACACCTTATTTATACTAAATTAGGAGACTAACCTTGAAATTCAAAGAACTAATGCTAACACCAGATCTTGGAAGAAAGATGATTAAATTCTCACTAGAATAAAATTCAAAAATAGGGGTCTCATTAAGGGAGGACCCATTATCCACCAAAGGTGAATGGGTCCTGACTATGTGACTAGAACCAAGCTTTGGGGAGTTGAAAGAAGGAAAAAAAACCCATTCAAATCAACTAAGAAAGGGGGGTCTTGTTAAGGGAGGAACCATTCACCATCAAGGGTGAATGGGTCCTGATTCAAATTACTAGGACAAAATTTTACCCAATGAAATAATTTGTTATTTAATTTATGATTGTTGGGAAAGATCCTTGGGAAGTGTCAAAATTAATGCCTAAAAAGGGGGTTAATAACTCCAATTAACCACAACTAATTAAGACCACTTGGATAAATGTGAAAGTGCTTTAAAAACACTTTGCAACTCCTTAACAAGATACACATTATGTACATTTTTATTGAAAAGGGGCCCATTAGGCTTAATTAAGAAAATATATCCTAGAAAAGTGTGAATGTGCATTACAACACTTTACAACACCCTTGAAAAGGATCAATTAAGGCGTGTTTTAGTTAAATAAAGGTCCTAGAATAGTGTGAATGTGTACAACACATTACAACACCACTCTAAGATGCCACTAGTTTAGCTTTGATGTCAATTATTGAAACAAGCAAGGAAAAGGCTACTTATTTTGTTACTACAATAACATTAGAAGATCCTTGACCTCTTAGAGAGCCTTATCTTGATTGGTATGATGGAAACATGTTCTACCAATAGTATCATTTCCATGAGCATGATACTAAAAATTATATGCACCTACATCATGAGATATAAGATCACATAGATGACAACACCATCTATCTCAATGGCAAGAAGAAGAATATGAATAATTTGGTGGCTAAGGTGAATATAAAGTTGTAGATTTATACAAACCCATTTCTATCTCACTTTGGGAACATAATTATTGATGCTTTTGATGCTTCTCCTAAGGCATCAACATACATGAATGTAGTCTCATTTACTCATAATCCTCCCCCTCAACCTGTAATTGGTTCACCAGATGTAACCCTTACATCATAGGACTTACCCATGAATAACAAAGCATCTCCCCTACATATTTTGGCTCACCTCAATGGAAACTTTGTGATGGGGGTCTTAGTTGTTCCTGTGAGTTGAGTGAATATTATTACAGAGGATACTTTGTGGTTGAATTCATTGTAGAGGGAGGAATATGAGAAGATGAAAAACTAATATACATACTCATGATGACCTCTCTCTTGCTCTATATGGCTCTATAACTCTTTCCATCCTAATGGGACCTACGAATACAGATACTAATTTCCATGTCATTCTAGAATCTGATCTATTTAGGGTGAAGCTAGGAATCCCTTGGCTAGCTTCCATGAAAAATATCACTTCCATAATTCATAAGTGACTGAAGTTCTCTCACAAAGGTATCGTGCATGTCGTTCATGACACTACGTGTCATCCATTTGTATCTTATGGGGGTTATTCCTTGGATCATTTTTGGCCTACCTTAAATGGTCTTCTTCTTTTCAGAATGGACCTACTTTATTAAAATTACATTAAGTACAAAACTAGGGGCAAGGGGAAGTAAAAAATGACTCACCTTGTGGTGTAGCTACAAGATACCTCTTCCTCTCAAAAGGGGAAGGGGAAGCCTACCCACACTCAGGGCCCTTCTTCTTCTTCATCCACTATTCCACCTATTGCTTCCTCTTTTCCTATTGTGAACCTTCAACTTCCACTCCTATGCATCTTTTAAGGAGTATGATGGTGCATGGTTGGCAGAAGGCCAACCGCCAAGCATTTGAACTTCTTGTTTCACCCACGGTGCTTCAACTCATTTTTTATGGTAAGAAGAAGGGCCCCTGTGGAGTGTATTTTATGTCTCAGCCTCCATAGCCTCCTATTGCTCCTACCTATAAGGTATTGAATGCATAGAAGCCCACCATTGAGGTGCTTGACCCTACTCCCCCTGCTATCATTGCATCCTCCTCTCCATCTCTTCCTTGTTCTCCCATATAAGACTCCCTCCCTCTATCAAAAATATCTGTGATGGATTATCTTATGGATGAACATGAGCCTTCTATCCCTTCTTAGGTTGTGACCTCTAGCCTTTAGAGCCATAGAAATTTCCTTATGCAAGAGTGAAAACTTTAGAGGAAGGGTCTAGCCGCTGAGTAGGCCACCTTGCAGAAGAAGGAAGAGGAGCAAGCAACTCCCACTTTGGCATATTTTGTTGTGTCCATCTCTTCTTCTCTTTCTACTTTAGTTCCCTCTGCCTCAGTCTTGCTACTAGCTCCCACTATGAGAGTGAACAATCCTCACCTAAAGAAGGTGTATGTATCTTTTTCTCCTTTAGATGAGCCTCCCCTTCTAATGTCCCTTCTAGACATCTTGCCCTTTTCAAAACTTTTGGACATGTTGAACACCTTGGTAGTGTCCATTGTGGTTTTCTCCTTTTCCTCCTCACCCTCTACTTCATATGTGGGGATCTCATATCCCCTGATGAAGTAAATGATGGAGGACGACCCCACTTGCAATGAGGGTCGAAAGTAAGGTCCACCTTATTTAGAGGTCAATTATGTGCTGGCTTGTGCTATCTTAGTGACAGAGGTAGCCTTGATATCCCCGAAGTTCATCACTGCTCCTTAATCTTTCAGTGAGGCTAGAAAAGGATCTTTGGCATTGCCTCCATCACCAACTGAGTTGACACATGACACTCCAATAAAATTCATGTTCAACACTGTACATGATGTGCTAGCCCTATTAATGATCTTTGCGAGATTGTTAATGTTCACCTCATGAGAACTAAGTAGAGAAAACCTGAAGGGGCCTTCTTCCTTGGCTCTTGTTGTTGGAGGATTGGAGGGTAACCCCCTTGATATTTCAACCTTGTAGGCTTGTGCATCCTCCCCTTATGATGATCTAGATTGGGATAATGATGACCTATTTTTTATGAGGACTAGGGTCCACCCCTTCTTTGTAGATTAGATTGTGTTCCCTCGTGTTTGTTTTATATGTCCCCGAGTGACCCTTGTCACCTTTGTAGGTGCTTGGATACAAGAGTGTTTTTGTGTCATAAAACTTCTTCTATATGTCACATCATTATTCTCTTTTTCATGTATTGATTCTTGACAATTGGGGATGATGCAAAGTGTTGGGGGAATTTTGGCCTCCTTTCCATGTTAACCCAATTTTTATTTTTATTTTGTTTTCATGTTCCTTCTTCATATGGTTTGATATAGTAGGGGTTGATTACAGTTCATTTATATATTATTATAATTATCTATCAATATTTATGAGTAGCTCTAACCTCAAAATATTAGATCCCTTGTCTCTTGTTTGTTATGTCACATTTTTTCCTTTCCTTTTATCTTTCTCTTTTTTGTGCTTGCTTGGTGATGGTGTAGTTCTTATGTGTTGTCCCTCACTTGTGTGACAACATTACCATAGTTACATCTCATTATGTTCTGTAGGCCACAACATCACTTTTATTATTACTTTTCTCTCCTTAGGATGTCACATGCCTTTGTTTTTAGCATGCACCATCCTTAGGGGGCTAACATACTACTCCAATTTTCAAAAGATGTATTCGGTGGCCAATGAATTCCTTCCTAAAAATATCTACTTTTTCAGATTTCAAAAATTGCATTCTTCAACATGGATCTTTAGATGAATTTTTATTTCATCGTGGATTCCAAAGATAGAATCCAAACTTTCCCTTGCAAGGAAACATTCTTTGTTTCAAATTCCTTGATGAAATCAATCTTTCAGAAGGAATCCTTCATGCTAGAATCACTTGTGAAAAATTCTATCCCTTTTTCTATCACTTTTGAATTGAGCATCCCTTGAGTGGACCCATTTTCTTTTGAATGATTCTTGAGGGACCCCTTTGAAATATCTTCAATTTTTTAACTGTATGTGTGAATGTTTTCTTGCTTTCCTACATGGCTTCTTTTGGACATCTAACATTTTTTGTCTATGGATTAAAAAGTTGCTTTATAGGTGCACTTGTGAAGCTACTTTTCAATCAACCTTGCAAGACCAAGTACCTGTAAGGCCCCATATGACTTAGCAAATCCTCTCACACAACTAGCTTCCTTCAAGACTGAGTACCTAGGGGAAACCTCCTCTACAAGTCCAAAGACATGTGAAGCACTTATATCCTGTGGGATCTCTTTGTTCAACTTTATAGCTTTGAGGACTTATAGGGCCTTTTTGTTCCTCTTCTGTAGGTCTATAGATCTGTGGTGCTTTTTGTTCAAATCTCCTTTGGTTCGAGAACCTATGGAGCCATCTTCTTTTCTTGTGCTCCTGGGTGGGTCATATTGTGGTCTACTTTCTTAACGATTCAGGTATACATTTTTAAACTCTTTCAATCTACTTTACCTCACATCTGGTAGCACATATCCTCACTAAAGTGGGGGGAAAATGTAAAGGATTGAATTTGAACCCCTCAAAAATTTTGCATTTGCATCCCCTCACCTTAGAAAAATTAAACCCAATGATTCTTTTCCACTTCATGCATTCCTCTTCTACCCACTTGGTGGTTGTCTTCTACCCATTTGGTGGCTTTCTATAGTGTCGGTGGGGGAATTTTTGTCGAGGATGCTAGCATGACACATGAATTTCTATGTGGTATGCTACCATCCTAACAATATTCCCTCCTTTGGAATTTATAGAGGCATTACACTTCTCCATTGATGATAAAGAGTAACACCCTTGTTCCCTTGACCAACCTTGAATAGATCTTTTAGGTATCTATCCATGCTAAAACATCTCATTCTTCATTCAACTTGGATCTCTATAGAATTCTTCAAGCTTCTTCACTCTCACTTACACTTTTTCTTGAACTTTTTCACAGCACTCTCCACCACTGTTGAAGCTCTAAGGAATTACTTTCCTAGATTTCACTCTTGTTGTTACGGCAATGATTGCACCTTCAAGTTTTCAAGATCATATCTCCCTTCATGTCCTCGATGGCACCTTGTTTGGGAGGTAATATCCATCCATCATAGCATCGTCATTTGATTTTGTAGAATAATGTTGTTACTATTGCTTGGTAGCACTTTCTTTTCACTACTTTTTTTATCGCATTTTCTCTCATGGCTATTTTGGCTATCCATGGAGGTGGGGACACCAAAATGTGGGTTTGATTGTGGGAGTCCTTGAAACAACCCTAACATTTTCCCCCATTTTCTCATGTGTAGGTGATCATGTTCATGTGAAGCTTATGGGAGGTTGGACCATTTGTAAGTCATATTTCTACCATCTTTTTACTCTTGTCAACTTCTCATTTTAAGTTAAATTATTCTTCTTTCTTTCTCAACATTTTAGCTCTTTTATGTTTTCTATCATTGCATAAACCTCTATTTATCAAGTTGTATTTATCTCCTTGTTTAGTCTCAACTATATTTTGTACTCTCTATTCATATAGATGCCAACGGCTGAATGAGATGCCAACACACTGCACTACCATCTATCTTCTACACTGGGGTCATCTAGTAGAGAGCTATTGGGGTCTTGGTTTTGGCTCAGGAATTCACTCACTTGATTCCCTAAACTTATTGGGTTTGCAAAAGGATAGTGGTAGATAAATCACCCTTCCTTTTCACCCTTTTGCAACATCAAAATTTCCTTAAACAATCCTTAGTGTGAGGTAGCTTAGGGTATCTAATCGTTCTAGACCCTCCTGTGACCTGGGATCCTTAGTGTTTAGTCCCCCTCCTCTACACTTATTAAAATATTTCACTAGACTATTCTACCCAACCATTTCCTAGCTTCACCATACAAGCATCAAAGAAAAAAGCTCATTTGCATATTATCATCTTCAAACTAAAACTATCATAAAATCTAAAAAATTCATGGACATGCACATATCCTTGTGAATCATAATGCACATGAGATAAGGAATTTTATCATAGGGTTCCTACGTGTAGTAGTAAGAGGGATACTAAGAGGCTTATACCTATGAGTAATAGTGGTTCCAAGTTGAGACTTGAAATTTGATGCATCAATTTTATAATATTAATTTGTATGAGTATCATTTGAAAAATGAAACTCTTTGCAATCTTCCTTTACTAATTCATTTTCATAACAACGTATCCCACATTCAACCATATTGTAACTAAATTATGCATTGAAGTCACTTTTGTTTATGTCCTATCATCAAGTTTTGATTTTACATTAGATCCATCATTTTCAATTACGATCTCTTTCATCTCACACTATCCATGAATTATTTTATAAATTGAATACATCAACAATGAGTTGACTCTAGTTAAAAATTTATTGTTTTCCTAGTAATCATTCCCCTTCCCTAGAAAATATTATTCACTCAAAGAAATTTCCTCAACATTATCATTATACTAGTATTCATAACACCCTTCATGATTAAAAACCTCATATTATAATTAGTATCTATAGTCTTGATGTATGCGTACTAAAGTGTTGTATAGTAATTATATACTTAAATAGGAAGCCTATTTCTTCATGAAATGATCCTAAGTATAAAACAAAGAAAATCAAATAATTTGGTCTTAAATTCTCAAGAGTGTCCCTCATAATTTTTAAAAACCTCATATTCAAAACATGGACTCGCTCTTTCTCACCTTTCTAAATATAATGAGTTTATTTATTTCCAAGTTAAGATCAATCCTTTCACCAAATTGATTAATGAAAAATGCTTTAAAATACTAACAATAAGAAATAAAAATATCTAAAAAATATTGTACATCCATTTTTAATGATTGAAAAAATAGTTTTATCACAATATTTTTCTCTTTGATTTCATAATATTCCATTGAAAATAAAAAATATCCTAAAGATATATGTGTTGGCTGATTCAAAATTACTTCCACTAAATCTAGGAAAATGATCTCTAACTTCACTACGAATAGATTTCTAAGGAAATTAGGGATACTAGAAAAGGTCAAAGGTTTGTACCTTTTAATAGAAAAAGTGTTTTTCAAGGATATGATCTATGTTGATCCATACCATAAGGACAAACACCAAAATATGCAAGGGTGGTGAAGTCTTTCCATACAATACAAATAGAAAAATTAGGGGTTAGAGAAAACCAAAATATTGATGGTTTCTCTCTTAATAAAAAATTTGAATGTCTAGATGGGTGAACCATAGATTTTTGGCACCACAAGACTCTCTAACTCTTCTAGGGTTATCCACCTAAAAGGATGTGGGAAAAAAATGCTAGCTAGGTTCATTGAAATTAAGATGTGTATGATGTTATCTAGGCTAAATGAAATGAAATAAGTGCAATTAAGTGATCTATATGACTGATTATGCATGCAAAATCTAAGAATTATGCTATGTTTGAAAACAGTGTTGTTTGCAAAAACCTTAAAAGAATGAATACAAAATGAAAATTAAACCAAACAAAAGGTTTTTTTTTAGAATGTGTGCACCTATGAATTTGAAGAAAACTAGAGAACAATCTGGAAAACTAACAAAATTTGAATTTGAGCTGACTAGGACTCATTCGCCACCCTAGGTGACTCAATCCCAGGTCTAGGTTTTCCTACACAAAAGCTATTTTTTGTCAACTAGGAACTAGGATCTGCATCTAACTCAAAACTGTATATCATGAGGGACTCATTCACCATGCATGGTGAATTAGTCCACTTTAAAAAATTTGCAACTTTAAATCTCCATTCTACACCTTGACACCTGTATAGTAATTTCTGATGGAAACCATACTTGGGATCTTGGAAAATTCCTACAAAATATCTTAAAATTGTTTGTCTAATGGGGTATTTCCTTGGTCAAACCCCTAGTTGGGTAATTAAACCTTGAATGGAGAAAAAATTGCATAAAACGCTAGCCTTAGATGTGTTAAAGACTAGGAAAATATGAAGTATGACAAAAGTCATATTCTATTGTGCTAGAATAATAAATGCAAAGATGATTTGTATGATGCAAGATCTCAACCCTAGAATCCTTAGAACACATCAAAAATAGAAATGAAATGACATGCAAATGAAAAATAAACAAAATAAAAACCTTAATATGAAGATAGAGTGAAAATGGAAGATGGAATCACTTTGAAACCAAGTCTTTAGGTATGGTTTAATGGCTAGTTGCATCTCCTCAACCTACATTTATTCATGATTCACCATAAGCATCCATCATCAACCCTTTGCAGTGTTGAATTTTGACCTAAAGAGTGAGCTTCAAGACCTACAAAAACCCTAGTTTGCTACCCTAAAACTTCAACTTTTGCTAATGAGACTTGTTGTAGAAGACTTGAATTTTAAAATTTCTTTAGAGAAATGACTAAAAGATGTGTGAAATGACTTAAAATGAGTATTTATAAGAAACAACACCTAATTTTCCCATTATTTAGACCTAAGAGGTTGACATTCACCAGAAATTTAAGTTATCTTAATAAAATTCCCACTTAAAATTGAATTTTCCCTCAAAAGGGACTCATTCACCACCCTTGGTGAATGGTTCCCACTAGAGGGGACTCATTCACCCAAGGTGGTGAATGGGTCCCACTAGTGATTTTTGAAGGTGGTTTTTTGGGATATGAAATAATGAAGTGTTGTTTGTCAAGTTTTAGGTGATTTCTCAAGTTAAACAGGCCTCTAGATAAAATATAATGGGTCTTAGGGGCCTATAGATTCTGTTTTGAAAGATAAATGATGTAAAGGGACTCAAAAGTGGGTCACATTACACATGAAATTGTCTCCTTTTCTCAATAGGGTCCAATTTTCTACTGTACATTTAGCCCCCACTTTAGAGCCCATATGACTCTATGTGCATATGTAAGCTAAAGGACTCTAAATGGTTCACTTTATTACATGAAAGGATACTTATTCAAAAGATGGGAGAATGAAGCCCCCAGTGTAGTCTGTAAAACCACAACATTAGGAATGGCATCGTGCAACACACATTCATTAATTATCAAAAAATCCTTTTATCTGACTCCTAGGAATCCAATTCGAGGGTAGATATATGCCCCCCCTTGATTCCACTTGCTTTACGAAGGTGGAATCAAGGTAGCAATCTAGCCACGTCGAATAAGAAACATCATATCGTAGGGAATTTCCAAGTACCATGCCTCATAACAATAGATGAAGGATGATGTTGGGTGTGGAATCATCATTCCAACACATCAAACGACATCGATAATAGATTACCCTAGCTCTCGTTATTATGATTTGAAGAAGAGATACCTTATTAATTCTTAAAATATAGTAACCCTAATGCATAGGAGTAAAAAGGGATTAAAAGAAGTAGAAGAAAGTAACTTGTCACTTACTATTCATTTTACCTTCTTGTAACTTGAGAGTGACAAGTGAGGGGAGAAAATGTCGAGCAAATAGGATTAGACACCTTCATGGCTAGATGAGCTTCATGAGCAGGTGGCATGTGGCGAGCTGTATTATGAGGTGAGTTGATTCTACAACTTTCGCCTTGTGATTTTATAATAATTTAATTATTTTTAATACATTTATGGGATAATTTAGGGTTTTGGAAAAAATTTCTGAATGCATCCCCTTCTTTTGCAAAGTGTCCCATTTGTGCACAGAGTGTCCCTTTTGTTCATAAAGTGTCTCATTTCTTCGTGAAGTGTCCCATTTCTTTGTGAAGTGTCCCATTTCTTCATGAAATGTCCTAAAAGGGTTCTAAAGTGTCTAGGGCCATTAGAAAAGCACACTAGATTTTACTTAAATAGCACACTTGCATGACGAAATATGTGAAAATTAAATAAATTAGATGGATTTAAGAGCATTTTGTGATAATTTTGATAGGTCCCTACGTGGTCACAACAATGGCTAGGGGGAAGATAGCTCACATTTCTAAGAGATCATGCACCAGTGCTAATGACATCAGAGATGAGGCATTTACAGTTAGTAGGTATCTATTGGGCATATCTTATGCCACCTATGAGATACCATGACACCATGCTTATGGATCTGTACGAGTGTTGGGATGCTGATACTTGTACCCTTCATCTTCCTACCAGAGAGATGACCATCATGCTCAAGGATGTACACCACATTCTTTGAGTTCCCATCCAAGGAGAGAGGGTATACTTCTAGGGGAGTCATTCATTCTGTGAGAAGAAGAGGGACATGCAATATTGCTTGGGTGGACCTATACATGATGAGTGGGTTAGAGCACGGATCGAGCTTCCCATGCTGCTATATTCATGAGATCCTATTGTTAGGATGGATTATGATGCACACAATGGCTCTAGTTCTCAATTTAGATGGATGAGCGACACACTTGGATAGAGGACTAGTACACTTGATACTAGGGATGTATGAGTAGAGGATGGTCTATGCTTGGGGTTGCTGCATTTTAGAAAACTTGTATTATGATCTTGGCCAATTTTTATTTCAAGAGATCGACAATATGGTGCATTGTACGCTTTGGCAGGTGTGCTACCTTGAGCATGTCACTTGCACTAGGCCTATCAAATTCCCTTGTGCTATAGTTGTAGGATATACATGAACATTCAGCTATCCTTTATGATGCTTGAGGAAATATGGGGATTTACACTTTTGGAGGGTGAGATTTGATCAACTGGAGGAAGATGAGATCTTATGGAGACCCTATCTACTCACTCTATAGTGGCCAGATCCCATAGGGTAGCTGAGAAGGATGCAGATGGATAGGTATCTAGCTGGGAGGCATGACTATGTTGTATGACATTTCTACTATGGGTGATTCATGCAATAGTTTGGATAGGTTTAGACACCATCGAGGGTATTCCCCTTCATTAGATGATTAGTGTAGAGTGCTTGGAGGCCAGGTGATACTGTTCGGCTAACTATAGATCATGTTCATGAGAGTGATTTTGATGATTCAAATGACAATCAGCCATCAACATCTAACATTGATGATGTCAACAACACAAATGAGCATGAGTGGTGGTCCTATGCATGACCATCTCCTATGATCCCCATGGATTTCCCTATAGGTGTTGCAGGATCAACACTAGATGATGGGGATGAGTCAGAGGAGAAAGTAGAGGAGGTATGGTATAGACCAGTAGATATTTTTACTAATGTTATTGATGATGAGTACCAATAAGATGTTGATCTTGACTATGAGGACCAAGATGGAGGAGAGGATGATGAGTATGATGAGGAGGAGCCACCCTTGATAGAGGGTGATGAGGTAGCTATTGAGGATTGATAAAAGCATGGAGAGTCTTCACACACTTATAGGACCAAATCACATGTAGTAGCTATAGCAAACATCCACACTCAGAGTCAGAGAGAGGCTAGCACATCCTCAATGCCCCCTAGAGAGAATGAGGTTGATAATTCTCATTCGACTTAAGACATAGGTGATGACATTTGATTTTACACATGTACTTTAGTATTTAATGCTTTGTTTATATATATGTATATCATGATGATGATTATTGATTGTGTACATTGTCTAGATTGTAGGAGCAATGAGAGACTAGTGAGAGTTCTATCATCAAGCTGCCACAAAGATAGTTCCTACATCCATCGACGAGGAGGAGATGGATCCTAACTATGTGTCCCCATTGATTGTGGAGGAGGAGCCAGAGTCACTTAGACCTTTCGCGAGGTTACTGGAAATGTACAAGAGTGTGAGGAGATGAATCTGTTAAGCTGAGAGTGTAGCACATACATCACAAACCTTAGCAGAGGTTGAAACACTACATGCAGAGCTAGCATAGACACAAGCAAAGAGGGATCGGATGGCAAAGGAGTAGCTTGTGGTTGTTGGTCGAGTACAAGGTCTAGAGTATGCACTTAGACTTGGCAGTTCATGATCAGGATCACACACGACTATATCACAACGTCTAGGGACTAGATCACAAGCGCTAGATCCTAAGGGTTCTATCTCTCATATACCTTTATGAATTTGTATATGATATTGAGATGTATATAAAACTTTGATATATATATATATATAGACATGCACATTTGATGTTATTATGATGTGTCTCTTTGGGTGGATGTTAAATGCAATGTGATTGATTAAATGAATTGCTGTAAAAGTATTTAATTAATGTCTACATGATTTAATAGGATTAATGTGATCTAGTTTAAAACATATGGCAGTTTTATTGTAGACACAACATTGTTAATTATAAGAGAATATGCTAAATTAAATACATCTATAACTCATATAAGGATCTAACTTAAAGTGTATCATGAAGGTGAATAGTATGAATCCCAAAGTAATTATAAATTGAACTTAAATAATTACCTTAGTGTTCAAGACAAACACAAAGTTAGTTGTCAAGAATGAAGCAATGCCAAAGTTATTAAGAATGACATCAATTAACTTTAAACAACACTACTTTATCAATGCAAATGTGTGGCATTAATAGGTTCCTTAAGGGGTGTTATGTCAAGCTGCATTAAAAGATGAGCACTAGACCCATAATTGGTATCAACTATGTAAGGTCCTAACCAATTAGGGCTGAATTTATCTTTATCTTCATTTTCAGCACTAGTATTGCATTGATTTTCAATAAGAACAAGATCTCCCTTACAAAATGATCTAGGGATGACTTGTGTGTTGTGTCTTCATTATAATTGTTTGATGTGAGCATGGAGATTTTAAGAGCATTAATACATTGTTTGTTGAGCATCTCAAGAGGATGTAATTGTTGGTCTTTATAAGTGTCATTGTCAATAAGGTCTTGGAGAGCAACTCACAATGTAGGAATTTCTAACTCCAAGGGCATGATCATGTCATTTCCATAAACAAGGTTATAAGGTGTAGTTCCCATGGATGATCTAACACTTGTTTGATAAGCCCAAAGTGTATAATATAATTGTGTATGCCAATCTTTATGATGCTTGTTGACAATTTTCTTGAGGATTTGTTCCAAAATCCAATTAGTATTTTCATCTTGTCCATTGAATTGTGGATAATATGGTATGGAAAATTGATGTTGAATATGGAACGTTTTAAGAAATTTCTTAACTTTGTTATTCTTAAATGGAGTTCTGTTGTCTAAAATGATTGTAGAAGGGAGGCCAAAGTGAGAAATTATGTGTTCAAATATGAAATGACAAATTACTTCAGTAGTTGTAGAATGGAGAGGAATAGCTTCCTCCCATTTCATGATATAGTCTGTTGTGGTTATGATAAACCTATTCCCAATAGAAGAGTGGGGTGAAATTTTATGAATAATATCCAATCCCCATACTGAAAATAGCCAAATAGGAACTTGTACACAAAATTCAACAGCAGGGGCATGAAGCAAATGACTATGTTCTTGACAATTTTGACATTTTTTTAACATAAGTGAAGCAATATTTGTCCATATGTCTCCAATAATAACCCATACGGATAAGTTTTTTCACTAACAAACAACCTCAAAAATGACCTCCACAAGCACTAGCATGGGCTTCTTCAAGTACTATATGGATTTTAGAATCCTTAAGACATTGTAATAAGTTACCATTCAAAGATATTCTATATAATGCTTATGCAAGAATCACGTATTTAGTTGCTATTTTGCATAAACGTTTTCAAGTATTTGTTGTGGTAGACTCGGGAATGGTACTATCTTTTAAATAGTTGTATATTGTATCATACCATTCGCATGAGGCATCTTGAGTTAATACCAAAATGTCTTCTAGCAGAGTATCAATCGAATGTTTCATGATGGGATGGATAACAAAGGTGAAATTTGTGGAAGGATCGTGTGGGGATATAAGAGAAGCTATGCTTGCCAGTGCATCCACATGTCGATTGTCTTTTCATTGGATGTTATCAATGGTGAATGATTTGAACGTATCTAGCAATTTCATTATAAGATCCTTTTATTTTGATAAATTTTCATGCTTCATTTGATATGTACCATTGATTTGTTTGATGAAAAATTGCGAATCACCAAAGATTTTTATATTTTTAACATCCATTGTTAAAGCAGCTCGTAAACCTATGATCAATGCCTCATACTCAGTTGTGTTATTTGTGCATAGGAAGTTTAATCAAAAGGACAAGGGAATAGGTTTTTCATTGGGTGGAAGCAATAATACTGTAGCATCAAAACCTATTTGACACTTAGATCCATTAAAATACAATTCTAATGGTTTAATGCCAGTGGTCAAGAAATTATCATTAGGAAAGGAGTCGTGATTGCTTGTGAAAAGTGGGAAGGAGCATCAACTAAGTGATTGGTTAAGGCTTGTAGTTTGATTGCTTTATGTGAAACAAATTTAACGTCAAACTCAATTAACAACATTACCCAATTAGCTAAGCATCTAGAAAGATCTTCTTTGTTGAAGAGATCTTTTAGAGGATCAAATTTTGTCATGACTTGTACTTCAACATTGAGTAAGTAATGTCACAACTTACTAGTAGGGAATACAAGAGCCAAGAATTTTTTTTCAATTGGTGAGTATTGAGTTTCATAATCAATTAAGGTTTGACTGATGTAAATTGGGTGTTCTTTTCCATTATCATCTTGTTGAGCCAACAATACTACAAGAGCATGGGAACATGCAACAATGTACAAGATAAATGGTCTATTTGGCATAGAAAGTTGTAAAATAGGTGGAGTTGCAAGGTATTATTTTAAACTCTCAAAATCCTATTTACAATCCTCATCCCAATCAAAAGGTATACCCTTTTTAAGGAGATGCATGAAAGGCAATGTATGATCGGCTAAAGATGCAACAAAACATCAGATAGCTTGAATTTGACTTGTAACGTGTGCAACTGAGAAATATTCCTAGGAGGTGGCATGTTAATGATTGCAACAATTTTATTTGTATCCACCTCAATGCCTTTGTGAGATATGACAAACCCCAAAATTTTACCACTATCTACACTAAAGACACACTTTTTTAGATTTAATTGCATATTGTATTTATATATTCATTCAAATATTTTGCGAAGAACCTTTACATTGTCTTATTGTGTCAAAGATTTAGCTAGGATATCGCAGACATAATCTTCCAAAATTTTGTGAATATAATCATAAAAGATTAATTTCATTGCATGTTGATAAGTTTCGTCAGCGTTCTTTAGATCGAAAGGTATCACAACCCAACAAAATATTCCCCAAATAGTTGTAAAGGTGGTTTTGTATTGATCTTCAGGGTTGATAAGGATTTGATTATAACTAGAAAATCCATCCATGAATGACAACAAAGCATGTCCAGTAGTTGAATCCATGATCATGCTAATATTAGGAAGCAAAAAGTCATCTTTTAAGGAAGCTTTATTCAAGTCACAAAAAATTGCACATATCCTAATACGATTATTGGGTTTTGCAACTGCGAAAATGTTTGAGATCCAAGGAGAATAATCAATAGGTCAAATAAAGCCTGTATCAAGGATTTTTTCAAGCTCTGCTTTGACATGCAAGGAAATGTTAGGATGCATTTTTTTGATCTTTTGATGAATGTTTTTAGCGTTTTCAACAAGGAAAATGTTATGTGTCACAATTTTTGGGTCAATTCCTGGCATATCAAAATATTACCAAGTAAATTTTTTAGGAAAATCATGAAGTAAAGTGGTAGTGTCTTCTTGTTCTTCATCATCAAGGAACTTCCCAATCTTAATAACTTTGTCTTTATTATTAATTTCCATTCTCACATCAATTGTATCTCCTAAAGGAAGTGCATTAGATTTAGGAACTTCAAATTCATAGAGTTATTCAAAGATATCACTTTCTTCTTGCTTGATAACAGTCAGAGCATGAGAAATTCATTTCATGGAAGAGAGGATGTGTTATCATAAACTCCTAACATTTGTTTCAAATTTTCATCACTCTCAACATACTCGGATGATGGTGGTAATTGAATTTCAAGAAATTCAGGATATTTTATTGTAGTTGGTGTTTTGGTTGACATGTAATAGCATTAATGTTCAAAGATGGTCGTTGACTAGCTTTTATTGTTTTAGAAAAAGAATATCCCTTTCCAATTTTTGTTTCTTGCATATTAGGTTCAATAGGGACACAAATACCTTGTTCATGTTTTCCACACCCTTTTTCAGTATATCCTAATTTTTTTACAAGTTCATAGCCTTTTCCATAAATTATTTCCATTTCTTGTGGATTTGGCAGGGATTGATAATCTATATCATCAAAATTTGTTCTATATGTTGCGTTTTCATCCAAAGTATAGGAGAAAGATGTTTGAGATGATTGTTTAGAATTTTGAGTTGACATGATTGTTGGTTGTTCTTGTTTCTCATCTTTCTTTTGTGTGATTATGTATTTTCCCATAAACAAAGGTGTGAATTGTAAGGATCCCCAATCGTCACCTAATAATTTAGATACCGATTCCTCCTTGTTTTTCTTAAGTTCAAGAGGGTCTATGTTGGATGTGAGAATTAATGTTTTCAAAGGATTTATTACTCCTTTTTCAAGGTTCAGGCAACCTTCAGGCTTGGGGTCTATTTCAACTTGATAAATGTGATTGTTATGGACATATTTCATGATACAATGAAGGGTCAAAGGTATTGCATTCATCTCATGAATATATGGTCTGCCTAAAAGAAGATTATACAAAAGATCATAAGGCATGACATGGATAGTAGTTGGAAAATTAGCCATCCCAACCGTAATAGGTAAAGTAATTATCCCAAGCAGTTGCTTTGTTGTATTGTCAAATCCTTGAATGAAAATAGAATCAGGTATTATTTGTGACTTGTCAACATGTAATCGATCAAGGAGATTCACACTACACACATTAAAAGAAGAACCATTATCAATGAGGGTTCGTTTGATACCTGTGCGATTGAATTGAGAAATTATCATAAAGGCTTCATTTTTTTTGTGCAACTCTAAAGGAGGGAGCTCATGTTGATGGAAAGTAATGTCAAGATTAGTTTGATTCATTTTATGGATTAAATCTACCATATCATTCAGAGTGATACCAAGAGGAACTACAATTTGTAATAAGGTTGTTTGAAGAATATTATAATAATTAGGTGAGTTTTGAAGTAAATCCCAAAGGGAAATATTGGTAGGAGTATTCTTTAATTGTTCAACAAGATCATACTCCTTTGTGTGTGGGTTGAAGAGAGGATCACTAGGTAGATTGGGTAAAGGTAAAGGAGGTGGTGTTGGTTGTGGCAGTTGTGGGTTGTTTTGGGTATTATATATATGAGCAACAATAACATTACTAGATTGCTCCAACACATTGGTTTTAGGCGGGTAAAGAGTCTACTAAGGTTGGTTAGAGGGGTGAAGTTTATGTGAGGGTGGGTAAAGAGTAAGTTGAGGTTGAATAAAATTAACATCCTTGCTTTCAGGTTTCTCACAAAAAACCATAGTGGATGATTTGGGTGAGATGAAGTCCTAAAGGGACTCATCTAACAGGTCCAAATCATCACCACTAAAAGGTTTGAGGGGTGAGTTATCGTCAATTGGTTTAAGCTATTGAGGAGAAGAATTAGAGGTGTGGACATTTTCTATCGCGAGTTTGTCACAAAAAACCTTAGTGGATAACTTATGCAAGATGAAGTCTTGGAGGGCTTCATCTAACAAAGAAAAGTCTTCACAAGCAAAAGGTTTGAGGGAGGCTTTATTATTAGGAAATTTAGATTTCTCATTGCAAGCAGTAGAGGATAAAGTGAGTGAGAGGAATTCCTAAAGAACTTCATCTAACTTGTCAACATCATCACTACTAAGAGGCTTGGATAAGATGTTATTTCTAACTTGAATCATTTGTTTGAAGGGTTGTTTTGATGTTTCAATTTTTATGTTGTTATGTAATAATGAATTTGATCTAAAAGAACTAGGAATGAATACTCAAAATGTAATTTGCAAAAATCTAATACTATCCATAAATTCCATGAAAGAAAGTAAAATTTATGCTAAGAAAATAGAAACAATTGAACTATAATAGAAAGGTAATTGCAGAAAATAGAAAGATGCAATGCAATAAACTGAAATCTAGAAATTATGATTCAGAAATTGTAGTGGGACTGATTTGCCCAAGGTGGCGAATGAGTCCTAGGGGATAAATTTTTTAAAAAAAATTCTGATTTTTTTTCCTTTTCTAAATGTTTTTAGGTCTGTACAACGCAGAGACAAAATGCAAGGGAAGAATGTTGGAATGATTTATTGAAATGAGATGCAATAATGAAGTCTAAATGATGCCTTCACTAATGCAATGTTTAAGAGGTCCTAAGATGCAAAACAATGCAAAATGATAAAGTCCTTAAGTCCTAAGATGCAAATAGAAATGGAAATAAAAATGATATGATGTTCAAAATGTAAGTTCACCAAAATGAACTATAGATTTTTGGCACTACAAGACTTCTAACTCTTCTAGGGTTTTCCCCCTAAAAGGAGAGAGGTAGGCCAAAAATGTTGGCAAGGTTCACTCAAATTAAGATGTGTATGATGTTATCTAGGCTGAATAAAATGAACTAAATGCAATTAAGTGATCTATATGACTGATTATGCATGCAAAATCTAAGAATTATGTTATGTTTGAAAACATAGTGTTGTTTACAAAAAGCTTAAAAGAATGAATAAAAAATGCAAATTAAACCAAACAGAAGGTTGTTTTTAAGAACATGTGCACCTATAAATCTGACGAAGACTAGATAACAATCTGGAAAATTGACAAAATCTGAATTTGAGTTGACTGGGACTGATTCGACACCTTGGGCGAATCAGTTCTAGGTCTTGGTTTTTTTGCACAGAAATTGTTTTCTATCAACCAGGAACCAATATTTGCATCTAACTCAAAACTACATCTCAGGAGGGACTCATTGACCATGCATGGTGAATCAATCCACTTTCAAATTTCTGCAACATGAAATCTTTCTTCTGCACCTTAACACCTGCACAACAATTTTTGACAGAAACCCGAATCAGGATCTTAGAAAATTCCTACAAAAAAGCTTAAAATTGTTTTTCTAATGGAGGGTTTTCCTTGGTCAAACCCCTAGTTGGGTTATTAAACCTTTAATGTAGAAAAATATGAATAAAAACCTAGCCTTAGATGTGTTAAAGACTAGGAAAATTTGAAGTATGACAAAAGCCCTATTCTATTGTGCTAGAATAAGAAATGCAAAGATGATTTGTGTGATGAAAGATATGAACCCTAGAAACCTTACAACACATCAAAAATAGAAATGAAATGACATGCAAATGAAAAATAAAAAAAATGCAAACCTTAATCTAAAGATAGAGTGAAAATGGAAGATGGAATCACTTTGAAACCAAGTCTTCGGTATGATTTGATGGCTAGTTGCATCTACTTAACCTAGATTTCTTCATGATTCACCATAGGAATCTATCATCAACCATTTTCAATTTTGAATCTTGACCTAAAGAGTGAGATTCAAGACCTACGAAAACCCTAGTTTGCTGCCCTAAAACTTTATCTTTTGCTAATGAGACTTGTTGTAGAAGACTTGAATTTTGAAATTGCTTTAGTGAAATGACTAAAATATGTGTGAAATGAATTAAAATGAGTATTTATAAGCCACAAAACCTAATTTTCCTATTATTTAGACCTAAAAGGCTAACATTCATCAAAACTTTAAGTTAAATTAATCAAATTCCCACTTAAAATTGAGTTTTCCCTCAAAAGGGACTCATTGGCCACCCTTTGAAAATGGGTCCCACTAGAGGGGAATCATTCACCCAAGGTGGTGAATGGGTCCCATTAGTAATTTTTGAAGGTGGGTTTTTGAGATATGAAAGAATTAAGTGTTGTTTGTCGGGTTTTAGGTGATTTCTCAAGTGAAATGGGACTCTAGATAAAAAATAATGGGTCTTAGGGGCCTATATATGCTGTTTTGAAAGATAAATGATGCAAAGGGACTCAAAAGTGGGTCAAATTACACATGAAATTGTCTCCTTTATCGAGAGGGTCTAATTTTCTATGGTGCAATGGGCACACAAAATCTCACATTCCTTTTTATGTGTAATGTATAAAAAGAGAAGGTGTTGATGTACATTTTTACTCATTTATTTATTCATAATTCAACTTCAAATTCCTCCACCATTACCTTTCTTCATGTTAGTGAATGAAATGGCTCAAGAAAAATATGCTTAGACAATTGACTCTTGACATAGATTTAGCACTAGCAAAAATCTGCTAATAGCTCCGAACATACCACAACTGCATTTGTGACTTTTCTCTAAATTTATTCAAGGTATAGCTCCCTCACCTGATTTTCAATGAATTTATCTTTAATCTAATGAATACGAGTATGATTTTAACCAAAAAGTAGGAAAGGTGACTAACGCTAGTTCATAAATATGAAGCCGACGTGGAAAGTGTAAATCAAACCATATATGACCAACACAAAGATTGCAAACCTATGATCATCCAATCAAAGAGATAAAATTAGACTACAATAAATGAATAATATACAACTTATCTTTCAAAGAAGACACAACTATATCATACGCCTAATGCCAAGATTAGCATAGCTAGTATCATTAAATTCATAACACACAGATTATAAATAATTAGAGTTTGAAATAAATTCTAATCCCTCTTGATAACACCACCAAGTGTATGTTCAAAGGAAAAGAGTCCCTTCTTTTACATTTTCAAATTTATAGCGAAGGCAAACCACTGGATAGTCACCAGAACCATTACTAAATTAGTGGTCTTCTTGTTTTTCCAACACTTCTTTAGAATTACTAAATCAATTGAAAGAATCAATCTTGGCAGAGGATTAGACATCGGCAAAGAAAAATTGATCATGATCATACCAATAGCTGTCAAATGACCTTTCACACAACCAAACAATTAATGTAACATCTAGGAATATCAAACAACAACATGCATATGTTACTTGATGGGAAATTGTAATTTAAACTAGCTCAAATTAGCCATAAATAGGGACTAAATTACCATCCAATCAAACTTAGGAGAATGCACCAATGTCTAACCAATCTTCTATAAATTCAATTAGCATCACCTTTCTTCATCAATTAATAGCATCAAACATGGTGAGTTCTCAGAGCCACGATAATTATTCCAATGACTAATTTTTCTTGGAAGATATTGAATGCAATCCACTATTTAGGCATATATCAAACCAGCTGAAAGAGGTTTTCATGGTGTAGAGCGAGATAGAGGAAGTGCTCTACCACATTCTGGGTGAGGCATTTCTAAGCCAAGCCCATGTACACAACATAGCTATGGTAGAGCATTTCATATATACTGTCATTAGGACTTCTAGTCATTGCGATTGGGGTGTGAGAGCACTGGAGCACCTGGAAAAAGCCCAAATTTCATCATTGAGTCAATGTGGTGATCCACAAGCTTAGCCACTACCCTCAGAATGGATTGATAGTTGATGCCATCTACATTGCATCAACCCTTTAGGATGAGACTTTAGAGGAAGTTGTGGCTCTTCTACACACAAGATTCGTAAGGAATGATATGGGATTTTCTGCATAATTCCTCTAGTTGCATGAGAATCTATTGTCACCAGCTCAAGTTGAACACCTGCAGACTAATACTGAGGGAATTCATGTCCTAATGTTTGCTCTGTGTACTTGAGAGGAAATACCTCCTTTTGTCTTTTTGTCTATGACATGAACTTTTTTAGTCGAATCAAACAATTTTGTAATGCCAATGCAATGCCAAAAATGTTTATATATATATGAATAAAATATTTCTTTTGGTATCATCGTCTTTGTATGCATGGCTTCATTGGTTTCCTATTCATATCGTACTTGAAAATCCTTTTTTTTTTTTGTATAATGTACTGGTTAGGTGAATTAGGCTTGTTGTTATCACATAAATCACTAAAAACCTTCTAGGTGGTGAAATGGGTAGTTTAGATAACCTAGTAAAACCTTGCCCAGGTTTCAAACAGTCTAAAGAATACTGCCTAAAGGTATGACTTGTGGGTTAATTTTCTAGGTTTAATGCATGATGACTCATCAATTGGGTTATCAACATACATACACCCACCTTAGAAGGAGAGGTAAGCTCAAATATGGCAAGGAAACACTGCCTAGTGAGAAAAAAACAATGCAAGTGGAATAATGAGAAGTTTGAAGAACAAACAAAAACCCCGCTCGAGTTCAAGGAAGACAACAAAAGGCTTCCCAAAGACAAGTTTAACTAATCGACTTAAGTGAAAGGAAAATATAGTTAGGAAAATAGAAAGGGGGTGGTCACATTTATGGGTAACACTTCCTTCTAAAATTTTTTAGAACAAGGCAATCCCCTTATTCTTCCTTTACTTTACAAAACTAGTGAGCAAATCAATATTCCTTGTCCCATGAAATTATTATCATCCATTAATATGCATTAAGATAAGCTTTAAAATACAAGACCGTATGTGTAAAAAATAATATAAAATTCCTTTGATCCCTTCATGCATGTACTCTTCCTTTATGAAGTATATGCATTCATACAATTCTTATATATATCTTTGTAGTGAAAAAAAAGTATCCCTTTTCCAGACTTAATTTTGGAATAAGTAATATAAAATTGAGCCTAATGTTGCCTTGATTTAGTGTTGTAATGTGTTTTACACATTCACATTAAGTTTATGGACCTCTTAAACTAAATGGAACTAATTGTGCCTTATTTATGGTGTTGTAAAGTGTTTCTTTACACTTTTACACTAATCTAGGGCTTTATTAATTAATTTATCTTCTTTGTACTTTAATTAGTTCTATTTTGCATCCACAAGCCTTATTAAATACATTTTTCTTAGGATAAAATTGAAACTTAGAAAATAACCAATCATAATTCAATGTTTTGGGTCATGTTTTCCAGATTTGGTGATTTGGGACTCATACACCACCTTGGGCATATGAGTCCTACCTAGGTCTTGGGACTTGATTTTAATTTGCACATTGAACAAGAAACTACTAGAAATTTGTCTCTAGTTTTAGCTACCGGGACTTATATGCCACAACTGGTGTATGATTCCCACTTTAACCAGGACCTATTTCAAATCAAGTTCTTGAAATGATTTTATTATCCTAGATATGATGTTTCCTTGTAGTTTTGTACTTTCAAGAATTTTGGTATAAACAAGTATAAATACAAGGTTATTTCACACATTTTCTCCTAGTTACAAGACCTAGCAATCTTAAGTTAAGCATCCCAAGACTTCACAAGAGTAATATAGAGCACTCAAGAGCATTCAAGGTCAGATTTGAAGAAGAATATTGTAGAAATTTGAGATCCATTATCATCTCAAAGGAATAATGCATCAAACATGTTGTTGAGCTACTATTGTGATGTAGCATTCATGATCTAAGTTAATCATTATTCCACATCTAATTCAAGATCAAGATCTACATTCTTCATTGCCAATTCATGTTAGATTGCAATTTTACATTCCAAGACATCATTCAAGGTATCATTGTTCTTGTTTCATGTTTCATTGTTTCATCATAAGGTTTAATTACCTAAATGGGGTTTGACCAAGGCAAGCCCCTATTGCCTAACAATGATCAACAAGTTTTTCTCTCCCTAGATGTGTGATCACAGATCTAGGTAGTTTAGAGGTTGGAGATACTTTAAAGAGAAAGTTGTAAGATTGAAGAAAGTTTTCAAGGTTGTCACAAGATTGTCATCTTCACAGAAAGTCGCCTATAGGAAAAAATTCAAGCTTTCAGACTTAGAGTTCTGGCAAGAGGGAAGCTACAATAGATCACTAGAGGATACCGGAGTTTCAGCCAAACCCTAACATTGAGACTAAATTTCCACCTTGGGCATATCAGTCCCAGTACATCACTTTTGCCAGCTTTTAGAAGATTCATATCAATCACTGTGAAATTCTAGTTTTTGCCCAGAAACCCTAGTCTAGGACTAAATCGCCTAGTTTGGCATATGAGTCCCAATGAGCATTAAAAGTCACAATTTTAGGGTTTTGGAGCTTGTTTTGATCACATCTTTCTTCTAGGTAACTTTCTATTTCCTTCTCCTTTATCAGTCTGATTTTAGGTTCTTAATCCTCTAGGTTTCATAGCTAGATTGGCACATTGCTTTCATTCCATTTCTTTCTAAGAATTTTCTTAGTGGTGAACCCCCTTTAGTCTTTAATCACACCCCTAGGACACCTTATGGAAGATCTTTTTTCCTAATTCCATCCTTAGATTGAGATCTCTAGGATTTCCTTGGATGAAATTGGAAGGAAATTAGTGGAGGAACCCTAATCCCCCTTTAGTTCCATCTCCCAAAACATAGAACCAAAATTTTCTTTAATTCAATCTTATCATCCACATTTTCTTTGTATGGTATCTTTCCTTAGCCAAAGAATGAAAAGATATCCAAATCATGAATTCTCTTCCCCTTACAAGAATGCAATAGTAAACAATTACTCATCCTCTACTTTTCCCTTACTATGGATATTTTACAAGCATATACATATTTCCTGCCCCTAAACTTTGAAAAGCATCCAAGTGTATATTCTTTATTTTAATTCTCCTTTCCAATACAAGTTCACACATAGTAGGTTGATAAAGTTCTCTAACTTATGCAAGAATACTTTCATCTATTGAAGATAAACTTGGGAAAACAAAATACCTAGAAAATATTTTATACTTTGAATGAATTTTCCCTTTGACTGAATATTTCAAAAATATGTGCAAGAACCTTGTAGCCATAGAAGCATATCTTTAATAATTTCAATGATAGAGCCACCATTTTGAATACACAATTTACTCTTCAATGTTAAAATATGTTATTAAGCTCAATCCACCACCAAAGTCTTCATACTCAAATGAATTTATATCATTTATAACCAAAACTTTTCACATCCTATGGATATATTCTTGCAACCCTAAATTCTAGGGGATAACATAACACCTAGATCCAAGGATCAAGTTGATCTAGAAAAAATACTAAACATATGATTGAAACAAGAATAAGAGAAGATCAATTCATCGTGACTAGACACTATCTCCTACACTTTGAACTCTACAAAACTTAGAAAGGTGATCCTAACAAAGACCTTAAAGAATAATATAGATCTTCAAGAGAGAATTCTATAAACATAATACTATGTCCAACTAGCATAGTGCATAAACTTTAATTATTATCACTAACCCTTTGTATGTGAAGATGTTAAACATGCATATGATTGATAAATTAATTGATGTATGAGCAATAGATTTACTATTTAACAGATGTATCTATGATCCTTTGTACCTTGAAAACATTTTAAATATAATTGCACTCAGTCCTACTGTCTCTAGTAGAGTGCACATTTGATTGTATTTATTAATTAATTGAAAATAAACGATAAAGGCATTTTGAATTTTCAATTAATTAATAAATACAGCCAAATGTACATCTTGTTGACTGTATAGACGTCGCCCTTTTATGGTGGCCACTTGTTTTTCACTAACTAACTTGACTTCTCTACAATCTCCTACTTTTACTACTCAAATGAATCAAATTAATAATTTAAATTAAAAGCTAATCCTAACCATAAATGAGACCTAAAAATCCGCCCATCGCGAGTGTATTTTCACTGTTTGGAGTTAATAGGAGAGTGTATTTTCACTGTTTGGAGTTAATAGGAGAGACGATATTTCCACAATATAATACTTGTTGTAACATCAACTTCTTTTCAGATATTCACGATGAAGAAAAATATTGCACTTCAAATCTGCGGGTCTGTAGTCGACACAATTTCCACAAGTAACTTGGACTCAGTGAGTGCTGTTATAATTAAAACGCACAATCTTTTATGGTGGTCACTTGTTTTTCACCGACTAACTTGACTTCTCTGTACAATCTTTTCTACTTTCTACTTTTACAACGCTCGTCTCACGACGGACTTCATTTACTTTGGCAAGTCTAGTGAATACATGACTTCTCATAGTCAAGTCGTTCTCAACTTTTATAACGTACGTTTCACATTGTTCACCCCCACTCAAACCTTCATTTATATTTGTTTTCCCTTCCATTGTACAATCTTTTAACGCACGTCTCACGGCTGCCTTCGTTTAGTTGGCAAGTTTAATGGATTGATGAGATTCCAACCTAATTTATGATGACTGGATTTCAAATCTGCTGGTCTGTACTCCACACAATTTTCACGAGTACCCATCGCTCCATAAAAGAGTGTACGTTTTAATTATAACCGCACTCACTGGAATCGAAATTTCTTTATTGCAGCGGTCGTTACACTGCTGATTACTTGTGGAAATTGTGTCGACTACACACCCAACAGATTTGAAGTCCAATATTTTTCTGAAAAGTTGTTGATGTTACAAGCATTGTATCGTCGAAATATCGTCTCTCTTATTAACTCCAAACAGTGAAAATACACAAGCGATGGGCGAATTTTTAGGCTCCATTTATAGTTAGGATTAGCTTTTAATTTAAATTATTAATTTGATTCATTTGAATAATAAAAGTGTCTTTACATAATACGTATAAGGCATTCCTTCTAAGAAAGGGAGTGGTAAATCAATGGTGTAGACTGTTGAAGAATGGACGTAAGTGGATGAAAATCATACTGAAAGTTCGTCATTGTCAGTTTCTTCTACGAAACACAAAGAATATGAACAAAACCACCTTGTGTTATAAGCATGGAGATCCATTTGATCTGCAATTGGACGGCACAAGATCTTTTTCAATTTGGTACCCTGCATGAGATCGTGTTAAACAAGTGAATCGCAGCCGTTAACCCCCTCTACGCTAATTCTTATTGTTTCCTTGGAAATTAAGCTATAACACTTATGGTTATTTATTTTTCAAGATGGAAACGTCTGCATCGTGTTTGAGCACTTCTACTCTTCTCGAAATATTTTGTCTGGGCTTAGGATTTTCGTTGCCACGGAAGGATTTAGCCAAAAATTTGAACAATTAAAAAATTATATAGAATCATGTTAAAGCTTGAAATTCAAAGGAACAAAGCATCTAAACAATTAGACAATGGACATATGGACGAAAAATTATTTAAACGATTAGATACACTTTGATGGGCGTTGCAAATGAATTTGGTGTGAAGTCTCATCAAAACTTCGTTTACTGCTACTAATGGATTTGGCCTAAATCGTCTTCATACAATTTTACAGCCACCTCATATCCAATAAATAAAATCTTAAATTGGCTTACTTAAATAGAGCACATATAATTTATTATAATACTTGACATTTGTCGAAGCAATATCATCGAAGTTAATAGATATATTCAAATAGGACTTACAAGCAAATTTAGCATGGAGGAGGTTAAATGTCATCATATCCCATTTCATATGCACATTTATAGTCACAAGCTACCATATCAAAATATAAATTTGGACAATGAAGTTAAAGCTTGGAGAATTTTTTTTATATTGAACATCGACAAGGACAGTTATCTATAGTAGTACATATCATCCTGGTCTATCATCCTAGTCTGATGCACGTTAAATGCCATCTCTTCTCATTTTATAAATGTTTTGTAATTGTGGGCGGATTGAATATCCACTAAGGTGTAGGTTGTTGTGATAGATTATATATGTGTTTATACTAGTTTAGTATAGCATATTCACAGATGTAGGTGGAAATGGGTAATAGTCAATGAATTAAAAACCTTCACACAAGTTGTCATTGCCACATGTATGTTTGTCCATGTATGGAGCTACATTTCTAGTAGACAAGTTTGGTATGAAGGAGACATTACATCGTTGATCCATTTGTTTATGTTCTTGTGAGTTTGTAATGGACATGAAATGGTTGTGTAAAATGAATGGTGTGCTTTAGTTTGGAATGGGCGAGTTCTAGAAAAACTGGATGAAGATGACGAGATTTGAAATATTTAAATATGTTGACATGAAATAAATTAAATGCATTAAGAGAACCTAAGATTGAAGGGGTGATGATTGGATTTTGGATTTAAATTAATGGATGGAGATTTTACTCCTAAACTAAAATCAAAATCTTTATGTATAAGTTGATTAATATGGATTTTTTACTTAAGATAGGTTGTGCCTAAGGGAGGATGTGCTAGATTAATCTATCTATTTCTAGCTCAAGAAAGTATTCATTTAGTGATGGTATGGAATTACTAACTTGATATATAGGTTAGGTCCTCAAGAAAGTATTGATTTAATGATGGTATAGAACTAAGATCTTGATTTAAGTCTAATATTTGATAAGATAGTACATAGATGTTGGGTTTTGATTAATGATGGAAATTTAGATTTTGGAAGAAAATTATGATATGGATTAGGAAATGTGATTAAAGTGATAGGTGGATAATCTTTTGGTATGATTTAAAATAAAAGTTTGATTTTGGTCTATGGTAGGTGATCTTGGATAATGGACCTATAAATGATAAAGATGAATAAAAGTTATGTGTAAAGGTTTAGATGAGGTATGTTTTAGTGAATTTTTGAGCAACCAATGGATGAAATCTGAAGGATTTTAAATATCTACAATGGCCAAATGCTTTGGATGACAACTTGATTCAAACTTATGAGAGTTTTCAAATATTGAAGTAGAGATGAAGTGAAACAAGTGTAGATGCACTAAAAGATATCATGGATGCACAAAAATAGGGCTTTAATAATAATTACCCATACAAAGTGCAATTACTAAAATGGTCTAGGGATGCTGATTTGAAGTTCATTTGCAATATTTTATAGTTTTTTTGGTGTAAATGGATTGTTATGCGCAAAAACCTAAAGTTTTTTTCAGATGTGCTAATCTAGGATTAAAATATTTTTCAAAATTTAATCTTGCTACTTTAAAGCCAAATTTGAATCGATAAAGATAGATGTTTGCATAAGTTTTGGACTTTGTGTGTTTTGGCTTTTAAGTCATTCACTAGTTTCAAAAAGAAGACACTTCCAACATAATAATAGCCAATATTATTTAGTTCAGAGTTTCAATCCATATAATCCCCTAGCTATATAGCCTTTGAGTAGTGGACTCATGTTAATGACCATGAGTTATAGGAACAAAATCCTCTCCTATAACCAAACAAATGGGAGGACTACAAATGCTTTCCCATGGTCTAGAATTGTCACATCCTACTGGGTACAATATGAGTATATTATCAAGGTGATCCACATGTAGATCATTATAATGCAAGATGGTTGATGTTTCCTGAACCATTGATTTTTGGTTCCCTATGGACTTCTCCTGCTCTTCTAGGGTTTTCCACCTAAAAGGAGAGAGATAGGGGCAAAAATGCTAATGGTTCATTCAAATTATGTTATGTGTAATGTTTTCTAACCTAAATGAACTAAGCTAGATGCAACTAACTAATTTAGATGAATGAATATGAATGCAAAAGTGAGATTTAAACTATGTTTGAAAACACATTATGTAATGCAACAATGAACTAAATGAAGAAAGTATGTAGAACAAAAAAAAAGGGATGAATCTGAGTGCACCTGGATGAAGTTTGATGAATATGGAATGTTGTTGATGCTGGTTAAAATCACTAAATTATCACACTAGGACTCATTCGCCCAGGGTGGCGAATTAGTCCTCCTCCTGGTGAAAAATTGTTAGAAATAAGTTTCTGTCTGTCGAGATCCAAAATCTGACAAAATTTAAATTTTTAGTCCTAAGGTGGGATTCATTTGCCACTGATGGTGAATCAGTCCTCTCCCAATTTTTTAAAAAATCAGGAGACAACTTTGTAACACCAAATCTAGAAATCACTACTTGTCAGGTTGCCAAAGTCAATTTTGTAGGAAATGAATAGAAAACCTTCTCCAAGCTTGAAATAGACTTGAGTTGACTTGTAAACCAATCTTCAACAACAAAATTTTTGTTAAACCTGCATACATCAGTCTTCAAACACACATGCAATAGGGGAAAAATGGTTGAGGGTTAGAAAATAGGGGTTTGCCTTGGTCAAACCCCACTTTTGGTAATCAAACCCTTAATAAAATAATGAAATGAAAAGGAATGATAAACTAACAACATGCAAATGCTATCAACTTACCAAACCCTTGATGATGCAAGTCTAATGAAATGTCAATAGTTGCTTCAAAGTGCTTGAATAATGCTTGAATTGATGTTATAAGATGCTAAAATTCTTAAGATTGCTTGAATGGATTAGGAGATTATGGGAGAGATGTAAAATGAGGTGAAAATAACATATTTATACACACTTGTGCCTTAGTTAATCGTTCATACCTCATCACAGGCCGACATCAAGTGTTTTTGAATAAAAACCCAAAAATAAAATTTAAAAAGTTTGAATTTGGGGCCAAGGGGGACTCATTCGCCACCCATGGCAAATGAGTCCCACCTAGGACCTAAAAATGTGTGTCAATAAATATGTTGTATTTAATGTTATTTGTCAGGATAATATTAAAAAATACACTTAATTAAAGCATATGAGGGAATAAAGGGGTCAAATAAGTCATAAGAAGGAGATAAATAGTGAAGATTTTCCTAGGATAGCATGAAAGTTTCTTACAAGACTTTACAACATTGCAAATAAGACTTAATGATGAATAAAAAGGTGAATTTTTAGGTAAATTGTAATAAATAGAGTCTAGAAGAATGTAGAAATGTTTTACAACACTTCATCTTCACAGCACCTTCACAAGATGTCATTCTAATGCATGTTCAATCCATGTTACAACATAAAATCAAAGAAAAATATATCTAATACCATGAAACAAGACCTAAAATGCCAAGAAAATGGCAAGGGGTTTTCTACGACACATTTAGTGCCCACTTTAGTGAGAGGATGAACTTGCTTCAAACTCACACTAAAGTAGCCATGAACATCGAGGGGAGGGTTCAAATGTACTTATGTTAGCAAGATGGAATGGCAACAATCAAGAGGGATGATCAAGCCTCCAAGATGAAGATCCCATGGAAAACTAAACATAAGAAAAAAGGAACACACAAGTGTTGAAATGAATTGGATGAAAATTCGATCAACAATCCAACTAGTTGGGAATTAGATCTAGGCTGATTATTTGAAAAAAGATAATGCGTAATCACTCTGGAGTGACAAAACACATAATGTTCTGTCAGGTGAGAAGGCCCAAATGTACTCACTCTGAAGACATAGAAATAGTTGTCCATGGGGTGAGAAAGCCCAAAAAGGTAAGATACATATGCTAGTTGGTATGCACTCACAAACACAAAGGTGGCTATGGGGAAAAGGCATGCTGCTAGGTGGGCTTCCCACTCAACCATTTTAAAGTTATACCTACTGATAACTTTAACAAGGTGCCACAAGGAAAATTCCATGAACAAAAAGGAAGGTGTAAGAGAGGGGGACTACTACGTGCAAGACCTTAGGTCACAGACGGTCAAGATGCAAGAGGCTGCCCTAACTTACTTGAAGCTAAGTGAAATTTTTAGGGTATGAGGATGAGAATGATGAGGACTTTTAGGCCCTATGATCACTCTATAATCCTGAGTTTCAATGCAGGGCTAGGTGACCAATTTTTAGGTCCAAACCTATGCCTCAACGAGCTCTCTACCCAAGGACGTTAGCACAAAATCTAGATGACAGTGTGGCACACTAGTGTCTCAAAAGCGTGTTGTAGTCCATACATTTAGACAATAGTCGAGACAAGGTTAATCACACCAAAATGACTAACAACCTAACTATTTAACTAAAAGTCCATAATGATATAACTAAATAGATTAAGTAATCTCTAATATTATAAAGTAAATAAGCAAGAGTGATAAAGATGAGGAGAATCTCACCAATGAACTCGTTCACCAATTGATTCTGTGAGAGCTCGCACGCCTACACACAATAATAAGGGAAAATGTTGGGGGGTTGTATAGGGACAAGCCTCAGTCAAACCCCTATTAAGGTGTTTCCACCTCCATGGAAAACCAAAGAAATGAAATAAAGAATTAATACATAAAGAAATAAAATAAGCACTACAAAATAGTACTATGCTACTCAACCAAGTGATAGAGGAGAGGGGAGGGAAGCTTACCACCTCCACCAAGAGCACTCAAGGCTGCTTGGGAGAGAAATGAGAGGAACTCAAGCCTCTGCTGCAATGATGTGGCCCCAAATGTGCTCTACCAAAAGTGATGGAGTGTGATATTGTTGCAATGGGATGCTTGGAATGCTTGAAGTGAGTGAAAGTGGGCTTGTGAGAGTGCAAGTATGAGAGCTTGATGTGATCAATATTTCTTCCAACCTCCTCATGCAAGTTCAAAGATTGAATCTGAAGGAATGAGGAAGAAAATGGCCATATTTGGGTCGGGTGGCCAAAGGAAGCGTTATAACTTTGCTGCCAATGGGAAGAGTAACACCTCTGCTAGCTTAGTTGTAGGAATCTTCCAAGTATGTAAGTGCATCGCATGGACATCTACACACTACGCGGGATTCCTTACAGAAACACCTCCACCAACACACAAAATAGGCTCCACGTGGACCACCAACAACAAGCTTAAGTAAATTTAAGCCTTCGACTTTGCTTTTCTAAAGTGTATAAAGGAAAAAAGGGGAATTGGGCCTAGAGTGAAAAATCACTCTTATACATTTTTCCCCCACTTTAGTGAGCATGAGTACTGATGAGTGTTCGGTAAAGTAGATCAAGAAGAGATTAGGGTTATAAAAGTATACCTAAACCATCGAGGATGCAGTACTCGGTCTGGTGTACCTGAAGGTGTAGGAGATGTGAAGGACTTTATAGTTGCTTCGAACTATGAAGGTGGAACAAAGCATCTTACGAGCCCACGGACCTGCAAGGAGGCAACCCCCAAGATCTCTCACATGGAGGAAGCCCCAAGGAAGTCGACTCCGCAGAGTTAAGATTCAGTTTCATGTCTACCCATAGATAGAACATGTCTAAAGTGGCGACACATCTACTCGCAGATAGAACATGTCTAAAGTGGTGACACGTCTACCTGCAGATAGAACATGTCTAAAGCGGTGACATGTCTACCCATAGATAGAACATATCTTAAGTGGTGACACGTCTACCCACAAATAGAATGTGTCTAAAGCGGTGATACATCTACCCACAGATAGAATGTGTCTAAGGCGGTGATATGTCTACCTGTAGATAGAGCATGTCTAAAAGTGGTCATTCATGCAGACCAAAAGAATTTCAAAGGGGTCCCTTGAGAACCC
>VDFB02000003.1:358714630-358818505 GCA_007258455.2 Sequoia sempervirens | reverse complement strand
AGGAAATTTTTTTTTCTTTACTTTTACGAGAAGGAGAGGGATCTGTTATGGGCTTCTCCTCTTTCATCGGGGAAGAAGGGACTAAGAATACAACCTTCTCTTTTCCTTTGTGGGAAAGAGAAGGGGCTGGTGTGGACTTCTCTTTCTCTCTTGGAGAAGGAGTAGTCATAAGCATGGGCTCCTTCTTCTCTTCTCAGGAAGAGGAGGTGACTAATTTTTTGTTGCAGCAAGGGTCAACTTTGGCTCCTCTTTGCCCCCAGTTTTATACTTCTCATAGTTCTTGTAAAGTAGGTCCATTCTTGGAGGAAGCAGACCAACCAGGGAGGGCCAAAAGTGATCTAGTGAATATCCACCATGAGATACCAAAGGTTGATATTCGGTATCATGCACTACATGCACGACACCCTCATGGGAAAAATTTAACACTTATAAATAATGGATGCGATCCCATTCATAGAAGCCAACCAAGGAATGCCTAGCTTCACTCTAAATAGGTTTGACTCTGGGATAATGCCAAAGACCATGTCAAAAGTCCTAGGTCCAACCAAGATGGATAAAGTGATCGAATCATAAGGTTTAAGACCCATATCATCATGGGTATGAATGGTAGATTTTGTTTCTCCATACTTTCTTTTTGCAATGAGTTCAATACTAATGTTTCTTTGGTAATAATATTCACACAGCTCGTGGGGTCTATCATGACTCCTGTCATAATGTTAACATTGATGCGAGTGGGAATGTAAAGAGGTGAAGGCTTGTTGTTTAAGGGTAGATCTTGTGTTGTAAATGTAATATCTAATGAAATGGGCACGGGTGGAACAATAGAAGTTGGTGTGACCATATTAACATAAGCCTCATGCTATGAAACATAATCAATGGGATCAATAATCATGTTAGCAGAGTGTGACAAAAATGGGTCTATGTATATCTACAATTCACTATTTTCTTTCACCACTGATTTGTTAGTGTTTTGTTTATTCCCATCGATACGAATGCTACCGTCCTCGATGCGGTCTTGTATTTCATGACTCAACCGCATGCAACATCTAGTATCATTTCCATTAACACGATGGTACTAACAATAAGCACTCCCATTGTAACAATTAGGATAGGGTTCCCTAATAGGCTTAGGGATTGACAACGTTATGATTTTATCTTTTAATAGCTTTTGCAAGATGGAAGTATAAAATTTAGAAAAATTTATAAATTTTTGGTTGCATTTGAGGTTGTTGTCATTGACAGCGGCTACTACATTCACAACAGCTTTTCCCTTTCCAGAGATTGAAATGATGGATTTCACTTCATAACGAGAGCACGAGGAAGATCCCTCGAACTGAGAAATTGTCTGTTGATACTCTTGTAAAGTTGAACACAAGTGCACGAAAGAAGGGTATTTCATCAAGGCGAACTTCTCTTTCCAAGGCCTTTGTAAGTTTCCTATGAATACCTTATGTACATCAGAATCGGGGAGCTAATACGAGATTTTTCAAAGAAGTGCTTGATAATGCGCTATGAAATCAGTGATCTTCTCATTGTCTCCTTTCTTACATCGAACGAGATCTGAGAAGGTTATCTTCAGCTCGATGTTTGCTTGGAATTGTCTAAGGAATTGATTAACAAGTTGGTTGAATGAGAAAATAGAATTATCAGGCAAGGAATAGTACCACTCGAGTGATATATCCTTGAGAGATTGGGGAAATAGTTTAGCCACCAAGGCATCATGATGGAAGAAGTTGATGCAAAGAGTGTTAAAGGAAGAAACATTTGTCTACATATCCCCCTTACCACCAAACTTCTCAAATTTTGGAATCTCCATTCCCTGAGGGAAGGGAGTGTTTAAGATGGCAACCAAAAATGGGCTATGTCAAAAAACAAACGCTAGAAAATAGGTTGGGCAGAGGCTTGGGAAAGGCTCGCTAACTGACTTTGCATCTTACTCATATTCTAAAGTAGAGTATTTAGAATGGGGTGGTTAGAAGATAAAGGGCTAGAGGAACCTCCTCGAGAACCACCGCTAATTTCGCCTCTAGAACCACCACCGGTGTGACTTCCGCTAGAGCCACTGCCACCAATAGGGCCACCGCTAGAACCACCACCATGACCTCTACTAGAACCACAACCACTAGCACTGCCTCCACTACCAAAGCCTCCACCACCTATTATGCCAATACCTTCACCATCGAAGGTGACAGAAGGGGTAAAGTTAAAGCCCAACGGTACCTTATTCACCTTGATAGTTTCCAGTTGTTCAAAGATGAAAGGGATACTAATGGAAGGGACCGCATCGGCCATGTAGACAGAGGTGGGAGGCATTGATACTCCTAGTTGTTCTTCATGTTCTTCGAAGGTGAATCCTTGTGCAAAGCCAGAGTTGCTCGAAGGAGCACATGCTTTGGCAATACTGAAGAGACTACTTAGAAGCTTCACACCTGTTCAATCTTTTTTCATCATATTTCTTAACTCACTGTCAACCCGAGCAGCTCTAGCCATCTTCATATTTCTTTCAAAATGATCTCTAAGGTCACCCAACCCCCTTGTAAGGGGAGACACATACTCAATAGGAATTTGAACGGCCTCATGCTTGTCCACCAATGATGGCATGGGGGACACAGGAGGACTGGGGATGTGATCAGTTTCGTCAGTGAATCATATCTCACCCCTCGACACCCACTCCTGCATAGCCAAACCAATGGCAAGACTAGAGAAGAGACCTATAGAGAGACCAAGCGAGACCTCCATTCTATCCATCGAGAGGTGTTGTACACTTCTCCTTATGATATGGACATAAATTGTGGATTGGGTTATGATGCTCATAAACTTTCACAATTCTCGAGAACACAAAAATCATGAATCAACTGAGGGAAGCCTCGACACCAACAAATGAATAGACATTGGTTCACATCAGGTTCACCAAAAATGTAAGAGAGGGGGACCACCGCATGCAAGACCCCAGGTCAAGGAGGGTCAAGATGTGAGAGGCTACCCTAAATTACCTCAGCTATGTGAAATGTTTAGGGTATGACGATGAGAATGATGAGGATTTTTAGGCCCTATGATCAATCTACAATCTGAAGTTTCAATGTAGGGCTAGGAAAGCCATCTTTTAGGTCCAACTCTACACCTCAGAGAGCTCTCTGACAGAGGATGTTAGCGTGGACTTTGGACGAAAGCACGATGCACTAGCATCTAGAAAGTGCATTCTAGTTCATACAGTTAGACAATAGCCGAGATAGGGTTAAACACACCAAAACAACTAACAGCCTAGCTATTTAACTAAAAGGAAAGAATGATATAACTAAATAGATTAAGGTAATCTCTAATATTGTAAAGTAAATAAGCAAGAGTGATAAAGATGAGGTGAATCTCACCAATGAAATCGTTCACCAGTTGATTCTCTGAGAGCTTGCACACCTACACACAACAAGAAGGGAAAAATTTGGGGACCTATATAGGGGCTTGCCTCAATCAAACCCCTGTTTAGGTGTTTCCACCTCCATGGAAAACCAAAGAAATGAGATAAAAAAGTAATATGTAAAGAAAGAAAATAAGCACTACAAAATAGTACTCTGCTACTCAACCAAGTGATAGAGTAGAGGAGAGGGAAGCTTACCGGCTCCACCAAGAGCACTCAAGGCTACTTGGGGGAGAAATGAGAGGAACTCAAGCCTCTGCTGCAATGGCATGGTCCAAAACATGATCTACCAAAGTGATGGAGTGTGATATTGCTGCAATGGGATGCTTGGAATTCTTGAAGTGAGTGAAAATGGGCTTGTGAGAGTGCAAGTATGAGAGCTTGATGTGATCAAGATTTCTTCCAACCTCCTCTTGCAAGTTCAAAGACTGAATATGAAGGAATGAGGAAAACAGTGACCATATTCAGATTGGGTGGCTGAAGGAGGCATTAAAACTTCACTGGTAATGGGAAGAGTAATGCCTCTATCAGCTCAGCTGTAGGAATCTATCAAGTACGTAAGCATGCTATGTGGAAATCTATGCACCACACGGGCATCTTTGACAGAAACGCCTCCATTGACACACAAAATAGGCTCCACGTGGACCACCAATAGTGGGCTTAAGTAAATTTAAGCCTCCAAATTTGGTTTTCTAAAGTGTATAAAGGAAAAAAGTGGAATCATGCCTAGGGTACAAATTCGCTCTTATACAGAAGGTACCATAGTCATGCAAGTTGCATTATGCAAGGTGGAAAAAATGAAAAATGTAAAATGAAAATGTAAAGGATGTTCAAAGGAGTCTTGTTCAATTCATGCAAGGTTAGTCACTTAGGGAACATTGTGCCTAATGTCTCCAAAAGAGGACCAATCAAAGAATAGTATATCCACAACTTAGGGGATGCAGTGTGTCACATCAAGCCACCAAGAGGAATGTAATATGCTAAGATAGATCACACTTATGAAGGAAAACATTACTCGCGAGGATGTGTAGAGGATTCTTTTCATACCTATCCATGGTGAGCTCGTTACGTACTCCATTCAATGGGGTACTTGCACTATGCAACATGTACTTGGTGTTAGACACTTGGAGGTTCGACAGTTTGAGATAAATTTATCAGAGTTTGTTGATAGTGTCGATCGTGTTTCCCTTATTGTTTTTGGTTTGATTTTAGGGCTAGTTGTTCCTGATAGGTGAGGCCACTAGTCCCCTATTGGATGGGGGAAATGTATCAAGGAGATGTTTGGGCATGGGACTATATATGCATGGGGTTCATGTCTTCTCACCCTCCTCTATAGAGATATGTATGAGGTTGCATATCAAGGTGGGAAATATATTTCTGTAGGTGTCTCTCTTTTACTTGTATGGTCCAAGGAGCACATTGCAATGATGTGGCCCGATGGTATACAAGATTGTACTAATGGTGATCCATACTCCTATCGTTATGGAGACTTTTTACATTATACCTTGCTTGGGGAGCTTTCGTACTAGCGTCATGTATTCGATGATATGTCAGGTTTTGTATGGAGACCATATATGGATTGTGATGCCTAGCCAAAGGATCAAGAGCAGCTAGTGTATTATTGATAGACCAAATGGTTGATTGGTCACTCTCGCTCTCTTCTACAATTGTTTAATATTCACTATCATCTATCTTCATATGGGAACCCCTATCTGGTTCACCACAACCCATCTCAACACCCGTCTACATAGGAATTTACTTTATTATCTTGCATTTTCTTCCTAACCAGAAGGTTGCACGACTTCCTCCTTGGTTTCCTACTCATGATGCCAATAGGAAATTTTTATTTTGCTTGGCACCCCTTTAGATTCTTGCTTGGAAACTCTTTATTTCTACTTGTTTTTCCATTACTTTTCCATTCTTGGAGTGGCTTTTCAAATTTCCTTGCATTGTAAAGTTATGGAAAACCCATGAAAATATAATAATTTATTTCTTTCTTGTAATTAGTTGATAAAATGAACAATTTGAGAGATGATGCCTGCAAACATGAGTTTTAACTATAATATGATGTTCATCAATGACAAAACATCATATGTCTCTTTGCCCATGATCACCAAAATCAAATTGGATTTTCAAGAAAATGAAAAGAGAAAATGAAATGATAAAATCAAACCGAAATGTTTTTTGGTTGATGTCAATTGCGCTTCGCCCGGGATGCTTGTGCATCACAATTTCTCAATCCAAGCACATAAGAAAATATGAAGAGAAAATTACAAGTGAGAGGAAATAAAATAATTCCTTCAAATGAATTTTTTCTCCCTTTGTGCATTAAAAAAAAATCATCTTTTCCATTTACCACTCAAACCACATAATAGAAGAAATTTCAAGAATAATATTAATTTTTCATTTTTTAAACTTTTATTCCTGTTTTTCATTTTTCATTTTTTTTAATAAAAATGGGTAAAAAATTTATTGAATTTCAGAAAGGTCCATTACAAAGAAAGAAAAGGACCGAAGTCCCCAGAACCATAAATTACATAAGAATAAAATCATCCAACTCTATATCCATCCCTATCTTTCGTAAGAATTCTCTCCAAATCATGGTGAAGCACCCAAGGAACCAACTCCCACTCCTCGATTATCTAGCCAACTAAATGTTAAAAATCCCATTTTTCCAAGCAGTCAGCAACCCTATTCCACTCCCTCAGAATATGAACAAAGGTCACCATTTCCAGCAATGAACTGACCTGCAAAATCTATTGCACAATCATAGCCAACTGTCAACTAACACCCACCAATTTTCATTCAATAAGAAAATTGATCAAGTCCTGGGAGTCAGACTCACATATAATATTTCTCCACCCTAGAGCATGAGCCCTCTCCAAAGCACAAAGAATAGCCATCTCTTCCACAATGTTGATAGTCAGCATCCCCTCATGTATCGAGAAGAAGAAGATCACCGAACCCAAAGAATCCCTACCAATCCCCCCCATACCAGCAAGCCCAGGATTGAGTCGTGAGGATCCACCAGTATTAATCTTTAGAATACCATCAAGAGGGAGCTGCCAACTACCAACCCTATGGATTTTCTACTTTACCTTTCATCCTCTCCTAACACACACAGAAGTCATGGATAACCCCTGAATCCCCAATCTCTCCACCACCTCAATGTCCCTTCTTTCCAAGGGAAAAATCACATCACACTTAGCCTCCACAGTCTCCTGAATCATGCCTAATACTCTTTTCCAAACTTGTTACACAAACTTCTTCTCTCCACGAAAGATACACCGATTATGTTCTAACCAAATCTGCCACAACATGAAGATAGGCCCCACAAACCACACATCCTGCAAGAAGGAAGCCAAAGAAGGATTCCTACCCAAACCATTCCAAAATTTAATCAAAGAGGAAGCATGAACACAAGGGCTCTGCCAAACACCCCACCAAAAGTGCCAAAGATGCATAGTGAAAGGACAACAAAAAAACAAGTGAGTAGAGTCCTTCTTAGAAGCCCCACATAGAAAAAAGGGCCCTGGAAACCTCTCTTCTGAATATTATACCAGGTCAAACACTTATTCCAAGCCAACATCCAGATAAAGTAGTTACACTTTGGCCAGGAGAACTTGTTCCAAACCCTCTTCCACCACTGTGCTTCCTCTCCAACCCTCCTATGAGACAATAACACCTAATATCCAGAAGCAACAGTATATACACCCTTAGGATTAGGAGAACAAGCTAGTACATTTTCATCACCAAGGGAACTACACCACTGACTAGAAAGGATACCTTGCAACTCAGCACAGTCCTCTTGCAAAGCAACATTCGGCCAAGCATCAGGAGACTTCCATCTTGCCACCTCTAGCAACCCACTAGAAGAGAAGGATTTAAAGTCACTCACCCATGACCAAATAGCCTCAAGAAGCCAATGGAAAATATTTAATAGATTAGGAAACTAGGAGATTATGGGGGGAGAGCCATCCCAAGAATCAAACTAGAAATAGACCCAGTCCCCTTTCTACAGATCCAAAATAAGCCCTCCTTAAATAAGAGTAGCCCCTTTCTTGAGAGTATCCCAAATCACCAAGTCTTTCCCCACAAGGGGATATTGAGGGAGATCAAGTAGAGGGATCCCTAATAAATACTTTTGAGGAAGAATCCTGGCCCAAATTTTATCCTATTCAATGAACCATCGCCAATATAGCTTCGTAGCCACAGCCACACCAGTCAAAGCTGACTGTCATAATCCAAGACCACCATACTGCTTTGGGCTATAGACAACCTCTCATCTTACCAGACTCCATTTGGAAGACACCAAAAAACTAGCCCATAAAAAATGTCTTGTAAATGAATCAAACTCCTTCAAAAAATTCACCGAGGCAACCTGGAGCATGCATCTGTAAATGGGAAGTGCTTGCACCATAAACAAGATTAGCTGAACAAGCCCGACAAAGGACACCATCGATGAGTCCAGTGATTAACTTTCACCTAAAACTTATCCAAAATATTTTTCCAACACTCCCTAGGTAGTCTACCAACTGAGATGGGGATACCAAGATAGAGTCAAGGGGAAAGTTCCAATATGAAATCTCAAAGTTTGAGAAATCCTCTATTGAATGGGGCTCAGGGTATTAAAAAAATATAGAAGACTTATCTTCATTAATCAACTAACCTGAGGCAATCGAGTAAACATCCAACACCCTATGAATATTAACAAATTATCTCATTGTATGCTTGCCCATCAGAGCAATGTCATCTACAAACTACAAGTGAGACTGCAGAGGCAAGTTGCCAGCCCACTGCCATCTTTGGATGAGACCAACCTCCATATTTCTTCTAAGCAACCACCCCAAGCCTTCAACAAGGAGAAGAAACAAATAAGGAGATAGGGGATCCCCCTGACAAAGCCCCCGTGAAGCGCCAACCAACTCAGAAAGATCCCCATTAATTAGCACAAAGAAGGAAATTGAGGTAATGCATCTCATAACCCATTGAATCCATTCTTCCTCAAAACTGAAAGCATTGAGAACCTTCTGAAGGAAGGACCACCTGACCCTATCATAAGCCTTAGTCACATCGAACTTAATGAACATCACCTTTTCTTTAGAGCTGGCCATAGAATGAATGGTCTTAGTGGCAATAACAATCCCATTTAGAATTTTCTTACCCACTAGGTGAAGCCACAATAGTGGTTTACAATTTAATGGAGGAAGGAGAACTCACAAAAAATGAGCTCATTGCAAAAAAAATAGTTTTAAGGGTTCGTACAAACCTATAGGTTCAAGCGAACCCACTTAAATGCTTTCCCCCATTTCCCACCCAAAAAAAAAGGGAAATGCAAATTGAAGGGTGGTTCGCTCGAACCCCCCTTATCCCTCATTCTCCCCCTCAGACACAAAAAACATCTAAATTTTTTCACTTCAGAGCTCAAGTTGAAGATGAAAATTGCAGAAACTTCACAAACCCAACTGGAATCAGGTAGTCCTTAGAATGAGCTATCCAATGAATATAATGTTAATATGTTTTGGTTTTATTATGTTTTTTTTTTTAGTTTTATTAAACATAGGTTTTTCACCAAAAATCAAGCTCTTTGTTCTCCACGTGAAAAAATAGTAGATTATCAAAAAATAATTAAAAAATATGAGTGCACCAGATATTGAATTCCTTGATCCAAAAATAAAATTGATACATACAAAAAGGTACACGTTATACGGTTGCTATGTTTGAATTGTAATTGGTTTAACTTTGAAACTTGATTAGAAAAATATTCAATAAAAACTATCTAACCAAGTGGAAGCACTAGATATCGAGTTACAAATCTAAATTTGAAAGAATTAGAATTTAATCCTTCATGGAAAAAAAAGTTATGTGTTGTACAGTGAGCATCAATTTTTAAAAATGGTTTTTTTCTGAAAAAAACTAGTTTTTGAGGGAGATGGAAAAAGAAGTGCAAATTGATTCAAAATTTTTTGAAAAAAATATATTTAGAATCTACAGAAAAAATGTCACGAAACTCTAGTTTGCATCATCTTCAAATTCCTCACGGTTTAGCCGCTATAGGTGCCCGAAAGTGAAGATTTAGTTAAAAAAATATTTCAGTGTCCATTTTGCCCAAAAATTGTAAACCACTATTGTGGGATCACCCTGCCACAAAACCACTCTGCTCCTTAGATATCAACTCTTTAAGCCCCTTTCTTAACATGTCAGCAATTAGCTTAGATATAATTTTATAAATGACGTTACAAAGAGAGATGGGACAAAATTGACTTAACCTATCAACCCCATCACACTTAGGAATGAGAGCAAGAAAGGTATAATTTAAAGCCCTTAGCATCTGCTTGTTTCGCTGAGATTCCTGAATGACCACCAATAGGTCCAACTTGATAATATCCCATAATTCTTGAAAAAAATCAATCGGGAAGCCATCAAGACCAGGCGCTTTCCCTTTCTTCATCTAGAAAACAGTCCCCTCTAACTCCTCCAGTGTGATTTCACTCATAAGCTGCTCATTCAATTCCCTATAAACTGGAGGGGGAATACAAGAAAGAACCTGGGCTTCCTTCGACGATCCTACAAGCGAGTCCTCCCTAAAAAGAGAGAAAAAGTACTACATCACCTCTCCTGAGATTTCAAGAAAGGATGAAAGTTTCTTTCCCCTACCATTCACCAGAACAAAGATAGAATTACTATGCCTCCTGGCTTTCACCGAATTGAAGAAAAAAGCTATATTTTTATCTCCTTCCTTAAGCCACTCTATCCGAGCCTTTTGTCTCCAAGACATTTCCTCCTGCAACTTGCACTCTTCCAAAGCTTTCAAAACCCAAGCCTCTTCATGTAGCAACTCCTTAATTACCCTATCCTCCCTTATCATTCTCGTGATACTATTCAGTTCTTCCTGAGCAATTGCCTTAGCTTGGAAGATATTCCCAAAGCATTGACGATTCCAATGCTTGAGCTGATATTTCACATATTGAAGTAATTTTGCAAAGGTATATATTGCCGTACCAAAAACAGGTGTACCACTCCACCAATTAGCCATATACTCATTCAGAGACTGGTCCTGCAACCACATGAGCTAGAATCTTAAAGAAGGACCACGAGGCACATGAGTTGACTCAATAGCAAGCTTGATAGTTCAATGATTGAATCCCCTCCAATCCAAGATTTCAGAACAAGATGACCACATACCACCAACCCAATAACAAGAAACCAAGAAGTGATCCAATCTCTCAACAACACAATACTCTCCAACCCTACGATTGTTCCAAGTTCACTAACCATTATAGGGTTTACTATCAACTAAATTCAGAGCATCAATGCTATCATGCAGGAGCAACACAAAGGGCTCTAGCCTCACAATACCACCATGCTTTTTAGCCAACTTAGAAATAGCATTAAAGTCTCCAACCAAAATCCAGGGATGAAAAGGAGCCAAACTACAGACAAACCTAATGTGGGACCATAGTAATTTTTTACCCCAAAATTCAATAGGTGCATAACTATTAGAAAGGAGTAAAATCTCCTCCATCTCAAAACTAGAAGCAATCATAGACATAATAGACTTAGAAGATAACCACCAAAGAGGACGGATCTTCTATGGATTACACAAGCAAGTTACACCCCCAGAAGAGCCATGAGCACCAATACACTGACATTCCCCATTCCTCCACAACATAGGAGCTAGACCAAACATAGTTCCAACAGATAACTAAGTCTCCTGGAGAAAAAGAACATCAGGACCTTGATCTCTAACCAAATAATGAACTGCCTTTTGTCTAGGGTCATTGTTCAAGCCCCTAACATTCCACGATAGAGTAATCATTTCAAGGGGCTTGAAAAATGATAATCTAGAGTCTTCACTGGCCTTGACTCCACCAAAGTCTCACCAATCAACTTGATCTTTTCCAAATCCTTCCTTCTACCTTTAGTAGCTTTTTCTGCCCCACTTTTCTTAAGATCCTTTTGCAGAGGGCCCAGCTGCGGAGAAGACATGTTGCTCTTGGCCGTTGCCAATCCCACAATTTGCCTAGGATGAGAAGAATCTCCCCCACCTTTCAAGGCTTCAAAAAAAGGAACTGGCACCTTTGAGGCAATTAGTTGTTGATCAGTATCCATGATTAAAGCAACATCGCCCTACGAATCAATAGACTCATAAAAAAAGGCCCTCCTAAACTAACCACACAACCTCTTGATCCAAACTTATCAAACCTAGATTCACTTCCTATTGGCTAAGATCATCCAAAACCTCAAACCTGTTAAAGGTATCCTCCTCGTGTCTTTCCTTTACGTTGCTTTTTTGACCTCGGTTCCTATTGCAAGTCTTGACCTAAACAAAACCATCAGCACCAATCACCTCACTAGGAGCAGGGCCCTTCCCCTTGTCAGCCCCAAGGGAATTTTGAGGGGGTTGTGAAGGCTGAGACTCCACCGACTTCCATCTTGGACATCTACGCTACAAATGATTGTATTCATGACAAAGGCCATAGTGGAAAGGGAGGGTCTTATAATCCAACTATTCAACCCAAGAGTAAGATCCCACACACATATCAATAGCATCAGGCAAAAGCTTACTTATATTAATTTCAATAGAAATGCGAGCAAAAGTCATTACCTTTATACCCAAAGTTTGTGACGAATTCACAATTGGTTTTCCAAGCATCGAGGCTAGCAAATGAAAAACATCCTCTCGACAACATTCCACCAAGAACCAAGGTAGATGAACCCACACAAGAACCTGATTCGAAAACTCCTTAGAGGGGTTAAAGCCTGCATGCCAAGGTTTGATAAACAACCCCACTTGGTTATGAAAGTAAGGGCCTCCCTCAAAGACCCTAATGCGATTAGCCACACAATTAAAAGTAGCCATGAAGTAATTGTTAGCCAATAACATGATCTCCATTTCACCCACTAACATCCAAGTCCTCTGGGCCCAAGCCTCCAAAAACTGCAAAGAGACCTTCATCCCCAAAAACTTGCAATATAACGAGTGATTTGAATAGTATTCAACATTCTTGGCAATCATCTTTGATGGAATAACCAATTTTGCTCGCTCCTTGCAACACTCAAGAAAACCATTAATCTTCGTGATCCACAAGCCACCATGCAAATCTACCCCACCAACCCTTGAATCTAGAGAGAATAAATTATTATCAAAAGTCCTCATACTATGGTTTGAAGATTTTGAATCAATCGCAGCCCAAAGTCCATTTCAGGAGACTCGCTAGACATCTCACCCCTAGACATAGACATTGGAATGCCCGAGACGAGCATGCAAAGCAAGAACAATGACCAGCACTGTGTGGGGAGCCACACACCCAACCCACACCACCACCCGCTACACCGATTGCCACTCCACCCCCGCGTACCTCCACCCACACCCCTTCCCACCACACAGGAACCCTCACACTCCCACAAAGCAAAGAGAAGAGAGTGTAGGACAAAGAGTCACCTGCTCGTTATAGATCCCCAACACCCAGCTTCCAAGCCACCACAGGCTTAAGCACCAATGCCCGCAACACAACAAACGTCGCTTCACACAGGCAAAAGATTAAACCAACAACAAGGAGTTGAAGAGAAAAGTTTTAACCGAGCAGAACACTCCCCCCGAAAGCTTTAAAAACCCCTCCCAGAATGCAACACGCCATGAACTAACTGATCCAGCAGAGAAACAAAGCATGCAGAAGAAGAAAACGATACGCACCCAAGGCCTCAAAGACCATGGGTGAGCATGCCAGTGCAGAGCACCATCTTCTGACTAGTTGTAAAAATATTTTTCGTTTATCTTTTAAAAAATGTCTTTTTTTTTTTAAATTTTCAAGTGAACTTTAACAATATTTCATTTTCAATAAAATGACTAGATTCATAAAATGAAAATTACCAATTTTTAATGCACCTTCCTAATAATCAATGTTTAGTATAATTTATTTCAATGAAGGCACACCTAGGAAAACATACAAAAAAAATTACACAATAATAATTCAAGTTTTGGATTAAATCATATATTTTATTTTTTCATTGAATAATTAGTAAAATAATTATGACATATAGAAACTAAAAACTCTATCTAACTAGGATAAATTCATTTTACAAGAATGCAATAAAATATGGAAAAAATCTAAATAAAAATAATCATAGGAGTCAAACAACCTATAAAAGATATGCAAATATATTTTATGGATTTTCACATGACTCAAGAATTTGAAATAAATTAATCTATATTTTATCTCGTAAGGTCATTCAAGAATAAACTCATATTTAAATGTTGAACATGATAGAAATAAAACACAACACTTTTACCCAAATTAGTTATCTCCAGTAAAACTATTATTGGAGAAACATATACCTACACACCCAACAAAGAATCATACATATATACACAACATAAGATAGATGAAGCACAATATATAGCAACCAACAATATGATATCAAACTACATATACTAAAAATCATTTAGATTTAGATAGACAAATGATTATTAAATAATAAAAGATATTGTTCACTTGATGAATTTATACATAATCACATATCATGGTGAAACAACAAAACTACAATAGATACTAAGTCCAAGCATATACAAATCCTCATGTGTGAATCCAAAATACATTATCCATACACTCTATGGAAATCCAAAAGAACATCATCGACACATATGATAATAATATCAAATATAGACCAGTTCAAGGATTCACAAATCCACACATATGTGAATCTAGGTATATGATCCATAACCTCAATGGTAATAAAAAAATAGAATCACCAATGTAAGTACACTATAATATCAAAATCTATAATCAATCAATAGAATGAGGCATATATACCTATGGGCTTATAATGAAGTCCCCAAAAATATTCTAAAAAATATTAGATTAAATTTCTTGAGAATGTGTAGAAGTGAATCTTAGTTGTAATAGGTTTGTGGAGTGGGAAAATGTAGTACTAACAAAATTTCTACACTAAAATGTATATTATGTTGTTGCTTATGTTATCAACTCTATGTTCATATGCATTCCTTTCTTTAATCCTTATTTATTAAAAATGAAATGGTCATTAACCATTTAGACATAGGGAAATTATAAACATGCGAAGTGGAGAGAAATGGTAGGATTAAAACTAGAAAAAAATATTACATTGATAGCATAGTTCCATGCAATCCCATTTAGAAGACAAAATTGTAGAGGCGCTAGCATCTACTGTAGGAAAATGATAAGGAATAAAAAGGGACATGGTATTTAGGTGTCAAAGAGGTTAATTATGATACATGTTGTAGGTTTAGGAGCAAGTAATGTGCCAAATTCTTTCAAATGACCATTGTCATGCATCTTAAGTAAATATGCTAAAATGGAAAATTTGTGAAGAAAAATAAAGGGAATCACCTTTGGAAATTAAACCATGCCACCAACCAAGATGGTCCCAATTTTTTATCTTATTAAGTTTGAAAATACCTACAAGACTGAATCTTAACAAGTATACACCAAACCCCACACCACCCACTAGTAAAACATGGCTGAAAATTTTCTATTTCCACTTTTTGTAATAAAATCACCGATAATGGATTCCCATGATATCTATAGTCCACTATCTCCATGCCCTCTATCTTTAGAATATTATTGAATAAATTTGGCTAAATTGATTCATGAAAATGAAATATCTTTACCAATTTATGATATAATTCCTTCCCCAAATGATAGGGATATTGTCCCTAAGATATTGGCCACTTTTTTCACCATAAGGTGTCACATTCCTATGCAACATAGAATATAAAACACCATCTTTCTACGAATACCATCAAAAAATTCTACCAAAAGCTAAGCACAAGGAAAAATAAGTTCACCTTAACACTAGCCAACATAGAAAAAAACACCACATGGGTCAAAGCAACGCACATATAGAAAAGGTTGGGTCAAAGAAAAGCACATATAGAAAAGGTTATGGTGTAGTTAATGAAATCACCAACCCCACTAAAACATCATCACCTCACATAAGGAAATAAATACAAGGTATCAACTCATCCAATATAATGACATTAAGATGATTTCCAATTAGCAAAGAAATCTTTAAATACTTCTTGTGCATCCTATAATGGTTTCTAATTAATGTTTACAAAGGTTTTTTGATCAGCCCAACATATGAAGAAGTTAGATTACCATTATAACATAGAAAAAATTGAAGGTAACTAATATAAAATAAAATATAACAAAAGGATGTATCATGTATCAAACCATAATCCACAAATTCAAACATGAACATCTTGATAGGCCTTAATCGCAAGCATTAAGTCACCCTACATCTAGAGCTTTTGATAATTAAGAGTTGAGACTTAAGATAAATTGATCACAAATAACCACTTCCCATTCCACCTCATTGTTCATCTTAACTCTAATAAATAGAGAACCCCCTTTGATAAAGTAAAATTCTAAGTTTTGAATCACCACTCTAGCACTAGTTGCGCATATATTACGCCACACCACTCCATCAAAGTTTAATTAAGAAAATAAGCCAAAGGAGAAGACCACTAACCCTAATTTTCAAGACCCTTTTTCCCCACAGCCCTAATAACATGGAAAAAATAATCAATATTACTAGTGATTATAACTCAAAACTTACTTCTAAAAATAAACATAATTATTAAAGTTTTTCACTTAAGGTGTATTGCAAGAGTGGTCAATAGGTTATTGGTCTAGTTGTAAAGTTCCTAGCTCACAAAGAGCCCACCTCAAATCAAATTATTCTTGAGGGAGATGGCTTAACAAACAAGGCAATGAAGCTAGTGTCCCAAGTGAATTTGGAGGAACATATAACCCTTAGTTATTGATGGTATAGTTTTTGTTATATATAGTTTGAGTTCACATTTTAAACATTTGCAACGTCTTGGTTTGTAGGTTATTTCTAAATTAATGAAGTACTAGATTTTTGTTAAGAATTTAATCAAGTGGTCATTGGTCTCGTAGTGAAGTGCATGGCTCACAAAGAGTCCACCTAATGTTGAGTTCAATGGCTTTGCAAAGAAAGCGATGAAGCTAGTGTCCCAAGTGAATTTGCTAAAATAGATACCACTTAGTTATTGAATGTTAAATTTTTGTGATGGTTGATTTCACACGTTAAACACTTTTAGGATCTTGATTTATAGGTTATTTGTAAATTAATGAAGTACTAGGTTTTAATTAAGATGGGATCAAGTTGATTCTATTTTTTTATTGTTGTATAATTACTCTACATTTTGTAATAAGGGCTTATTCAATATTTATTTTGAAATAGAAACTATTTAAAAATAAAAGTAAAAAATCAATTGTGCTATGTATGTAATATCAAATGTAATTGATTGATTCATAGATCTATATGAATGTATATAAATAGGAGGATATAGGTATACAAATTTCCATAACCACCTGATAACCACCACACCACCAATGTAATAATATACACCAACATTCCCCCCTTATTACATTGTTCCTACAAATGTACCCCTGAAAACCATTTTGCCAAGTACATAACAAAACTTGTTGATTAGAAAATAGATATACATTCTTGAGAAGATCTTCCTTGAAGAAATAAATCTTGAATTAGGTGGAACTCCATGAAGCTACCTTGAGACCCTCATAAAGGTGTAGCTTCGAGCTAAATTTCCGAGTTCTTGGACCACCAATCTATGGAACTCTACAAACATAGGGCTCCACATGGAACCTTGCAAATATAGGGCTCCATTTTCTCAAACTCCTAAATTAATAATTCTAAAATTATTCAACAACAATCCATATTGAGCTCTGTAAACATAGGGCTCCATCAAGTTGTCTCTTGATGCTCATAAGGGTATAATTCTTGATCATCTCGTAAACTTATTGGACGACAATTCATATTGAGCTCAACACCAATTCCCTTACCTATCTCCAAAAATAAAACTTCACAATATATGTATTCTTGAAATCCATCACCATCAACAAAGAAAACAAGAAAGAAAGAAAAAATTCTTCTCATGTGAAGAATCATCTCAAATTGAGAAGCTAACTTGATATAATGGAAATTCCTCCATCCTCTGGTGCCACCAACCTCTAGTGTGACATGCAAGAAACTAATCAATGATTTTCCTTGGCAACATGTTCAATTTCATCTTTATTCTTTATTGCATAAGTATTTGAAGATCCATAGGCAAAATTGATGAACTCATCTACAATATATTCAACAATTGTTTTAATGTTTTCAAATGTACTTTCCCAAACACTAATAGTAAGAAGATAGACTACTTGATTAGCCTCTTCAATGATTGATAAATTGCATAAATATTCCACCATGAAAGTTGCAATTGAAGAACTCAGGCTTTCCACGATATCATAGATTTGCAATGATGAAATAGTACCACCTTGTCCCATGATCAAAATACTAAGAATCTCTGCCACCAAATAAAGCTTAGTCCAAGGAATGTCCTCCTTGAAATTAAGCATCTTCTTAAAGTAATCCTTGAAGGTAAAGTTGTGTTCTTGAGTGGGGAAATAAAATATGTATTAATATGTATTTCCTCTCCATAAAGAAATGACACCTTAATCCTTGATCGTTTGGCCAAAATAATCTCCAATGCATTTGTATGGCTCAGAGTGTTGAACAATTTTGGATTACCAACTTGACACCTTCTATGAGAGCAATCAAAATTTTGGAAACAAGTAACAGAAACACCCTCTATCAAGAATCAATTATGAAACCTTCCACACCTTTTTCAAAAATAACTTCTGAGGGCTTGATCTCTATATCCCATTGAACCAAAGTATTAATTTTCCAATAGTTTGTAATCGTATCCCATATGCTTTCCTATATAAAGGCGCGCTAGTGAAGCGAAAGCCATGTCATTTACTGTGAAACATTCTTTCGCCATATGTGAAGAAGCTATAACCAAAACTCAGCGATAACCAAGTTGGAGTTGCATAATCGGCCCATAGCTCTCTGTTGCTTCTCTACAAGCGTCATCATGTTTCTCCTTCACACGTCATGCACAGATATAAATAGGAGGATGTGAGTATACGAATTTTCGTAACGGCCTGATAACTATAGAATCTAAAAGCAAAGCCCTATTCCTGATCTAACAGGTTATAAAGAAAATATCAGCAGAATAAACAATATTACAGCAGAGATAAAACAATTAACACAGGAAACAAAGCACTAAAATTAATACGTAATTCTGTGTTTTTGCAGTCTACTGAATTGCATCTTTATTGATTCTTATATAGAAAACTACATTGCTGCAGAGATCTTAACAACCTAACAACTAAGCATGGAATTTACATGCATTATTTCCTGTGGTAGAAGACTGGTAGCTACGGTGAAAACAAAGTTTACCAACTGAAACTTAAACTGAAAAAACAAACAATAATTAAATCTAATAATCTAAACATGCACATCTATGCATGGCAATTGAACTGATTTAAATGGTGCTACGCATGGAAGACAAAGTCTAGTTGCAGTGCTGTGACTCCATGCAACAATTGTCAACATACCCCCCCTTGATGCTAAGAGGGCTCACGAACTGATCTCTAAGTGCCAAAAGTTGATCCTTTGCAACTGCCTTGGTGAAGATATCAGCTAACTGTTATTTTGTGATGATGTATTTCAATTATACTACCTTCTTCTACACCAAATCTTGGATAAAATGATGTTTTAAATTTTTTAAAAAAATAAAAAATCTTGCTACGATGGACTACATTGTTGGCCAATTTGATGGCACTAATGTTATCACAAAAAATAATTGTAGGTTGAAATTGCATCTCTCCAATTTCTTCAAGAAGTTTTCTAAGCTATAATGTCTATGTACCTGTTGAGGTGACTACAACATATTCTATTTCCATAGAAGAAAGGGAAACTATATTCTGCTTCTTTGAGGTCCAAGTAATTAAACTAGAACCAAAAGAAAACAGTTACCAGATGTAGAATTTCAGTCATCCAAACTACCTCCCCAATCAAAATCACTAAAACCAACAAGATTGAACCTTTTAGAAGTATAGTAATGAATACCAAAATCTAGAGTGCCTCCCACATACCTCAAAATTCTCTTGGTCGTCTTCATATGTATTTCAGATGGCTCTTTCATATACCTTGAAACAAGTGAAACTAAATAAGCAATATCAGGTCTTACATGTGAGTTAGAAACATCAAGCTTCCAACAATACTCCTATAAGTTGTCTCATCAACTATTTTAACACCATCATCTCTACACAACACAATTCCATGAGCAACTGGAGTGGAGACTGGTTTACAATCAACTATTTCAAATTTCTTCAACATATCTTTGGCATACTTTGTTTGACAAATGAAAATTTTATTCTTACTTCGATAAACCTCCATTCCTTAAAAATATTTCCTTAGACCCAAATCTTTCATCTCAAACTCATTCATCATAGCAACTTTGAATTCATCCTTCATCTTAGAACTACTACCCATATACAACAAATCATCAACATACAAACTTACAATAAGAATATCATTACCTTCTTGTTTGTAGTAAAGGGTAGGTTCACTCTTACTTCTTTAAAATTCATTCTTCTAAAAATATCCATCAATTCTAGCATACCATGCTTGTGGTGCTTGCTTGAGTCCATATAAAGCCTTCTCCAACTTCTAGACTTGATATTCTTTCCCTTGCACTTCAAAACCTTGTGACTATTCGACATACGCTTCCTATTCTAAGTACCCATTCAAGAAGACACTTTTCACGTCCATGTGATGAATCCTCTATTTCTTTTGAGCTTCTAGTGAAATCATCATTATGATAGTCTCATGTCTCGCTACTGGTGCAAATGTCTCTTCATAATCAATCCCATACCTTTGTGTGAAGCCTTTGGAAACCAATCTTGCTTTGTGTCTTTCAACACTCCCATCACTGTTGTACTTAATGTTGTAGATCCATTTAGTACCTATCCTTTTCTTGTCATGTGAAAGCTTTGTAATCTCCCAAGTATCATTCCTATGAATGAAATCTATCTCTTCTTGCATTGCTTGCACCTAAACCTCATTAGTACTTGCATCTTCAAAATATGATGGTTCAAAATCAGCCTTGGAAAGTAAAGAAAACTTTACTATCTCACCTCTTGGATTTTCTTCATGTGCTTCATTTGTACTCCTCTGATAAATGTCACTTAAGCTTCTTACCTTCCTTGTAGAACTTGGACTTGAAGCTAGACTTGCACTTGGAATTGCTGAGGGGATACTTGGTGGACTTGTAGCTCTTGGAACTGAAATGTTACTAGTGGACTACTCATGATCAATTTCATCAACAATACCATCATTCAAAACAGATTTTGACATCTTACCATGGCCTTTTTTATGACCATAAACTCCCCCTTCATCAAAAATCACATCTCTAGAGATAAAAATATTATGGGTGATAGGATTATACAACCTATAAGCCTTACCTTGTTCACTATATCCAACAAAAATACATGATTTACTTTTTGGATCTAACATTTTCCTCTTTTGTTTAGCTACATGAACATACGTTAAACACCCAAAAACTTTGAAATGCTTGAGATTCTAGGATTTTTCTCATACCAGGCTCCATATGGATTAATCATATTGAGTGCACTAGTGGGACTTTGATTAAGAATATACACTATTATAGCAACTGCATCACCCCAAAAAGAATTATTGAGCCCCTTGGTCTATAGCATACTTCTTGCCATTTCTACCAAGTGTTGTATGGTTTTTCCTTTCCACTACTCCATTTTGCTGAGGTGTGTACAAGTAGTGGTGAGATATCTTTCGATGCCATACATATCACAATAATTCTAAAAATCTCTTGAACAAAATTCTCCTCCACAATCAGTCCTTAATCATTTGATACTACATCCTTTTTCCTTTTCCACAAGGGCTCTAAACCTCTTGAATTTCTCAAGGGATTCATCTATGGTCTTCAAAAAATAAACCCAACACTTTCGTGAGTAATCATCAATAAAAGTAATGAAATATGATGACTTACCCAAACTCTTTGTCTGCATAGGACCACAAATGTCTAAATGGACTAATTGAAGGGGATAATGGGCCCTCCATGCACCACCTTTTGGAAATTTCTCTCTTGCATGTTTTCCTTTAGCACATCCTTCACAAACTTCTTTATGTTCCTCAACCTTAGGCAAACAAGAAACTAATGCTTTTGATGTTAGAATTTTCAAACTATAAAAATTTAAATGTCCATACCTAAGATGCCAAAACCAACTTTTTTCCTCATATGCCATATTAGCAAGATTGTTTCTGTGTTCTCCAAAATTCAATGGAAACATTCTATTCTTTCACATAGGCACAACTGTAGCCACCCTATTGCCTTTATTCTTATCATAAATTATGCATTTCTAATTTTCAAACACCACCTTATAATTTTTCTCACACAATTTCCCAACACCCAATAGATTATGCTTTAGTTGTGGAGTGTAATAAATACCCTTAACACTTTTCATAACTTCTTTAGTAGGGACTTCCATAGATCCTTTTGCAACAACCTCCAATGATTTTTCATCACCAAGCTTGATCTTAGATTGAAACTTTCATCCATTAGAGAAAAAGCTTCTCATTCCCTGACATATGGTTAGAACACCCTGAATCTAAATACCAAACATCTTTAGAAACATTTTTCATATTTATCATAAGATATAAATAAATTATTTGGAGGAGGCTCATACCTTCTTGAGCATAATGAACACTTTTATCATTATTACCTTCTTTTAATCTGCACTCTCTTTCAAAGTGGCCATACTTGTTACAATGGTAACACTGGATATTTCTTTTATCAAATCTGCCTCTACCTCTTCCTCTTGAATCACTTCTTCCTCTTGAACCATGCCTCTTCCTCTATTTCCCCTTGAAGAATTATGATTTTGACCTCTTCCTTGACCTTGGTTCCTACTACTGGCATCCATTCTTTGTAATTTATAATTTGGAGGAAAAAGCTTTCTCATAACTTTTCCCAAATGAGTCTCTCAATCTTTATTCATGAGACATTAGAGATCCAACTAGATGATCAAATTGAAGGGTAGAAAAATCCTTGGTTTCTTCAATGATAATAGCTACATGGTTCTACCTTGATGTTAGAGACCTCAAAACCTTTTTTATTACAACCTCATTGCTTACTGTTTCTCCTAGGGTGATCATTTTATTAACATCATTAACTTTTACACAATAATCATTTTCTTAGTTTCTTGCATCTTCAAATTTTTGAAGTCTCTCTTCAACATCTCGATCTTCACAACCTTGACCTATTCACTGCCTTGGTAAGCTTCCTTTATGGTCTTCCAAACTTATGCAGCTGAATTGCACTTGCAATCCTAGGAAATAAGCTATTATCAAGAGCTATTTTGATGCAGAGCAGGGAAGAAAAGTTCTTAAAATCACAATTCAAAGTGTTTCAAACAACTTTCCAATCTTCAAAACCCCATCGTGACACATTTTCTCAATTCCTTCATATTCTTCTTGTAGTATGGCAAATAATGAATTTTCTTCATAACTTTCAAAAGAAAAATCAAACCCACAAAAGAATGGACATTTTAAATACCCATTAAGGCATACTTTAACATATCTTAAAATATCATAGGGCCAGTTTGGACCAACAACCCCAAATCTCTACTGCTATGTTGCCCCTTAAGCTAGTTAGGCCACTTTTCCAAAATAACCTTGTAAAATCCTTCACCCAAACCTCCCAACTCTATTTCAACACTCTTAACAAGTTACAAATGGACTAAATCCACAATTTTTAGCCAATGAAACAACCACAAAGTCAACAAACTTCAAAATCTCATCTAAACCCTATTTAGGCTTGCTTCTAATGAGGGTTTATTGAAACTCCACACTCCAGGCCTCTAATCTACTAACCAAACCTTCAAACACTTCAAATATTGTTTATACATTCTTATTCCACCATTACTTGACCAATTTTAAAGACCTTTATTCAAACCCTAGCATCTAGCCATCAAGTTAAGCCAAAACTCATGAATCATCAACTAGAGTAGCAATCAAATTCCATCAAACCGCCTCCCCTGATCTTAGAAACCACAAATAACATCAACCTACTCCTAGTTATTCCATTCGACTAGGCTATTATAAATTTCACCTGGTGGAATGGCTTAATTTTCCATTTTACCCTATCAAAACCTTAAATTTTGAGTTTTTTGGCTGCCTACAATAAATTGCTCACTAATTCCTTCAAACTTGATAAAAAAAATCAAATCAAAGCCAAAATCTGGTTAAAAAATGTCTCTATCTAGTTCAATTCACCTTTGATCAATTTCCCTTAGTATGGAACTGTACAGATCTTGGGAGCAGCAAAATTACTAGAAAATTGCAATGAAAATAGTGATTTCTTATTGCTTCTTCCATAAAAATTTTCAACAAAACTTTTCTTTGACCAAACACATTATATATGAACCTTAGATACCAAAAAACAACTAACAAACTGACCCAACTACCTTTTTAACTTCCTTGATCGTTCAACTTCCTAATTCTTGCAATTTTCAATTTTGCAACATTACAATATGACAACATTTGAAAACATTGACAACTTTTGTAAAATGAACCCAACATGACTCATTTACATCTCAAATCATCTAATATGACCTTATTAGACAAAATCAGACTCGAACACCCCTAAAACCTATCATAAGACCTTATTTACAAAAACTACCATGGTTCCCCTATACCATACACCCGAACTAAAAAAAGACCCCAAGTCCCTTGAGGACTGCATTGTTGTAGATCATGCTTGATCACTTTTTCTAGTCTCCAAATTCCCTTTCACCTAATAATCCTTTCCACTAGATCAGATATTGAAGATTGCATCATTCTTTGTGCTCTTGAATTGTTTACCACCTAAACACTGCTCCATCTTCACAAGATGACCTAATGAATGCCCTCTTATCTTTCCCTTATCTAGAACTGATGCTAAACTTTCCTTCATACCTGCAAACATATCTTTTCCAACTTTTTCTTGAACTACTCTCTTCATTACTCTTGTTGCACACTTGAAATCACCTATATGTTCTTGCCATTTACCTTTACTTCACCTTTTCTCTTCATTTCTCCTCTTATATTTTCTGCCCCTAGGATCTCTGTATGATCAAATTTACAAACCTCTATCTTGATAGAGTTTGACTGCCCACTAACCTCTTTTGAAACCAAAGGACAAAGCACTATTCCTATCTTGACCTTATCATGCCAATCTTGCATTCTCTCCATCAATTCATTCTTGACCTTCTCTTCATTTGTTTTTGACACCAAATCATACGTTGAAGCATTCTCCAAACCTATTGTCCTAGCATCTTCAAGCTTTGAAGTGGTTGCAATCTCCTCATATTTGTCTTCCTCAAGCTTTACAAACTCCTTTCCTAACATGATCACCTTAAAGCTGCCTTGGTTTTCTCTTTAACATCTTCTACTAATGGAGTTAATGTAAAAGTGTTTCCATCTTTCTCAATCTGGTAAGTATTATTTCTACCATCATAAATGGAATTTATTTCAAACTTCCAAGGTCTTCCAAGCAACAAATAGCAACAATCCATAGGAAACACATCACAAATAATCTTGTCCTTATATCGACCAATGTTAAAAGCAACCAAACCTTGCTCATTCACTAGAATATATTGATTGTCATTCAACCAAGACACTTTATAAGGTGTTTCATGAGGTATCTTTTCCAACTTCAGTTTATCAACCATTTCTATTGACACCATATTATCAGTACTTCTAGAGTCTAAAACAACTTTACTTACCTTTCCATTGCATTTGCAAGTTGTCTTGAATAGAGTTCTTCTTTGTGTTGATTCTTTCTCCTTGGATTCTTGGAGGAGTGTTCTTCTCACCATAAAAATTTCCCCAACTTCTAGAGTAGAAAGTTGATTAGGAGATTTTACACTTTCACAATCACCCTCTTGCACCAATTGAACTATTTTATCACCACCACTTGAAGTAGAACCTAGTTTTTCTGGACACTTCCATGCCTGATGACCAAATTGATTACAATGGTAACATCTTGTTGAAAATGAGCTTGAACCTCTACCTTCACCAAATCTTCCTCTAAAGCCTCTAAAACCACCTCTTTGATCAACAACTTAGTCTTTGTTTTTGCTTGCATCTTCTTGCTCTTCATAGGTCTATCTTATACCTCTTCCTCTATTAGTTCTACCTCTGCCTCTTCCTTGTCTTTCTTTCCTTCTTTTTATCCTTTCCTCTACCTTGACAGCCAACTGAAAACACTCCTCAATTGTCCTAGGTGTTGTGAGAACGATTTCATCTTGAATGTTGATTCTAAGCCTATTTAGATACCTTGCAATATTTTCTACCTCATCTTCAGTATGTTATGTTCTAATACTCAACTTATGGAACTCCTTAGTATATTCCATGACATCTAACTCCTTTTGCTTTAAATTTTTCAACATTCTAAAGGTTTGAATTACATAATATATAGGAAAAAATTGTGTTTTCACCTTAGCTACCATCTTATCCCATGAACTTATCTTATTCTTTCCCTTCTTTACTATTTCATGTTGAACACAATTCTACCATGTTAGGGCAAGTCCCTTCAACTTGGTTGTTTCAAATTTCACCTTCTTATTGTCTTCTATGTCCTCAAACTCAAAGAAATTATCTAAAGCATCTATCCAACCCAATACTTCTTCACTGTCCATCTTTCCATCATACATAGGCACTTCAATTCTCACCTTTGGAGTATTATTCCCCTTGACAGCCTTTAGCATCCTAACCATTCTCATCTCTTTAGGGTCTAATTCCTCATCATCATGGACTCCTACTGGAGGTTTCTCACTCTCACCCTCATTCTCCTTATCACTTTGGTCACCATTGACCATTCCTCTTCTTTGATTCTTCTCCAAGGCTACTCTTTTGGCAAGGGAAGCTTCATGAGACTCCTTATAAAGTCTCACCTCCTTTTCATATTGTTCCTTTAGTTCTCTAACCTCTTTGACCATTGGATTGCTCTTTGGAGGCATCTTGTTTATGCCAACTTTCATCCACTTTTCCACTTCACAATCAGAACCTATGCTATGATACAACTTGATGCAGAGTAGGGATGAAAACTTCTTAAAATCACAATTCAAGGTGTTTCAAATAACTTTCCAATCTTCAAAACCCCATCTTGGCACATTTTCTCAATTCCTTCATATTCTTCTTGTAGTGTGGCAAACAATGAATTTTATTCATAACTTTCAAAAGAAAACCCAAACCCACAAAATAATGGACATTTCAGATACCCATTAAGGCATACTTTAACATATCTTAACATCTCATTGAGTTAGTTTGGACCAACAACCCCAAATCTCTATTGCTATGCTACCCCTTAAGCCAATTTGGCCACTTTTCCAAAGTAACTTGGTAAAGTCCTTCACCCAAAGTTACATGGACTAAATCCACAATTTTTAGCCAATGAAACAACCACAAGGTCAACAAACTTTAAAATATCATCTAAACCCTATTTAGGCTTGCTTCCAATGAGGGTTTATTGAAACTCCACACTCCAGGCCTCTACTTTGCTAACCAAAACTTCAAAAACTTCAAGTATTTTCTATACATGCTTATTCCATGATTATATGACCAATTCCAAAGACCTTTATACAAACCCTAGCATCTAGCCATCAATTTAAGCTAAAAACCCATGAATCATCAACTAGCGCAGCAATCAAATTCCATCAAACCACCTCCCCCGATCTTAGAAACCACAAAGAACATCAAAATACTCCTAATTATTCCATTCCACCAAGCTATTACAAATTTCATTTGGTGGAATGGCTTAATTTTCCATTTTACCCTATCAAAACCTTAAATTTTGAGTTTTTTGGCTACCAATAGTAAATTGCTCACCAATTCCTTCAAACTTGATAAAAAAAAAAATCAAATCAAATCCACTACATGGTTAACACATTTATCTATCTAATTCAATTCACCTTTGATCAATTTCCCTCAATACGAAACTATACAGATCTTGGGAGCAGCAAAATTACCAAAAAATTGCAAAGAAAATAGTGATTTCTTATTGCTTCTTCAACAAAAATATTCAACAGAACTTTTCTTTGACCATACACATTTTATATGAACCTTAGACACCAAAAACAACTAAAAAACTGACCCAACTATCCTTTTAACTTCCTTGACCGTTCAACTTCCTAATTCTTGCATTTTTCAATTTTGCAACATTGCAATATGACAACATTTGAAAACATTGACAACTTTTGTAAAATGAACCCAACATGATTCATTTACATCTCAAATGGTCAAATATGACCTTATTAAATAAAAACAAACTTAAACACCCCTAAAACCTATCATAAGACCTTATTTACAAAAACTAACATGGTGCCCCTACACCATATTTGAATATGAAACAAGGCTTGAGAATTCTTCTTTTTAGCCTCCTTAGTTGTTTTATCTTTGGCTACAAGAGCATTCTAATTTATTAGCTCTTCATTACCCATTTCTATAATCTCTCACAAATCTTTCCCTATCAAAAAAGTCATCATCTTGATGCACCAATATTCATAATCACTTCCATTGAAATTGAGAATTGACAAAGAATTTAGGCCTGACATAATTACCAAAAGATAACCTGCTTTGATACCAAATTAGAATCTAAAAGAAAAGCCTATTCTTAATCCAACAAGTTATAAAGAAAATAAAAATAGAATAAACAATATTACAACAAAGATAAAATAATTAACAAAGGAAATAGAGCACTAAAATTAATACACAATTCTGTATTTTTTTAGTCTATTGAATTGTATCTTTATTGATTTTTATATATAAAAACTATATTGCTGCACAGATCATAACATCTAAAAACAACTAAGCATGCAATTTACATGCATTATTTCCTACGATAGAAGACTGGTAGCTACAGTGAAAACAAAGTTTACCAATTGAAACTTAAACTAACCAAACAAACAATAATTAAATCTAATAATCTAAACATGCACATCTTTGCTTGGAAGTTGAACCGGTTTAAACAATGCTACACATGGAAGACAAAGTCTAGTTGCAGTGGTGTGACTCCATGCATCAATTTTCAAAAATAACCACCACACCACCAATATAATAATATACACTAACACTATAATCTACTATAACTAATATAAATATTTTTGAAAAACAATATTCAAATTCCTTTGAAACAAAATATGTACAGTTTTCTTTTGTAGCATAAGGCTTATATAAATTTCTATATAAGGTATTATAATTGTCCAAGAAGGTCGAAAATTATTTCTTCCATTTCATGGGCTGGCTTGGCTTGGGGTGTGATTTTTAAAATAGTTTGGATTTGGTTTTGATTCTTACATAGTTTAGATGTAGGCTATCATTTTATTCATCTAGAAATATACATTTTTAAAATATTTATTTATTATATCATATCTTTAATTTTTTTAGTACATGCATATATGCACTCTCAAGTTACATTGGAAAAATAGGTGGCACTTACCATGTTAAAAATAGTACCCCTCCTTTCTATTTGATAATTTTTAAAGACATCCAAATATCATTAAAACGTGATCTTTCTTAATGAAATTTGGTTTGCAAAATGAATAATCAATCAAATATTATTTTTATGTTTGATGAAAAGTGAAGGATGTTTTGATGAGAATTAAAAATACAAAAGTTGTAAAATTTTATTCATAATCAAGTTCTAAAGATGCAGGCTTAAATGTAAAATAATTGTGAGTGAATTACTAATAAACTCAAAAACACCATTTTATGATATATCTCGATTTAAAAAACAATCATGCTAATATTTTAAAAAACATATATCTTAACTACAACCAAACATTATCATTTTTGTTTGAAAATATTTCATACTTTTGTTATGGATAACATGTTTACAAATGAAGTATAGAATTTTTGTTACAACACATCTATGAAAATAGAAAATGAAAGAGAAAATGTTCAAATAAAAAAAACTACAATTTAGTTTGAATTGAAGGTCACAAAATATATATGCTTTTAATTTTATTTCACATTAATATTTCAACTCTTATAAACTTTGAATATGATTCATTATCAAAATAAAAGATTTACAATAATAATGAATGAATAGTAGATTGTTTCACTCAATCCAAACATTATTCATGTACATGAGAAATCCTTACAATATTTCCAAGATCTACAAAACAATAAATATAAAAAATATATAATTTAGAATAAGTTTTTTTAAATAAATGATCAACTGAATGACCCTCTAAAAACTATATTGACTCACCTCAATAGAAAAATAGACTTTCATAATGTCAAATTGTGAAGCCATGGAAAGAAAAATTTCAAAACCAAATCAACTCCCTTGAAGTATTTATGTCCCATTTTCGTTTTTAGAACAATAAATAGCACCACTACTGCAAAATTTGCTCCATATGTTAGTCCAACTCCAATCTCAAACAACACACTTTCTTCACTCTGCTCTTCTTCATTAATAGATGTAGAAATAGGAGGAGGAGCTGGAGCAAATTCTAGCAAGAGCATTTCTTTGCTAGTGGAAATCCATATAATTTTGGATTGCCTAAATATGATGATTTAGTAAATGTTGTCATGTGTCCTCCTTGTGGTATACTACCTGAAAGGTGGTTGTTGGAAAATTTGAGAGCTCCTAGATAGCTCAAACAACCAAGATCTGGAGGAATTTGTCTAGAAAAATGATTTGTAGAAAAGTCTAATGATTTCAGCCAACTCATTTGTACAATACTATTTGGAATAGTACCATTGAGATTGTTCATGGAAAGGTTGAGCAACTTAAATCCCTTCAACTCTCCCAAATCAGAAGGAACTTCCCCATTCAATTGATTGTTTGAAAGGTCTATGGATGCCATGCTAGGGAAAATATAGACAAAGTTCTCATCTTTTCCTTTAGAATCCATTTTCAATCCATTCTTATATATGTACTGGCCATATAGCATCGGAAAACTAAGATACATTTGAACCATGCTAAATTCTTGTTGTGGCTCTACCATCAGTGCTTGTAAACTGAAAATTCACTCAGTATAAGCCCTAATAGGTGATTTGAACAAAGGTCCAAGATTTGAAGGTGTTTCAGTTGTAGAAATGGAATGTGACCTTCAAAACTATTCTTCCTCATTACTAACACTCGTGCTCTAAAATGTTTCCTATTGACTTTGGAATCCAATATTTCAATAAGTTTTTCCCCATATCCAAAATAATTAATTTTTCACAATTTGATATGGAGTTAGGGAATGACCCGCTCACCTTCTTATTCTTTATCACTAGTGGTTGCAGCTCACTTAGCTTACCAAACTCAGAGGACATCATCCCCCTCAAATTATTATCCCCTAAAGTTAAGATTTGAAGCCTACGACAATTGGCTAAGCTTGGAGGGATGATTCCATTCAAATAATTATTTTCCAAATTTAATACATCCAAAAATGAGTAGCCCTACAGTCTTAGAGAAATATTTCTTGTAAATGGATTGTTGCTGAGAAACAACAAATGTATGTATGAAGGCCAATTTGATGGTATCTATCTGTATAATGCATTGTTAGACACATCCAAGGCTTACAAGTCATTCTAGGATAAAGTATTTAGCAATAGGAAACCTTGAAAATGATTTGTTTTGAGATTGATGTAGTCAAGACGCATATCTAGTAGTCAAGAAGGAATATCTCCAACAAGATTGTTGTTAGCTAATTTTAACCCTTTAAGTGAGAACAGTGTTGAAATCCACAACAAGATTTGACCATCCATCTTACATGATGTCAAGCTCAAATAATCTAATTGGAATGAGGGAATCCAAGAGGGGTTGGAATTAAGTACACAATTGGATAGGATTAGATTCTCTAATTTTCTAAGTTTGTGAAAGACAACCTCAAAAATAATTGAGCCACTGTTTAGCATAAGAGAAAGAGATTCAAATGAAGAGGGTAGCTCTAAGGAAGCATTGAATGCATTCCTCTCAACATAGAGTTCAGTAAGGAAGGAAAGATTTGAAAATGAAGGGGGAATAGTTCCATTTAGCTAGTTGCAAGATAGATTCAAGTATTCCAATGAAAAGAGATAGCCAAAGAACTTAGGGAGACAACCACTAAAATGATTCCAAGAAAGATCTAGCCAAACTAGAGAAGAGAGATTAGAGAGAGAAGAGGGAATGCTCCCTATCAGCTGATTATAAGAAAGATCTAGTAAATTTAGAGAATAGAGATTAGAGAAAGAAGACATGTTTCCAATGGAAAATGGAATGTTCCCACTCAAACTATTCCCAAATAAATCTAATTTTGTGAGAGAACACATGTTTCCAAAGGACAATGGAATGTTCCCACTCAAACTATTCTCAGATAAATCTAATTTTGTGAGAGAAGACATGTTTCCAAAGGACAATGGAATGTTCCCACTCAAACTATTTTGAGATAAATCTAATTTTGTGAGAGAAGACATCTTTCCAAAGGACAAAGGAATGTTCCCACTTAAATTATTCTAAGATAAATCTAATTTTGTGAGACAAGACATGTTTCCAAGGGACAATGGAATGTTACCACTCAAACTAGATTCCCAAATAAATATAATACTGTGAGAGAAGAGAGTTTTCCTAAGTAGTGAGGAAGAGTACCTATTAATCCATTGCTACATAAATTTATGATTGCAACAAAAGTGAGGGTACACAAGCTCTTAGATATGACATGCTCTTTAACTCCCCAAATTTCAACACTGGCTACATGATGGGTAGTGTTATGGAAAGATATGTCATCCCAGAGGTAGCAATTTCCTCCCTTCTCCCATGAACTCAGATTGGTATAGGGACCAGAAGAGTAACTTAGGCCGAATTTGAACAGAAGAAGAGCTTCCTCTTACCTCTCAATACATGCACAACAAAAGTGAAGAAGAAAGATGGGAATAACAACAAACCAAAATAACTTGGCCATGGGAACCATTTGGTAGCATTGAGGTGATTTGGCAGGGAGATGAAAAGGAAATTCATTATAAAGGATGAGGGGTTGATGGAGGGTCAACAATACATTATAAAAGTAGAGGAGATGTAGGAAGGCGTGTTGAAATATGACAAGTCTTGTATTGATTAGGTGTGTGTTATAAAAGTACGTCGGTGAAAAAGAGTACAAAATTTGAGTTAGTCGGTTCTTGTATTGACTAGACTAAACTTTTCATAGAAATATGAAAAGTATTTTGCTGACTAGAGGTGCATAATAAAAGTATGTCGGTGAAAAATATTGTACAAAATTTAAGTTAGGTAGTCGATGGAAAACAATACATTTTAATTATAGATTGTGAGTAGACATTTCTTTCTTTCACATTATTGTTGATTAATTGTGGAAATTGTGTCTAGTACGGACCTGCAGATTTTAAATCCGATATTTTTCTTCATTATAAATTATGGAATCTCATCCAAAAAAAAATTTTGATGTTACATCATGGAAATATCGTCTCCCTTATTAACTTTATATAATGAAAAATATGGGCAGATTTTTAGGTCCCATTTATATTTAGGGGGTTCAATTCTTCAGAAGATTAGTTTTAAATTTAAATTTGATTCATTTAAGTATTTTTTCATAATTATTTATAGAGAAATAGTTAAAGAGGTTGTGATTAAAATGGGGTCATTTGATTTTCATATTGGAGATTAAAGTTTAAATCCTTTCAAGTGATTAATTTACGGTTAGTAAGCATGCTAAAGTGGTAATTTTGTTTTAATTGGTAGGCATGTGGTAGTCTTGTAGATAACACTAATGGAGCACACTAGTGGAACATAGAAAGAAGATAAAGGAGAGGAATACATATCATGTAGGAGAAGGTGGGAAGGGATAAGGAGAAGTGTTCAAGCCAAAGCACAGTAGAAGAATATAAGAGAGAAAAAGTCCAACATTTGTGTTAGATTATAGGAGAGAGATGGTGGAGAGAAGAAAATAGAGTGGTTTGCTTGCAAGAGAAAACAAATGGTAAGAAGTAGGAGGTAATTTTGCATGAGAAATTGGTGTATATGTTGGAGAAAAGATAAGAAAAGAGATGTAACTGATATCCTCTTAGGTTGAATTGGAAGAAAGGAAAAACCACATTGGTAGTATTTTAAGGCGAGTGGCATACCCATTAGTAGATTGTTATTTAAAAGCTTATTGATGTAAGGTTGAGGCTATTAGGGTTAGAAGGCATATATCTAACAATTAAACATTCCCCCAAACCCCCGCTTGGGGCTTGGCCCGACCCTGGACCCCAACGAGGATAAATGAAGGGTGTATAGTATAGCATGATCAGTCACCACATACCAATAATCTCCCAGATGGAGACTGATCAGGCTCCATGCTAAACAATATCCCACTTGGAGACTGATCTTGGAAAACACCACTACACTTACAACTCCCACTGGAAATAAGCACCTTGGACCCTGTTGCTCTGTTATACTTAAATTCAACCTTGAAAGCCAACCGAAGCTGAAGAGAATCTTAGCATCTCCCTTGTCACTACCTTTGTAAAAATATCCGTTGGATTGCCATCTATATGTATCTTTTCTAGCTTTACCTATCCATCCTCCAAAACTAACTAAATGGAATGATATCTCAATTGTATGTGTTTGGTTTTAGAGTGCAAGGTAGAATTCTTTGCAAGATGTATAGCACTTTGGCTTTCTGTAAACAAGTAATTTTTAGCTTGTTGTTTTCCCAACTCTTCCATGAAAAGTTGCAGCCATATCATCTCTTTTTCTACCTCTGTTGCAGCAACATACTCTGCCTCTATCATGGATAAAGCAACCACCTTTTTCCATTGAGAAATCCAAGTCATTGTTGTCCCACCAATTGTAAATACATAACCTGTGATACTCCACCTAGTTTCTACATCCCCTACCAAATCTGAGTCAACATAGCCTTTTAAATCAGTATCAGAGCCCCCAAAACATAAACATTTATTGAATGTACCTCTCAAATACCTAAGAATTCATTTTACCACATTCCAATTCTCAACTCTAGGATGACTCATATACCTAATAACAACTCCTACAACATGTGCAATATCGATTCTTGTGCATACCATGACGTACATTAAACTACCTACAACTGAAGCATATGGTACCTTGGACATTTTTTCTTCCTCCTCTTCTATCTTTGGACATATATCCTTAGTTAATTTGACATGACTGGGCAAAGGTGTGCTGACAACTTTTGTATTTTCCATATGAAATCTCTGCAACACCTTTTCAACATAATTAGCTTGAGATAAAAACAATATTTTTTTATTCCTATCTCTTGTAATATTCATACCAAGGATTTTTTTCTACTCCCAAATCTTCATAGCAAGTAAATTTTCTAACTACTATTTAAGTCCTTAATGCGATCCATGTTAGACCATGCTACAAGCATATCATCAAAATATAAACATAAAATAATGTAGCTATCATCACTTAACCTCTTAAAATAAACACAATGGTCTAAATTACACTGACTGTAGCCATGCTTAGCCATAAAACTATCAAATTTGATATACTGTTTCCGAGGTGCTTGCTTCAAGCCATATAAACTTTTCTTCAATCTGCACACAAGTTTCACCTTACCTTTGACCTCAAATCCTTGTGGTTGTTCCATATATATTTCATCTTCCAAATCACCATGGAGAAAGGTTGTTTTAACATCTAGCTATTCCAAATGCAAATCTTCAGTAGCCACAATACTTCAAATAGTGCACATATAGAAGTCATTTTAACTAGTAGAAAAAAAATATCATTAAAATCAATACCCTTTTTCTGTGAAATCCCTTTACAACTAATTCGGCTTTAGAAATTTTCTTACCTCCATCCTCATCTTTCAACTTATAAACCCATTTATTTGGTAAAGCCTTTTTACCTGGAGGAAACTTGCATAATTCCCAAGTTTGATTTTTCAGCAAGGAGTCCATTTCTTCTTCCATTCCAGGATCCCATTGAACCTTGGTATCCACCTACATAGCTTCATCATAACATTCTGATTCACCAGCATCTGTTAATAAAATAGAATACAAAAAGGCATAAAATATTTTTGGAGGTCTATTTATCCTTCAAGATCATCTAAAATTCACTAAAGTTTGTGGTATTTGTTGCTGTTGTTGCAAAGCATGAGGAAGCACTAGAACATCATCATCCAACACTGCATAATCATTTTCTTTCTTCTCATGCTATTGCAACTGATCTTTGTACAACACTTTCTCATTGAATATGACATCCCTGCTTCTCACAATTTTCGGATTTTCAAAATCCCAAAGCCTATAACCAAATCCATTAATGAAATATCCAAAAAATATACATTTCTTTGATTTTCCACCAAGCTTGGCTCTATTTTCATAATCTACATGTGCAAATGTTTTACAACCAAAGGTCTTGAGAAAAGAATAACTCACCTTCTTACTTGTCCATGCTTCCTCTGGAATACCACAACCCAAAGGATTGGAGTGACCTCTATTAATTAAATAAATAACAATGCTTGCATCCTCTTCCCACATGTTTAAAGGTATCCCAACATGCAATCTCATAGTCCATGCACACACCATTATTGTTCTATTCATACACTCAACCACTCCATTTTCCTGTGGAGTCTTTGGAACCATTTTCTACCCACGAATACCATTAGAGGAACAATAATCTTCAAACTCCTTGCTACAATACTCACCACCATTATCAAATCTAGGACATTTTAAATTTTTACCAGTCTCATTCTCAACCAAGCTTCTCCATTTTTTAAAAGTTTCAAATACATCATATTTCTTCCTAAGGAATAAATCCATACCTTCCTTGTTGCATCATCAATGAATGTAACATAATACTGACAGCCACTGAGAGAAGATAACTGAGCTAGTCCCCATACATCTGTATGGACAAGCTCCAATTTCTCATCTTTCTTTTCCTTCCCATCCTTGAGAAAACTAACTCTTTTTTTTTTTCCATACACACAACTTTCGAAGAAATCCATATTAACACATTTTAGACCTGTTAAAACATTCTTTGAATGAAGGACTTTCATACATTTTTCACTCATATGCCCAAGTCTATTATACCACAGTGTTGATTCAGAATCCACAACAACTGTTTGATTTTATGTTTGTTGAACTACAATAATTTTTCCTAAACATTGATTTTTATTTGCAATAGCTAAAGTAGAAGGAATAGTAATACCTATACAAAGATATAAGGTGCCTACTTTCACACCTTTTTCTACCACTAAGGCACCTTTTGTAACCTTTCAATTTTTATCACTAAATGTAACAACACAACCTTCATCATCTAGTTTCCCTATTGAAATTAATTTTATGCTTAACTTTGGAACATGCCTTACCTCATGTAGTAGCTAATGATTCCCATTCTGCAACTTAATCTTTAATCTTCCCTTTCCAAAAATATGATAGGGTTTGTTATCTCTCAAATAAACCAACCCAAAATCCCCTTGGACATAATCAAGAAAATAACTTCTATGGGGAGTAGCATGAAATGAAGCCCCTGAATCTAACACCCAAGAATCATCAACATTATCAAGGGAAAGAATCAAAGCATTCTCATTAGATTTATTACTTACCACATTTGCCTCTTTATTTCCTTCCTTTTTTTCTCCTTTATTTTTCTAAGACCATCAATCTTTCTTTAAATGACCTGGCTTACCACAATACCAACAATCCTTCCTTTCTCTGTATTGGGACCTTTTGTCCTTTGATTTTTCTCGTGACTTCCAAAAAAATTTCCTCTCTCCTTTGTTTTGCCCCTACTTTCTACATTCAAAACACTGCCTGATGTGGATGTTCCACTTGAGCTTTTCCTACAAATTTCCCCACTCAAAATAACACTAGAAACATCATCAAATTTTAATGTATTCAAACTAGAAATAGAATTGCTAACAACCATTACCAAGCTATTCTAGCTTTTAGGAAAATAACACAATCAAAAGAGCCCTAACTTCTTCATCAAAATTTACATTTACAAAAATTAATTGACTAGTAACTATATTAAACTCATTTAAATGATCAACAATTGACCCACCTTCTGCCATTTTCATATTAAATAAACACTTCATAAGAAATACCTTATTCGAAGCGAAAGGTTTTTCATATAACTTTTCCATGGTTTCCATCAACTCTTTAGTTGTTTTTGTTGTTGTCATATTGTTCATGCCACCGATTATGCCAGGAATAAATGAATACTACCAAGTTCCTTTCTATCCAAAATATCCTAGTCCTCAGCAGACATTGTTGAGGGTTTCTTTGTTTCCCTTCCAATGGCTGCCATAAATCCTTCTGATAGAGGCAGTCCTCCATCTACATCTTCCATAATTGATAGTTCTGCCCATTGAACTTCTCAACCTTCAACTTACCCTCCTCTGCCATTTCTCCCACTCAACCATGAGACTCCCACTCAACTGTGCTACCTTCCTGTAGAGGATAACTAAAAACAACCCACTCTGATACCACCTGTTAGTGTTAAAAGATAGCTATCTAACAATTAAATACAAATTTAATCAATAAAATAGAGAAATAAAACACACATAAAAAATTGACACAGATAATGTAACGTGGTTCACCCAATCCGAGCTACATCCACAAAACCACAACCATTCAATGATTTTATTATCTAGTGCAAATATTATTACAATCTCGCAAATAATCACATTTTTTCTCATACTGCAACTCCAATCCCAACCCCTTATAACAAGCTTAGAAGCTTCCATATTAGGGTTCTACAAAGTCAGTTTTTTTTTCAGTGAATTTTCCTTTTTTAGTAATGACACAAAAAAGTATAGCATGATCAGTCACCACATACCAATAGAGGGATCTATTACTAACCCTCACTAAGTAATCTTCAAAAAAATATAAATGAATTATTGACATCAATTCAAAGATATGGAGACAAGTCTAGAGCCAATGAAAACAAGTTTTAAGAGTCAATAAATGAAAACTCTGGAACTTTCAAACATATTAACAAATATTAGATAAAATATCAAAGGATATGGACAATCGGAAATAAAAAAATTTAAGAAAACTTTATTCTCCACCATGACAAATTTCCTGCACCTCCAATTTAATCAATGTGCAACTTTAGCAAAATAAGGATTCCTCATTGTTATCACCAAATTGAGCATTGAATTTTTTTTTTTAAATTCCTTGTTAAAATTTCATTTATGCTTAAAGTGGCAAAGAATGCATGTATTCTTGATGCCTATGAGTTATTCATATTCTGGATCGACTTGTCAAAATGAAAACAATAGGATATTCCCAAATTAAGGAGTTGTTGGTAGTCTTCGCTAAGCATCTGAGAGGTTATGGTTTTTGTGGCTTCCATAACCATATGACTAATTTCTGAAGTTCAAGAAACACGCGACTGCCCGATTCAGTTCCCTTTGACATTCAAGGTGATCAACATGTCAGAAGTTTCTAAAAGTTCAAAACTCCTGACATGTGGTTTGATGGTTCTATTTTTCCACAATCTCACAACTCTATGGAAGATCTCCCAATTTTCAAGGCACCACCAATTCATTTAATGGTTTGTACAATGCATCGTGGGATGTTCTTTTAGGATTTTTTGAAGCAAAAACTCAATCTTAAATATCTTTCCTCAAGAAATACACCCATGATGCATAAATATCACTATTAATAGCAAGTGTAACGAACTGGATTGTTGAGGTTGTCACAATCATTATTGAATAAATAGGCCTTTATTCTCTAACCATATGAAATAAATAACCTATTCACAAAGAAAGGTGGTGGTACTCTTGAGCTCAATTTACCCAATCATTTTTTAAAAAGTGTGGTGCTTCCTACAATTGATGGGTCTTGGGATGATGAACCTTTACTTTTCATGCACCCTGATTTGAATTGGCCTGAAGAGGGGCAAATTGACATCATCTCCCAGTTGCGCTCAATGGCATGGAAGGAGAAAACTAGCTATGTCGAATACAACAGGGTGATTCTCATTTTGGAAGAAGAGGAATAGCATGTTGAGCTTCATAACCTCTTTATGGAAATTCGACTGGAAGCTGATAGAGCTCCTATCCCAGAAGTAGTTTAATTTATTTGGTCTACATGCATTTAATCTTTTATTTGTGGTAGTAGTAGCGGTAATAAAACCGTTTCTGTTTCAAAGTTGTTTCTTGATAACAATTTCTTTCTTGGACTGTTATTTTCTGGAAATGAATGGTTTCATTTTTTAGTATGTATTTTAGCTTTTGTGAAACTCGAAAGGGGGGGAAGAATAAAGAAAGTAAGGAAAAATAAGAAGGGAATAATACAATTTCCTTTTTAGCACATTTTGATTGTACAGGAGTGTCGGGTCTGTGAACCCACATTTTGGCATTGGAGAAATAAAGAAGATATTTTTGAATCTATGTATTTATTTATTTATTTTTATTGCAAGCAAACTTTGATTCTTTGTGATTGCACTTCAATGTTTTATCTGTTATTTAAGGCTATGTATATGATTATTTTTGAGGCTTTGAATTCAGATTAATTCATCTGTTGAAAGGGAGTTAATTGCTCACTCTTCCTTTCTTGTTTCTCATTCGTGGGTGTTGGATAAATGAAATTTTTGTTATTTGTTCGCATTCACTACATTTTAAAAATCAATCTCTCGCATCTATTTCATGGTTATGGGTAGATGGTAATGTGCCTTTTCTGCTTTCTAGTTAAAAGCATACCCGGTTTCCATTCATTGCAAATTATCCAAAGGTAGTTGCACCTTGTAAAATAAGCAGAGAGTAGTTGCACATACCATTGTGAGTGACTCAACTGTTAGTACTGTTTATTCTTCTTGGGCATCTTGATTCATTTTCTACATGTTTATTTCTGAAGGAAAAATCTGTTAACTAACATATTTTTGGCGACTCTATTGGCGACTCAAAATTGAAGAACGGAGCTCTTTTTTTCCCAAAAAATTTAAAGGTTCCTCCTCGATGACAAAGGCTAGTGGCTCTGCAAGGTGGAATGTACTTAGAAGCATTTTATCTTAGTGAATACTCCTACTTTGTTTATTTTTCAGAATTATATTATGGCGTTAATTTCTTCACAGCCATGGTGTGCTCAATTTGGGCCTCTAGCATTGCCACAATATTCACCATTGCCTGAAAGATCAAGAAATCACTTCCCAAAGTTCAGTGGAGAAAATCATTAAGATGCTAAAGACCACATTCTAGCATTTACAATTGCATGCAACATTTTTGGGGTACGTGAAGAAGATGTTTTTGTGAGGTTATTTACTGAATCTCTTGTTGGGCATGCAACTAATTGGTTTCAATATTTAGAAGAAAAAAGCATTACTGATTGGAATTCATTGAAGACTAAGTTCTTAGAAAGGTATAAGGGTCTTGTTGATGAAGTTGTTTTGTTGGGCTACTTTTTCAATGTTCAAAAGCAAGGAGGCAAATCAATTAGAGATTTCATGGATAGATTCAATTGACTGATCAAAAAGATCCTAGCTTCCATTTAGCCAAGTAAGCAAATCTAGCTCTTTACTTTTATTTCTACATTGCATCAAGATGTTCAATTTGAATTGAAACGGTCTAAAGTAAATGATATTGAAGTTGCTTAACAAGAGGCTGTAAAAATAGAAGAAAATTTGATGTTAAGTGGTCTTTGGATGGAGAATCAGGTTGTAGATAATTCAATTAGTGAATCTGAAAGGAATTTTATCATGCACAAATAAAGTTTTTAGCCTGAAGGATTTCAAAATATATAATTTTCTTCTACTGAAATTTTCAATCTCACTATTTTTGGTCCAAAACACCTTGGTAAAAATGAAGTTCTGCAGAAATTAAACCTCATATTGGTAAGAAAATTGAAGCCTACTATTTACATTGTGAAGAAGATAAAAATGAACCTGAAAGCCCCTCAAATGGTGAAGAAAATGGGTTATCCTCTCATGATACAAATTGCAATGAGGGAAATGCAGATAGTGTTGTTTTGTGATCCTTATCTCATGCATAAATGGGATCGTTCACTTTTACTGGTGGTGAAGAACAAATGGAGTACGTACAACATAAAGATGAGGTTTTGAGTGTCCATTCTCCAAAGTGTATGCAAGCTGAATATTAATCCTTCACATTTCCTAAGCCAGGTGATACAAAAGTATGGGTGCAAGAAAAGGTCAGAAATGATGTTGTATTTGAATCCTTTCATTTAGAAAATTTGGATGCCAAAATTTTTAAACAAAATCTGAAAGATGATGTTAAAGATAGCCATAATAGCTTTGTTGAAAGTGATCAAATAGAAAAATGTGAAGAACCTCGTGTTATTTATATTCTGATAGCATGTGAAGATAAATTTCTATGTGGAGGAGAGGTTGTCATGACTAATTTGTAAGAAAAAAACAAGAAAGGTGAAGTGTATGATGAAATGGCTTAGCTAAATCCTATAGAAAAAGAGGAGATAGTTCCAGTTGGGTGTGATTTTCAGTCATGTAAAAATATTATTTGCAATACATATTTTCAAATTGATTCATTCCCAGTTTTACGTAAAACACATATGGCTAATGATTGGTCTTCTAGTGACTCAATTGGTTACTTCTAGGCATGGAATATCAGTTTGGGTGCTACAGGGAGGAATGGTTATATGCAAGAATTTTTTGAAGAGTTTCTAGGGGTTTATGATGCTAAATGGTTGTCATTTTGCTTCAAAAATGACAAATTCTTCCTTCAGGGCTGATGCAAGAAGTTGGGTCCACAAAAACTCAAAAAGTGGAAGTGTTTTTGCTGTTTTTTAGAATTTGTCACACTTGGAATGAAAATTTGAGGCACTTACACAATGAATCTTTTAAAAAGTCAGTAATATGCAATTTAGCATTTTCAATCTAGTTTCCAAATATGTAATTTATTCAAATACCCAGATGATGGAAATTAAATTTTGATAGGGATGTATAAAAAACACTTTTTAAAAGTCATTTTTTTACCATACCATGCACATGTACTAACACCACTTTTCACTCAAATAAAACCATTTTGATAATTCCATTTGGGGAAAGAGAGGTAACAACATGAAGATTGATGAGGAATTTTTTTTATTTTTATTTTTTAATATGTTTTCTTTTATTGAATTTTTATTGGCCTTAATTGTTGTTTTTAAAAATCAACATGTACTGACATCATAATTGGACCTAAACTCAACATTTTTTGGATCTTTCTTTTTACATTGCGTAGAGAATTGTCTGAAGATTGATGCCATATAATTATTTTACAAGAAACTTAACCAAAAAAAAGTTATTAAAAAATATAAAAAAAGCCTAATATTTCAAGTTTAAGGACTGGTTTGCTTAGAAATTAACTAAAAAACAACAAATATGGGTATGTGCAGGATCATCATGGAAAAAATAGGCCCTTAAGTGGTGAAAAATTTAGAAAAATTGGAGTTAGGCAACTTAACATGAAAATTTGAATAAGTTATCTATATTATTTCAAAAATATGTAAGAATAGAATCTATAGCAAATTGAATGTAGTTTCTAAACTACTAGGTTTATTTTTTATTTTTAAACTATTTGGTGAAAATTTGAAATTTCAATGCAGTAGTACCTAAATTTCAGGGAAAAAATAAGTAGGTGTTTGTCTAACCACCCTCACCACAATAAAATGATAATATTTTTTTATAAGATTTTAGATATAAGTAGAGGACTCATGTCCCAATGTGATGCATATTTTTTTGTAAGTTTTTTTCCAAGTAAATATTTAATTATGATTTTTTTATTACAAATTTTAAAAAATATAAAAACTTCGTGTTCGACCACCTTAACTTGGTCAAAAATTCATGAAATTCTTTTTTTTAATCCTATAGTATGTGAAGCATAGAATGTGGCATGTTTTGGATTCAAAAAAATGTGATACCATTTGAAAGCTATAGATGTTTTCAATCAACCTATCAATGAGGACTTTAGTCATAATTCCAAATAAATAATGAATAATAATTATTTATTAAATTCAAAGTAAAGCATAATTTATATTAGTGGAGGAGAATCTCCTTTAAAAACCCTTTTAGTTTCATCAATTTTGGGTAAAAGAAATTCGTCAACCACATACCCTACACATACCCATCATATCGTCACTTTTTGGCCTATCATGATCCTGCACATACCCATATAATCCAATATTAATAAAAATTAAATATATTTGGAAACTAGACATCATGATCTCTAATGGGTTTTAATTTTATAGATTGATTCAGACAAAAATTCCATCAACCATATTTCCAAAGTTGGACATTCTTCTTCAATCTACCTTAGTTTTTTAGTTGCAGGTCAAAGGCTAAGGGTCGGGTTGCCAAGCCTTTCCTGAGCCTAAAACCGAGGCAACATGTGGGTTGGGAATTCAAAATTTTAAAAAAGTATACATGTTATAAAATACATGCATTCTTTATTTTCTTGATTATTTAAAAAATCAAATTTTTTAGAAGCGCATACACATTTTAAAACGTGTATACACTTTGTGTTTTAAAACAAATATGCATTTTTTAAAGGTATTCGATTTTTTAAATAAATGAATTATACATGTTATAAAATGCGTACGTGTTATAACACGTACATGTTTTTTAGTGCATACATGTTTTTTTAGGCTCGCGTACCTAAAGCATAACGCATACACATTTTTTTAATAACACATGCATTTTCTATGAGATTTTTTTTGGTTGAAACTTCCCCTCTTCATGGACACAACTTCTTATTTTTACCCTTCAGATCATAGGATGGTTTCTGAGTTTGCAAATGCTTCATGGGTACATCTCTCTTTTCCACTTTGTCATATATTTCTCCCAGCCTGTGAATGGATTAGCATGAGCAACCCAGAGCATTGCTTGAGGTAGGATTTCCCTACCTTGTACATAAGTATATAGGAAATTTTGGCTTGTTCATTTTTGGTTTGTACCATGTTCCCCTCCACCCTTCTACAAGCAACACCCTATTCTCTCGCTTCTCTTTTGACTCTATTGCCCAATGGACTTGGAATGGTTTGCCCCAAAGCTTCTGGAGTTCTCTACATTTTCTACAAAAATACAATCCCCAGTCAAAGCCAATGTTATCACCCAAATTGAGCATTGAATTTTATTTTTTTTTAAATTCCCTATTAAAATTTCATTTATGCTTATAGTGGTTGAGCACACTCGTCTTCTTGATGCCTATGAGTTATTCATATTCTAGATCGACTTGTCAAATGAGAACAACAGGATATTCCCGGATTAAGCAATTGTTGGTAGTCTTCGATAAACATCTAAGAGGTCATGGCTTTTGTGACTTCCATAACAATATTGCTAAGTTCTGAAGTTCCAAAAACACGTGTGACTACCTAATTTAGTTCCATTTGACATACAAGGTGATTGACATGATCAGAAGTTTCTAAAAGTTCAAAACTCCTGACATGTGGTTTGATGGTTCCATTTTTCCGTGATCTCGCAACTCTATGGCAGATCTCCCAATCTTCAAGGCATCACTGGTTCATTTAATGGTTTATATGATGTATCGTGGGATATTTTTTCAGGAGATTTTGAAGCACAAACTCAATCTTAAATCTCTTTTCTTGAGAAATACGCCCATGATGCATTAATATTGCTATTAATAGCAAGTGTAACAAACTGGATTGCTAAGGTGGTCACAATATTTATCAAATAAAAAGGCCTTTATTCTTTGATTGTATGAAATAAATAACCTATTTACAAAGAAAGGTGGCGGTACTCTCGAGCTCAATTTACCAGAACATTTTTTTTAAAATGGTGCTTCCTGCGATTGATGGGACTTGGGATGATGAACCTTTACCTGTCATGCAACCTGATTTGAATTGGTATGAAGAGGAGCAAATTGACATCATCTCCTAGTTGTGCTCAATGGCATGGAAGGAGAAAACCAGCTATGTTGAATACAATAGGGTGATTCTCATTTTGGAAGAAGATGAAGAGTGTGTTGAGTTTCATAACCTCTTTATGCAAATTCGATTGGAAGCGGATAGAGCTCCTATCCTAGAAGCAGTTTAATTTCTTTGTTCTTGCATGCATGTAATCTTTTAATTTTGGCAATTGTAGTGGTAATAAAACCATTTCTATTTCAAAGTTGTTTCTTGATAACAGTTTCTTTCTTGGACCATTATTTTTTAGAAATGAACAGTTTCATTTTTTAGTATATATTTTGGCTTTTTTCAAACTCAAAAGGGGGTAAAGAAAAAAGAAAGTAAGGAAAAAGAAGCGAATAGTATGATTTCCTTTTCAGCACATTTTGATTGTATAGGAATGTTGGGTCTTTGAATCCACATTTTGGCATTGGAGCAATAAAGAAGATATTTCTAAATCTGTGTATTTATTAATGTTTTCTTTTGATTGCAAACAAACTTTGCTTCTTTGTGATTACACTTCAATGCTTTATCTATTATGTCAGGCTATGCATGTGATTATTTTTGAGGCTTTGAATTCAAATTAATTCATCTGTTGAAAGGGAGTTAACTTCTCATTCTTCCTTTCTGGTTTCTCATTCATTGATGTTGGATAAATGAACTTTGTGTTATTTTTTCTCATGTACTGCATTTTAAAAATCAATCTCTCACATCCATTTCATGGCTATGGGTAGATGGTAGTGTGTCTTTTTTTCCTTCTAGTTAAAAGTATACCCAATTTCCATTCATTGCAAATTATCCAAAGGTAGTTGCGCCTTGTAAAATAAGCAGAGAGCACTTGCACATACCATTGTGAGTGACTCAACTGTTAGTATTGTTTGTTCTTCTTCCTAGGCATCTTGAGTCATTTTATACATTTATTTTTGAAGGACAAATCTATTAACTAACACTCATGAAACCAACCAAGTCTAAATATTAAAACTCTATTTTCTTTAACATGCATTGAATGGAAACTATTTCACTTAAAATTCTATTATATTCAATAGTCTTAGAATCTTAGGAGAGTAAAAACACGTTCCATGTGCTTAATGTTAGTCTATAGGAATAATTTCAAGGAATATCAATAATTTACATATAAAAGACAAATGGATAGCGAAGAGAGGTTTGATTGCATGATTCTTTTTTGTCATCTTTGAATGCTATGCAGTTTTCTTCAATATCAAAAATAGAATAACAACTTTAGTTCATGTTACCTATATGAGTTAAGTAGTTTCATGGAAACCTTAAAACTCTTATTATTTAAGAGGAGTTGGCCACTCACCTAAGAGAAGAAGAACAAGTTGATAATATTATAGATTTAAATACTTTGTTATTTTTTTGTGTTGCACATGTGAATCTTTATTTTCTAAATGTGGTTACTAGGTGTGTTTTGTAGCCTACAAATCTATCAATTGTCTAAATAATTCATTTCTAGGTTTTTATTTTATTTTATTAGTATTAATTGCACGGTGTTGAGCACCAAAAAAGTGTGTATACATACACACACACATAACATGAAAATTTATCAAGTGTCTAAGAAATTAATTTCTAGGATTTCTTTTATTTCATTATTATTAGTTGCAAGGTGTTAAACATAAAAAATTGTATATATATGCATACATACATATGTACGTATGTATATGTATGTGTATATGTATATATGTATATATACATATATCCCTTAATAACTTAGTTTTAGATTAGTACTACATTTGATTTTATAAAACAAATTATTTTTAGCAAAAGATTCATGTGAAGGGAAAGAGAAAGAGGTAATGGTTAGAATTCACAAACAACAATCTCCCACTTGAATTTTAAACCATGTTGTGATGTATAGAGTTTTCAATTTTCCAAGCTCAATGTCACTTAATTACTAAACCAAGAGAAGCACTATTGAACTCCATGTTCTCTTGTGACACAAGTTTTTTGAAAGGTTTTATAGGATTGAAATTAGTGTGTATCATCTCCAACTTAAATTTTCAAGGAAAATCTAGATGAAATGATACTAATGTTCTATGTGCTTAGTGTAATTTTGAAAAGTTGGATTCTTCAATAAATGAATAGCACTATTACTATTGCTAAACAAAGTGAAAACTTGTTGTTTGGAACCCAATTCACCCACTAAATGTTGCAAACACAACAACTCCTTAGATCCTTTGGTCATTGCAATGTATTGTGTATTGATAGTGGAGAGATCAACCATTAGTTACAATCTAAAAACCCAGTAGATTTCTAGCCCTACAAATGTGAACATGTATCTAGTAATAGATTTTCTTCTATAAAAGTCACTAGCCATGTCAAAATTGAAAAAACCTTGTAGTTTTACATCTTTACCTTTTAAACTCAAAACATGATGTGAAGTTCCCTTGAGGTATCTCATAATTCATTGTATTGCTTGCCAATGAGTCTTACCAAGATTACTCATGTACCTTCTGACTAATCCCACTACATGAGTAATTTTTGGTCTTATGCATATGATCACATACATAAAGTACTAATTGTAGAGGAGCAAGGCACTCATTTCATATACATCTCAGAGGATACCAAAATGATTAGCAAGAGGTGTGCTTACATGCCTCTTCAAAAGTCACAAGTTTAGCTTGATCAAAGATTAGAAAATGATGAACAAAATAATCATACTTTGACAGAGGCTTGTGCTCCTTCGTTGATCTCCTCAACTAAGGAAATGATTCTTGTGTAATTACTCCTTCAACACCCTATTCACAAGTACAATTTTGATGAACTTTCTCTTCATTATTATGGTTTTGTGGTAGAACTAACTCCTACAATTGAATATGTGGTAAATAAATTATATTAGGCTATAAATTTTATGAATGGTTGGGTGGCAAATTTAGCGCCATGCTTTGATAATTATCCTATGCCAAGCATTCATGAAAAAGAGGCCTCATATTCAAACTTTCTTGATGTGACAAATATGAGTTTGTTTATTACATATATGAATTTGAATTTGAAATTAATTGCAAGTTTGGACTTGCATAGGGAAACTAAGGATCGTGATGTGTTAAAGGCTGATGCAATCTATGAGATGGTGTGGTTGATGTATTAGGTAGACTTTGAAAAATATTGGACTACAAATTTCTGATAACTTCTTTGAGTGGTGCGGTTGCTAGGAATAACTTGGTGCTAATGGTTTAACACATTACTCCCACTTGAGGGGTGATCCCACAATAGTGGTTTACAATTTTTGGCCAAACTGGGCACTGAAATAAATTTTTTTTAACTAAATCTTAACTTTCGGGTACCTATAGCGACTAAACCGTGAGGAATTTGAAGATGATGAAAACTAGAGTTTCGTGAAATTTTTTCTATAGATTCTAAATATATTTTTTTCAAAATTTTGGAATCAAATTGTACTTCTTTTTCTATCTCCTTGAAAACTAGTTTTTAGAAAACAACATTTTTAAAAAGTGACACTCACTGTATAATGCATAAATTTTTTTCCATGAAAGATAAAATTCTAATTCTTTTGAATTTAGATTCATAACTCTCATATCTAGTGCTTCCACTTGGTTAGATTTTTTTTATTGAATATTTTTTCTTTAATCATGTTTCAAATTTAAACCAATTATAATTCAGACATAGCATGACCGTATAACGTGTAACTTTTTTTGTATGTATCAAAATTAAAAAAAAAAATCTTTGTTGGATCAAGGACGTCAATATTTGGTGCACTAATATTTTTAATTTTTTTTTTAATAATCTCCTATTTTTCTACATGTAAAGAACAAAGAGCTTGATTTTCAGTGAAAAACCTACATTCACGAGAAATAAAAAATAAATATAATAATTAAATTAAATTTATTTAAAATTATACTTTTTGGGAAGCTTATAATTAGGACTACATACTTACAAAAAAAAAATTAAATGAATTCATTTGATCCTCCAAAAGGTAAATCAAAAGTGGTTTTTTATGAGCATTTTGATAGGTGTAAAGGAGACTCTATTATAGGTACGGTTTACAACTAGTGGGGTTCTATCCAAGGGGGTTTGATTTAAGGTAGTTTGATCAAACCCTATTCAATTGGAATTCTTTAAATGGAACCTTTTAAGACTTAAATCATTATATTTTCTAAAAATATTGATTCTTTAAATGGAACCTTTCAAGATTTCTTCTACAAGCACAACCTCATTTACTAATTTCCCCTATTCTAGTAGACCCAGTATTATTTTCTTATTAAAATTTACATTCCAACCATGAGTGACTTATTTGGAAATGGAACCCACAACCAATTATCATATTTCACCTCTCCATATCCAGAAAAGATACATATTTTAGACTTCATTTCCATCTTCATTCATTTTTTCAGAGGGATGTGAATGAAGGCGTCACAATTGAACACCTGCAAGTGATCATATGAAATTATCCTTCCCAACCACTTCTACTCTAGAATGTCAAAATATAGCCAATAAATTGACCTCAGTTAATTAGGTACACCATTGTATTAACTTCGTCTACCTAGAACTCTTTACCCAAACCTGCATTAGAGAACATGCTACGAGCTCTCTCCAAGATTGTTCTATTTAACCTCTTAGGTACACAATTTTCTTGAGGGGTGAAAGGAACAATTTTTATCAATTGAATACCATTGTCTACACAAAATCTATCAAACTCCAAGGAAAAAAACTCTCCACCATTATCAATTTTCAAGAACTTAATTAATGATTGGTCTAATTTTCAACTAGTGCTTTAAAATTATTGAAAAGATAAATACTTCATATTTCCTCTTTAGTAGATAAATCCAGAATTTTCTAACGTAGTCATATAGGATAGTAACAAAGTAATTAGACCCACCAATGGATGTTACCTTTGTGGGGTGAAAAAAATCTGAATGCACAAGCTCCAACAATCTTATCTTTGTGTCACATTCTTTTGTGGAGAAGTTGATCCTCTTTTTTTTCCAAAAATACAATGTTCACACAAATTGAAATAAATAGATTTCAAACCTATAATTTGATCCCTTTTGAGAAAAATTCAAGACCCTTCTTTCTCATAACCAAGCCTCTTGTGTCAAAGCTCCATTTTGTTGTCCATAATCATCATCACAGCTCCCACTTCAGTGTGAATCTCTAACACATACAAATTTCCTAATTTCCTTCCTCTTGAAATTACCAAGGATCCTTTGGTCACCTTCCAAGTGCTTGACTCAAAAATGATGCCACAACCTTGAGCACCTAGTTGTCTCATAAAAATCATATTCCTCTTAAGTTGAGGAACATGTCTCACATCCTACAACAATCAATTATTCCCATTTTTTAAATTTGAACAACACATCTCCTTTAGCAGCAATGTCACATGGTTCATCATCCCCAAGGAAGACCTTGCTCAGTTTTCCTTCTTGATAGTTTTTGAAAACTTCCTGACAAGATGTGGCATGAAAAGAGGAACTAAAATCCAACATACACAGATCAGTTGTAGCTTCTCCAATAGATAAAACTAATGCACCTACATCATCTTGATATGTTTTATTTACTTCATTTTCTTTTGATTTACTTTCCACCTTATTATATGACCAACAATTGTTTTTATGTGGCATTTATTGCCATAAAACTATCAACTTGAATTTTTTCCCCAAGATTTAGATCTATTTTTAGAATTCAACCTTCTACTATTGTTATTTCTTCATTGTTCTTTGGATCTCCCCTACTACTAGTTATTGAAACATCTCCCAATGAGGTACCTTGATTTTTCCTTCTCATGTCCTCAATGACAAGAATCCCAACAACATCATCAAAATTTAGCATGCTTCCCTTTTTACCAAATATTGAGTTGCTAATAACCACAACAACTCCTTCCCAACTATCAAGTAGAGAACACAATAATAGGATAGCCTTTTTTTCATCTTCTAGTTTGATATTAAAAAAAAAATTGTCTATTCAAAGTATTAAATTCATTCAAATCATTTGATACATTACTACCTACCTTCATCTTCAAGTTGTACAACTTCATTAACAAAATGTCATGCCCTAAAATATTTTCACTACTTAAACACAACACACAAATCTTGAATTTTGTACTTTATATTCTTTCAACAAATACTAGATAATAATGAAAAAAAAACAATTACATTCTTCTCCCTCTATTTCCAACACTGTTCATGGGTGATCCCACAATAGTAGGTTACACTTTTTGGTCAAACTTTACATTGAACTAAACTTTTTTAACTAAATCTTCAATTTTAGACACCTATAGCTACTAAACCATGAGGAATTTGAAGATGATGCAAACTAGTGATTTGTGAAATTTTGTCTATAGATTCTAAATATTTTTTTTTTTTTTAAATGGAATCAAATTGTATTTTTTTTTCCATATCCTTCAGTAACTAGTTTTTAATAGTAAACAACATTTTTAAAGAGTGATATTTATTGTATAACATGTAACCTTTTTCTATGAAGGATTTTTTTCTTTTTTTTTGAGTTTAGATTTACAACTATGATATTTATCTCCATCATTTGGTTTTTATAGTTTTTTATTGAATTTTTTTCTTAATTAAGTTTTGAAATCAAACCAATTACAATTTACACATAGGTGTACTGTATAACACATAACTTTTTTTTATGTATTGAAATCCATATTTTTTTGTTGTTGGATCAAAGACATCAATACCAAGTACCTAGATATTTTTTATAATTTACTATTTTCTACATATACAAAATAGAGAGCTTGATTTTTAGTGAAAAAGCTACATTCACAAGAAATAAAAAATAAATATAATAATCAAATTAAATATATTTAAAGTTATACTTTTTGGGAATCTTATAATAAGGACTACATACTTACAAAATATAAATTTTAAATGAATTCATTTGATTCTCCAAAAGGTAAATGAAAAGTGTTTTTTTATCGACATTTTGATAGGTGTAGAGGAGACTCCATTATATGTATGGTTTAATACTAGCGAGGTTCTATCTAAGGGGATTTGATCTAAAGGGGTTTGATTAAAACCCCCTCAATTAGAATCCTTTAAATGAAACATTTCAATGCTTAAATCATTATATTTTCTAATAATACGTGATTTCAACAAAAATCAGGATGTCCCAAAAAGTGTAACCCATTATTGTGGCAACACCCTCATGGACTATGGTTGGTTGAAGCATTACCTATATTTGTATAGACAAATAATGATACCACAAGAAGAATGCATCTGATACCCATGTCTTTGAATATCCAATCAATGTAGCATTTATAGCCCAAGTGGAAGCTCATCCAAAGTTTGGCACACCAGATCCATCCTCAACCCATGGGATACAACTCAAGGAAGAAGGTTTTACACTATGGACCAACAAATATGGTCCTCAAAGGGGGAGAAGATCCAAATCAATGTTCCAAGGGGGGACATGATTTTTGACATCTATCCATTGGCTAGCACAGGGACACATCAAGGAAGAATCGTAATGTTTTAATGAATGGGGGGCTCCCTCAAACCCTAATACACTAGTAGAGCCTTCTCCAAGTGGAGTGGCCATTATTAGGGGAATTCTGACACACTAAAAAGCACGTAATATCATCATCACACATAAATTCTCACAAGGGTATGCACAAGTAGATCATCTTATATGTCCACAACACCCTTATCCCAAGTTGAATACCGAGTATCCCAAACTAGAGTCACAAACATAACATTCATTGGTTTCTCATAATACATATAATAATGCAATTTTTCAGGCCTTCAAAACAATCATTAAGGAAAACAAAAACTTAGCCACCTTGAACCACATAAAGACATATTAGCACTCTCAATGCATGAATCGGTTCACTCTTGAAACAATTTCCAACACCCAAGCACATCACTATCACATTGGATTTCCAAGAAGGAATTCCATATAGCGGGGTAGTGGCTCTACCAAACATGGGGAAAAACATATGAAAAATTATCATAATCAAATCTCCATAAAAAAACTCCACATAACTCCACACCAAAACCACAAAAAATTTGCATCAGTGCCACATCATAACCATAACCAAATCAACACCCTTAAGAAAATGTTGTTTGAGGTTGAAACCATCTTATACATATTAGGCGATCCCACCAACCCATCCATATCTTCTACATTGCAACATTCAACAAAAAATTACCAGATAAAGATAGGATAAATTTTATTGATTAATGGATAAATAGGTTTTGAAGGGGCTTTGAAATCCTTTACAAAAGAAATAGGTCACTAAAAAGAAAAGATAAGGAAAAACAAGAAGCCCTAAAGTGAAAAAAGTTGCCACTAAGACGAAGCTTTAGAAAGCTAGCAAAAAACCATCAACAAACAAACAAAAAAGAAGAAGACAACAACAAGAAACTACTATAGGTTCTTCAATATCTTCGCTACTTCCAGGTATCTAAAAATGACCTACTCATACATCTTGATAACATTTTCTAGTTCTCGAGCAAGAATCATAATGTTTTTCTTCCTCTTTCTCCTTGTTCGAATGCTAGGGCCAACATTCGTAACCTTAGCATGCCCTCCCTTTAGACCATCATCCTCTAGTTCATCAACATATTTCCCTTTAATAATCAAGTCCCCCATCCATTTGTGTGGCTTATCATTCAATAAAGTCATCCCTTGCACACTATTTTGTAGAGAAGCTTGACTAACTTGCACCAAAGTATTCAAGTCATCATGAATCTTACTAATCTTTTCCTCAAGAGAAGTGATTTTAGTGTTAAGAACTGCATGCATATTCTTGATTTAATTATACATAGTTTCCTCCATCTTACTAAATTGTTAATAATTCTCGTATTTATATTGGCCATCGAGCTTAACTTAATTTTTATCTATTTCACTTTAGAAAAGGGCCATTTAAAAATTTTAAAGAGAAAACTAGTCTCATCATTCACCATCCTCAAGAAAATAGAAATGTCATCCTTCTCACAATTGATAGTCTCATTCAATAAACTATTTGATCCCTTAGGTTGAACCTCCCAGAGTGTATATCACTTTAAACATACACTTTACCTTTACATTTTTCCCAAGGTACCTGGAGTTTTCATGGTCCCTTTCTTAGAAACAATGGGGGATTTATCTAAATCCACCATTTCATTACCAACCCTATTCAATTTAAATCCTCATCTAGATTCATCAACCTCTCAAACTCTCCCCAACACCGTAATAACACCCTAATCCTTCTCCTTTCCATTCAATGCCTCAACATCTAGAATAACCTCCTGGCCCAAGTATCCATTCCAATATTCACATTTTTCTTCATCATAGAGCCCTTACCCTTGATCCCTTTGACACCATCCACTGATGCATTTTTCCTTTTAACATTGGGAGGAACAAACAACTCTTCCTTTTTGGAACTTTGGCTCCCTTTCTTTCTTGATGGACACATTGTTGGCTCAACAACTTGGGTTTTCTTACCTTTATTATTAATTTCTATCAAAGGAATCACATCATCCTCCATGTCTATATGGGAGCCCTTCAACCAAGAGGGTAGATCATCCTTCTTAGCCCATTTCCTAGGCTATTTATCAAACTCCTCACGGGGGTCGGAATAAACTTCCATAGAATATGACCCTTCATTCACCCAATCATTATTATTAGAGTCATTTCCAGTCTCATAACCTAAGGATACATCCTTAACCATTCATATTTTAGCCATTTTAGGGGCTTTAGGAACATATATTATTTGGCATAAATCATTATCAACAATATTAAACCCCCATGCAAGAAAGGATTATTAAGGTTTTTTATGAATTCAATGATCCCATTATCCAAAGATAGAAGCAAATAATATGGGAAGGAAACCAATTTATTATGCCTAAGTGATTTAGAAGCATAAAATTAAATTCATAGAGAGCCAAGAATCTTCCATCAAGAGTGAAATACCTCATAATAGCAATGGCCACATCCCCCCATAATAGCCTCCACAAGCTGATTTATTTGGCCTCTCCATCTCCTTCCCTTTGAGGAAAAACTTCAAGGCCAATTTTAACGTCAAAATTTCCCTATAAAATTTGATGCCTTCAGAATATAAAACAATAATAGTAGCTATGATGTCCTTCATGATGTATAAACTCCATATCATAGACTCTCAAAACTTTGTTACTCCAACCATTGATGCACACCTGGGAGATGTGAGAATCAAATCCATGTAGTTTTTTAATGTAAGGGTTAACCCCTCCTTTTTCCAATATATCCCAAGCCAACTCATTCTCTTTAGTCTGCTCATAGGTTACAGGATCCATGTGACACCTATCACCACCCATGGATGACTATGCACAACTCAATGTAGAACTCACCTAGAACTATCTTGCAAGAAAAGGAAAACTCTATAAGCATAGAAATAAGCACAAACAAACACCTATAATCCATGCATGACTGACAACATAAGGACTATATGTCATCATAGCATTTACTTATGGAATCTTTCCATAAGCTCTACCATCATTATTAGGACAAGAGCAAAACTACACTTGTCTTTTCAACTTAATAAGGGTATTATCATGCAATAAGCAAGTGCCACTAGGTCCTGAAAATCCTTCCATTTTGTAATGTTTGATCATGTTTGGTGAGATTTTAAATTTCAATAGGAAAAATGTCATGTGACTCCCATTGCTTAGGAAAAGATGACACCCCAATATTGGCTAGGAAATCAACGAACCCATTAGCTTCAGAATAAATGTGAGAGACTTGAAACTACTCAAATAAGTTTAGGATAGAAATAAATTCCTTTATAATGTTATCAATGGTCCAAAAAGAAGGTTGAACCATTTTAAGGTAATTCACAATATTTAACAAATCTCCCTCCAACCATATTCTTTTAAAGCCTTTTCATGTGCAAGTCTTAGGACATGATATCCTACAAAAGCTTTTGCATAATGGTTTTTCCAAGTTCCTAAAGGGAGTGCCACTATGGAAGTAAACCTAAAATTAGAGTCACACAACACTCCCCCATAGCCAATAGGTCCTGGATTCCCTTTAGCAACACCATCAAAGTTAACTTTAATCCAATCTTGAGGTAAAGCTTGCCAAACCACGCCATCCCTAGAATTTTTAACCCTCTCCAAAGGAAGGCCCCAATTATTAGCTACCATCACACCACATTCTAAAATAGAAACCTTAGGACCACCATGCTTAACCTAAACCACTTTTGAACAAAACTTTTCCATGATAGAAACATAGATCTTAAAAGAAAGTTGAAGAGGAGAAAGAGAGGAATTACAAAAGATATTATTATTTATTTCCCATCATAAACCACAAGCCACATGAGGTAGAATAAGTGACCAAAGAAAAGACAGTGAAGGGTTTGGAGAAGGAGTAGACAATTGAGACCATAATTCTGCCATAGAAGAAGCGAAGACCCAACTTAGATTCCAAATATGCAACACATAAGCCCAAACATTAAAAAGGCATACCTAAAACCTATAATAAGATGGAAGGCATTCTCTAAGGCCTCCTCACATAGATATCATCTGTTAGGAATCACAAATCCCCTCTTTTAAAGGTTATCAATAGTCAAAATTTTATCTTGTCAAAGTAACCAGAAAAAGATATTAACTTTAGGAATTAAATTAGGAAGCCACAAATTAGCCCAACAAGTATTGGGACCCAAGACAATAATATGCCTATAAAAAGTAGAGTAAACATACAAATTACCACTCAAGGAAAATTACGACACCACCTTGTCAGTCAAGGACAAAATTGGAATGTGTATCAAGCAAAAATATCTAGAAAGAGTCTCAAGCTCTTGGTGCACTGTGTGAATCATTTTCCATTTACCTTTAGAGATATAATCAGCTACATAAATCCCAAAGGAGTGGGTACACAAGTCTCTAAAGGGGATAGCCCAAGGCTCATCTTTGAGGGGGCCTGACCCAATCCACTAATTTTCCCAAAAAGATAATTCACCCATTACCAACAGACCAACATAGCCCCTTGGAGAAATAGATTATCTTTCAACTATAGCTCCACAATGCATAACCTAAATAAGGGGAAAAACCAATCGCTAGAAGATCTCTAAATCTATCTATCCCATGAAGATATTTAATGGAAATAATCATTGACCATTCTTTATCCCCAATAAGAAGATTCGAGCATTACTTAGCAATTAAGGCCAAATTAAATTCCTTAATCTTTTTGGCTCCCAACCCACCTTGATTTTTAGGTCTACAAATCTCATCCTAGGAGACAAGATGTGTTCTTTTCCCTTTAATAACCATCCATAAGAATTTTTTTTGAATACTTTCAATCTTTTCAAAAATATTCCTAAGTATTTGAAATAAACTCAGCATAAATCGAGAGATTCTAAAACATAGATTTGATTAATTGAACTTTTCATGCTTCAATACGAAAAGATCCTTTCCACCTAGCTAAATTAGAGTTAAATTTATCAATTAATCTCCTCCAAAAATACTTAGAAACTAAACTAGTGTAGAGAGGCAGACCTAGATAAGAATAGGGTAGTTCCATATTCTCACATTATAGAATATGAGATATTTTTTTCTTTCTTTACTTCAAAGTATTAAGAAAGAACACAACACTTTTGGGAAGACTAAATTTCTAACTAGAAGTGGCTTCATACTTCTACAAAATCAAGCAGATAGATTTATCTTCTCTCACCAAAGCCCCCCCCCCCCAAGGATTATAGTAACATCAAAAAATTATTGATGAGAACAAATATGACTATTGGAAGAAGACAATAAACCCATAATAGATCCTTCATTCACAGATTTTTGGATAATTTTTCCCAAAGATTCCACCATAATGATGAAAAGAAGAGGAGATATTAGATTGCCTTTCCTTAGGCCTCTCATGGAACTGGAGAAAGTAAAAGGAGAGCCATTAATTAACATATAAAATGGGGTTGAAATCAATTGTTCAATAAGTTGTAACAATCTATTAGAAAAGTCATAAGCCTCTAGAATTTTCAACAAGAACTAAAAATTGACCTAATTGTAAGCTTTCACAAGATTCAATTTAAGAAGAAAAACTACCTTTTTGTTAACTGTCATAAAATTGAATATTCTCATGAATAGTAATAATGAAATCTAGGATTTTCCTTCCAGGAACAAAACCATTTTGCCGAGGTGAGATGATTTGAAGAAAAACCTACTACAACATCATAGCCAGCACTGCAGAAAAGATTTTCTAAATAGAGTTGCATAGACTAATTGGAAAAAAATTTAAAATAGAAGCACCCAGAATCTTAGGAATGAGAACTATAAATGTGGTCCTTCAAGAGGTTCCTACTACCAAAAAATTACTTAGTGGCATTTGTAACATTTTTTGAGACAATGTTCTAGAAGAGCTGAAAGAAAAAATCAAAAACCCATATGGGCCAAGTTCTTTGTTACCTTAAAAAGAAAATACTACGCTTTAAATTTCCTCCATATAAGGGATAAAAAATAATTTTTTATTGAGGTCCTTCGAAATAATGTTAGGAATAACATTCAAGAAAGCTTCTTGACAACCAGGATCCAAATCTTGATCATCAACAAGAAAATCAACAAAGAAGGAGAAGGCCACTTGCATAATATCCTCATCCTTTTCCAACTTTTTCCCATTAGAGTGATAAGATTGATACAATTTTAGTTCTGATGCTTTAGGGTGGAAAGATGAAAAATCTTATGTTCCTATCTCCACTTTTTAACCATATAGCCCTTGATCTTTGTTTCTAGAAAATTTTCTCCCACACAACAATATTATGCAACTGAGAAAGAACACTCTCCTACTAAATAACATTAGGATCATAACCAAAGGATTAAATCAATATTTTCAAGACATTAAGCTCATCTTTAAGAAAATATTTTTCCTAAAAAATCTGCCCAAAAGAAGACATTCCATTTCTGGACATTAAACTTCATGAAGGAAAGCTTTTTCACCACTCTGTACAAAGAAAAACCATCAACTCTAATGTTCCACATAGAGAAATCTCTATCTCTTAATTCCATATGGTTTACCCACATTCTCACAATTCTAAAAGGAAAAGATTTCCTTTTCCCTAGTAAATCCACTGAAAGAGACATAGGAAAGTAATCAGAACCCAATTTGGTAAGCACAAAAAGAGAACAAGAATAGTATAGTCTCCAATCCGAGGTAAGAGGAGCATGGTCAAGCTTCACCTGGATGAGAGAATCTCCAAAAAATTTTTTTACAAAGCATAAGACACTCCATGAAGATTCACATCCAACAAGGCATTATCATTAATGAAGCTCATTAAATCAAATATGCTATCATCCACAATCTGGGAGCCACTCCTTTTTTCCCTAACATTTAGGGGAGTATTAAAATATCCCATCACCAACTAGTTTGAACTAGGGGAATAAGACTTAAAATATTTCAAACCTTCCCAAAAATTCTTCCTAGCACTCTTCAAATTAGGAGCATAAATAATATAAATAATCCAAAATAAATTGTCCCTCATTTTGAAAAGAAGTGGCAATATGATTGGATTCACCAAAAAGGGAAACCCCTTTCACAACCTTCGGATTCTAAAAAGTGGCAACATCACCTGAGGAACCATCAGCATCAAAACCATGAAACCCATAGTCCTTAAAGAACTTATGTCTAAATTTTTCTAGCTTATTCGACCCCATCTTAGTCTCATGAATTAAAAAAATATCAGGTCTATGATCTCTCACCAAATTGGAGAGGAGATTTTTCTTGTGAGGGTTATTAAACCCTATTATATTCCATGAGCTCAGATCTTCATAAGGATTTCTAAGATTTTCTTTTCAATCATGTCTCAATCGAATTATTTTGGGTACCCTCAACTATCCCTTAGTTATCTCCATTTTTCCGTATCTTGAGATTGCAACATTGTGGGTCTACCCTTCTCTCTCAATTCAGAACCACAATCCATCCTCTATCTATTTCTGGTAGAAACCTCTAAGGGTGAAGAAAGTACATAGTGTAGGAAATTTTATACCTTTACTACTACAAGTATGAGTAGTTGGTTTTATCATTGATGTCAACAAGCTTTTGTTGTCGTTGGTGTACATTAAAGGGGGGTTATTATTGGGATATATTATTGCAAAGAGTATGAACAATTGGTGTTGATTTGGTGTTATCATTGGTGCTTTTATTAGTTGCATTATGTTGTCATTATTTGTTTTGTAGTGTTGAAGAATTACTAAAGGTGATGTGGATGTGTCTTTTGTGCCCAAGTGCTTTTGAAAAAATTTGATAAAAAGAGGAAACAATGAGTTATAGTGTTGTTTTGGGTTACAAAATAGTGTACTAGTATTGCTTCACATTACTTCTAGGTTGAAGGTATGATTATGCATTTCAAATATGTTGATCAGCGGTGTTTAGAGGTGTTATATCCAAAATTTGGTGTGTTGGATTGTTGTGCAGAAAAAGTTGCATTCACCAGTATGTGAATTGTGTATTGCAGAAGTGTTTGGGAGAAAAGTTATTATTCCGCATTTCTCCATAGTTAGGTTTTAGAAATTGTAGATCTAAAGTTTTATTGATAGTGATGATATCTTTCTTTTGTTGAAATTGTTTGAGGTATGGTAGTTCAGAATTTTATTTCATTAGTTATAGCATATGGTATAGTTGGTTGAGTCTACCGTGTTTGTACATTCTTATGGTGAAAGTTTTTGCGAAGGAGTTAGATGGATGTTAAGGTGTTTGTGGAATATTCTAGATTTTTTTAGGTGACATTTGTTGTTTGCGAGGTGTTATTGATCAAAGGAAGCATGTACTTAAAAGGTTAATGGTGTTTACACTACATGCGATGGATATCTATTGTTTGTAGAAGCATGAACATTGAAACATGGTGTTATAGATTTGGGTCCTAGATAAGGTGTTGTGGACACTGAAAAAGTAACCCTTCTACATTTTTTGTCTTGTCTAGGCCATCCTTCTGATTTTGGGCTTAATGTTACCTTGGTCTAGTGTTGTGAGGTGTTTTACACATCCACATTAGGTCTTAGGAATTTTTTAAGCTAAATTAACTTAACCCTACCCTAATCTATTATTGTAAAATTTAGTTATTTACATCTTCACTTTAAATTTTGGAGGATTGTAAATCAAGTGGACCTAATCTAGTGTTGTAATGTGTTTTACACATTCACATGGGTATTAGGGTCCTTCTAAGCTAAATAAACTAAATCTTTCCTTAATTTAGTGTTGTAAAGTGTATTTATTTACACTTTCACATTGGATTTTTGGCCTCCTTGCATTTACAACCTTTATATCATCATTAATAGGCCCCTATGACCCCATATTGTGCATCTTGAGGCATATTTTGATCAAAAACTTGACTAGATCAACATGTGAACTTAATGTATGCATCGTTGGACACTTTAGCTAGCAAAACGGCTCCTGTGGGACCCATTCACCCAAGATGGTAAATGAGTCCCATTTGAGCTATTTTCAAAGTTTTAGTGGGAAAACTGGGTTTTAAGATTAATTTACTTCAATGTCAGCCTTGGGGATCAAATTAATGGTCACATGAGTGGATTTCCTATATAAAAAAGCTTCCAAATCATTATTCACCCCATCCATTATCCATCCATCATCCATCCATGTTTTCAAGTCAAGAACTCAAGGGTTAAGCATTGCACTTGTCTTCACAAGGTCATCAGGATAGCATTCAAGATCAATTCTAAGGCATTCAAGAGAAATATTATTCATCAATTGTTACAGCACTTCAAGATCCATCATCATGTAAAGGATCTAATTGCATTATATCATATGCATGATTCATTATATCCATTTTCATCATTTAGTTTAATTACCTAAATGGGGTTTGACCAAGGAAAACCCCTATTCCCTAACAATTAACATTTTCTCTCTCTTTCTTTGTGTGATTATAGCTTTAGGTGATTTGAAGGCTTGGAGATGATTGAAGAATAGGTTTCAAACTTTTTGGATTCATCTCCCTATTAGAAAGGTCAAAATATTCATAAAAAGTCACAACCCCAAAAATTAGGGTTTTAGATCTGGACACCTAGAGAAACAAAAAGAGTAGATCGAGAGCTATAGATTCCATTTCCGAGTTTATAGAAAAGAAAAAGTGAACTCATTCACCACTAATGGTGAATGAGTCCCACTATACCTATTTTTCAGAATTTTTTGTGGATTTGGATACCCATTTGGCTAAAACAGCCTTTGGTGTAGTTTTCTAAAATCGGGACTGATTCGCCCAGAATGGTGAACAAGTCTTACCAAGTTTAAACATTATAATTTGTAGGATTTCAGAGCTCCATTTCATCTCGAACAAGATTCCAAGTGCACACGTCTAGTTTTGTAACTTTCTATTTTGTTTCATGGTCATTTCTAGCTCATTTAGAATTAGTTTGCATATCACACTGTGTTTTCTGGCATTTCATGTTTTCCAAGTTTACACTTGGTGGTGAACCCCTTTCTTGTCTCAATCATCTCCAAGGATTCCTTACAGCCATATCTCTCACATCCTTCACTGGTTTGAGATCTTTCAGGTGTCCTTGAGTGTGAACATTATGAAAGTGGATCCCTCTCCTTATATCCCTTTTGTGGACAAGGAAGTGAAGCATCTATTTCTAGTGTCCACAGGTGTGATGTGGTATGCTTTCACTTTTATCTACCACATAAGTGTTTTGGTGACAATCTAATTTAAATTTTCATGTTTGAGGTGCATAGCTGACCTTGGAGAATGTTTTCAAGGTTAAAGATGGTATGAATAAAGAGTTGAGTTGTTGAGGGCTAACAATATAGATAAGAGAGATGCATATGATGCAAATTGCACAATGTTAGAGTGAGAATTTGAGAAGTAGAGTGTGATATTTCATGTGTTATATTACTAGATGTAGTGAGAAAAAGGTTTCTACAATTCTTCAGTCAAACTATGAAGGTGTTGATGATATTTTCATGGATTTCTTTGTTGCATTGAGATAGATTTCTCTATGTAACATTATTCTCTATCTTTGTTCCTATTCTAGAAGTGATTATTTCTTTCTTTTGGGTAGTGATCCATTTTTATTCATTATTTATGTTACTTTATATTGTGAGCTAATCATCATATTGGTTTTTCTCATATTGGGTTTTCCATATAAATTTGGTGTTCCCTTATGCATTGTGTTGATTTTTTTTAATTTAAGTTATTTTCCTTTCATGCTAATTTATCATAACAAATTAAGGTATAAATAAATGAATGTGGATTTTAATGTACAATTGATTCACCCCCCTCTCAGTTGTCTTGTGGATTCAGCAATTGGTATCAGAGCAAGGTTCCTTGGAAGAAAGCTTAACTACTTGAGGTAGATCTGGGATGGGGCACAAGAAAGAGATCCCTATGTTTGATGGAATGGACTATGTATACTAGAAGAAAAGGATGGAAGGTTTTTTGGTTTATCTATTTTATGATGTCTAGAATTTAGTTAAAGATGGATACACTATGCCTGCAAATGATCTGAGAATTACCAATGAAGTCAAGGCCTATGAAATAAATGGTAAAGAAAGGTATTCTCTTTTAAATGGTCTTACTAATTTTGAATTAGTGAAAGTGATGAGTATGAAAATTGCTAAAGAGATTTGGGTAAAGTTAGAAAGCATTTATAAAGGAGATGATAAGGTCAAAGAAGCTAAGATGTAGAATTTAAGGATCATTTTTGAGAACCTACAGATTTTTGAAGATGAAAATGTTACAAGATACATGCAAAGGGTAGATGAAGTTTTCAGTTCAATTGTAGGACTTGGTGGAGAACTCAAGGAACTAGAAGTGGTAAAAAAAAGATAGTACAAAAAAGTGAGATATAAAAGATATTTGAAGAGATGCTAGAGGAAATAATTATCAGGCATAGCCAAAGTGCTTACTCACCCATGGTGATGATCCATAAGGGTATGTGTAGGATCATGATGGGCCAAAAAGTGGGGATATGATGGCTATGTGTAGGGCATGTGGCTGAATTTTTTTATTTTACCCAAAATTGATGAAAGGAAAAGGGTTTTTAAAAGAGATTCTCAGCTTTCCACCAATATAAATTATGCTTTACTTTGAATTTAATAAATAATTATTATTCATTTTCTATTTGAATTATGACTAAATTCTCGATTGATAGGCGGATTTAGAAACATCTATAGCTTTCAAACAGCATCACATTTTTTGAATCCCAAAACATGCACCACATTCTATGCTTTGTATACTATATGATTAAAAAAATTTCATGAGTTTTCACCAAGTTAAGGTGGTCAGACATACAGTTTTTTATATTTTTTAAAATTTGTCATAATTCATACTTTTATTTACTTGCTAAAATATGCATTATCAGATATGAGTCCTCTATTTATAACTAAAATATTATAAAAAATATTATCATTTTATTGTGATTAGGTGGAGCATAATCACTTTTTTCCCTGTGTTACACATTGAAATTTCAAATTTTCACCAAATAGATTTTTTTTTAAAATAAAGCTAGTAGTTTAGAAACTAAATTCAATTTTCTATAGATTCTATTCTTACATATTTTTGAAATAATATAGATAACTTATTCAAATTTTTACGTCAAGTTGCCTAACTCTATTTTTTCTGAATTTTTCGCCACTTAAGGGCCTATTTTTTTCATGATGATCCTGCACATACCCATAAGAAGGATGAAAATTGGCACATATATCCAGACTATAGAGTTCTCAACATGTGCATGATTATGGGTATGTGTAGGATCATCATGGAAAAAATAGGCCCTTAAGTGGTGAAATATTTAGAAAAATCAAAGTTAGGCAACTTGACGTAAAAATTTTAATAAGCTATCTATATTATTTCAAAAATATGTAAGAATAGAATCTATAGCAAATTGAATGTATTTTCTAAACTACTAGTTTTTTTTAAAATCTATTTGGTGAAAATTTGAAATTTCAATGCGAGTACTTAAATTTTAGGAAAAAATAAGTAGGTGTCTTTCTCACCATCTAACCACAATAAAATGATAATATTTTTATAGTATTTTAGATATAAGTAGAGGACTCATGTCCCAATGTGATGCATATTTTTTTGTAATTTTTTTCCAAGTAAATAATTAATTATGATTTTTTTATTACAACTTTTAAAAAATATAAAAACTTGTATGTTTGACCACCTTAACTTGGTCAAAACTTCATGAAATTCATTTTTTTAATCCTATAGTATGCACAACATAGAATATGATGCATGTTTCAAATTCAAAAAATGTGATACCATTTGAAAGCTATAGATGTTTTTCAATCAGCATATCAATTAGGACTTTACTCATAATTCAAATAGAAAATGAATAATAATTATTTATTACATTCAAAGTAAAGCATAATTTATATTGGTGGAAAGCTGAGAATCTCCTTTGAAAACCCTTTTTGTTTCATCAATTTTGGGTAAGAAAAAGTCGTTAGCCACATACCCTACAAATACCCATCATATTGGGACTTTTTGGCCCATCATGATCCTGCAAATACCCTTAAAGATAAGTTTCCTATTCTGGTCATTGATGATTTGCTAGATGAATTGAATAGAGATACATATTTTAAAAAGTTAGATCTTAGATTTGGTTATCAACAAATTCAATTTTTTTTAAGACAACATTTAGGACTCATGAGAGTCATTATGAATTTTTGGTGATGTCATTTGGTCTTACCAATGCACCATCTACATTTCAAAGTTTGATGAATTTCATTTTTAAGACGTTCTTGAGGAAGTTTGTATTGGTATTCTTTGATGATACATGTATTTATAGCAAGACATGGGAATAACACTTGTAGCATGTAGATCAATCACTACAAGTACTCGAAGATCATCAATTATATGCTAAGCCTTCCAACTGCTCTTTTGGTCTTAAGGAGCTAGAGTATTTGGGACACAGTTTCACATGAGGGAGTAAAGGTGGATCCTAACAAAAATAAAGGCTATCATGGAATGGCCTATTAAAAAAAACATTAATAAATTGAGGGTATCTTGGGATTGACATGATACTATAGAAGATTTGTGAAGAATTATGGTTGTATAGTAGCAACCTTCACAAGTTTATTGAAGAAGGATTATTTTCATTGGTATGAGTCTACTAATGCAACATTTGAAAGATTGAAGGAGGCTATGTGTACAACTCCAGTGCTTGCCACTCCAGACTTCACCAAGGAATTTATTGTGGAATGTGATGCTTTAGGAAATGGTATAAGAGCAATACTCATGTAGGAGGGTCGACCAATTTCTTTTGTGAGTCATCAATTAAAGGGTGAGAATCAACTCAAACATGTTTATGATCTAAGGAAATGCTATCTATTCTTCATGTAGTTAATAAATGGAGGCCTTATCTAATGGGTAGACACTTCAAGGTTAAGACAAATAATGATAGCCTAAAATATTCTTTTGGAACAAAGATTATCTTCTGAAGAGCAACAAAAATGGATCACTAAAATGTTGGGATATGACTTTGAGATTGTATATAAGAAAGGGAAGGAAAATATTATGGTAGACGCACTTTCGAGGAAGGGTTAGAAAGATGAAGCCTTATTGTGTGTCATTTCAATATTACAAGAAAATTGGGTGGAAGAAGCCAAATTAGAGTGGCAAAATGATGTTGCCACAAGTAATCTCATCCAACAATTAAAGGGTGATCCTAGTACCTCATATAGGTTTTGTTGGAAGGGAGATATTCTTTGGTATAAAGAGCAATTGTATCATTGTGAGAATTCAAATCTTAAACAAAATATTCTCGTAGAACTTCTTGAGTCTCCAAATGGTGGTCATTCAATATTTTTGAAGACATATTGAGTCAAGAAAGATTTTTTTTTGGAAGGGATTAAAGGTTATGCTCAAATATTTGTGGCTTAATGTTTGGTTTGTTAAAGCAATAAAGAGGAGAAAATTAAGACTCTAAGTCTCTTGTAACCCTTAGTTATTCCTAGCCAATGTTGGGAAGAGGTATCCATGCACTTCATTACAAGGCTTCCCAAATCTAAAGGTCATAATGTTATCATGGTAGTAGTGTATGACCTCACTAAATATGCACATTTCATTGCATTATCACATCCTTTTACAACATGTACAATGTCAAAAGATTTTTTTGGAGAATATACAAAAGCTACATGGTACACCTAAGATTATTGTCAGTGACCATGATCATATCTTTACTAGTCTAGTCACTTTTGGAAAGATGTATTCTCATGTTTGTGTAGTCAATTAGATGATATCTCTTCATACCACCCTCAATCGAATGGGAAAAATAAGGTTGTTAATAAGTTTTTGGAAGGATATCTATGTTGTTTCTCTTTAGAGAAACAATCTCAGTGGGTAGATTGGCTACCACTAGTAGAATAGTAGTATAACACTTCTTTTCATAGCTCATCAAAAATGTCTCCATTTTTGGCACTATATGGATATCATTCTCTATCCATCACCTCATCATTGAAGGTTTCACCAAGAGTGTAGGTAGTAGAGGACCACTTGATTCATCAACAATAGGTACTTTTAGGACTCAAGGATAATTTATCCATGGCACAAAATCAAATGAAGTAGTAAGCAAACCAACATCGTAGTGAAATAAGTTTTGAAGTTGGGGATTGGGTCTTCTTGAGATTGCATCCTTATAAGAAAATCTCACTGAAGCAACATAAAAAGAACAGTAAGTTGTCTCCAAGATATTATGGCCCATACCAAATCATGAAAAATATCGATAGTGTTTCCTACAAGCTAGAGTTTCCACCAACAACAAAGATACATCTAGTTTTCCATGTTTCTTTTTGGAAGAAGGTAATTGAAAATAATATTCCAACTCAAACAATACTACCAAAGCTTGATGAAGAATGAAGAATCATATTGAAACTAGAATGCATTCATCAAACACACACAAAGAAGCTAAGAACTATAACTCTCACCGAGTATCTCATCCAATGGAAGAATCTACTAGTTGAAGATTCCACATGGGAGGATATGGAGTTCATTTAGAAGAATCCACACTTGATTAGCATTGACGATAATGCTTCTTTGAAGAGGGAGGGATTGCTATGCCCTTAATATTGGCATACATTAGGTTATGAATAATTAGCTTGTGGCTATCTTAACTCTTAATTAAGGCATATTATCATTATTATATTGTTGTTTAGTTGTTTATGTTGGCCTAAGGCTTATCTAAGGATATCTAAGTTGGCCTGGGTGAAATCCTAGGCATAAATAGGTATATATAGGAAGTGGTGAGTCTTATTTCATCATCATATTATGAATTGTATTCTCATTAGAGATATTTGGAGGTTTGGTACGTTGAAGTGGCTTGTTATTCTCAGTTATTATCAAGTATTTGTAAAATATTTCATATTATCTTCTTCTATTGTGAAAGTTATTTCATTATAGTTTTTTCCTCTGCCAAACACATGAATCTTGTCAGAATTCTGGTGTGGCATATAAACATCTGTGTGACGGGTATGTGCAAGATCATAATGGGCCAAAAAGTGGCAATATGATGGGAATTTGTAGGGTATGTGGCTGACGACCTTTTTTTACCCAAAATTGATGAAACAAAAAGGGTTTTTAAAGGAGATTCTCAACTTTCCACCAATATAAATTATGCTTTACTTTGAATTTAATAAGTAATTAATATTCATTTTCTATTTGAATTATGACTAAAGTCCTAATTGATAGGTTGATTGAAAAACATTTATAGCTTTCAAACAGTATCACATTTTTTGAATCTGAAACATGCAGCCCATTCTATGTTTCGGATACTATAGGATTAAAAAAAGAAAAAATGAATTTCATCATGTTTTGACCAAGTTAATGTGGTGAGACACACAAGTTTTTATATTTTTTATAAGTTGTAATAAAAAATTCATAATAAATTATTTAGTTGGAAAAAAGTTACAAAAAAATATGGATCACATCGGGACATGAGTCCTCTACTTATATCTAAAAACTTATAAAAAAAATATTATCATTTTATTGTGGTTAGGGTGGTTAGATAGAAACCTACTTATTTTTTCCCTGAAATTTAAGTACTATTGCATTGAAATTTCAAATTTTCACCAAATAGATTTCTTTTTTTAAAAATAAACCTAGTATTTTAGAAACTACATTCAATTTTCTAAAGATTTTATTCTTACATATTTTTGAAATAATATAGATAACTTATTCAAATTTTTTATGTCAAGTTTCCTAACTCTGATTTTTCTGAATTTTTTTCCACTTAAGCGCCTGTTTTTTCCATGATGATCCTACACATACCTTGGTGTGTTCACGTCCAAGACCAAAATTCCCTACCAACACAAAACAATAGGGACATGTGAGAAATGAGGATGAAAGCAACAATTTTTTAAATCATCAACTTTGTAAGGACAAGGTAAGGTTGAATTGAATTAAAGGTAAATTTTCCTAGGGTACAAATTTATGCCATTACATGCCCCAATGTGGCCTTCTCTCCACAAGCCTCAAGAAATCTATAATTTCCTTAGGTACTTTGGCCACATGACCCTACAAGAATGATAGAACCTTGCCAACAAAATGGCTTTTGAATGTAATATAACTAGCTTGATCACAATGCATGTCCTAGACATGAGTCCAACATTGGATTGGCATCTCATGCCCTTCTCCATCATTATCACATATTTGAATAACAAAAATCCACTCTTCTTTTCCTCTAAATAGAAAAATGTGGCACAAAAATGAATACCACTAGAACTTCACCATCTTAGTTGAAAGGAAGTTGGGTAAGCGGAAACAACTTCCTACACTTATCTAAGTAGGGGAGGCTTAAAATAAATTTCTTTTTAACACCTTATTCTATTACAAAATTTGAAATGTACATATAAAGAAAAGAAGGTAGAAAAAAAAGAAAACATAAAACAATGACACCATATATACATGGGGAAAACCCTTTCAAGTAAAAAAGCCCACCCTCCAAAAGCATTAAAATTCTATATTACTTCAAATAAGGCTTACAATGTAGCTTCAAGTACAAAGATTCTTCAACAATTTTTTCATATCAAACACCTATTTTGGAGTGATTTCGGAAACACTTCATTACTTGTAAACAAACTATGCATTCTACAATGCAAGGAATACAATATATAGAGTGATACAAGCTAGAAGAAGCATCTAGAAGAGAATGAGTTCCCAAATCAACATGGCACAATATCCCACACCATAATCATGCAATTGGACACTTATACAATATTCCCTTACACCCCTTACAATTTCCATAACATGCAAATATTCCTTCCTCAAGCTTGGGCACAAAAAATATGCTAATAATGACCTATAGAAAATCCCTTACAACTGTCATAAAACCTATCATAAATTTTCCATAAGATCCATCATAGAATTTGTCATAATTGACCAAAATATTTGATTCTCTTACAACCTATCAAAACCCAACTTAGGCACCAATTTTATCCATTCATAAAGATGATTTATGATGCATCATAAAATCTATCATAAGTCAAAGATTTGAAGGTGGGATGATGTGTCATCTAGTCACCTACAATGGGGATGCCACCTAGTAGGTGGGTCCCAATTTACGACATGACACCATAAGTAATTAAATATAATAATAAATTAAATTAAACATGTTAGGACTCTAAGGTTCAGATACCTTAATCCCAACATTCTCCCACTTGTTGAAGACCGTCTAAGAGTCACATAGAATCACCTACTCAAGGCTCGAAGGCCCATGGAATCAAAACACCATTTGAAATTCTTTGTGCTCACTGGTTTCATCAATTCATCTACAACATTCACCAAAGTTTCAACCTTTTCCAAGTTCGCATTTACATCTTCTACCATATCATTAACAAAATGATATTGAACATTGATGTGATTTTTTCCAAAATGGAAGTTAGGATTCTTTTCTAATAAGTGGCACTTTGGCTATCACAACAAATAGTAATCTATCTTGTATCTAAACCAATATCAAAAAACAATATATTAAGCCAAATAACTTCCTTACAAGCATGAGTGGCTACCATGTACTCTGCTTCTATCATGGACAAAGTGACTATAACATGTCATTTACTCATCCAACTAATAGCACCAAAAAACATCATAAACTTGTAACCACTAGTGTATCTTCTATTTTTAATATCACCTACCCAATCTAAATCACATATCCATGAATACTCACATAATGTTGAGGTGTAGTAGGATAACCATGAAAACACAAGGCATACTCGAAAGTACCCTGTAAATATTTGAACACTCCATTAACTACATCCCAATACACCCATCTAGGGTTATCTATAAAATAGCTAAGGACTTCCACTGCTTGGGAAATTTTTGGTCTTGTACACACCATAGCATACATCAAATTTCCAACTACACTTGCATATGGCACCTTGGTCATGCCCTCTATCTTAGTAATAGATTCTAGACAATCATTTACTGAAAGCTTCATCTCTTGCATCACAAGAACAACTAACTAATTGCAATTTTGTCATGCTAAATCTCTCCTTGACTCTAAGTTTTCATACTTTCTATGACTAAACCAAAAAAAAAAATTTAACTTTGTCTCTCATGATCTCCATTCCTAGAATGTACCCAGTTGCACCTAGTTCTTTGACCTCAAACTATACTTACAACTAAAAATTCAAATCTGGAATCATACTTTTACCATTCCCAATAAACAACATATCATCTACATATAATACAATAATGAGAATGAAACCATTATAAAATTTAAAATACACACAATGGTTATATTTAGATATCTGAAATCCCAATGACAACACATAGGTATCAAACTTTTGGTACCACATTCTAGGAGATTATTTCAAACCATAAAGAGACCTCTTTAGTTTGTAAACCAATTTTTCTTTAGATTTTTCAACAAAATGCTTTGGTTGTGACATGTAAATATCTTCCTCCAAGTCACCATAAAGGAACGTTGTCTTCACATCCATATTTCCCACTTCTAAGTCGTACATTGCTGCAAGTGATAACAAAAACTAAATAGATGTTAGCTTCACAATAGGAGATAATATATCCCCATAATAAACTCCCTCCACATGTGCAAACCCCTTAGAAACCAACCATTCCTTATACTTCTGAACACTACCATTAGGACCACACTTTTTCTTGAAAACCCATTTGCAACCAATAGGGTTGCATCCAACAAGCAAAGGTACTAGATCCCAAGACTTTTTTTGTTTAAAAAAATCACTTCCTCATCCATGGATTTTATCCAAGAATCTACATCACTCATACCAATAACCTCTCTAACAATCCCAAGCTCATCATTGTCTCCAATTAAAGAAAAAATGCAACTAGAATCCAATAATGAATAGAAAATCCTTTCTGATTGCCACCTAACCCATGTAGACCTCCTTAAAGGTTGAGGTTGAGGTTATTCTTCTTATTCTTTAGAACTTGCAGAGCTTCTTGAGCTCTCCTCATCAGGTCCAATATGAGTGAATAATTCATCTTTCTTTGGAGTAGGTAGAATCTGAACTACCTTCTTCTCCTATTTCTCCTCTTTATCTGGCTGCATCTCAATAGTGGAAGGTTTCATCTCTTTGAAAATCACACTTCTATTGTAGAGAACCTTATGGGATTTTGTATGCCAAAGCTTGAACCCTTTCACACCCACACCATAGCCAATAAAGATACACTTAACTACCTTGTTCTCCAACTTTGACCTCTTCTCAATTGAAACATGGGTGTAAGATTCACAACCAAATACTTTGAGATGTCTCACCAAAGTATTTTTACTAGACCATGCATCAATGGGTGTCTTTCGCCAAAATCCCTTATGTTGAAGATCTATCAATTAAATAGCATGTGGTGACTATCACTTCAACCCAAAACTTTTTTTCTCAAGGCTACCACCACTCAAAATACTCCTAGCCCTCTCCATCAACATTTTGTTCATCCTTTCTACACATCCATTTTGTTGTGGAGTGTATGGATTTTTATTATGTATTTCAATCTCATGCTCTTTATAGAACTTTTCAAACTCTGTGGAACAAAACTCACCACCATTGTTAATCATCAAACACTTAATCCTTTTGCTAGTCTAATTTTCAACCAAGGCCTTAAACTCCTTAAACGAACTAAATACTTCAAATTTAGTTTTGAGAAAATAAATGAATGTATCTCTATTGTAATCATTTATGAAAGAAACAAAATATATAGATTTTGATAACAAAGGAGCATAATTTATAGGACCAAAAAAATCTGAATGAACATAGTCAAAAACCCTAGAAGACTCGTGAGAAGTAGAGTAAAAAGAAACATGATGTTGTTTTCCATAAGCACAATGTTCACAATTGTCAATCTCAAGATTACAATCATCAAGACCTTCAACAAGGATTTTATTCTTTAGGGTTCTAAGACCCTTCTCATGAATGTCACCAATTTTTTGGTACCATAACATTGTCTTCTTTGTAGAAAGCTTAATTTATATGGAATGAGAACCCTTAGGTACCCAAAATGCATGACTATCAGATGTAGCTATAACACATTTTTTTACTGCATGATCTGATGGTGAGGATGAAGAATCCAAAGGTCTATTCTTTAGTACATAAGAAGAACTATTACACTATATTGTGCATGTGTCCAACTTGTACAAAGTGCCAACTCAAACACCCTTAACCAACACCATAGCTCCTCTAGTCATCTTGCACCCTACACCAGAGAAAACAACTTGCACTCCCAAATCATGCAGTTTACTTGCATAAAGAAAGTTTTGTGCCAAATTCAGGATATATAAGACACCATCAATCCCCTTCATTATCTCATCATGAAATCTAATTTTGACTCTTCTATAGCCAAATATCTTCAAGTGAGAGTCATCACCTAGGTACACCCTCCCACCATCATACTCTTCAAACTTCGAAAACCAACCTTTATGAGAGGTCATGTCAAAAGATGCACACAAATCTATCAAAAACACATATTTTTATGCATGGGTTTCCAAGGCCTCAACAAATTCTTATGCTTCATCTTGGGATGATTTTTCAAATTCAAAATTGGAGAAATACTTGTTTTTCTTCTCCTCCTTGCAATCTTTCTAAAAGTGATTGATTTCACCACACTTCCAACATTTTTCCTTGGACTTCTTACTTGGAGACTTATATCTCCCTAGAGACTTTGACTTGTGTTTCTTGTCCTTCTTCTTTCCTTTCTCCTTCAATCTACACAAATAGAAAGGTCCTCCTTGGTAGTCTCATAAGAATCTATCCACATCTCTTCATATAACAACAAAGAAACCACCTCATTCATCTTGAAAATGGATGTTTTTCTTCCAATAGCCATCACTAAGTGATCCCATGAGTCTAGCAACAAACACAACAAGAGCATGCAACGGTCTTGTTCATCAATCATGTCTCCAATGGAACCCAATTGAGCAATCAACATGTTAAAGGAATTTAGGTGGTCTACCATATATCCTCCATCTTCCATCTTCAAAGAAAACATTTTCTCTCTAAAGAATATCTTGTTTTCCAGAGATTTAGCTTGATGAATATCTCCAAGTTTCTTCCATAAAGAAACAATAGTCTTCTCTTCATGAAAATTTAGGAGAATGAAATCAACCAAACAAAGTCTAATCAAACCCTTGGATTTCTGATATATGAGATCTCAATCTTCTTGTTTTATGCCTGATGGTTTGGTTTTAGAAATAACAGCCCATAGCTCACAATCCATGAGCATATCTTCCATCTTAAGCTTCCAAAGCTTGGAATTACCACTGTTAAATTTCTCCATCTCAATCCTTGTGGATGTGATTTCCATCATTTTCCTACAACAAGGTCATGCAATGCACTTCTACAAAAATCCCACTAAAAAAAAGATCAACTCAAGAAACCCTTCTAACCCAACAAAGGAATCAAGGTTGGCTAGGCTTTGATACCAACTAAAAGGAAGTCAAATAAGCAGAAAAAACTTCCCACATTAATCTAACTAGGGGAGACTTACATTTCTTTTTCTTTTTAACACCTTATTTAGTTACAAAAATAGAAACACATATGGAGAAAAGAAGGTAGAATGTCAAGAAAACTTTAAAAAATGGCACCAGATATATGTGGGGAAAACCCTTTCAAGTAAAAAACCCCACCCTTCAAAAGCATAATACTTATGTATTACTTCAAATAATATTTACAATGCAACTTCAAGTATAAATCTGCTTCATGGTATAACCCAATATTATTGCATATTTATTTAAATATGGTAAATTGAATTAGTGGAAAAATTCAATACATATTAAATGGAAATTTTAGAATTTTTGAAAATAGATTGAAAGAAGTTGACTGATGTTGACTATGAGAACTTTTGAAAATGTCCTATATGCTATCAAGAATTGAACATTACTAATAAATTTGCAAGTGTGTATGTGCAGTTGCAAGGTGACAAGTTGAAGGATGAGAACACAGTTGAAGTAGGATTTTTTAGCCAAATCGAATGGTAAGCCAACTCAAAGTTGGGTGCACACACCAAAAATTGCATGATAACTTGCATTCAAACTATTTTACATATATAAAATAACATAATTTCATGACTTGAAATGTTTCAGTGATTGAAAATGAATGGCTTGTAGATTAAATTGTCTATCTAAATTATTGATGCCAAAAATTGGCAAGGGAACAACCCTTATGGGAAACTTAGTTAATGGGGGACCAATTGCACTAAATTGAGTGAGCTCTAGATTTTTAAAGAAGCTGGATTCTTCTATATTTGGGATTCTAGAATGAGAAACAAAAGAAAATATAAAAAATAAAGGTCTAACTAAGTTGATGCATGAAGATTTAGATGTAGGCACAATAAATCTATCCTTTCAGATGCAATTTGATGGCCCATCCAGCAATCTGCTAAGCTCCACAATAGCATAAATCAAAGATGAAAACCTAAACAATCTATCCAATGACATAAAATAATTTCCATATGCATTTACTAAAAAGAGGAGTCAAATAAATAAACTAAATCAACAATTTATATTGAAATCATTGAAGTCTACAAATAAATCATTTAGTTACAGTAATGACACAGTATAATATTTTATAAAATAGCTTAAGAAAATAGAAAGGCCAAACAATGGAAAAGTCTAAGAGTCTTTTGCAATAATCTAAAAAATAGTACAAAAGGCCTAGTATCTTTCACAAATTTTTTTGTATCTTCTGAATTCATTTTCAGAAGGAAGAAGCAATATATATAGAAGAAATTCCTACCACCTGGTGGGCTAGAAATAGAAAAGATTCCTTAATCATGACCAATGCTACCCAAAGTGATGATTTCCTTCGGTCATTGCAATAGAAAAGATTTGAGTTGCTAAACATGGTCACTTTTGAGCTAGATGCATTCCTTGTGAATTAACTATCAGCTCAATGTTTCACCTGCAGAATGAGGAACCCAAAAATTTTGGTTCACTAACCAAAGCCTTTCCCATTGGGTGATGCAGTCAAAGTCTGGAGAGAGTGATCTATAGAGGCAACCAATCAACCTCAAATGGCATTGCTATGTCGCGTAGATTGTCTTACTTTTCGTGCAGATCGATCTTCTCCTTATATTGTAGCTTCTTGGATATATCAGCCCAAGACTCAAGCTGGAAGAGTAGTCGTGGTATTCAATGAGTGACACCCTCAATATCCTCTATAGTAGGGGGCTAGCTAAAGCTCTAAAAAGTGGATGCGTCCTACTCTTTCTCTTCAATCTTTGTCATAATCTATTCCACTGTGGCCACCGACTCATCTGAAATAAATGGGGAAGGTAAACCCATCTAAGTTAGCTGGGAGAAACTGGCCTACATGTTATTCATGGTTTGGTCCAATGAGGCAGTGCACGTGCTAGCATGGATGATGGCTTTGTGACAGTGGATAAACTTATTCGCTATTTTGGCAGCAACTTTCCATTCCTCGATCCCTACATTCTCCAAGTCCTCATCTGGTACCATGTACAACTTATCCAACAATCTCTTCACCTCAGGAACGTTTTGCATGATGAATTGATGGAAACGCTCAATTGATCCAAGAACTTCCCTACCCAAATTTTTTGCCTCCATCATGAATTGGAGCATCGGCTGAAGAGTAAGGCAACATGAATTGACTTTTTCCCAGTATGAAATATATAATTTTCATGCCACTAGAAGGAGGTCTGATTGGGTAGCAAGGGGTTGGGGAGAATTCTTTAAAAGGGAAATATTTGCATCCCTTGAAATAACATCTTGTGTTATGCCCACAATCCTCTTGTTTTTGGTGGAAAGTTGATCCTATATGTTCCTCAATTTGGCAAGACAATTTTCTTCAACCTTGTTTTTTTCACCAATTCTTGTTCGAGGGAAGACTTCATCTCCTAGAATTCATTTTCCAATTGAGCCTATTGTCTCTCAAATTCCATGTCTTTTTGCTACAGCTTTTGCTCAAACTAAGCACGTTGATTTTCAAACTCCTAATTTTTTTGTTGCACATCCTGCTCTTCCTAAGCTAACTAATCTTGTAATTCTTCTTTTTTTGTAGCTCGGCGACTAGGCTAGAATCATCTGACCAGGATTTGGCAAGCTCCTCTTCAAGTTTGGCTATTTCCTCATGCGCTTGTTGTGATAAGCACACAATTTTTGCATCCTTCACCTTCTCTTTCACCATTAGGACCTTGACCCTCTCCTTTACAAGCTTCAGCTCTTCTTCTTTTTTCTTTAGCTAGTGACCGGACTTGAGGAAGTTAGTGGTTGTTGTGAATTGTGGGAGTTAGAAAATCAATACTAAAGCACACAAACATCAATGAGACATATTATATTAAAGATTTGAATCAAATAACTAATATATTTACAGCAAACAAATCTTTAAAAAATTTCCATTGTTCTCTATTCTCAAGGATTCATTAAATCATTTGCCTCTCAGATTTTATGTGGACTATGATTTTTAGAATGACAACTTGAGAAACGAGATGTTGTTCAAAATGCAAGAAATCTAAGTTCCTACATGAAACTATATGATTAAAGTGATGATGCTATGATGTTAATGTTGTTATGATAAAATGGAGATTATACAATGATAATGATATTAAAAGCTATATGAAATATAAGATTGATAAGGGAAATGCAAATGTAAACTAAGACATGATTCTAAGTTAGAATGATAAAACAAATCTAAATGCTCCAACTATGAATGCTCAAAATGCTCCAATGCTATTCCTACATAATAATTTTGCTAAAAGATATGATGATTAAAATGTTGTAGCAAGAGGTTGTATTTATAGGATTTTCAAGGCATCTTGTGATGTGGCAGCAATCAATGGTCAATATTCAAGCATGAGAGACGAACGATGGAGATGGAAGAATCTTGGAGGATGTTTCCTTGACCAAAGGCAACATGCCAAATGTGTGGGAGAATAAAATGTGTGAAAAGGCCTAGTGTCCAACATGTGCCTAAATTCAAATTAGGAATTTAAATATTAGACATATTTAAATACATGTGACACTTGATGAGGTGGCAAGAGGAAAAGTTGTAGAGATGTGCCTAAATTCAAATTGGGAATTTAAATTTAGTGAAAATATTATTAATTAAATAAAAAAAACTATGTGAATTTGTTTATTTAATTAAAATAGAAAACTATGATTTTAGATTGAAGAATTAGAAGAGTGTGAACTATATAAATAAATTTGGAATTTATTTATAAGTAGATGAAATAAAAGATTTATTAATTAAATAACTAGTATTTAATTAATTGATTGTCTTGACCAATTTTAGGTGTATACATTTTTCCCCTCTTTGAAGTAATTTGTTTACACATTGCTTCAAAGAATAATTTACTGTTGATGTCGACAAAAAATTTTTTAATGCCCCAGAAACTGATTTTCAAGTAATAATGGATATATGCCCCTCAGGAGATAACTTGATGAATTTTTTGAGTTTTTTTTTATTTTTTGAATGTTTTTGAAAATTTTGATGATTTTTCAATGATTTGATGATGATATTCAAATTTTATGATTCAGAGTCGATTTATCTCCCAAAAAATGATGTTGAACTTGCCAGATGATGGAGTGATTAATTAAGCCCCTTTTTGACTCCTTGTGTTTGATGATTGATAATTTCTTCAACCGATTGGTTTTGATGATATTTGATGATGTTGATAGATTTGATGATGATTGATCTCATGATAGGTGAGAATCAATGATAGGATGATGATGATTGACCTCATGATAGGTGAGGATCAATGATATGATAGTGATGATTGACCTCATGATAGGTGAGGATCAATTATAGATTGATAATTGACCTCATGATAGGTGAGGATCAATGAGAGATTGATTATTGACCTCATGATAGGCGATGATCAATGATAGATTGATTATTGACCTCATGATAGGTGAGGATCAATGATAGATTGATGATTGACCTCATGATAGGCGAGGATCAATGATAGATTGATGGTTGGCCTCATGATAGGCAAGGATCAATGATAAATTGATGATTGACCTCATGATAGGTGAAGGTCAATGATAGATGCTCAATGATATTTGATAGAAATCTCATTGGAGCTGATTAGATTTGATTGATTGATTGATGTTGATTAATTGATAAGAATGTTGATCTTCAAAATGTTATGATCATAGGAGGATTTTAGAACTCTTCAGTCTAAGGAACACTTCCTAAAGATGTGGGAAATGATTTTGCATCTGGTACAGGCCAATTTAGATATTATCAATTGATGTGGTTTATCATCTTTGATTGGTATTCCCTAGTATAGGATTGATTAATGTACTGAGACTTGATGATGTACTGATACTTGATGATGTGCTGATACTTGATGTATACACTTATTCAATCAGAGATTTTGTGATTTTTTCCACTTTGTTGATGTATCTCTCCATGTTTGGATATCATTGTACACTTGACATTGTTATTTTGAGGTTATATGATATGCAAAAATGATGATGATTGATCTATGTGCCTATATGTGTTTATGATCTTTATATGATGAAGATCATGATGATTATGATGGATGCATTTTATTTCTACTTTATGATGCTTATTTGATGTTCTATATGATGATGTTATGATATACCATGGATGCAAATGATGACGCAATTGATGTGTTATTATTCTATGATGCTTTATGAATGATACCTATATGATACATGTGATAGATCTTATGAAATGTGATGCATTTTATGTTTTTGTACATTTCTAATGCAAATAGATGAGGCAATGAATGGATGAATGTATGATAATATGATGGTGCATAGTTCTATGTTTAGATGATGATGATCATGATGATTATGATGTATGCAATGATGATATGATAGTGCATGATGTATGATTCTATATGTTTTATGGATGATGTTTTATGCTATGTGAGATGGATTTAGATTATGTAAATGATGTGTGATGCAAATGATATGTGATGTTTATGGACACTGCATATATTGATTATGTATGGATGTAATGATGATGGGATGCTATATGGATGATGTTTTATAATATGTAAGATGAATTGTGATTATGTTATGCAAGTGATATGTGATGCAAATGATTATGCTTAACTGAGTTCACAAGACTTCAAAACCTCTAGGGCCTTAAGCTTAAATTAGTGAATCTATCCAACTTCCAAGAGCTACAGTAAGTTGATTATTTGTTAATTTAAGCTTCACAAAACCTAACATATTTCCAAATTCTCTTGGAAATCTGAAGAGACTCACTTATTTAAGCTTAGTGAAGCAATTTCTTAATGCAGCTAAATGACATGATTTTGATTACGTAAATGAGATGCAATGCATGTCTTTTTTTGTTTTATGATGATGTAATACATAGATGTATGAATGATGTGATATGTTATATGATACGAGAATGTTTTTCTAATGTATCAAATGATGATGCAACTGATGTGCAACTCTATGAGAATGATGTGTTTTTGGTTAATGTCAGATGTACTCAATCCATTAATAAGAGAGATAACATCATTGTGAAATTGTTCCTGCTTTGGAAACCCCATAGATATCGATGCAAAACTGACATGGATGTAATCTATTTTAACCATGAAGATCTAATATGTAGATTTTGTCATTCATAACAGTCAAATTTTCATGCCTTTTATCATCATTGAACCTTTAAAATGTTTAAAGTGAGTACAAACATCGATGGTATATTTAGACCATGATGACTTGATTACCACTTCCACGATTTATGATAAGACAAGTTAACACAAGCATCTAGGTATAACTAAACCGAGATGACCTAAGCATTCCTTGCATAAACAGACAAGAGTTAACCATGTTCCTATGAAAATTCAAAATGTCATCAATGATACTTTGTAGAGAACATCCCATGACAATTTGCATTGTAATAATGATCAACTCATAGACATCAGGCAAAGAAAAATCACACTCCTTCATGGATATTCTAGTTCAATACATCATCAAGTTTCTCTAGAGATATGATAACAAAAATCAAAGTACAATAGTTGAACTGACATGTCAAAGTGTTAAAGCCATGATTTAGAAGGAACATCATCTATTTAAATTTTTCCTTGTTTTGATTGATTTGGCTATTTGTTGTTTGATGGTTGTTGTGTTCATGGTTGTGATTGATGTTAAATGTTGGGTTGCACTATGATCATTATGTTTGTTGTGTTTACCTACTACTGTTTGTCTATTTTTTAAAGCTCAAATTTTATTGCCCCTAGTGAGTTTAGGATTTTTCCCCTAGTCTAGGGTGATACACGACCACAATGCCATGATATGTACATGAAGCTTTCTAATGATAGGTCGATTGATGGTGAAAGTGAATGGTCGACATGCTCAAATACATGGAAAAGATAATCTATCACAAATAGTACCTGTTGCCAAGTTTTCACTACTTGCTTTTATTGTACTTTTTCATATTTTTTGATTTTTTTGATTGGTTTTCACTACTTGCTAATCTATCGACAAGAACAAAGGAAGAAAATGGAACATGGATTTTTCTAAGCCAAGAGATATGGAATGGAAGAAAATTTGAGGATAAGGATAATGAATGGGATGATCAAGATCAATTAGATAAGATATGGACACAAGGCCCAAGTACTTTTCCCCTATTCCTTATCAAGACCAAGGAAGGGTTGAAAGGATGTATTTAGAAATAATGATGGAATATGGATAAGGCGAAGGATATGATATGAAAGATATGGAAAAAGTGAATAGGATAAGATATATGATGCCTAGGAAGATCCTTAACTTTTTCAAGATCAAAGGTGGAAATGTAAGGAATAATAAGATGGATGAAACTTTCCCTCCAAGTGTAGAGTGCAAGAGGAATATGGAAAATAGGATATGGATGATAGGGAGATGGAGGAAGGACTTAAGCATTAAGTTTCACGACCAAATATCCCTTTAATAAACCATGGTAAATGGGAATTAGACTCATAAATGTTGGCCTATTAAAGGTATTATGGAAGAGCTAAGGACTTATCCAAAGGTTTGGATTAAAGGAGAATAATGGGGTGTGAATTTTGGGTAATGGATAGGGGGTGGAAAGGTTTGTTGATAGATAGATGGAAATGTTAGAGACCAAGATCAGATTTGCAAACCAGAATATCCTTCCACATAAGAGAAAAACAAAAAAGAAGAAGCTATTGCAAAAAGATGTGCAACATAATATTAATCGAGAATTCAATAATTACAAGATAATGATTTGCTTTATAAAAGCAAAGATGCATAGCCCTAATCTTATCTTGAGCAAAAAGATAGCTCAAAAGATAAAGATAAGAACCTATAACTTAGGAATTAAATATGCCTAAGTAAACTTATGCAAATGTGTAATTAAATATTAATTACACCAACACCCCCCATAAGTGAAACTTAGGGAGAAGTAGATTATTATGCAAATATGAGTCCTAGCAACAAGGCCTGATTAGGTACTCATTTACAAATGCAATGATGAGGTAGAGAAGGAAAACCCAGTGGAATAAAACCCCCCTACAATGAGATAACTAATGCAAAGAAGCACTAGAAGAAGATTGTGGAGTAACACTGGAACCGCAATCTGACAAGAAAGGAAAGATACTTCTATCTACAACTGAAACCAAAACTAGAATCATGATAATGTGACAACAGACCCGATGCCACAGAACACTAGAAAACTTACAAACTGGAACAACCCTAGAATCTGTGAAGCAATAGTAGATGCAATGATGACAAAATATGGAAGCCGTGTATCTCGATTCCAATGCCAAACTATGATTGAAACTCTTCCATGGGAAGGAGTACCAAAAAATAGACTCTAGAACATTAACCATAAAAACATGGCCCTCAAACTGAGAAGGATCTGAACCAAAGCGGATCAAGAAACATAATCTCTCAAATGAAGTGTAAACCGATGAATCCAATATGTGTCAAGCAATAGCAAAAATGTGGCCAAAAGAAACTAGGAAACTAGATAACCCATACAAGTTGCCAACAAATCAAGATGGAGATGGATATCAAAGTGAAAACTACACTCTAATCAGATTTATTATGCAAGAAACCCCCTTGATGGAACTTTATCTCAGTTCATTTATTACAATAACCCAATGATTGTAAAAGGAGAGAATCCTAAATGTGCATAAACAAAAAATAACATGATATGGTACTAAAATAAAGTAAAAATATTCAATTTTCACCTTTCCAACTACCAAAACATCCAAGTAATTTCCAAAACTCCCATCGAGAAAAATTTGGAATAATGATAAACTTGGGATAGATACAGAAAAAAGTGAATGGATAGAAAGATAGAGCTCCTCAATACCTTTCCAATGCCTCAAAGAAGACAAAAATTGGAGATCGTGGCAAAACATTATGAGCTCAGAAGCCCAAAATGAACATCTGAATTAAAACAGAAAAAATAGCAGCTAAATAAAAAAATATTGTAAAATAAACTACACCACTAGAAATTTCTTAGAACCAGCTTCCCGATGCTATCTTGTTTTCCCAATTTTGATACCATATGCCCAAGTTATGACCAAAAGAAAAAAATTGCTCCTTTAGGAAAAATCAGGGCTAGGAGGGGCAAAGAGGGTCGTACGGCTAGGTGATGTCATGTCGACATCAACATTTCACTAAAAAAAATTGATGTCCATCTGGCCGTCGGGGTAAAAAAAGCCCCCCCGGAAAAAAAATGTGGTCGCCGATATATACCCTGGCTGATTGGAATATTATGCATGTTGTTGAAATATACTCTAAGATGCTGAAATACTCCATGCCAACTGGTCGGGGATGTGCAGGGTTTGGTCTACCATAGGACCATGAGCGAGGCTGAAGGGGGCCCACAAGGGCTGGACTCAGCTCGGCGACGGATGGGCAGGTGCCTCCAGTGGTGGCGGCAGTTTGGTGGCTGCCTGGTGGTCATCGAGTGGCAGAAATATTTTACAGTGCAGGCACCGGCCCGAATCCTGAAAAGACGCCTTTTTTGATTTTTTTTTTTGTTTTTCGAGCCTCATAACACATGCTGGGGAGGCCATACAACCCCCAAGCAAATTTTTTTTCCTTTCGGATCAAGTGCACCAAAATCGACGAAACAAAGGGCGATCTTAGGGTTTTTGGCTGCTACGAACGCGATGGTGACCTCCTTTTCTGCCCAAACTACTCCAAAAAATTAGCTACCCCCAGAACTTGCAAAAAATCTCCTAGCCTAAAACCCTCATGGATTTGACAAATGATGATCAAAATCATAAAAATAAAAGTCAATCTTGACTTTTTCTAGCACTCTGAATCCAATGGTGAAGCCCGATCTGATCCAAAATGCCTCATAGATGAACTCAAGGCATGATACCCTCAAGGAATCCTGAACGAACCCTGCAATGATTTTCTAAAAAATCTGAGAAGGGGCTGCAAATCAAGGCTCTGATACCATGTTAGAGATCAAGATCAGATTTGCAAACCAGAATATCCTTCCATAGAAGAGAAAGATAAAAAAAGCAGAAGCTATTACAAAAAGATGTGCAACATAATATTATTCGAGAACTCAATAATTACAAGATAATGATTTTCTTTATAAAAGCAAAGATGCATAACCCTAATCTTATCTTGAGCAACAAGATAGCTCAAAAGATAAAGATAAGAACCTATAACTTAGGAATTAAATATGCCTAAGTAAACTTATACAAATGTGTAATTAAATATTAATTACACCAACAGGAAAGGATGGCAAGATCAACATTGGCACACACCTTGAAGGGTAGTGGAGTGATGGAGGAAAAATGGATTTGGAAGGTGAGAGCTTTTTAAATGGAAGATTTGAGAAAGCTTTTGGATCAGAAAATTTGGATGCCAGTTTAGATTTTATTGCTTCTATGAGACTTTTTGGAATCCACATGACTTTTGACTTTGATTTTTGCTTTGTGGGCCTTTGTGGCCTTTGAGATTTTTCTTTTTGCTTTATGGGTCTTTGTGGCCTTGAAAAGTTTTCTTTTTGCTTTGATGGGCCTTTGTGGCCTTGGAAAGTTTTATTTTTTCTTTGATGGGCCTTTGTGGCCTTTTTGATTTTGGAACAAATTTTCTTTTATTTTTCCATGCCTCTTTGAGGAGACATGTTGATCCTTTGACATATGTGGATTTTGATATGGAAGCTTTTGACATTTGGCACCCAAATTGCTTCCAAGAGTAATGGGAGGGGTGGATTGAGATGAATGGTATGGAGGTATTATGGATGAGTGAGTGTAGGTAGAATTTTGAAAGGGCATCAAGGATGTGTACCTTTGTTGTTCTTGAGGAATAGGATGAGGACCTAGGATAGATGGAAGGTTTGATGGAATAGGATGAGGACCTAGGATAGATGGAAGGTTTGATGAACTAGGATGAGGACCTAGGATAGATGGAAGGTTTGATGAACTAGGACACTTAGGTATATAACCAAGGTCATGATAATATGGATTTTTTGGACAGAAAGGTGTTCTAGGATACCTTGTTTATGAAGGCCTAATCCTTTTCCTTTATAGTTCATAATTTGACACATTCATTTACCAATGGGATATGTATTGTTTGTGAAACAAGATGCAAGTCCATTTTGTGGAGTATATGATATGGATGAAAGGATAGGTGTTGGAAGTAAACCGGAGTAGATAATGGTGGAGGATCCCAATTTGTAGGTGTGGGGTTCATGGATAGCTTGAATAGGTGTGATAGGATCTTGACATGGGAATGATGGGGTGCTTTGATCTTGGCTTGGAAAAGAATCAAAAGGTGTAGGAGATGGAGTAGCTTGCTCTTCATTAGGTACAAAATCATCATGAAGTGGCATGAAAGGCATATCTTGATCTTGAGAAGGATGAACATCCTCACGGAATGAAGGGATATCCTCAGATGGAATCATATCTTGATCTTGATGAGGAAGGGAGTCATGAGATTTTGTAGAAAGCATATCTTGATCATTGGATGGTAGAACATCATTAGAAAGGATGGAAGAATTATCATGCTCCTGGGATGCAATGGAATTGTGAAATGGTATGGATTCATTAGATGGAGTGTTAGGGGGACTTGGAAGAATACTTTTCTCTTGAGATGGAAGGGAATCATTGTGGATAAAAAGTGAAAGGAGGGGATCATCATAGAATTCTTGAGGGATTCAGTCTTGGTCAAAGATTGGAAAAACTTGTGGAGTGGAAAGAATGTTTTGATCTTGAGGTGTAGAGGATTCTATGTTATCATGTTTTGGACTAAGAGATGGACATGAATCATTAGATGCAGGAGGTATGATAGATGACGGTGGTTGGATGGAATCATTAATTTGGGTGAAAGAATCCTAAGATTTATTTTGGCTTGTGGGAGATGAAGATAGATGCATGACATGGTAAGATTGTTCAATATCATTTGTGTTTGAGGACTTTGATTTGGGCTTCTAATTTAACTTTTTCAAGAATTTAAAGACATTGAACTTGGATGGTGTGGTTGTGTGTGGAGAAGGCGTCATGTCCAAATTTTTTTTAGACAAATAAGAACAAATTTTTGGTATCTCTCTATTGTTTCTCTTTGTATGTCTTGGATTTTTTATTGAAGGTTTTACATCTACTAAGTTAAAGTATTCAATTTATCCTCATCTATTTCAGCCATGGTGGTTTGAGTTTCAATTTCTTGTTCTTTGAGTTTATGCTTTTTGGATCTTGTTAAAATGGGCATACAAGTGTTATAGTTTTCACGAAACTTTTGATCTTTGTTTGGAGGAGTGCCAAGGATAAAAACTAAATTAAATAGAATGACAAATCCTATTGATGAGACTAAGTTTAATTTGATTATACAACTTTGTTTCGTCATGAAAGGATGACAAATCCTGATGATGAAACTTGGCTTAACAATAAAAGATGTGATAGGTTTTATGGTTTAGGCACTTTAAGATTTTAGATCTTAGTTCAATTTGGAGAATTCCACTTGTAGAGGTTAGTTTTAACAAGTTTAGACTTTGTGGTATCTGAGGAATGTTTCTGTTCAAGAAAAGATTCTAAATTCTAGCTCAAACTATGAAACAAGGGATAAATTCAAGTCTCAGGTTTTGCATTTAATGGATGTGCTAAAATAGAGCTCGGATGTGATAAAACAAAGAATGCATATGTTAGAAGATTGAATGATGTGTTATAAGATTACCTAAATGTGCTGAAACAGAGGGTCAATGCACTAAAATATGTAGTGTATGTGTTATAATAGAGGGTAAATGCACTGGAAAATTGCACAGATGCGCTATAAAACTACCCGTATGCGCTAGAACAGAGGATGAATGCACTGGAAGATTGCACAGATGTGCTAAAACAGAGCTTGGATGTGCTGAATTGGAAAAATGTCACAGTTTCTTGTAAGTTTGTTTGATTTTTCTAATTTTCTAGGCAGAGAATTGGTTGTTTCAAAGGATGTTTTCTTAATCAAGGTTTCCACATCTCATGTGTGATGTTTTGTTTGAAATTTTTTTAAAAACACATTGGTAAAACACATCAAATATGTACACTTAAGGCTATGTAGGACAATATTTATTGGATTCCCACTTGGATTTTACTCCAGCTGCACCTACTTTTAGTTGATGATTAGATGCTTGGCCCCACTAGCTCCCCTCCATGGCACTCACTTCTCAAGGTAGTCAAGCATCAGTACCCATTAATCTCCCATGGAATACTTCTTATCTCTACTAAAAGCCACAAAAATGTGGGACAACTTCAAAATTACCGTTCCTGCACCAGTAAATAGAATAAGGATTTTTTCCTTGCTATAACAAAGGGTTCTAGTATAGGCATTTTGTTCATGGGGGATCATGCATATGACAAGAGATCATTGATTCCCTTCTTTTCAGAACAATCCTCGTGATAATTGAACTTTCCTCAAGTACCCACATTTATATCCTAGTTGGAAGTCACTTGGCTTTCGCGTGTTACCGATTGGGTCATTCCCTTTGGTGATTACTTTTTCCCACAAGGAAGACCCTCTATGGATTAAAAAAAATGAATGGTTCTAGCTTTTTGGTCACCAAGTTAAGGGGAGAGCATATGCCTACCATTCATCAAGCACAAAAAACATGGTGTTCTTTAACCTTCTAATTAAGCTAGATTCCTATCTTAATCAAAAGAAAGCATTTAAATAACTCCAACCCCTACATAATCATTAGTAGTTGCATAAGTTTTTCTTTGACCAATGTATCACCCACCTGCAAGCAAAAAACAACAATTAGTTCTTAGGATTTTGAGATTTTGCAAATTTAAATAGATGCGCTAAAACAGTCATCCAATGCGTTAAAAAAACTACTCTATGCACTAAAATAGCTCATCTATGCGCTAAAATAACTAATGAATGTGCTAAAAGAGATGATGAATGTGCTAAAATGTTGACTGAAAGTGCTAAAAGACTCCCTGAATGCACTAAAACAATTGTTGGATGTGTTGAAAGAAATGTCATGTGCACTATAACAGATCCCAGATGTGCTAAAATATTGGTCATATGCATCGTAACAAACCCCAGATGCACCAAAATATTTGTCATATGTGTCATAACAGATCCCATATATGCTAAAATATTTGTCGTATGCACCGTAAGAAGTCACAATCACGCTAAAAGATCACGTCCAGCCTATTCACAAAAGCTTTTCTAGAAAATTGTTAAAAATGGGGTTATGCCCCATGATGGGTACCAATTTGTGTGTGTGAAATGAGGGGAGTTAGTAAACTAATAATAAAGGACACAAACATCAATGAGATGTATTACATTAAAGATTTGAATCATAAAACTAATCTACTTGCAACAAAAAAAATCTCTAAAAACGTTCTATTGTTCTCTATTCATAAGGATCCTTTAAATCATTAGTGCTCTCAAATTTGTATCTGCACTATGACTAGTTTGGATGACAACCTAAGAAATGAGATGTTGTATATGCAAGAATCTAAATTCCTACATTATATTAAATGCTACAAACGATAATGGTGATATTGACAATGGATAACGATGCTAGATTATATGATGTAAATGTTGTATACAAACTAAGATGATAACTAAAATGCAAGTACTAACTAATACATGATTCTAAATTTAACATGATAATACAATGCAAACTTGCTTAGTATTAAACAATGCTAAATGCTCCAATTTCTCCAATGCTATTCCTGCATAATAAGATTTCTCAAAGATGTGATGTCAAATGTTGTAGAAAGAGGTTGTATTTATAGGATTTCCAAAGCATCTTGTGATGTGGCAACAATCAACGGTCAAGATTTCAACATGAGAGATGGACGGTGGAGATGAAAGAGGTTAGAAGGAATGTTCCCTTGACCAAAGGCAACATGCCAAATGTGTGAGAGAATCAAGTGTGTGAGATTTCCAAGTGTACAACATGTGCCTAAATTTAAATATTAGACATATTTAGATACATGTGACATTTGATGATGTGGAAAAAAGTGTTGTAGACATGTGACTAAATTTGAATTTGAAATTATTCAAAATTAGTGAGAAGATATTTAATTAAATAAAAATAAACTATAGACATTTGTTTATTTAATTAAATTTAGAAGAATGAGGTTTAAGATGAAGAATTTAGAAAAGTGTGAACTATACAAATAAATTGAGAATTTATTTATAAGTAGCTGAAATAAAAGGGGTCATTAATTAAATAACTAGTATTTAATTAATTATTTTCCTTAACCGATTTTAGGTGTATATAGTGACCACCCACCACGTCTCCTCCATGAGCTCGAATTTGTCCTATGGTCGAGCTATACTCAGATCAATTCCTATGGTGTCCATGTTGTAGTCATCAGGCTGCATCTCTCCCTGAGGCTTGATGACTGTCAGATGCATAGTTGTGAAATGCAATGACTATTGAGCTTCGTTAAAAATGGTCTTTAATTGTGGCTCAGCTTGCTTCTTAGCATCATTTGTCTTTTCCTTCTAAATCCTGATAGCACGTGCTTGTTTTGCTTGGCCAACCTCTCTCTTTAAATTGGGCTGGTGACCTAACTAGCCTGCTAGTGAACGGTGCATCGACAGGAAGAGCAAAAGGGAATGAGAGGGTAGTAACTTCAGGAGATTTCTTCCTCAGAAGATTGATTGTAAGTGGGGAGAAATGGGGAATCTATCAAATTTCAGTCTGTGAACCAATGGGAGGACTCAAAGGAAGTAGCTACAACATCAAAGTCATTGTGGATTCCATTTTTTGGGCTAACTGGGTCAAACCCAATGCAATAGTGGCAATAGGAGTATCAATAGCATTCACGAAGGAAAAGGGTGAAGCAATAGTAGATACATATTGGGTTGAGGCAAAAGGTGGAAAGGTTCACAGAGGTTTCAGGGCAAAGGGCCTCATCTGAAAAAATTGGGAGAAACCTCCCACGATCATTGCAGTAGAAATAGAAAAAGAAGGGCCAACACTAGAAGTGATTGGTGCCACAGACACATGAGGAGGAATTAAAGTTTATCAAGCAAGAGAAGAGGGAGTGAAGATTACCTATTGGGTAGATGGTTTCGGTCCTTGGCTCATCTCAGTCTCCTAGCTTGCTCTGAGCTCTTGGCTTGTTGCGGGCAAACCCTCTTCTTCAGCTGTATTGGTGAGCTGCCTTTTGTTGGGTGGTGAGTCCCCCACCTTTAAGGTCTCTGATTATTGTTGTTGCTAGGTTTTTTTTTTTCCTTGATATGGTCTAGGTTTGTGTCTATGAGGCTCCTTACCATATATTGAAATGCACATTTTAAGAAACCATACTAGGTTGCTTCATCACCTTTTCTTTTTGCTACACTAGGGCCATTTGAACCTCTTTTCCTTTCTCCCTTTCCCTTCCTATATAGGATGTCACATCATCTGAGTTGATACCTTCATTGTTTCTTGCATCAGAATCTATATGCTCATCATTCCATAGCTTATCAAATTGGTCATCCAACTCCACGCTTCCATAAGGGGCATCAGGTTGTTTGATTTCTTGGCAATACACCTAGAAATCTCTAATTCTTTCATCGCTCCATCCTTCTTTTCTTGATAACTCATTGTGAAGGGTGGACCCTATTTGGTGCTTCTCATTGTGCTTTGCTAACCATAAGTAGAACTTAAGCCATGGAAGCCTACTATCATCTATGGGAATGTGAGCCAATTCCACCAACAAATCATCTCACTCCTTTGTTGGACTTTGCCACTTTTCCCAATAAGGCCAGGGGTTGTGGGACCTTGATGATTTTTTTTTCCAAGTCATTAAAGGGGTTGTACTACCATTTGTTGTAGATCATCACCAACCCTAGATGAGCCAGCTTTGCTTCAAGAATTTTATGCATCTACTTCTTCATCATCACCACCCACTTGAAGGTCAGCAGGCATTTAAAAAATCCTCTTTTTCCTTTTCCTCCACAGAAATTGTGGTCAATAATGGACATTTGTCAAAAAAATTCCAGAGCCAATACCCTATTTGTGACGTACTCTAGGAGCCGGAATGGATCCCCAGTAAATCCACGCATGTGAATGAATGTAAAATACCTCCCAAGAAACTAGTTGCATTTGGGAGTGAAACTCTACAACCACTCCATCTGGTCGGCGAATAGCCAATAGAGATTTCCATCCTTTCTTAAGTATCACAGAATCAGAGTTAAGAAAAAATCTGAAAATACATAATAATCATGTGTTACGAAAGGATGGGAGCCCATGTAGAAAATCAAATTCTATTTCCATCCTTAGTAAAAATAGATAATGGCATTCTTTTACTAAAAATGTTTGGGTTATGATATAAAAAATATGAGCAAGTAAAGAGGGAAACCTGAACTTGTGTTGCATGCGATATTCCAAAATTTGGCTCATCATTTCATGATATATGACTTCTACAAAGTCATACCAAAACAAGGACCCTTGCCTACGCAATTGAAAACCTCAACCTAGCTCAAATTCCTACAACCATTTGTCTTCATCCATGCCACAAACCAATGCCATCATAGAGAGTGCATCTTGCATATCTTGTTTGAAAGTGTTGTGCACAACTGGAATTTGCATCGACTTGTTGCAATCTTCCTAGCGTGTCTATGTTTCCTCATTACAGAAGTCCAAAGCTTTTCCTTTGCCTCTCCAAAAGATTCTCTTACTTTTTGGAGTGAATTACTCCATTCTTTCCACCTGAGAGTGACTTACAGGGATGCATAACATGCTCCAGATCGCGTCAATATTGATATTAGCTCTAAGTTCTAGGTTGAAACGTTTGATGGCCTCGTGAATGAGCTTCAAGTAGTGATGCACAAAGGGGACCGTATGCTGCGGAATATTGTTGAACCATAGCTTGTACACCATCTTCTTCATGTTTTCAACCTTTTTCATTCTTTCACAAGCTCCTTCCCTAAGAGCCTTAGGGTTTTTTTCAAGGATGGGATCATGAATATTATCCCATTCCTCCTTAATTTGGCTATGGTCTCTGTAGGCTTTTTGGTTTTCTATTGTTCGCGTGTGAACCCATTTTGGCTTTTCGGGCATCCCACATGATGTGTAAGAGATGTCATCAAAAACATTGATGATCTATGCCACTATCATAGTGTCATACAAGCTTTGGGTCACCTTGGCTTGTGCTTCCCTCTGAGAACTTTTAGCCATCTCTTATTTTTCTATAAATTTTTGTTTATGCTCAATTTTTCTGCAACTCGCTTGGGCTCTGTTTGCATTCAAAATTCTCTTGCTCTGGGTAGCGTGCTCAAGAATTTTTTACAATGCTAGCCACTCACATGAAATACTTAGCTATTTTTTCTTGGAGTGGTAGACAACGGTTTCCTTTTTTAGCATTTAATTTGGCATGTACCACCACCCTTTTTCTTGTGCAAAATGAATTTCTTTCCATTTTGAAATGATAAGAATTGATAATGACAATTGATAATCATGTCATGCAGCACGATTTTCCTAGGAAATTGAGCTAGTGATTTGAGGATGGCTTAGGCCTTTGCATGCATTATCAATTAATATTAAAAAAGGAATAATTAAGCCAAAGATGCAATGAATGCTTGAAAAGATACGAGTTTTTTCTTGGAGTTTGAGAAGCACCTACAGAATGACACATTAGTAACTAGTCGTGCAAACTACCACCGTGGAATTCCACCAGTTTATACTAATTAATTAGCTCTCATTAACTTTGCACGCAGCAAATCATACCTAGCAGACACAACTGGGTGGTAATTTTGAGCAAGCTCTTTGGTGTGATTTTCAAGTTGGTACTTGATTAACATCATGCTTATGGCACGCAAATTACCTTGCCTACCCTGGCTATTTCTATAAATAGGCACTTAGGAAATAGCAAAATCACACTTAGCATTTTTTGCAAAATTTGTATAGGTAGTTTAGGTAGAGTTTAGCACTAGCAGTCACATAGAATTAGACTTAGGAATTTGCATAGAGCTTGCTTTTAGATAGTGGCATAGAGCTTGCACCATGAACACTCCAATCAGGCTAGTCTATAACAAATCCTAGATGGCCTTTCTAGGAAATTTTTTGAATAGGAATCTAAAAAGGATGAATAAGAATAAGCATTCATTAGCCATTATAGCGATGAAATGGATCCTAGGGATGGATTGTATTGAATACAAAGATAAATATAGGGTTAACACTAATGTGTTCTCTCATTTTTTTGCTTCTTTTCTTGATATCCAACTTCCAAAACAGATGATTATCTGCCTATTACTTTTCATTTTCCTAAAGAAGTACCTCAAAGGCCTCAGAAAAAATTCTAGTGCATGTAGTATACGGCCTGGGTATCTCAATGGCTAGTGACCTCTGGAAGCATATCAGAGAAGATGTTGTGGTGTCGTGGGTTCCATTCCTAAGAGGGCTTCATATCCAAACCCAAGAGTGCATCATCAGAGAGTCACCCATGCCTGCCATATCCTATTGTGCTGCTACAATGTAGTTCTCTTTTATGGCATGGAGTGGTACATAGATTTTAGGGATTTAGTATATCCCCCACCACTAGTCGTCACTCTAGCTGACATTGTTGATATTGGTCCTGCCGTCGTTCCTAATGATGTTGTTGTTCCAGATGCTGATGATGTTCCAGATGTTGCTGACAATGTTCTTGTTCCTCCTTCCTGATACTAAAAACCTCTTTTTATGCTTTTAAAAGATCAACCTTTGTTAGTCCATTTTTTGTACATATGCCTGAAAAAGGCTTACTGTATATATATAAAAATGAAGAAGATGCATAATATATATAGATATACTCTAAAAATATGGCCTCAAAGCTATTTTGCAAATGCAATTACCGAAGCACATATATATAATGAATATATCACTTTATACTTAAAATTGTGTTTTCTATTCTTGTGATTCTGCAACATGAGTTCTCTTTTTTGTATTTCCTTAAGTTCTTTTTCAATTTGCATATATGGGTTCACTTCAGCATATGGGTTGCATTTATTTTTTGCTTCACAAGTGGTGTACATTTCTTTGCTTCTTGCACTAATAGGCTCCATTTATTTTCATGCTTCTCACACTAAATTTAATGAAAGACCAACCAACTAAACAAAAAGAAAAATAATTACACTATCAATATATTTACACTGATAGAGAACTTATGAAGCTTAATTTAACAATTTTAGGTGAATTATGTTAACTGAAATTCTCAATGCTTCCTATTCCATATTTTCTAATTCAAACACATTATGCTATTTGCATTGAATTATTTTGAAAGGGCCCTCCCACAAGCTATCAAATTTTCATTGTTGTCCTGGTATCCCAACCCTCTCATTAAACTTTAATACTAGGTCTCTGCACTTAAAACCTAGGTCAAAAGCTTTCTTATCAAACCATCGCTTAACCACCTACTGGAAATTGAACATGGATATTAGGGTTTTTTCCTTCTTTTCCTACACTTCCAACAATTCGGCTTGAGCCAAACCTCCATGACTCTATTTTCCTTAATCTCTAGGGATTTGAGCAGTTGTAGCACTAGAATTTCCATAGTAATGGGTAGTATCATTCCTTCCCGTACACTAGTTCGTAATGTAAAGTCTTGAGGACTTGCTTGGGGGTTATGTGGTCTACCCCGAGTGTTGACCAAAGATTTTTCTGCCACTGTCTGGTGCTCAAACCTGATTCTCTTAATGAGTTAGACTAAATTCTTGTTAGTCACTCGGCCAGGCCATTACCCTGCAAATAGTAATTTGATGATGTTTTCAAAAATATGTCATGGACAAATGTGAATTGACATACCTTAGAGCCTAGGAAAGCCCTGGAATTTTCAGAGATGATGGTATTTGGTAGGCTGAATCTCATTACTAACCCCTCCAAGAAGTCTACAATATCCGCCTCTATTGCATTCTTCAAGGGCACGACTTCGTTCCACCTGGTGAAGTAGTTTGTGTCTGATGTTGAAGGTTGCATTGATCATCCCAATGAAATCGAGGCCCCATTGAGTGAAGGGTTCTTCAACCACTATTGAGTTGAGGGGCATTGTGGAGTTTTTCCTTCTTCCTACAAAGAATTGGAATTCTTTGTAGGACTTTACTAAAGAGTAGGAGTCATTGAATAGCATCGGCCAGAAGTACCTGGTGCACATGATTTTGATGGCAGTGGCTTTCGTAGAGAAGTGTCTGCCCGCGGGGGTGCTATGGAAAGTGTCAAGGATCCTTTTTTCTTGCTCTGTGGTGACACACTATAGTAGCATGTCATTGAAGTTCCTTTTGAAAAGGACTCCTTTGACAAGTGCATACCCATTGTTCTGCAATCTATAAAATCTTCTCTTGTGAGAAGGGAGGCCTGGTGGATATTTTCTAGTGTGCTTGAACCTTACTCTATCTGCAAGCCAACAACCTTTGGGCTTAGGCTCATTTATTAGAACAAGCTCTAGTTGCTCTTCTTGGGCTACCATTTCCTTGTCGTGCGCCAAATATTCGCATAGTCCTATACCTCAAACGGTCTTGGTAGGCTTGACCTCAATGGCATACTCAAGGATCTTAGTGATCCAGTTGGCCCTTTTCTTGGTGATCTCTCCCTCCAATATGTACTCATGCACACTAGAATGTATGACATAAACAATCACCTTGTTGTAGGATATAAGGTGTCAAAACTTCTTGAGTCCCTTAACAATAGTGAATGCTTGCCTCTCTACAAAGTTGTAGTACATCTCATATTCTTTTAGTGTTCGGGAGTAAAATGATACCAGATATTCTCCCTTTCCTTCATCATCCTTTTGAGTCAAGACAGTAGCAATGCTAGATTTGCTACTTAATACATACATTATGAAGTCCTTTGATAAGTTTGGATTGACCAGTACATGAGATGAGGAAATAATATCCCTAAATTTCTCAAAGGCTTCTCTAGCTTCTTTCATCCATTTGAATAGTTGATCCTTCTTTAGCATCAAGGTGATTGGTCTTATTATCCGTACAAAATCTGAAATGAATTTTCTCACAAAATTTACCTTCCCTAAGAACAATTGGACTCCTTTCTTGTTAACTGGTAGGGGAAGTTCCCTGATTTCTTTCACTCACTCAAGATCAAATTCAATTCCTTCTTTGGACACTACATGTCCGAACAGTTTGCCTTGCGGTACTTCGAAGACACATTTTTCTCAGTTCAAGGATACCCTAAACTCTTGGAATTTCTTAAAAACCATCTCTAGGTGATCAAAATGATAATCCTTAGAATTAGATAACACATTCAAATCATCCAAATAGATTAGGATAATCTTGTTGATCAACTCGTTAAAAGCAATATCCATCACCCGTTGGAAGGTGGCTCCTACATTTAAAAGGCCAAAAGGAATTTTAGCATATGCAAACATTCCCCACTTGGTAGTGAACATTGTTTTGCATTGGTCCTCCTCTTTGACTTGGATCTGATTGTAACTAGAGAAATCATCTAGCAAAGAAAATATCTTCAATCCTACCACTGTTTGTAGGATAGATTCCATAGATGGCAATGGATAGTGGTCCTTTAGTGACTCTTTGTTTAGGTCCCAAAATTCTACACATAGGTGGATGTCTCCATTCTTCTTTCAGACTGGGACTAGGTTGGATACCCATGTACTATGCTTGATCGAGAAGACAATCTGAGATTGGATTAGCTTTGTTAGTTCTTGTGCCATTAGCACCTCGATCTTGGGATTTACTGACCTTTGTTATTAGCGGACCAATTTTGTGCCTTTTTCTAGCTCTATTGTATGTTGGATGATCTCAGGATCATATCCCCTAAGGTCATCGTATAACTAGGCCACTACTCCTTGATACTTATCACAAAATTTGATGAGCCTCTCTTTATCATGATGTAGGACATCTTTCCTGACTTTGAGCTTTCTCCCATCTCTGACATGTAGATCTGCATAGTCACTTTTGTTCGCTACAAACTTCTTCTTATCATTTCTTGCATTGTCATAATCGAACTAGTTTTCGAGAGTGACCAATCCTTTGGGAAGCTTATTGGACTTTAGCTGAATTATTTATCCTTTGCAGGCCTCGACGATCTTTGTCTAGAGTTGGTTGGAAAACTCTCTTGACTACTAGATGAATGAGGCAATATGTTCATCACTTTCTAACACTTGCCAGCTTTGATCATTATCTAGGATTTTTGGTCAGACTATCACTTACACAAAGTTTTTGTTATGAATGAGGTCGAAGGTAGCATAAAACTAGGATTCGATTGTTGTCATGTGATCCACATCTGCATTTTTCTCTCTGGGTACCATCTAGATATTGAAGGCTTCAAAACCCTCAATCAGGTCCTAGACTTTGTGTCTATAGAATCTCATGCAAATATTCTTTGCCACAAAAATCCCTTAGACTTGATTTACCACTAGTTCAAAGTCTCCAAACACCATTATTTTCTTGATTCCCATCCGCTTTGCAAGGCTTAGACCCTACACTAGGCCTTCATACTCTACTTTGTTGTTCAAACAAGCGAACTTGAAGCGAAAAGAATGCAACATATTTTCATTGGATAGGGATGTTAAACATATCTCGACTCCTACGCCAACCTTGAATCTTTCTCCATCAAAGTGTGGCGTCCATAGCTCTGAGGCTTGACCACTTTTGGATTCCTTAATGACTTTTAGAATTACTTGATCTTCATCATAGATGACATAAGTTCCTATTCCGGTGGGATGATAATTGCCAAAAGGATCAGTGTCTATGTATTCACTCAGGAGGACCTCTTTTGAATCCATTTAGTCTCCATTAACCTTTTCATCTTCTCCTAGCTTAGTGCAATACATTTCTTCCCTGGTGATAGAAGTATGGGCAGCCTAAAAGTTGATCATAGATTCAAATACTATCTTCATTTTCGCTCCATGCTTGGTTTTGAGGATCAAGTGTGACCAATCTAGGGACAAGTATCTACCTACCTTTGAAGTGAGTTCTCAGGATAGACAGAGGCCGAACATGGGGGGAATGTCTATGATCATGGTATCTTGTAGTATTGTGATGCTAGGGTAGGAGAACAGAGTCAATGGAAGGTCCTTGATGAGACCGACAATCTCAACCTTATTCCCATCAAGTTGCATAACTCCTCTACTTATAGGTTCACAACTAAGCCCTAAGGTTTTAGCTATCTTCTTGGACATAACTGTAGTGCTAGTGCCTGAATTGATCATAGAATTGTGCAATAATTTATTCCCTAGAATAAGAGATAGGAAAAAGGGCTTTGGCTTTGGCTTATCTTTACCCTCAGTAGAGGTAGTATCTATGCTATTTGTGAGAACTTTGGATAGAGGTGATGAGTCAATGGCCTTTTCCTTCAATGATTTCTTTGTCAACTTTTCCCTCACGTCCTCTTAGAGGGCCTTATGCAATAATGTCTTCTACTTTGGAATAGCTAAGATATCCCAAAGGAACACATTAGCAAAAGATTTTTTTAATTTTTCCACCACATTGAATGGTGGCAGATTTGAATACTTTTGTTCCTTAGCTTTGGTTAGAACAATTTCCCTTAGCGGTTGAAATTACTTTGCAACTATGGAGGTACTAGGAGTTTGATTGGAGGCACCATTGGGCTACGGATTGGTTGGCTACAGGGCACTAGTTTGCTTGTAAGTCTTCGCTTTGAGCAAATGTTGTAATTGAACTACACTTGTAGGGTCGTTGATGTGGAAGCATCATTTGAAAACACTTCCTCCTCTTCTTCCATTCATGAGAAGAGTGCATGATCAGGAGCTATATACATTTCTTGTTCTAGAGACATCCCTTGCATTTGTACAGTGATTATCGCATCCTCGATTTGTGGAGATGCATATGCATAACCTCTAGGGTCTGATGTGGCACCTTGGCTGTGCTATTCTGCCACCTTTTGTTGCAAGTTTTCATGTAGAAAATTTGGGGGCATATGTGTGTCACTACAAGGGAAGCACCAAGGGTTGATATTGTCGACCAATTTGTTTTTCCCTACTGTCATTTCTCTATTCGAGCTTGGGTGCACACTTTGCAATGAAGTGGGCACTGGCACTTTTTGATTAGTCATTTGGCCTTGCGGATTTGTGTGTGCACCTCCTTGAAATTGATTTTTCTGATAGGAATATCATTTTCCTTGATAATTTTGGTAGTTTGGCTTTGAAGGCATAGATTGATTCTGCTTGATAGTAGTTATTTGTTGGTGATGGTCTGCAACATTTCCTTGAACTTGCCCATGTCATCCTTTGAAGAGTCAGATGTAGAAGCTATGTTCTATGGTGCATTCAGATATTTGTACATGGATTGGGGAGGATCAGACACATTGGTAAATGGAATCTCCTAAGCAAGAACTGATATCTCAAGGAATATAGGCATAGCAGGCCAAGGTGGTAACTTACTAGTGTTTATTAGATTGTTCTCTGCTTTGACTACAACACTATATGCATCTAATAGGTTAGTTCCACCAAGGGATTGGATCATCATTGATATATCAATGTTGATGGATCTTCAGTAGAACATAAATTCCAACTTGGCTGGTGGGCGGATAGCAATCTAAATCCTTTGTCAGGTTGTATGGAACTGGGCATTGAATTTGGTCATAGCTTCATGTGGGGCCAGCTTTATAATAGACAGTTGATGATATAGCGAAGACCTATCTTTGTCATTCAAAAACCTTTCATAGAAGGGGTCTCCGAGCTGAGATCCTAGGTAGTGATACTGTTATTTTCCAAAGTGCGGTACCAATCCAGCACCTTGCCTCTGAAAGAGGCTGCGAGCAATCTCAGCGCTACATTCTGGGAGATAATTCCATGTGCCAAACATATGTCCACCACATTTTTCTGATGTTTAGATGGTGTTTTTGTGCCATCTTCGGTGAATTTTGGCATAGCTTTTAAAGTAGAGGTCGAGATAGTATCCCAAATGGTAGGTGCTACTAGTGTGATAAGGGGACTTCTGGCATTCCAACCACATAATTTTTGTTGGCCATTGGTGGAGGGATTGGCGGAGGAGGCAGGAGATTTTTCTAATGGGCTCTTGCTTGTGCCAATACTAGTGGTAGTACTAATAGGCCAGGATTATTTGTGGTTTGGGATCTAGTCACAGGCCTATGGCTCATACACCCACTTTGGATTTAGATATATTTGTGGTCCCACCGGGCATGCCAAAAAAAGAAACTGTTGATGCCAAAAATTAGCAAGGTAACAACCCTTATGGGAAACTAATTTAATGGGGGACCAATTGCGTTAAACTGAGTGACCTCCAGATTTTTAAAGAAGCTAACTTCTTTTGTATTTAAGGTTTTGGAATGGGAAATGGAAGCAGATATAAAAAATAAAGTTCTAACTAAGGCGATGCACCAAGATTTAGATGCAGGCACAATAAATCTATCCTTTTAGATGCGATTTGAGGGCCCATTCAACAATCTACTAAGTTTTAGAATAACAAAAATCAAACATGAAAACCTAAACAATTTATACAATGACATAAAATAATTCCTGTATGCATTTACTAAAAAAAGGAGTCAAATACATGAACTAAATCAGCAATTTATATTGAAATCATAGAAGTCTACAAATAAATCATTTAGTTACAATAATGGCATAGTATAATTTTTTATCAAATAGCTTAAGAAAATAGAAAGGAAAAACAATAGCACAGTTTGAGAGTCTTTTGCAATAATCTAAAAACAATACAAAAGGCCTAGTGTCTAAATCACAATTTTTTTTGTATCTTCTGAACTCATTTTCGGAAGGAAGAAGTAGTATATATAGAAGAAATTCCTACTATCTAGTGGGATAGAAACAAAAAGACTCCTTAATCATGACCAATGATACCCAAAGCAATGATTTTATTCAACCATTGCAATAGAAAAGATTTGAGCTGTTGAACATGGTCACTTTAGAGCTAGATGCATACCTTGTGAATGATTGTAGTGGTCCTAGAATACCCTATGCAAACATGTGTCACTTCCCTACAAAGGTAATTAGAATATGTGGTAGTCTAGTGGGGCACATTGCTTGCTCCATCTCTCCCTTCAGTAGAATACCCACCGAGGAGACATGTGGAAGCATGGCGGAGCATTTGGTTCATCCCTCCCTCATTGCGATGAAAAATCAGGCAGTGGAGACACGTGGAGGAAGCTCCAACAACCGACGCTGACTATGGGGTCTACAAAAAGTGAACATGCAGACTGATGCAACATGGCACGCGGATGGATTCTGGCTAAAAAGCGAACGGAGGTAGTCTTTGAGTGTCTGCCGAGTCAACACATGGAAGCATGGCAGGGGCCGGTTGAAAAGTGAAGGAAGAAATCCCTTTAGAGAGCGTTGGGTAGACATGTGGCAGCAGCCGATGGAGTTTATCAAAAAGGGGGCTCGATTGAGAAGCGAAAGGAAACATTTCAAACATATGAGGCATGGGCCAGTACTCAGCAAAAACTCACCCAAAGGGGCCTTGAGGAATTTTACATTCACATAAACCTTGTGTTTTTTAGAAAACTTACGTATGTATTGCAAGGAATGATTAAAGGATAAGAGTTTCAACATGTAAAATGATACAAATAGATGTTCAAAGTGGAATAAAAGTTCTTATTTAATTCAGTGATAGCACATGAAACTCCTAAACTCCTTCAAACAAATAATTTATACATATATATGGGTATGTGCAGGATCATGGTGGGCCAAAAAGTGGCAATGAGGAAAAAAACACGTCTTTCATCAACCCAAAAATGCGAAAATACCATGACTTTTTTTAGGCTTGGGTGTCAGTACACACCACCAAAGCAAACACCAATCCTAGTTTTCCAAATCGGATATCTGATTCAAATTGGATATCCGATCCAAATCAGATATCCAATTTGTAAAAAACATATATATACAAAATTTGTTGTTATTTTAAAGTCATTTCACAGTCAAGAACCCCCAGGCGCACAGTGAGGAGGTTCTTTGTGTAACGGATATCCGATTTGAAAAGGTAAGAATTTTGATTTTGATTTTCTTTGATTCAATTTTGAATTAGATTTGGATAATTTCAAATAGCTTTTTGTGGATTTTTTTTTTAAATAAGGTTTTTGATTGAATTTTTATGAAAATTTTGAGTTTAGAATGGATTTTGACAAAAAATGATTTTGTGGATTTTCAAATAGGGTTTTGATTGAATTTTATGTGAAAAATTGAATTTAGAATGTATTTGATAAAAGCACGAATGTTTTCTAGACTTTTTTAAAAAACAGTGGTTTTGGATTGAATTTTTATGAAACAATCAGATTGACTATACTTAAAAAAATGAATGTTTTTTTATGGATTTTGATTTAAAAATAGTGTTGCTTATGTATTTGTATTAAAAATTAGAAAATTTTATAGATTTTTGTTAAAAAGTAGGGGTTTTTTTGGATTTTTTTAAAACTAGGGTATTTTTATAATATTTTCATTTATATTGTCTAATTTTAATTAGATTAATTATTTTTTATCTTTAATCAAGCATTATGGCTGCTAAGAATGAGAATGCACAAATTCCACCAGTTGAGAATGAAAATCCACCAGCTGAGAATCAAAATGCAGAAATTCCAAATGCTCCATCACCTTCGCAGCCATCAATTGAAGACTTAATTCATGAAAAATTGGAGCAATTGAGGGGTATTTGTGATGTTTATAAGAAAATCCCTCTATTATCCCGTATGTCAACCACATTGACAGGAATAATTACAAATGTAGAAACCCTCTCCACCCAACATAATGCCTTTCATTCGTGGCAAGAAACCACAAGGGAATATTATGCATGTGGATTGTCTTATGATGATGTGAAAAATCTCCAAATAACAAAAGCCCAAATAGCCTCTTTATTTTTTAACCCCAACACTGGTTTTCCAGTTAATGTTAATAAATCAAAACTTTCTATAAAATGGTGCACGCATAGGGGCATAGTAGAAAACTTTTGGGATCGTTGGTGTATGGTTTTTGATAAACCACCCAACAATAATCTTGATGTACCTTTTTACTTTATTAAAAAATTATATGCTGAGTTTTTGTTAGGGCATCATGTCAATTACTTTGACATTAAACC
>VDFB02000003.1:358686941-358712872 GCA_007258455.2 Sequoia sempervirens | reverse complement strand
TATATATATATATATATATATATATATATATATATATATATATATATATATTTGTATATATACATGTATGCATATTAATGTGAATACATACATACATACATACATACATACATATATATATACATGTTTATACTATTTGAATTTAATTCAATAACTGAGAGTATCATATTGGACTATGTGGATATCAAACAAAAATATTGAAGGCAACCCACGAAGGATGTGGCCTATCAAAATTTTATGGCAACATTTAAAAATAGAATCCAGTGGCTATGATAGAAAATCCATAATGGTAATGCCCCAACCGCATGCAAAGAAAACATTGTTTCCATTTCAGAATGGATAGTGGGGGAAAAGGAATAAGGAATTGGGGGAAAATTTGACCAAAAGCAAGGAAAAAATCATAGAATAGCTCGTACAGGTGGAGGAATCAAATCAAAGCTTCACCCAAAAAGCTTGATTTTTGAGGTAAATTGGTTTCCTTAGAAGCAAGTTCGATTTCATTATCATTTTCCATAGTATACTTGTTGTATTCACTGCATTTTATTGAAAATTCAATAGCATAGTAAATATGTATTTTTAATGTGTCTATGTGTCACGGCCTTGAGCTAAATGAAGTGTTTTATCGACCACCTTTTTGCGGTCACATGGCCTATGACATGCTTTGTATAAGAAGTATCTAAGTTGGAGCCTTAACGGCTAGCCTTTAGAGCTAGACCAAGGCTTGGAGCCATTAAAGATTTGATTGTCACATAAGCTCTCACAATAATGCTAGCCATATCATGGCTATTGTAATTTCATTCTGATCAAATGTTTATTTTATTGTGTCTGATTTTGTAGTGGTTTAAATGTCAAACCCATGGGAAGAGGTATAATCCCCTATGTTTCCATTCAAATGCATCATCTATGTTTTCATTCAAATGAATTTCCTTCCATTGATGACTAGGTCGATAATGGTAAGAGGGTTAAGTTCATTACTGAGAATGTGAATAATATTTGCATAATGAGGTTACCATCGATTAGAAGAAATGATGGAATGATTAAGTCAGGGTTTCATTAAAACCATGTAAGGTTCAATCTTCATTTTTGAAAGGTTATTTTCTTTGAATTGGATACATGTATGAGTCTGCATGTTGAAATATGTATATGGTATAGTCCCAACAAGTCTTTATGAGTAAGCTTGAATATGACCCTTGATTAGTTAAGAAAAGAATGAACCAGTCATGTAAGGGGCAGTCGCTCCTAGAGCGACTAATGAATGCTTTGTTAATGGCCTTGAAAGGCATGGGATAAGATAGGAACCCTAATAAACCTCTAAGTTAAGTTCCCTGACTGCATGGTTGGGTATGTGCAGGATCATCATGGAAAAAACAGGCCCTTAAGTGGCAAAAAAATAGAAAAATCAGAGTTAGGCAACTTGACGTAAAAATTTGAATAAGTTGTCTATATTATTTCAAAAATATGTAAGAATAGAATCTGTAGCAAATTGAATTTAGTTTCTAAACTACTAGGTTTTAAATCTATTTGGTGAAAATTTGAAATTTCAATCAGTAGTACTTAAATTTCGAGGGAAAAAATAGAAATGGGTGTCTGTTTGACCACCTAACTACAATAAAATGATAATATTTTTTATAATATTTTAGACATAAGTAGAGGATGCATGTCCCAATGTGATGCATATTTTTTGTTATTTTTTTCCAAGTAAATAATTAATTATGAATTTTTTATCAATTTTTTTGAAAAATATAAAAAACTCATATGTCTAACCACCTTAACTTGGTCAACTTCATGAAATTCAATTTTTTTTTAATCCTATAGTATGTGAAGCATAGAATGTGACACATGTTTCGAATTCAAAAAATGTGATACTGTTTGAAAGCTATAGATTTATTTCAATCAGCCTATCAATAAGGACTTTAGTCATAATTCAAATTAAAGTATAATTTATATTGGTGGAAAGTTGAGAATCTCCTTTAAAAACCCTTTTTGTTTCATCAATTTTGGGTAAAAAAAAGTTGTCAGCCACATGGGCCATCATATCACTTACATATCACCACTTTTTGGCCATTCATGATCCTGCACATACCCGATTGCCCAATTTTAAATTGACGAGTATGTCGAATCTGCTTCATTATAATTCTTACATAGTTGCTCATGAATTTTTGGTATCATTTATGTTTTTGAAATGTTGAACAATGGAAATTCTATTAGCCTAATTTGTTTGAGAAAATTTAATGACTTTGCTTGAAAATGATAGATGAGATAGTTGTAGAAAATATTTTTACTAGCAAACAACGTTGTTCATTCTCTGAACATCATTAAGATAAGACCCCATTCTATTTTAAATAGTGAATATTAATTTGTAATGTTATCATTCAACATCAAAACATCTTGAAACAAATTTGAGGAATTACAAGGAGTGTATGTTCTTTTAGAAAATGACATTTTATATCATAAAAAGTAATTGTTTAGCCTGGAATAGTATTTTATTGATGTAAATAGTGAATATTCTATTGCAAATGACATTGTTTTGTTAACTAGTAGCTGAAAATAGTCTTGTTTATTAAACTGTTAAATGGAACAACATTGAATGTTTGCAAATAGTGAACATCCATTTTGAAATAGCTTGCCCTATAATTTTTTAGTAGGGAACAATACTTGTTATGTTTAAATGATGAATGTTCATATGTAAACATCAATGTTAGAGTGTCATAGTTTGTGAAAAAGAAAATAAATAACAATATGTGTGAAGCTGTTAATATAGACTTGTTATGAATTCTTTATTTTGACAAAAGAAACATCAAATAAAATTTAATGATTGCAATCTGATTTAATGATTTATTTTTGAGTGTATGCACAAATAAAAAACTTAACTAGGTACATATATACGTGTATGCACATAGACTTCATCTATGTACATACACATAGTTGTGACATACCTTCTTTTGTTCTTTTACTTCTACTTAATTCATTTTAAAATGGATAATGCTTATGCTGGAAAGTAATATTTGGTCATAAGATGGAAATGACTGATTGTTCAATTACTCTACTTAAATAATGTATTTGATTTCTATTTAGAGAGTACACAGTAATTTGATTCTTCTTTTTTGAAGACATATGTGAGAAGAATAACTAATTCTAGAACATAATAGTGATACCTTAGTAGACTAGAGCACCTCAGGGTAGATGTTGCTAGAGGGTAGATAACTATTATGAGATGTTATTTTGTAGAAAGTAACCTTCCAGGATGGGTGTCGAAATGGAGTTCAGAGATTATAGGTTTGCTTTACAAAAAAATATTGTTTGTTGTTGTTGCAACACATTTATTATGCTTTTCCAAGAAATTTAGTTCATTTTGTATGTATGAACTCTGTGATATCACTTTCTACCATTCCTAGCATAGATCTTGCATTTTCTTTTCTAACTTGTAGATAGAAAATTGCATGTTGATGTATGGGCACACTCCAGATTCCACCTTATAGATTATTCTCTTGCTAAACTTTTCATGCAGGTTCAGGCATTTTTCAAGTTAGAAGAATTTAGGAGAAGAGCAAGCTTTGTGGTTGGGCATTAAAGCGCTTCAACCATGTTCTCATCCACTAGTGGAGGCGAGCATCAAGGAAGAAACTTAGCTGCTCATAAGACTGTTAAAGTCTATGATGTAACTTGATGTAATACATTCATGAATTTGATGTAAAGTATACAATGAAATGACTTTGTGGCCTTAAGAGACAAGTCAAGCCTAATATTATAATTTGACTTTTGAAGTGAATATATGAATCATTGACTCATTTTAAATGGACATGTGTAGCTATGATTGACTTTAGCCACTAGTTATGTATTTTTAATTTGGAATATATTCATGTGTTATTTACATTAATGATAATTAAGTAATAATTTAGAATGGGTTATTAAACTTCAACAAGTGTTTCATATCAAACACCTATTTTGGACTAAATCCAGTGGAACTTCATTACCTACAAAAAAACTATGCATTCTACAATGCAAGGCATACAATATATAGAGCGATACATTATAAAAGAAGCATCTAGAAGAGGATGGGAATCCAAATCCACATGACACAATATCCCACACCATAAATTCATACATTTGGACACTTGTACAATATTCCCTTACACCCTTTATAGTTGTCATAACATGCAAATATTCCTTCCTCAAGCTTGGGAACCCAAAATATGTTAATAATGACCTATGACAGATTCCATACAACTATCATAAAATTTGTCATAAATCTTCCATAAGATTTTTCTTGACATCCATCATAACTGACCAAAATATCTAATTCTCTTATAGCCTATCGTAACCCAAATTGGGTTCCAACTTTCTCCATGCATAAATATGCCTTATGACACATCATAGAATCTTTCATAAGTCAAATATTCCAAAGTGGGACATCTATGCCCACTTGGGATGATAATGTGTCATCCTTGGAATCACCTCTAATAGGGATTCCACGTAATCGATGGGTCCCAATTTATGACATGACACCATAGGAAATTAAATAATACAAATAAATACAATAATACATTAAATTAAACATGTTAGGACTCTAAGGTTGAGATACCTTAATACCAACATTGGTTCCCTTCTCGAGCTCAATTATTTGTTTTTGGATGGTGTTGGCAATAAATGTGGCATAGTCATATTCATCATTTATGATAATTTTTGAATATCACAGGCCATGTACATAAAGTGAACTAGGATCCCTTCTAGTTTGTCTTCCCCAAGTACCTCATATAATTCATAATAAGTCCAAACAAAATAGTTCTCAAACTTATCAAGTTTGAAAGGTTCAATCTCATTTGGTGGGATCCTAATTGCTTTGCCCTTGAAGCCCTTTTCTGTGTGTTTGGGAAACTAGAATGCTCTATAGCTGCTCATGTCTTGTTGATAATTTTCTTGAAAGTATCAAATTCAATGGTTTTTCTTATAGCTAGTTTGAACTTAAAAATATTAGAAATTGATGCCTTGTCAATTTGAACCATAATTACGCCATTGGAAGACCTTCCTACCTACCTAAATTTTCTCATCATAATTGGTGGCCATGGCTCTAAGAAGGTCTACAACCATAAAAATGTTTGGAACTACCATTTTACCTAGATCATATTTATAAACATTTGATATTAGGGCCTATGAATTCCTCTTGCCATACCAATGACAAAACAACAACCACCCTCCCATAGGAATTTTTCTATCTTTGCATTCATGGGCCTCATCTACCAAACCATTAGCAACATTAGGACCATGAAATTTAATTATTTGGGTGGATGAATGAGGGAGTTGTGCAACTAGGTCATCATGTGAGGCTCAACTCTGGGAAGAGGAGGTGGGTTTAATTCTAGGTGGACTCATGTTTGAAATTTAAATCAATAGATGAGGGTTTTCTCTGGTGGGTTCTAGGGATTTTAGATAATTTAGACAACTACTAGGGTGGATTCTAGGCAATTCAAAATAAAAAAGATTACCCTAACTCAACTTGACACCCTAAAAAATAATTAAGGATGATATAAAGCCTAATAACAAAGAATTTGAGAAAGTTTAAAGTTACAGATAGACTTACTAGTTTTTGTGCTTCAAAAACCCTAATCACTACATAAAGCTCTTGATTTCTATAAAATATTCTTATTGGATGCTTGAAATGCTTAAGTGAACACTTCAATTGCTTGGAATATGGATTTTATGAAGAAAAATTCATTAATTGTTGGCCTGAAAGCCATATTTTCTACCATTACTCTTAGCTCATGTGAGCTAGAACATGCATCTACCCATTTCTTGAATTTGAACCTAAGTTGTTGATCTTCAGGAAAGAGATTTTATCTAACAATTGCAAAAGATATGATGAGTTTTAAAATAATTTGACATGTGTGAAAAATATCTCATGCCAATAGGAACCTTCCATTTAAGACCACCTAAGTTATAGCTCAACAAAAGTTACACCATTAGGAGGACAATAATTTTTTTCCATGTGACAATTCCCACACTTTCACATCTGCAAATTAGACTTCATGAAAATACCTGTAGAGTAGCGGAAAGGCCATAATATAATGCCACATGACACCCATTAAACCAATATGATACTATAACTTCAAAGGTTTGGCAGATGTCTTCTTCCTAGACTTCCACAAAGTATCTATGGGTCCCCCCAAAGGGGTTCCAAAGAATGGAAAAAAGCTTCAAACTTTGACATGTGGAATTGGTGGGACCTCCAAAAAGGTACCATAGTTTTGTTCAACAAATTATCTACCACTTGTCATCAATTCTACAATTCCACAAGAAACTTTTTCCATAGTAAAAATCCTTCCATGGAACTACATAAACCAATAAAATGATGACAAAGTGATTTCATGGGCCTTATCTTGAATATGTTACTTCATGTGGGGTTAGGGCATGGATGATTTAAAGGAAAATATTAGGAATGCACACTTAAAACAACTTAGCACATGACTAGGTAAAGAGGAGCCAAAAGTATGAAGGCACAAACTATGATACCTAGACTTCTAATAAAATATTTGGCATGCAGGTTCAATCAATAACATTGAGAATATGGGGATGATTAGAGGATGAAACCAAAGGAATAATACTGTGACTTAATATACCGACAATTAAATGAATGTCAACACAATATTATAACAAAATTGCAAGGGGGAAATGACTATTAGGGTTTTAGAAGGGTCTTTCAATATAAAAGAAACTATATGCACTGTTATAACACACTTTTCCATGAAAATATCACTCAAAATCTCAAAAAATGGGAACAAACTAGAAGCCATAGAAAATTTCAAAGGTTCCATCACTTCACTACCACCATAGTCTCTTCAATTATACAATATTTTTGGGTAGGCAAAAAATTTACTACTTAATTACTCATATTAAATGAGATTTTTTTTCTATATTTTTTCTTTAGTTTTTCTAAAATACATCACAATAAACTAATGAATATTAAATTATGGTCCTACAATAACCAAATCTATATATTTTTATAGATTTTCTATTCCATGTCTTTTTCGAACAATGAATTGTATAAAGGGTACATTTGAGTCAAGCCAACAAAGTAAATAAAAGCATTTAATTTTACCCTCACATAATGTCTTTCATTCAAAGCTAAAATAATTATTATATTTATTTTTTGTAAGATAACTTTAATTTCATTCAATATAACAATAGTAAATTACCAACTCATTTTAATGTCTTCTCACATATTTAAGACTCGTACGTTCAAGATTTATTGTATGCTAAATTAATTATCATATTAATATCATGAAATAAAAATTAATAAATTTAAATAATAATTTAATATATTAATATCATGTTCAAGACATTAATCAGATCTAACTATCACATGTATTAAAGGCCCATTCAAATATTCATTGAAGATTTATTACACCCTAATTAATTGCCATATTAATTCACATAAATATAAAAGTTTAATATATTAAAATAAATATTAAAATTAAAAAATAATTCTTCTACATCCAAAATGAATCAATAGAAAAATACACTAGCAATTGCACTTTGGTGTGTAATGGGTACACCAAAGAAGTCTAGAAGGTAAATTAGGGAAAATTTTGGTTTATCTTTTGCATACATTTGTACAATAGGAATGAGGTCAATTGGTATTCCATTTATAAAATGACATTTGTTGTTTGTAAAACAAAGGTCTCAAATTTCAATGGAAAAGTGACAACTTCAAATAAATTATTTATCCACTTACAAGGATCTACACAGAACTAAAACAAAACCTCTAAGTCAAGAAGATAATCAAGCTCCATTATCAATAGGCTCATGTTATGCTTCAAATAGGGAGAGAGGGAGAGAGAGGGAGATGTAGGGATGGAAAGAGGGAGAGATATAGGCAGTTAAGCCACAATAGTGGTTTACAAATTATTTGAGGAAGGAAATTTGTTTTTTTTGTGTTTCCACAATGTCAAGGGGTTTAGCCAAACCAGTTTAAGTGTTTGATCGAACATCCAAGCATATGAATAAAAAAATAATATTTGATAGGGTTTGCTCAAATGGATGTTCAAGTGAACCCCTTAAAAAAGGTCATAAAAAATAAAAACAAACTGTCACTGTCACATTCTACGTATTCTGTGTTCAAGTTGTGTATGCGGCGAAAGCAAGCCCGAACATGAATGTAGTGAACTAGACGTGGGAAAAACGTGCATGTAACGCCCGTCATGCAAACCCCAGAGAACACACACAATGCAAATAATTTTTTTTTAAAACAATTAAATTAAACATGCAAATACATTATACAATAATCACATAACACATTACATATCATTGACACACTTAGTTCTCTGGGGCATGCAAGGTTACATCGCAACAACTAAACGGAAATAAAGATAAAGATTACAACATAACCAATTATTTTGTAATAACTATGAATAAGGTCACATCCATTAACCATGATGTGAGAATAATAAACATCACATAATACATCCATAATACATCTCTTAATAAAGATACAAATGATCCTAACTATTACATCATCATTTTAATATTACAATTCAATCTCTTGATCAATGAATTACACTGAATTTCCCAAACATGTGGGATGCTACAAATACAATTAAGTCTGAAATACAAAAGGGTATACTGGTACAACTCCAACTGCGTAAATGCTGAGAAGACAGAATGCTGATGGGGAACCCAACGGGTGCAGAGCACGTTCCACCCAACCATGTGAATTACAAGTAACTCACCCCTCGTGCTCAGAGGTGACGAGGAAGAGAACCCGAGCATGAATTCCATACCGACTCAACAACCACATAGTACAAAATCAAGTACAACTTCAAGGCATACAATGAACAACCATCAATGATCACAAAATCACATAACAAGTTAAAACTAAGAAACGCATCACAATTAGACAAAGTATCCTCAATTACACAAGTAACTAAAATGCAATCATAAACCAAATTTACAAGAATCAGAAACAACATAAAGACACAATATCCAGAGGCAACTATAAACAAAGCACAAGGGTGTCAAGTGGAGAGTGTCATCGCATAGCTCTCATGGGATTCTCCTGGCCCTTCCTCCAACTGAGGCGTCGGCACCCATCTATGGATCTCCTGGCCCTTCCTCCTAACTGAGGCGCCGGCACCATAGGGTAGCTAATGCGGAGCCGATAATCTCTCATGAAGACAAGACTACGAAATTTTCCGACCACGGCCTTCTCAGTCTATCACTAGTCTATGGTAGCCCTAATGCATAGACGAGGAATCCAGTTTTAATTATCTTGTGTGTTTTACTACCCAACCCCCTAAATTCTATTATTTAGGTTATCACTTGTTTAACTACTCTTTTGTGGGTTATCCTAAGCCCTTCCTCATTCCGAGGCGCCGGTGCCCAGGAAGAGCCACTCTCCCTATGACCCCTAACATATCTCAAAGCAGGCAAGGGTTGAACTAGCACATATAAAGCATAAAACCAAAACCAAATACACGAGGCATTAACCCTCTCACAATTATTCTTAATCAAAAGTCTTAACCAAACTGTTCAACCCTTCCTCACATAAAACCAAAAACTCCAAAGCATAACCAAGGCGAAAATAACATTTTAAAATAACAAGCCTCTGGAATAAGGTTATCACAAATTGACAATAGGGTTCCCACATCACGAGAAAAGTTTACAACTATTAAATAGAACACAATAACCAGATCACACGATTTCATCACCAAAAGCAACAATTAACTCAAATGTATAAATCATTTCAATTATAAAACGATATACAAACACATGCTCGACAAATTCATGTAATTTACTTGCCCACGATGGACCATGATTTCCATACCAAAATAACATTAATTTTCTAAAGTCAAATAACATAATACATTAGTTTTATTTTGCTTAAAAAAAAACTTTAATAATTTAATTCCCAGATTACATTTCTTAAATATTAGAATAAATAATTATAATATCTTTTCTTTTTTTTTTAAAAAGAAAAAATATTAAATACAATAAATATATTTAAATATATATATATAAATGTATATATATATATATATAATTTAAAATTTTAAAAAAAACTTTTAAAACATACATTCCCAGCCGTGCGGCTAGTACCGCCAGCGAACTGCATACAGCAGTCTGTCTGGACTGTTGTGTCAACGCTGCGGACAGTGGGGAAAGGGGGTGGGTACGGCCCAGCCGACCCCCCCCTCGAATTCCCATATAAAATTTTAATTAAAATAACATTTCGATTTCATCAAAATTTTAAATATTTCTTTCATATGGAAACTATTTTATAAAAAAAAACACAGTGGATAAAATTTTGATTTCCAATAACCTTTAAAATTTTATTTAATTTTTCTATGAACACGGAAAACGGAACAACTTCATTCGCACAATACAGATTGCAAAATTTGCAGTTTTCATTTTCTTTAATATATAAATACTTCGAACAAAAGATTTCAATAAAAAGGAATACAAAGATATATATATAATAAATCTCACTATATATATATATTTAATATATATATATATATATATTTCAATGAATATATATATAAATATATAAATAAAATTACATAAATACAGATAATTCTATTTTTTGTATAAAATACAGAATCATAACATAATTAAAATACATATTAAAGATAATCATTAAAATAAAATTTCAAATTTATTAAAATACAAAGATTGATCGTTTCCTCATTAAAAATAAGAGAGAGAAATTGGGCGGAATTCGAAAGAGTTTCTTTTCAGTTTGCTTGCAAAACAATATTTCTAATCTCAACATAAATTTTCTTTTCAAAGGAAAACCTATTTGTTTATTCATTTTCTAATCTTCAAGAAATCATTTAAATCTAAATCACAAATAGATTTTTTTTTTATTTGCAACACAAATTCATTCAAATCATAATTTTTTTTTTTGTTTATTTTGCAGATTCAGAGAAATCAAAGATAGAGACGGGAACCTGGAATCCTGCACTTCTTTGAGAATCTGATGAAGTTGGTTCCTGATGGCCTTATGAAGAGGTCCTCCTTCCTGCTTTGAATCTCCTCTAAGTCACCGTGCTCAAAGCTCGAACCCAATCCTTTGTTCAGAAGACTCTTGAATAACCAGTAACAGATTCCCCAATCCCTTTCTAGAACTCTCCTCAAATAATAGCAAAAGATTCAAAAATATTCTCTTCAGATTCAAAGGTACATAATCAATAACTTGTGCAACTTCTGTATCCCCGATCTTCTGTGTGTCAGAAAACTCACAAAATTCCTAATTAAATAAAAGATATTGACCATTCTTTTTCAAAAACTCTAAAAATAAAAAATAAAATAAAATAATTCTTTAAAAGAAAGCTTTTACTCTGATCTGTATTCTTATTCGTCCTCACAACTTTTTCATTCTTTTATTTGTTTTATTGTTTTAATCTCTATTTTTACCACTTTACTTGCACACCACATTATCTATCTAATTTAAATAATTTACTATAATAATTATTCTCCACCAGATAATTGATTAAAATAATTAAAACACATTTATTTAATTATCATTTAATTGAAACACATGACTTTCAAAAATAATTAAATCATTTAAATATTTAAATAGAATTTAATCTGACATTAAAATACACAATTATTTCAATCACTTAAATAAAATAAATCATAACTTATAAAATGCCACCTTAAATAAAATATGACAAAACACATAACACAAAACACAAATGACGACAATTACACAAAAATGAACAATACCAAACAAACGAGACGATCTGACATCATGGGGCGGGATGACTTCATCGTCACCTCTATTTCAACATTTAACCGTTGGGCTATTGGTGCTCGCCCTGTCCTACCGAAGCAGGTGGAATCGAGACTTGTACCTGCAATACCTGCATACAGATGAAGTCGTGTACATGTGCATACATATATATATGAAATCAAAGCATTAAATTAAAGTACTGCATTGTGAGAAGGAATCACAACATAACAGGGCACTCGCGAACGAGTGATGCCATATTGTCCTTCATCACACCTATTCTAACAATTATAATATAACCAATAAACTAACATTTCTAACTAACAATCATCTCATAACATATTTAATTAAATCACTGCATCATATCATAATTCTGAAAATCAACTAATATAACCAACCATAATGTCATATGAAATAATCATGTCCATAATGAAATAACATCATCAAATGTCTAACTATCCAAATCAAACAATAACAGTATCATCATAGTATCTGAGTAGTAAAACAAAACATAACACTACTAAGTCCAACTAGCAACTAGGAGGGTTATTACAGTGCATCAACCCAACCTCCATAGCCATAGTTTATCAACCTGACTTCCATAGCTCATAGGTTGGTTAAATTTTAATTTTGTAGATTTCAAAATGCAATTGTTTGAGAAATTTTTAAACCCTAAATGCAAAATGTTTCAAATTTGTAGATTTCAAACTGCATTTCTTTGTTTGAAATTGCATTTTCTTGAAAGTTTCTAAAGTCTTTTCAACAAACACTATTTCTATCATGCTTTGATGAATGTTCATACCCTATTCCAAAGCTCCAATTTTGGCATGGGTAGGGAGTGTTGAAAAAATGGCGTTGCATTGCTTGAAAGATTTTAGAAACCCATTTCAAAACTCTCTCAAAAAATTAGCATGCCTTGTGTATGCTTCCACCTTTTGCATACATTTCTACCAGGGCACCTCCAATTGCATTTGCTTTAATGTTTCTAAAGCCTTACCTAAACATAAAACAGATTTATTTGAGGCATTATATCAAACAGTTCATGGTAATTTTTTTTGCTTATATTTGTTATTAAAATTATTGTTGATAACAATATATCTTTATAATTTTGTATCGGATGGATTATTTTGTTCAACCCACAATATGAATTATTGGTAAATAAAAATGTGAACCATAATAGTGACTATTTCCCTCATTGAGGTTGATAAGTTATGCTAATGATTATGGTATGAAAGTATAAAATAAGAATATGATCCCTAACTGGTAAGATTTATTAATGCACAACCTCTCTAATGAGTATAATTTTTTGAGGGATTTGAAACAATTAATCTAGAACCATTGATTAGAACTAAACATATTATATTACACTCAAACAAAACTTCAATTGGAACTTAGGTAATCTAGACTATTTATAAAAATGGGGAATTATAGTTATTCCCCTACAAGTTTTTATATTGGTAAACTATGAAATTATAAATTGGTAAAAGGTATAAAGTAGTAATCAATTTGAATTAAAATGAAAACATTGGTGAAGGTTTATCTAATTATATTTTATACATAGGACCTTTAGAAAAATGGGCCTCATTCATGGTGGATATTACACCAACAAAGAAAGCTAGGGAGCATGGTGATAATGATGTGAAAATGTCATACCTAGAGTTATGAAGTAGAATTAATATATTTTATATCTTAAAATCTTAATATAATTAGGTGCTTCTTACTATTTTGTATCACCTTAGATAGTTTAGAAATTCAACTTAAAATCTAAATCCTTGTTAAAAGAGGTAGTGTTGAGTTGTGTGCATGTCCCAACTTAGATAGTTTATAAATGATACCATTCTAAAATTATAACTTAGGGTGCATACAATGGAAACTTGGATAAAATTATTCATATTTTGCATTTGAGTCTTATGACATTACTCCAAAAATGGTTGGTTCTAAATGTATGAATCGAAGAATAAATTTAGAGGAAAGAAATTAGATTGTTTGAATGAAATGTATAATAAAATAGTTGTATTAGGATTAGAAGGAATGAAGGTATTATTAAATTTTCCATTTCACAACTCAAAAGAGAATAAAGAAAAGTGTGTGCCTTGTTTGTTGTTAATTTTTATTTAGTAAAAGTGAATGAGAACCATTCAAATGAAAATATACCTCCATTACAAAAGTCTTAGGATGTCTTTCCTAGAATGAACTCCTCATGTTTCCTCCTAAATGGGTGTTTTATTTTTTAATAGAGTTCATGCATCAATTGGCCCTTATATCTAGAGATCCCTATCAAACAATATTTGCATGAATTAACGGGTTTCCTAAATGACATTTTAAAGAAAGAATTTATATGTTCTAGTGTCTTGTCATGGGATGCTCCAACTATTTTTATGAAAAAGAAAGATAAAGACACTTTTCCAAGTTGTCTTGATTATGTACATGTTCAATAAATAAACAATTAACATTAATATCCACCACCTAAAATAGATGACTTATTTTACTGATTGAGAGGGGTGGCCATATTTTAAAAAATAGGTCTAATATTCAATTACAATTAGCAAAGAATAAAGGAGGAATACATTCATAAAACTACATTTAGAATTAGGTATAGGACATCAAAATTATATGTTTGAGGCAATGCATATAAGACACCCATATACAAAATAGTACAAAAGAAAGAGAAAAAATGTAAAGAATGCACTTGTAACCTATACTTGCTCGAACATTAAAATTTTGAAATTAAACATAAAGAATAATAGGATTTATAAATTAAATACATGAGGCTATTATATAATATCAAAAAAGACTATTTTAAAGTTTAAATTTATATTTTAATTTTAGGGTAAATACTTTTGGTTGAATTTATGAATTAGAAATAGAAATTTTGAAAGGGCCCCACCCTTTTACAAAGACCAATAAAGAGACAAAAAATGATCAATCATATTGGCATGGAACAACAACAAGAAAAATATAGTTGTAAACTAGAAAAATAACATCCAATTAGAAATACTCCACTAATAGTGGCAATGTATCTAATAAAGAGGGCCATTTTCCCAAAAACATTAGTAGATCTATCATTGAACACAACTTGAATCCAAAATTCTTCAAGGAACTATATCTTATTTTCAACCTTATCCTTTTCCATGAATGAACCTAGTTCCTTTGTAATGGAGTTTCCATCTTTAGTTTCCAAACTTGAGACCAAAGGGTTCCTATAATCTTCTAAACTTGAACCTTCTTCATATTTTTAAATTATTAGAAAGAATACCAAGAGGTGAATGTTGCAATTCAAGAGAATGGTAGAGGAAATGAACTCCAACTAATCCATCTGTAACATGATTCTTGTCTCTACCAATCTCCTCTAAATTTCTCTTGACAAGACCTTCTAAATTAGTCATGTCTACAAGAGGACCAACCACCCCTCGATTATGCTCAAAGGGAGCCTCAACCAAATCCTAAGGTAAACAAGGCTCCATCTCATCCTTATGCATTTTGTTCAACCTTTCCTTCCTCTAAAATTCCTACACCTATAAAATACATAGCTATCTACACATGACAACATGGTGAAAACACAAGAAAATCCTATAGCATGACATGTTGAACCCAAATAACCAAATTCAAAAATAATTTAATCTATAAGTATAAATAGTTTGATGGTAGAAACTTTATACATATAAAAATATGATAAATGTGTGATTATTTTTCTTTCCAATCTATAAATTTTTGATGTGCTTGGCTATATAATTGAGATGATTCACTCATAATGTAACATGATAAAAATTTAGTATGTATGAAAGAAATATTTTTGAGACATCAAGCTACCATTATACATAACTCTCATGGAAATAAGAATATTAATTTATTTTAACTAAAGAAATTGTGTGTACTCCATCTTGAAAATTACTAATTAATTTTGAATTATATAAGTACTTATAATTTAAAATAAGAGCATCCTTTGTAACATGGAATAGATAGGTTAATTAATGAAATACAATATGTTTTTATATTAAGAAAAATTTACAAATATATGGAACTCGTACATTGAGAAATTGACCAAGACAACTTTGTATGAGAATTAAGATGCTCGAATAATAATTTATACACCTTATTTCAATAATTAACATTAGAAATTAATACTTGGCTCATATTGTATAATCACACAAGAAACCAACAATGGAAGATTGAGAGTGTCAACTAAGAATTCCACCTTATAGATAGAATTCATACTAGAAGCCAACTTGCTAAAGATCAAATTTCATAAATAAAGTTCATGTGTTATATATCATCCCTTTGAGGGGTCCACAAGTACCATGAGCCTTTTGAAATCCTTCTCCATCTAAATGCATCCATTCCAAGACCATTGGGAGGTGGGTATCCCAAGTTCCTTAATTTCTTGTAGGAATTTAATCAATAGTAGTACATTGTGACTTTGGCATGTAAATTTCAATCTAAATGCGCATCCAAAAAATACAAATTCAATAACTAAATTTAATTCAAAAAGTGGCCTGCCATATATGGCCTTCTATAAACTTCTCGAAGATGTCATTCACATAAATGATAAATTAAAAGTTAAGTTATGACTTCACCAAAATGAAATGAAATTATCTTTCTAAGATGTCATATTTGCATAAATCCCTCAAAGAAATTTTTAACTAATTTTAAACACTCAAACAAATACATATTTATGATTATATACTTCATTTATGAATTCTTGGAATATATCAATCCATCACAATTAAATTCTTAGACATCATGCATAATATTTTTGTTGTATTCACAAAGCCACCTAGGGTCTCATAAAACTGGAGTAGGTGAATACCAATATGCATATCTAATGGTGGGGTAAATGGAGGGGGATGAGGAGTAAATTCATGTATATCTATTACTTATTTTGCAATCCAATATATTGGTTGGAGAGGTTGCATTTGAATAGGAGTGAAGATAAGGTCTATTAAAATATGACTCGCCATCTTCTCTATTCTTAGGATTTTGGATTTTATCAAAATATCCTTTGTCAATCTCAACCAATCTTTGCTTTAACTTTCAAATCATCCACACAATCCTCCCTGAGATATTCAATTTGTGAAACATAATTATTAGGAAGATACAAATAATCCTTGACATAGCTTTTTGTATGAAAGGATAATATGGTTCTATAATTTTAAAGTATTACAAATTTTGAAATCTAAACACAAACAATAATCTATTTAATCGAGCAATAATCATAATTTTAAGGAAAACATAAATTACTTGAATCTTTTTTAGGTCTAGATCATTAGATTCTACTTACTCTAACTTAAATTTGAAAAACAAAATTAAAATCCACAAAAAAAACTTCAAAGACATAATAAATTATTATAATATTATTTAAAAATCTAATTGTAATGAACATGTTATAGTAATAAATATTCAAATTTTAAATCTATGAAAATATATAACCAAATGATCCTTAGTTTTCATATATCATTTGTGATGAGAATGTTGAATATTATAATTTTTTAGGCCAATCTTTAGGCACTAATTCACCATTGTTAAAATGATCCTTAGTTTATTCATTGTTTCTTTCATGATTATAATTTTTTTCAATTTCTATTAAACCAAACTCAAAATAATGGTAAAGAATAAGATTCTTGTCTTTATCCTACATTTGGGTCATGTTTGATTCTAGATTTATTATCATAATTAGAAGTTGTAAAAATTGTTAAATTATATATTTTTTAACATATATAAAATGTATGGTTGGATTAGTGAGATATTTATAACAAGTACATGCAATATGAAGTAAAACTTTATTATATTTTATTCTTAATAAATTAGTTTTAACAATTCAATTTATAGCTTTATGTAATCTATAAGTTTAAATAGTTTGATGGTATCTAAACTTTATACATATAAAAATATGATAAATGTGTGATTATTTTTCTTTCCAATCTATAATTTTTTGATGTTGTTGGCTATATAATTGAGATGGTTCACTCATAATGTAATGATAAAATTCAATCTCATATGGAGGATTTTATATTATCTTCCATTAAATTCATCCTCTTTATGAAATTCTTATGGAATATTGATATTCTAGTGTGAATTCTTAATTTTAGACATATCTTCCATTAAATTTTAGAACTATTTTAGATTATGTTTTAAATTTAAATTTTAGAACTGTTTTATATTATGTTTTGTGTGCAATCTAGTAATTTGAATGTTTTGAAATTATTTAAAACTATGATAGATGTTGAATGTTATTTTGTTAATGGTATGAAAATATTATTGATGAGTAGATGAATTATTATAGTTGTTTTAGATTTGTATTCCCTTTATCTAGATATATTATTTACCAAGGTCTCATTGCTCTTTTAGGTGTACTGTATATATATATATATATATATATATATATATATATATATATATATATATATATATATATATATATATATATATATATATATATATATATATATATATATAACATAGAAAATGCATATCATGTTCCACCTAAGCCAGATTCTTTGTTTACAAATACCACTAATGAGATTAAAAAATTGAGAGACTCATTAGCACAGGGTGCAAACCCGAGGATATATTTTGAACCATGTATGTCAATATTACATAGTTTAGAAAAACTAAGAGATGAACTTGAGAGGACTAGTGCATATTCCCCGGATAGAGTAGTTGCTATTCTTTACCACATGTAGGAAGAAGTACATGGTGATGTTTTCCTTAAACAAATACAGAATAGTGTGACCAAATAAATGATAAAAAGCACCTTTTTTTCCTTTTTATCAAAATGTGTGTAAGGTTAGGGGATACTAGGTCACTAGATGTGTTGATCATGCTATGGCTAAATTGATCTACCCACAATTTCTTGCAGCACATGGTCAATACCCAAACAATGACTAGATTCCATTATATTTTGTTCAGCAGTTGTATGTTGAGGTCCATTTGGACCTCAAAGTTAACTACCTAGTCATTCCACCATATGCTGGTCAGGGGCATGGCAGGATTACTGATAAGCCCACCTATCATCGAGTAGAAAGACTAGCCCTAGTGTTTAGGGAATTGGTTGGTGAGAGGTCTCCTACTCTCACCCTAGCTCTATCCCCCATAGCAAATGAGGTTTTCGTTGCTTCCCAAAAGGAAGCAATTGACACTGTAGGTGACATTGCGGCTACCACCACTAGGATATTTGATGATCGTGTAGGCCAACATTTGATGTCCATACATTCCCGATCCACACCATTTTTAGCATAGTGGACCACCATGGATCCTTTTACAGTGGTTGGCATCCCTACTCCTACACAACTTGATGCACTTATAGGAGATATGGCACACAAGACTGCATTGTTTGGCTGATCTATTGGAGGCATATGCCCACATTGCATCAGACAATGGGATCAATATAGAGCATGTCAAAGATCATTTGGCACATGGATTTTGTTCAGCTTTAGGATCCCATCACTCTCAGCCGAGCACTAGTATGCATCATGATCCACCTACAGTTCATTCGGTAGCTACACAGACTATGGGTTTTATTGATATGTTGATTGGGTCTGGTTCATCATCACTGATGCTATCTCACCTTCATAGTCCTCTACATTCATCATTTCTGGCATGACATGGGATAGATCAGATGGATGCAGATGTTGATTCGTCGCTTGACCGTTTGGTGGATATGGTGGAGGCAACCATTTTAGAAGACCTAGGTCATCTAATATCAGATGATGTGCATGTATGTGTGCATGTGCATGTTTCAATTATTTTTTAATTATTTTTAAAATTTTGTTTTAACTAGATATTCTTCTAAGTTGATATATATGTATATATATATTGTTACAGGTGGACATATCTAATGTCACTCCTAGCCTTGGTCCAGATCGTGTACATGATCGATGTGACTCAAATGTGGATGAATCTGCTTCTAGTGGACATGTGAGTTTTAAATTTTTATATATACACGTGTATATATCTACATGCAATATTTATGTATGCATAGATCTAGATAGATATTTAAAAATACATGTTCATTTAAAAATAACTTTCATAAAATTTATTTAATATAAATTATATGTATTGAACACATTCTATACACAGTTTTGTTTGCAGGGCTCAACACATATATTAAAGCAGGACCATTCTTATTCAGATGGTCATTCGACTAGGAGTCGACATTCATATTAGGCCCTGCACACTAGATTTATGATCTTTACTACATGTATTTATTTATATGATGACCTTTAGTATTTGAGATTTGATGATCTCTTACATTTGCTTATATGATATATACATACATTTGCTTATTTGTTGATCTTTAGTATTTTACATTTGATGATCTCTAATTTACATTAATTTGCTTATATGATATGTACATACATTTTCTTATATGATATATACATACATTTTCCTCTTTGCTTATAACATGTGTTATGTTTATACATTGAATCTTTTTACATGTATGTACATGTGTTTGCTTATGGTTACATGTTTACACATGATATATGTATGCATTTGCTTTAAATATTCAATATACATACATGTTTTTTTTATTTGATGATCTCTTACAACTTACATTTCCTTATATTCATTATACATTTGATCTCTAGTAGAATTTTAGGAAATCAATGGCACTTTATAATTAAGTTCATTCATGTTGATCACAATAAATATTTTTTTTAAATGACTTAAGCAACATGAACCATTGAGTTGAGAACAAAATATAATCTTTTTGACAAGTAACTTGAAATTCAATTCAAATATAATTAAGAAAATTCAATTCAAATTATACCTCTATTAAACACTTTGGAGAAGAGGTTTTTGCAGATTTTGGAGAAGAGGTTTTTGCACATTTATCATGGAGGCAAATATTGGAGAGACAACTTTTCATTTTTATCAATCAAGGAAAATTTTGGAGGAGAATTTAACTAAGTTGGTAGAGGACTTGTTTTGATTCATCTTTAAGTTGAAGAAGAAAATGGGACAACAAAGAAAAAGAAAAAATGTGTCTCAATGAAAATTGTCAAAAGAAGAAGAACAAAAGAGGCGTGAACAAAACTTGGAAAATTATTATAGAAAGAAACAAGGTACATGCTTGTTTCTTCTCTCTCTCTCTCAAGTGTGTGTTTAGGAATTTTATTAACACCTCAATTTGTTAAGCTTATAAATATATTTCCAATAGTCATCTTGCATATACATTCCCTAAATTCTTTATCATCTATTTCCAATTGATTTTGTTCCATAGAATTATTAAGTTCAAGAATCTTTGATTTTATAATTTGTTTCAACTCCACTTAGATAACTCATAGTCTCTCACTTTCTTTTCTTGCATGTAAATTCAAACAACAAGCAGGAATTTCTCAAGCTGGAGTCAAGCCAAATCTAGATATTGGATCAGACGAATCTGTTGAAGAACACATGGACCTTGAATTTAGGGAGGAGACCCAAGTTCAAACAATGCTTGTTGGAGAGGGGTCAAGATCAGGGTATGTGCAGGATCATCATGGAAAAAATAGGCCCTTAAGTGGCAAAAAAATTAGAAAAATTAGAGTTAGGCAACTTGATGTAAAAATTTGAATAAGCTATAGATATATTATTTCAAAAATATGTAGGAATAGAATCTTTATCAAATTAAATGTAGTTTCTAAACTACTAGGTTTGTTTAAAAAAAAAATTCTATTTGGTGAAAATTTGAAATTTCAATGCAGTGGTACTTAAATTTCAGGGAAAAAATAAGAAGTAGGTGTCTATCTGACCATCCTAACCATAATAAAATGATAATATTTTTTATAATATTTTAGATATAAGTAGAGGACTCATGCCTCGATGCGATGCATATTTTTTGTAATTTTTTCCAAGGAAATAATTAATTATTAATTTAAAAAAAACTCATATGTCTGACCACCTTAACTTGGTCAAAACTTCATGAAATTCAATTTTTCTTTTTTTAATCCTATAGTATGTGAAGCATAGAATGTGGTGCATGTTTTGGAATAAAAAAATGTGATATTGTTTGAAAGCTATAGATGTTTTTCAATCAACCTATCAATCAAGACTTTAATCATAATTTGAATAGAAAATGAATAATAATTAATTATTAAATTCAAATTAAAGCATAATTTATATTGGTGGAAAGCTGATAATCTCTTTTAAAAACCCTTTTCGTTTCATCAATTTTGGGTTAAAAAATAGTCGCCAGCCACATACCCATCATATTGCCACTTTTTGGCCCATCATGATCCTACACATACCCATCACTTCCTTCTACTAGTCTGGATGAGCATATAAAACTAGTAGAAACTTCTCTCACTTATAGCATCATGTCTTATCACTTTTTTTGCTTGCATACATAAACTTCACTTATATAACATCATCTCTCACTTTTGTTTGCAAAATATTTTGTGGCATGTAGGAAGGGCTCAACAAGCAGGAAGTTCTCATGCTCAAGTCAAGGAAAATCTAGACATTGGATCAAATGAATCCACTCAAGAACACATGGTCCTTGAAGATAGGGAGGAGGAAAAATTTCAAACAATGCATGTTGGAGAGGGGTCGGGATCACTTCCTCCTACTGCTATGGATGAGCATATAAAACTAGCTGAAAAGGTGAGGAAAAAAATTTCTCATAGAAATTTAGATCATTTACTTTAAATGGATATGGAGAAACTGAAATGTTATGCCAACCATCCTTATAATAAGAGAAAGAGGTCAACGATTAAATTTGTAAATGGAATAATCAATCATCATTTCAGTCATCTTGATACACTTGAAAAAAACCCAATTTTTATCATGTTTACTTCTTCGTGATGAGCTCAAAGAGTAATTACAATTGTTGGGTGTACATTCGGCATCAAATAAGAAGAAACACATGGGATTACAAAAGGATATTGTTCAAAATGTTAGAAAGGGTTTAGATTCCATTGGGAAAGGATCTCGATCAGTGGATGAGGCCACTACAAGAAGGGTGATGTTGACATCTATTATACATCAAGATATAGCAAGAAAAAGAAAAATATTTTCACTTTCAACTGAAATTGGTTATAGTAGAACCACATTAATAAAATATGAGAAAAAGAGATTTTTTGGATGAGAGTTTAGAAGGCAATTGGGCAATTATGTGTAGAGCTCCCCATTCTGATAGGATTGAAGATGTTGTTAGGAACTTGGTCTCAAGTTTTTGGCATGATTAGACTCATCCATCATCAAATACTAGAGATGTTATGAGACATAGGATTGGACCTAGTATTTATGAAAATCATATCAAACATTGGCTAGACATAACACAATTTGAGATGTATATGAACTTTTGTAATGCATATCCTCATATAAAGATTGGGAAAAAAATGTTTCAAAGGTTAAAGCCATATTATGTGAAGATAAACAAGTTTTTTAATACTTGTTGTTGTCGTTATCATATTGAATTCAATCTCTACTATGAGGTGTTTTGAAAGATGATGGAAGAAAGATGTGGGTTTCAAAATGCACCTCCTAAATAGACAAGTTTGTTCATAAATTCTATATTATGTGATCATGAAAATGGACCTCAAATAAACTGCATAAAATGAATTTGTGAGACATGTGGAAATTTGGCTAAATTTCCTTCAAGAATTGAGGATACTAACCTAACAAAGACAGTCAATTGCAAGAGATAAGTACTATTTTTAGAGAGTTTATTTTTTCAATTTGATTACATTGTTATTTGGATTCTCTTTAATGTAATTTTTCATTGATTGTGTGGTTTATTACCTATTCACATATTTTACTCACATAGGTACAAGTATGTAAAGTTGCAAAAAAAATTTGGGAAAGAATCCACAAGGATGAACTATGTAGAAGAGGAGATTCCCATTGGAAAATTTATGGAATATTTTCAAAAATTGATACGACCATACATACAACATTCCTTTTTTGCTAAGTGGCAAGCACAACAATTCCAAACATTGAGAGATACCTTCCCACATGGAACAGTTCTATCAATAGTTGATTTTGCAGAAAATTACTCCTTTGTACATCAAAAGGAGATTTGATCAGAGTATTACTTTTCAAAGTAGATCACTATATGGTTCATGTGTGTTATCGACATGCACAATCAGAATTGGATGGTGTTGAGAGTACAGATGAAGAACAAGCAATTAAGAAATAATATCACTTTTATATTAGTGAAAAATAAAGAGCATGACACACTTTTTGTCCAACATTGCTTTACAATATTTTTTGAGAATTTGAGAAGCAGGGGTGTAAAATTTGAAAACCATTTTGTATGGTTAGATGGATGCATGGAACAGTTCAAATCTTCACAACCATTCTATGCACATTTTAGATATCATAAAATCTACAAAATACCACATGTTTGGAGTTTTTTTTAGAGTGGGCATGGAAAGGGTGAGCATGATGGAGCAGGAGCTTGCATCAAATGAGTTTTAAGAAAGCGTCAAATGAGTTATCCATAAGATCGTCTAGACAATGCACATGATGTTGTTGAATGGTGCAAGAAACACTTTGCATCAAATGTGGTCAGCACATCTTCAAGAACAAACCAAAACATTCCACATATGGTGTTTTGGGAGATATCGGGTATATATAAATTACATTAAATCAAACATTTGAATTTATTTAAATTTAAAAATTATATATATATATACATATTTCTTCACATAAGTTTTTTTTTGTACATGTATCTAGGTGTGGATAGAAGATCGATGCATGGATGCAAGAGGGTAGAAAAAACAAGATCTTTGCATTGTGTTAGGAGTTTAGATAGTCACCATGGATGGACATTAGACAAAAGGGATTATTATTGTTTTTGCACTAGTGCATTGAGGGAAACTCTGATTATGCATGCAAAAATCAAGAACTTGGATATGTTGGTAAATGGGATACATTGCCACTAGTTGTTTCATAAACATATGATGAAAACGAGGAAGAAAGATTTGAAGACATTCCTTTGATTTCAATTGATTATGACCATATTTTAGGATTGGTTAGAAAAGGTACATGTGTAAGTTTTTAATAATTTAAATATTATATATATCTAGTTAATGATCTTTAGAGACATTTCTAATTTTTTTAGATTTTTTTTGTGTAAATTTGGTGTACAGGAGATGTTTTTACAGTCATAGCAGAGTTTGGAAACATCGAAGGCGTTAGCTATTATTTATTGTGTTGCACAAAAGAGAGGAATAAGCTAACACAAGCTGAAACAAGTGATGGAATGTCATTTCCCATAGGTGAGTTTGAATTCAAAATTTTATATACATTGTATTCTTATGTGCACATTACATTATAAACATTAAATATATATTATACAAACCTTGAGCATGAAAATGTTGCACACGTTCATATGTCTTACCTTAGGTTCATGTTTACCACGCAGGTTTTGTTGTAGTGCAAGGGACATATCTAAAACAAGTCAAAGTTGTTCAGCATGGGATTCATTTTTTTGACTATCAACCTAATAACAAGGTATATCAATATATTCACTTAATAATTTCTACTCCCCTACATCTTCATGAAGTTCCACATGTATGTGGTTGAAGAAAATGGAGACTAGATAGTGATGATCATCAAAAAATTCTACATGTTATTGAAGAGCGGGTTGAACCAGAATCTTTGACCTAGATTATATCCATGGTTTTCAAGTTCACTTGTAACCCTATACATGTTCAAATGACAACTTATAGTAACTTGTACATAGTTGTAAATCATTTTGTGTAAATTACAATTATATGTGCATATTTGTTCCATAGAAAATTCTTAAGCTCAAGAATCTTTGATAGCTTCATCTCTCACTTTATTTGGTTGCATGTAAACCCATATATATGCCTTCAATCCTTATTTTAAACCTATTGAATTTTTTAAAATCATTTTTCGTAAATTACAATTATATACAACTTATATTTGTTTCATGGAATTCTCAAGTTCAAGAAAATTATATACAATTATATACAACTTATATAATTTTTTCCATCGAATTGTTCCATGGGAAATTATGTAAATTTTAAAATTAACTATTATCTAATTATAAAATTATTGTACACATATATAAAGCATACATCAATTCAAATAAAAAAAAAAACCCTTCAACCCTTAAACCCTTAACCCTATAACCCTAAACCCTTGTACCCCCTAACCTCTATCTTTCTCCCACTCCCCCCTCTCTCTCTCTCAAGTCTCCCCCTCCTACCCACTCTCCCTATATCCTCTACCCTTAACCCTTAAACCCTTAAACCCT
>VDFB02000003.1:358657785-358679034 GCA_007258455.2 Sequoia sempervirens | reverse complement strand
TCTCTCCCACTCCCCCTCTTTCTCTCTCAAGCCTCTCCCTCCTACCCCCTCTCCCTCTCTCCCCTCTAATCTTAACCCTTAAACCCTAAACCCTTTACACCCCCTACCCTTTATCTCTCTCCCACTCCCCCCTCTCTCCTCTACCCCCTACCCTTAAGTATATTATATATTATAATTAAAAAAATATAATTTACATTTATATTAATATTAAATATTATAAAATAGAACAGGCAAAAGAAAGTAATATATATTTAATAGAGGGGGTTCGACCAAACATCTTTATCATGTTCTACCGAACCCCCTTTAAATCTTTTTTTTTATTATATGTAAAATGTGTTCGATCAAACATGCCTTTGGTCAAACTCCCATTCAACTAAACATTTGAATTTTATTTGACCAAACAGTTGTTCGACTGAATTCCCTTATTTTCACCTCCACCCTCTCAGGCACCAAAATCACTCATAATTTTGCACTTCGAAACTCGATTTGAGAATTAAAATGGAGGAGATTTTAGAAACCCAATTGGTATCAGGTTTCCCCTCAAAACAAGCTATCCAACAAATATAATTTTAATATGTTTTTATTTTATTATCTATTTATTTTTTAAGTTTTATTAAATATAGGTTTTTCACCAAAAATGAAACTCTGTATTCTGTACATGTGGAAAAATAGAAGATTATCAAAAATAATAATTGAAAAATATGATTGCACCAGATATTGGAGTCCTTGATCCAAATTTTTTTAAAAAAAATTGATACATACAATAAAATTTATGCGTTATACAGTCACGTTATGTTTGAATTGTAATTGATTTGATTTTCAAACTTGATTAAAGAAAAAATATTCAATAAAAAACTATCTAACCAAGTGGAAGCACTAGATATTGAAGTTACAAATCTAAATTTGAAAGAATTATAATTTTACCCTTCAAGGAAAAAAATTTATGTGTTATACAATGTGCGTCACTTTTTAAAAATGTTGGTTTTTGAAAAAAATCAGTTTTTTCGTGGGAGATGAAAAAAAGAGTGCAATCTAATTCCAAAAATTTTGAAAAAATATTTTCGTAATCTATAGAAAATGTGGACTTAGGACTTCTAGGCTTGCATCATCTTCAAATCTCTAAATGGTTTAACTACTATAGGTGCCTGAATGTGAAGATTTAGTTAAAAAAAAAAAAAAAATCAGTGTCCAGTTTGGCCAAAAATTGTAAACCACTATTGTGGGATCACCCTAGGGGGAAGAGCAAGAGGGAGAAAAATGGGTAAGGAGATAGAGATAGAGATGGAAATGAAAATGGATATGGAGATGGAGATGGAGGAGAGGGATATGGAGAGGAGAGGGAGATAAATAGAGAGAGAGGGTAGATGGATAGATACAAATGGAAGACATAAATATATAGAGATGGAGAGAAAGGGAGAGAGAGGGAGAGAATGAGAGGGAGAGATGGAAAGAAAAAGATATAGGGAGTGATATATAAGAGGTAAAGATGGAAAGATATAGGGGTAGAGAGAGATGGATAGATAACAAGATAGAGATAGAGGGAGTGATGAAAGAAGAAATATGGGGAGATAGAGATAGGGAGGTAAAGAGATAGATATAGAGATAGAAGGAGAGATAGGGAGGGAGAAACACAGAGAGAGAGAGAGAGAGTGCATGAGAGAGAGGGGATGATAGTTATGTATAAATATATAGAGAGGGAGGGAGAGGAAAGAGAAAAAAAGAGGAGATAGGAGAGAGAAGTATAATGATATAGAAAGGAGTGATAGGGAGAGAGGGGGAGAGGGATAGATAGAGATAGAAAGAGGGAGAGATAGGGATAGAAAGGATAGATGGAGAGATAGATACAACTTTGGAAGGGGGTGAGATATAGAGAGTCAAAGACAAAGACACAAAGATAAATATATAGAGGGAGAGATGGAAGGAGAGACAAAGAGGGAGAGGGATAAATAGAGACAAAAAGAGGGAGATAATGAAAGAGAGGGAGTTGGAGAGAGCAAGATAAATATATAGGAAGTGATATATAGAGAGAGATAGAGAGGGATATAGAGAGAGTAGAGATATGGAGGGAGAGATTGAGTGAATAAGTGAGAGAGATATAGAGATAATGAGATATAAAGAGTGAGGGAGAAGGAGAGATGGGAAGATAGAGATAGAGGGGGGAAGAGAGAGATAAAGTAGGTGATAAAGGTAAGTAATAGAGAGAGAGGGGAGAGAGATAGAGGGGGGAGAGGTAGATATAGGGAGGGAAAAATAAGGAGTTTTGTGTGTGAGAGAATTAGAGAAATATATAGATATAAATATAGGGAGGGAGAAATAGGGAGTGTGTGTGAGTGAGAGATATTGAGATAGAGATAGAGAGGGATATATATATATAGAGAGAGAGAGAGATCTATGGAGGGATAAAAATATATAGGAAGTTATATATAGAGAGGTAGAGAAAGGGGGTATATGTAGGATCATGATGGGCTAAAAAGTGGTGATATGATGGGTATGTGTATGGTATGTAGCTGGCGACTTTTTTTTACGCAAAATTGATGAAACAAAAAAGGTTTTTAAAGGAGATTATCAGCTTTCCACCAATATAAATTATGCTTTACTTTGAATTTAATAAATAATTATTATTCATTTTTTATTTGAATTATGACTAAACTCCTAATTGACAGGTTGATTGAAAAACATCTATAGCTTTCAAACGGTATCACATTTTTTGAATTCGAAACATGTGTCCCATTTTATGCTTCGCATACTATAGGATTAAAAAGAAATGAATTTCATGACGTTTTGGCGAGGTTAAGGTGGTCAGACATACAAGTTTTTTATATTTTTTAAAAATTGTAGTAAAAAATTAATAATTAATTATTTAGGGTATGTGTAGGATCATAATGGAAAAAATAGGCCCTTAAGTGGCGAAAAATTCAAAAAAATCAAAATTAGGCAACTTGACATAAATATTTGGATAAGTTATCTATATTATTTTAAAAATATGTAAGAATAGAATCTGTAGCAAATTGAATGTAGTTTCTAAACTACTAAGTTTATTTTTCTTTTTAAAAAATTTATTTGGTGAAATTTTGAAATTTCAATGTGGTAGTACTTAAATTTCAGGGAAAAATTAAGAAGTAGGCGTTTGTCTAACCACCCTAACCACAATAAAATGATAATATATTTTTATAAGATTTTATATATAAGTAGAGGACTCATGTCCCAATGTGATGCATATTTTTTTGTAATGTTTTTCCAAGTAAATAATTAATTATGATTTTCTTATTACAACTTTTAAAAAATATAAAAAATTGTATGTCTGACCACCTTAACTTGGTCAAAACGTCAATAAATTATTTTTTTCTTTTTTTTTAATCTTATAGTATGTAAAGCATAGAATGTGATGCATGTTTGGGATTCAAAAAATATGATATTGTTTGAAAGCTATAGAAGTTTTTCAATCAACCTATCAATCAAGACTTTAGTCATAATTCAAATAGAAAATGAATAATAATTATTTATTAAATTCAAAGTAAAGCATAATTTATATTGGTGGAAAGCTAAGAATCTCCTTTAAAAACCCTTTTCATTTCATCAATTTTGGGTAAAAACAATGTTGTCAGCCACATACCCTACACATACCCATCATATCACTACTTTTTGGCTCATCATGATCCTACACATACCCTTTACTTGGAAAAAATTACAATAAAATATGCATCACATTAGGATATGAGTCTTCTACTTATATCTAGAATCTTATAAAAGAAATATTATCATTTTATTGTGGTTAGGGTGGTCAGACAGACACCTACTTATTTTTTTCTTAAAATTCAACTACTACTACATTGAAATTTTAAATTTTCACCAAATAGTTTTGTTTTTAACTCTAATTTTTCTAAATTTTTTGCCATTTAAGGGTCTATTTTTTCCATGATGATTCTGCACATACCCAAAGAGATATATAGAATTAAAATAAATTAAAATAAAAATTTGAAATAGAATTAGCATACAATAATTAAATTTTAATAAGACAAATAATTATAAATTAAATTAATTTTAATATTTTTTAATTATTATTTGTAATTTTATAAAAAAAAAAATAATAAAAATAAATTTCAAACTGAAATATAAATATAAATTAAAATAGAATAAACTAAATACAAAGTCAAAATATATCAAAATTCAAATATTGACAAACATAATAATTAGGAGGTATTTTTTTTCCACAGCGTGTCAAATTATGATATTGCTATCAGGATTCAAATGGGGTAACAACTCAAGCGGGCTTAACCTCGGAGAAAACTCCCTGGTTAAGCGCGCTTGAGCTGGAGCAGTACTGGGATGGGTGACCTCCCGGGACGGACCAGTGCTTCACCTCTGTGAGCATCACCTAGATGCAATGAGTGCTAAGTGGACCATTCGATATCATGAGAGATGGGTTCTTGTTGAACCACTACTCATGAAACATGGGTCAATGAGTTTGACTCGAAACTACACGGTTGAATCCTGATAGCAATATCATAAACATAATAATTTTAAAAAATTAATAATGAATAATAATTTTTTAAGTTAATAAATGATTAAATTAAAAAAACCAAAATTTTAATTAATTAGAATTGAAATATTAATAAAAAATGTATCTAAAAAAGATAATTAATATATTACAAACAATATTAACATTATTAAATTAAATTACCTAAAGATAAAATCAATTAACAAATAAAGAAATTATTATAATATTATCAAATTAACCATAAATATAGTTAAATTATTACATAAATTAAACATTTTAAAAATAAAAATGATACTTCAAATAAATATTAAAAATAAAAATAAATCATGTTAAAATTGTTAAAGCTAGAATTTTAACTTTCACATTAAAATTAAACCTATTAAAAAGGTAAAAATTCAAATCATAATTTTTAATTTTTTTAATATTGAAAAAATAATTATAATTATTAAAAACTTATTATATATATAAAATAATTATTAAAATAAATTTTAATTTTAATTTTAAAATATTTGAATAATATATTATATTTATGATAAGAAATTGTGAAAAAAATTAAAGAAAAAAATGCATTATTATCTTATCTTTCCCTACTTAAGCTAAGATTGGATAAGAGTGCAATTTTTTTATATTTAACTATATAAATTATATTTTTTAATATTTTAGAAAATTTGATGGTTGCATTAGTTCAATTGTCCTCATCCTGTAACTTTAACCATTGATTTTCATATAAGAAATGCCTTCATGTAATAACATTTTATTAAATGAAGAAAATAATTTGACCTATAGAATTGTTAAGTTTTTAAAAATTTGTTTGATTATTGATAAAACAATTAAAAGAAATTATATTCACTACCAAAAACAAAAGAAATAATTATATATATTTTTAAGAAGTGCAAAGTTGAAATATTCAATACCACTTTAGCTTTTACTTATGAAAGTCTTATTGCTACTTGTCGTTAGACAATACTATTACAATGAGTTTCATTAGTATAGCTTGTTATTAATGAATTGTTTGACAAACAATTACAAGTTAATATTTTAAGCTTTTTTTGGCAACCAATTACAAGTTAATATTTTAAGCTTTATGAAGAAAACATATATTTTTCATTAAATCAACATAATTTTTTTAAAATTTATAAATTTTTTAAAATATTTTTAGTCTAGCTTGCAAAACTTAAAGAATGTTATGGGTGGAATTTAGTGATGTAGTTTTCTTGGTTTGTGAAGTTGCAAGATATTTCTTGTTTTTCCACATGGATGGTTAGGTGGATTAATAAATTAATTTAATGATTATGGGTTGAATGGATATGGAGTGTAGCCGGTATTGGCACGGTGTGATGGTTTATAGGTGGCATTGTTGTCCTTGCCACCAAGGTTCAAACCCCGTTGGGGTGGTATTGTTGAATGGTTGTATCCAGTTCATAGCTCTGGTCAAAAAGCGTTTACCCCTTGAATAAAAAAAGAATGGATATGGAGTGTAGATGACATAATTAGGGTTTATTGGATGTCATTTTTATTCGAATCCCGATCAAAATCTAGGATCCGAAGCTATAACCTCTCATCAATACCATCCTAAAGGGGTTTGAATCTTGGTGGCAAAAACAACACAACTTATAAACCATCACACCATACTGATAATGGTTTATATGTCTAAATATTAATATTTAATAATAAACATAATATTTTGTAACACATAAGTAATAAATAAATAGTTCCAATGTGAAATAAATTAAATTTTAAGTAAATAAAACTAAAAAAAGTATGTAAGATGTCTATAAGACATTCTATAATGATAGCAAGAGATGAAGTGTAATGGCTTGAGTAAAATTCTTAACCTTAAATTAACAACTGGACTTAGTGTTAGAATAATAATATTTAATTTAAGAACAAATACAAATACAATTAGCATATTAAATTGAAGATAAAATTTTATAATTAAATAAATATATTTTAGAAATTGCTTGACAAGAATTAGATAATTGAAAATATATTTATTACTAAAAACTAAGTAATTAACAAAATAATATAGAAAAAAACTAAAAAATGTATTATTTAAAATTAATCTACTATTACATAATTAAAATTTATCACTTAATATTTTAAAAAAATATTGGTAGATGTTAAAAAAATCTCTTTTAAAAAATCGTTTTATAAATTTTTTATTTTTAGCATTTCTTAAATAATAATAAAAATTTACAATATAAATATAAAAATTTATATGTAAATAAATGATTTTTTAAATTATAATTATTAAAATAATGAATTATAATTAAAATTAAAAATAAAATGAAAATTATAAAAAAAATTAGATACAATAAAATTTATTTCTTCATACAAGCAAATAAAATAATTAAGTAAAATAAAATAACTTTTAAATAAATAAAATAGTTTCAATTTGATATCTAGATATTTAGATAAATCTATTTAAGATACCTATACTAATTTATATATTATTTTATGAAATGTAAATAGTATACTTATTTCCTTATTTATCCTTATCAAAAGAGATTTTATTTTGAAGTTAGGATTATCTTTTTTTTATTAATAGAAAATAGTATTATACATAATATAAAAAATTGTTTATCAGCTCTACTTTCAACTATATTGTAAACTAATTACTATCAACTATACTTTTAACATGGAATTAATCAACTAATCAATCTAGAAAGTAATTCTAATAACAAATTATATAGTAACATTTAACAAATGTTTATTAAAAAATAAACTCAAAATCAACCAATCAGTTTAGAAAGGTTTTTACTAACAAATGATTTATTAATACATACAACTTGCAAGAATCTGTGGATCTATTATCTAACCTCTCTTGAATTAATATAATATGTCATAACTCATTTAACAACTACCCAATAATTACTATTATTACAATACAACAAAGAGAAATACTATCCAGTGCATGGCACTTGCATTTTTACTATTTGTTTGTTCTCCTAAAAGTTATAAAAATCTAGTCATCTTCCACCATGGGAAATGATAGGGTAGAGAGGCTAGTAGTCGTGCGGGCTAACTTCGTCAGCATGTAGTAATTGACTAGAATATTATAGGACCTTAGCTTTTTTTTTTGAAATGTGGACTAGCCTCTTATCTATCTATAACTAAGGTTTGAAGGTGTCACTCATCATGCAACTTGCCACATCAGTACATCTACTGAGAAGTGTCCAAAATTTGACTTTTTAATTATTCAACCGAATCTTAATCATGGTACCCCTAGTAGTCAAACAAAAAAATATCATTTGTTGCTTGTAGAATATCATATTTTTATTTAAAATAAAACTTATATGAACTTAAATGGACCAAATACCTATTGGTAACCATAAATCTTTGTTATCTCTATCTTTTATATTCAACACAAATGGACCAATAGTTGAACACATAAAAAACTATGTGGTTATAAAAACAACATATAATTATTTAAATTACAACTTATATCAAACAAAAATGGACCAATAATTGAGTACTAAAACTTTTTGAAAATCTTTCACATTTATTGAAAAAATACATGCTATTTATTGTGTTCACTTTTTATATTTGCCATAGGACAAACTATTAATATTAAATACTCCAATGCTTGTACATTGCTACCCCAATAGTTGTACATATAAGAACAATATTTGTTCACTATAATAACAATAATTGTTAAATGAGTGTCTTATTTTATCAAATGAGCATTTAATTTTATAAAAGACACACTTATAGTGGGTAGTATAGATATTTTATTTGAGACAAAATATATATATATATATATATATTTCACTTGTTCATGAATGTATTTATGTTTTTTTTTTTACTTGAACAACTATTGGTCCCATAATGTCACATATTTGGTAATATTTTGATTAATATGTGAAATGAATATATACAAGATATAGTATTAATTCATTTTAGTATTGATATGAATAATTACAATTGACTACAGGACTATTGGACCCCGCACGACTACTTGCCCCTAATATGGCCTTTTAGGGGACAATGTTACTAGGATTCCAAATTATTCAACAATTTCTTTCGTATCACCGAAAGGACTTGTACATCATAACGGACAAACAATTCTGCGTGGTGAATTCGTTGCTAGTGGATCTATAATGACCTTTAAATACGAGAGTACATTCGTAGTGCCATCCGTGCATATGTGATTATTTTAGTTTAGCCTGTTTTTTTTTTTTTTTTGGTTTGCACTGTCATGTTTTCCTAGGTTTATTGACTATAATAATTTACAGAGAGTGAACGTTATGAGTTTTTAATTCATTTTATAAGTAAATTTTATCTAACAATATTTATTTCAACAAATTGACCTTTTTTAATATATTAAATAAATATAATTTTTTTTATTATTAATATATTCAATAATATATAATATAAATATATGTTTAAATTTCATTTAATTAATATAAAAAATATAATATAATAGTTAGATATTATTTTTCTACAATTCATATTAAAATAATATATTGTGGGGATGAGAAAAGTGAAAAAATCAAATGTAAACATGATCTTAAAAAAGAGAGGGAAAGAATCCAAAATAAGAAACAAAACTTCTAAATATAATGTAATATAATATAATAGATAAAATTCATAAATATCTTTTTTGTTATATTGCTATCAGAATTCAACTCTGTAGTTTTATGAGTCAAACTCATTGACCTCCTACTTTTCAATATATTTTTTTTTTAACAAATGAACATTATAATTTATATAATTGTTTCGATAGATTTAAAAATATATATTTTTAATAAAATGCATTAATTAAGTGGAGTCTATCATACAGTTTCACATTATTTCTACTAATTTTCTCTCTCCATTAATTTTTTCTTTTGAACAAAGCTAAAATTACAACCCAGAGAGGAATTGGACAGAAAAGTTTCAGCAATGAACAGCCCCAAGAACAAGAAATTAACTTCCTTTTAAACAATTACAAAACTGCAAACTAGTCAAATTGCAGCACCAGTCTCCCAAACTGTCATCTTGCCAAAAGCGAACAAGCCATCATTGTACCAGGAACCATGATGTGCTCCCTCCATCATTGACCGGAATCTGGGCTCCTCCACACTTTATTTTTACTAATATTCTCTGTACATCATTGGCGGGAAACTCTCCTCCTCCACACATTATTTCTACTAGCTTAATTTTACCTCTTCTTTTACTTTATAACTTTCCTATTCATACACATTATTTCTACTGTTTTTCTCTATTTGCTCAGTGCCTTGCCTTTGTCTTCTATCCTTCATCCCCTGCGTCTCTCTCTGTTTTAGAAGTAGGTTTGCCATGTTGATTAAGGTGGTAGAATTGGGTATTGTATTTGCACTGCTTATGGTTCACAATGCTACTGCTGCTCCTGAATCTGATCTTATAGAGAAGTTGCCAGGGCAAACAGAGATTGTTCCTTTCAAGCAGTATGGTGGGTACATTACCACTGATGAACAGCACGGTAGAGCATTGTTTTATTACTTTGTAGAGGCCCAGACCAATGCTACATCTAGGCCACTGGCCTTGTGGCTCAATGGAGGTAAATAATCCATTCCATCTTTAGTGATTCACTTTGCTTGTTAATTTAATAAATCTTAGTATCAGAATCTTTTCTAATTTACTCTAACCTTTTATGAAATATAAATTTGAGTTTTCACTGTGCGACACTTGCAAAATTTAAAATATCGATCTTTGATGAATCATTGCAGGGCCCGGATGCTCATCACTTGGAGCAGGAGCATTCAAGGAGAATGGTCCTTTCAAAATTAATGGCAAAGTTTTGGAACAAAACAAATTCTCTTGGAATACAGGTACAGATGTCTATGCTTAATCCCTCTTACCTTTTCATCACTCAAACCATGTGCTCCTCAGTGATATGTCAAAAGCTGTTGATGGCAGAAACGAACATGCTCTATGTAGAGAGCCCAATTGGAGTGGGATTTTCTTATTCAAATACAACTTCAGATTATGATTTGTTTAATGACACTTTGACTGGTAATTCATCTCCCACCTCTTTAAATTCATCTCTTACCTCTTTTTAGGAATCAGAAATAGAAACAAAGGTAAGAAGAACTTTGGATTCTTACACATAATTTTTTTTTTATTATTGCATATAAAATTTTCGGGTTACAACAATTAATATACAAAATCTGCAATAATAATTGACAGCAAAATTTGGTATAGCTCTATGCAGTCTCCACTCCTTTCATTCTCAGCTTTTTGTTGGACTGATATTTATTCTATTTGTAGTCTTTCTTTCAGCTTTATTCAATATAAAAAACACTATCAATCCCATTTTCAGATTTCTTGAAATTTTCGTGCATCAAGATTTCTCCTCTCTGTATCACATAAAATAAAATATTAAAATAATTAGCTGCCATCAATAGTAGTTTAGATCAGATAGAGAGACAATCAGTATTAAATTAGTGATAATTTGTTTAGTATTTTAATTAATAAAGTCTCAGTCTTATTCCAGTCAATAAATCTTTAATTCATAACATGATTAGAACAATTTCTATATACAGAGGTATTAATTAAAAAAAAATTATATATATATATATATATATATATATATATATATATATAATTTTCTTTTTTTATATTTTCTATCAAGTGTATTTATAAAAGTTTTGTGAGACAAAGTATATACAAATTGAGAGAGACATAGAATTAAACTAGTAAACACACCTTTATTTATTTGTTTTCTATGTACATACCATATTTTAGAGAAAGATGTAACTTGCTATGTGCTAATTATTTGTTGCTATCTACCTATTTCTATCCCTATGTGTCTATATTCTATGTAGGCATAGATTATACGTCATGAAGGTTGACATTCATTATGAAAATTGAACTATTTCCATGTGGAGTTGAGTCTTTTCCATGTGTGAATCATCTTCTCCTAATGATTCTATTGCTATATGACCTAGCATAACACAAGCTCCAAAAGTCCCACCCTAATTACCTCGGTGAATACATTGTATGATGTCTAAAGTGTAATGCATGAAACAATGTGGTGATTTGTATTAGTGACTTAGCCTTTATAGTTCGGCTTGGAGGTGTGTATGACCCTACTAAAGCCATGTTAGATAGTCTTAAGAATTCACTTAATAAAACAATAACATAGCACCTATGTTCATAGTGTACTAATACACATTCCTAATTTCATTTCTACACTTCAAATTTATATTTTTTAATACACCCTCTACATACACTAGCATAATTATAATACCTTCATGTTTTCACTAGTTATCCAGTTTATCCTCTCTTTTTTAACTCAAAAATAATTTTATTTTTCATCCCATACATTATAGCCTTGGCATAATAAACCTATAAGAGCTATGACAAATATATCATCATGCCACAAACTTTAATTTAAAAACACATATACATCTCAACCCCAAAACCCTTGCTACACCAACTCTAATAATGAATCCCTTTCTAAAATATATCTATGTTCTAATATATATTATAATGGGAGGGTTATAGACATACCCAATTATGTATTTGGATAGGCATGTGCCATTATCAAAAGGTGTCCAATAGATAGTTTTGAGAAACCTAGGTAGAAAATGTTGGTGGAGTCTAAGATCACCAACTGCAAAAATAACCTTCACAAAATAGAGAGAAGCATAGCTATTTCACCAAATAAAGAGTGAAAAAATAAGATGATAACCCAACTTTAAGTTGAAACATAGCATAGCTATTTCACGAAATAGAGAGAAGTATAGCTATTATGTTGAATCTGCCTAACCTTAGTGAGACCATTATTTCAAAAATATGAACTACATTAGATTTGGGATTAAGTAGGCACCTTGGGATTATGAAACTTTGACATGATACAAGATTGTTTGGGGTAGAAAAAGATTATTTCATGACCTTGGGAAGACCAGTATACTAAATGAAGTTTCCGTTAAATGATTTGTGAAAAGTGATCTATAAAAGATTATGAACACCATTGATAAACACTCCACCCACTTTGATATATGCTTCCTAGCTCCCAATACATACCCATATCATATTAATAAAATGTGATAGTAACATAAAATGGTAAGTACAATAGATAGCAACAAATGTGGCCAAGTAGTGACGAGTCAATGGACTTTGTGAGGGCGTTTTAACCGATTCTTTGATGTTGTTGGACTCCATGTTTGGAGATAAAGCCACCAAATAATTATAAAAGGAGGTTTGAGTGGAGTTGAAGAGGAGATTGCATGGAAAAGAGCTCTCAAGTTTTTGCATGGAGAAAACCACACAGATGCCTTCATTTGATGGATAGAACAACCAATTTGAGACAGCTGGAATAGTTGTTAGCGAAGTATGCCCTGCAACTTGGTCTTGAGGGCTGAGGATATTAGACGGCCAATGAGGAAATAAACCAAATCATATGCAAAGAGAAAGCTCATGAAACCTACAAAAGAGATTGCAATGTCTGTGTGGAGGCACCAAAAGTGCCACGAGCCCTAAAAAATTGTGTTTGACACAACCATAGTCCACATCAGGTAGAAATAATTGGATGATATGGAAGAAAAGTGAGCTGCACCAGAGATATTAATTTCCAAATAAACAAGCTGATACGTGGCTTGCAGAGCGAGCTTGATATGTGACTTGCAGTTCAAGCCACAATGCTTCAATGGAGTGGCCTAATATGGGACTTGAGTTGTGCCTAAACTGTCATCAAATGAAAAGATGTTGCTGGTGCGTGAAGGTTGAAAAAAGCTAGTGTATGAGGCCACATGGGGGTCTTGGAGGATACCGTTGGAGGGAGGCATAAAGATGCTGATGGAGCCACCTATGAAAAACAAATAATTGCCTTCACAGATGCTTGCTCCTTTGATTCATAAAGAATTTTGGAATCTCCAATAGCTATTTGATTTAACCTTGAAGGGCCATTGGAAAATTGAAGTAGCACGTGGTAGGACCGGGTTGAATGAAGGCTGAAACAACCAAAAAAGGTGATGGCAAGTTCCTCAGGATACTCTATGGTGAGTGCCAACTGCAGCTTCCAATCTACTTTAGATATCTTGAAATATGGCTCGTGAGGCCCACAAATCGTGCAAACATGATTGTCTAGACCTGAAAAAATAGGATGAAGAGGCCACTATTTTGCATCATATTCTCACAACTTTCCTGTAGTTGGTCGATAGACCACAAAAATTCTCTGAAACAATACAATTTTTGAATCTGAGAGGACAAAGAACCATCCAAAATGATTAAAATGTCTGTGAAAAAAAAGGTTTTTAACATGCAAACAAGCCAAAGAGGCCACAATATGTTCCCAATATTTTGGGAAGATTACAACGAAGCCAAAAAGCCAAAATATCATAGAGAGCAAAATATTGATAAAGGGTTATTATTGTCAAGATAATCTTTACCATTGATTTTTCTTTAGGTCTTATCAATCTTGTCTATAAAAGGAAATTATCTCTTATTGTAAGGGTTGTTAAACACGAATTATTGTAGCTAACATTTTGAAATTAATACAAGCAAATCATTGAACATTGGTGTTCTACTTCTTGCTTTCTTATGTATGCATGGTCATTTCTTCAATATTAGATAAAGTTTAATTATGATAATGATGAAGTGTGAAGATATTTGATAGATCCTTGGTTCATATTATTTGTAATTTGATGTTTGTAAGTTACTTTGTATGGTTATTTTGAGCCTTATTTTAATATTAGCTCAAATTGTGAATGTTTATTTATACTAAGCTAAAATTAGGTATGCGCATAAATGTTCATGATTTGAAAAATCTTTCATTTCCTTTGAAGATTGCATTGTTCTTGTAGCATTGTGAGTTAGTCTCTAAGAAAGTAGGAATTAGTTTAATGAGGGATCTATCTATCTACAATAGTGATTCATTATTGTCATTGTCTTTAATGTTTTCTTAATTTAATTTTTCCTCACCCTATCATTTGAATTTTATTGGATGATTGAGTTACTTTAGGAAGAAATCCATCACCCAAATCATAGAATCGAATGTTAAAGTCTATTCTCAGATCTAGAAATCTAGCTAGGGTTGCATACCAATCTTAGATCTTTCAAACCCTTGAGTTCCAACTAAGTAATTGTAAGGCATCTTGTAAAACAACAAATCATTGAACCATTGAGTTGTTTTTAGCAAGGTCAAGATCTGACTATCAAAGCCTTGGGGTTATCTTTTTGAAGCTTTAAAGATTAGATTTCCTTTCAAGAGAATATTTTGTCTATGTCAAGAGAATGTGCAAAAAAACTCGTCAATAGGAAGTACCTCTAATTGGAGACATTGAATTAATACCAAGAAGCATTGTTCATCCAAAAAAATCATCCTCCTATTTATCTCCTATGGTTATTCTTAACAAAAGGGATAATCCATGGAAAATGTACTCACATTACAAGAAACTAAACAAATAACTTGTAAAGATAAGTTTCATATTCATATTGCTAATGAATTAGAAGAAACTAAAATATATGCAAAATAATTCAAATGTATTTTTAGGGCAAAACAAGTAGAATACTCAAAACATTTGATGGACCACTTAAAGGTGTTAAGAAGGATCTTAAGAAGAGATCATTTTTGGGTCTAATGAGATACTATATAATATTTGTTCATACCTATCATCATATAAAGAAAAATTTATTTTGGGAAGGTATTATAGTGAATATCTACAAACTTGTGGTAGAATTTTTGATATGCCAACAAATATTAGGCATTCCAATAAAACACTGAGAAAAAATATTAATGGACTTGGCTGTGAAAAATAAATAGTATTCCTATAATTTGTCTTGTTATGGATAAACTAATTAAGAATGCAATTTTTTGGACGCTCTCTTCTATTTCACACTAATATTATGAAAAAAGAGTTAGTGTGAATAGGTAACCTATTCACTATACTTAAGTATACTTAGATTGATGAGATTAGACAACATCTTGTCTAACTAAATGTGCAACCTTCTAGACTTCTAGAGGTTACCAAGTTATTTGGTTAACCTCATGCACATACGTTTTTGAGTTTGGAAGACTTTTCATCTCACCTCAAAAGTCACTCAACATTTGGTACACAAAGTTGATGACTTGGTCACAGAGGTTGTTGTCTACTCTTTTGTACCACATCTTGGGGCACTTGTCAATCCACCTCATAAGTGGATTACCTCATCCTTGCCTATATATGTAAGACTTTTTACTCATTTTAATTTGAATCATCTAAATACAATATTGCACATTGTTCATTTATGCTTGTCTTTTATTTCCTAGATTTTTCTGGTAATTCTTATAGAATATCAGAACATGGATTGAAGATTTGTTCGTGAACTATGTTATTGTATTTTTGTTGCTTTTATTCCTCTCTGCGATTTAATATGTAGAAAAGTTTGAATCGACCCCACCCCTAAGTCGACTTCCACATCTTACCTTCGCCAATGCTATTGGCAAAACCAAAGGAATTTAGATTGTGTTTTAAGATGCTGATGCAATGACAAAAATCACACAGCCATATCCCCCCACTCCACTCAGCGATTTCTATGCATATCACCCATCCCAGCGTTAACGTGAGGGCATGAACAGCAAGCGGGTAGAGGCGAGATTTAAGTTTAGACTTGCAACAGAGGATTGGGTGTTAAAATTGTATTGGCACTGGCGAGTTGGAGGTGATTTGCCATATTTTTCCTGTTGAGACCTGCGCTCACCAGTTAAGGCTGTGATTTGAAGGTTCTTAGCACCCTCATAGGCTCCTTAAATATACACAAGGCTGCATTATTATATCAACCTGCTTAGTGGTGTGCACAATCCGTAGAATGGCGTTTGAAATTGGGCAAAAGAGGGAGAGGGGCGCATCCATATTCTCCTCTACTACCTTTTATCCTCCCCTTCATCCACTCAGGGAGAGCAGATTAAATACTGTGCTTTGCTACTGTTTTGTGACATCCTCCACATAGGCATTGACCAACTTTGGAGTCAGTGTTTCGACCTGCATCTCTTATATCTCAGGAACCAAACATTCTCTGCTTTACCATTTTTCGCATTTCCAATCTGCCTAGGCCGTGGGAAATAGCCATTGCAAAGTGGTTGGGAAGATTTGCTGCTGAAAGACAAGCCCCATTCACGATTTTCTGGTGAAAGAGGGTGCAAGTGTCTTTTATTCCGCCTTTGGCATTTGGAGCAGTCGTCCATCCTTGGCATAACCTCCACCATCAAGGCATTGACCAGCATTAATTCTGCACCCGCCACTCATAGGCAGTTCTCACATGCCTTCTCGTCTATATAGTCACCAGGGTTTACATTTGACTGTATTTATTAATTAATTGAAAATAAAAAACACATTGCATTCTGATTTTTAATAAATTAATAAATACGGACAAATGTGGAGTCTATGGCTGCATAGACAATTCGTACCTCCACTCCCTTTTGATCGGTCCACCTCTCCACTTCAAACACACTTGGCGTAATTGCTCTGTTGATTATAGTCATTTAAACCCACATTTTTAATTTTGTAAAGAAGACAAATACCTACACTAACCACAAGCATTTATGCTAGTCATTTGAGGTTATTTAATTTTCATGTTTTAGCTAAAATGTCTATATTAACATAGTGGTTTAGATCAACCACAAATGTTTGTAAAAGTGGGGTTTGTTTTTTCGTTTTTCTTCCATAGTTAAAAATTTGTAAAAAAGGAAGTCAATTCTTTTTGTAATGGATTTGGCAAAGGGAAAGTGTATGTGGGCTGGTGCAATTTTTTAACATAGTTAAAAATTTGTAAAAGAGAAAGTCAATTATTTTTTGAATGAATTTGGCAAAGGGAAACTATATGGAGGGAGGTGCAATTTTTTGCCAAAGTTAAAAATTTATAAAAGAGGAAGTCAATTCTTTTTGCAATGAATTTGGAAAAGAGGTAGTCATAATGGGGGTCTAAGTTTTTGTATTTTTTTTCTTTTATTGAAGTTTGCAAGATATAAACTAATCCATTTCCACCTCATGACAATCAACTTGTAAGAACTCATAAAAAGAAAATATGCTTGTAAATGCACTCATATAAAGTGCCACAAAATTTGAATGTGTTCTCCTTAAGGAGGGAATTTAGGAAATTATTTGTACATACACTACATTATAAAGTGTAATGGGGGTTTGTGTAAAGTATTTCTTTGACATCACAATTCTGGATCCTCGTGGTTTAACATCACAACAATGTCTCTTCATGATTCTGACCTCAAGTAAGTGTTCCTTGGAGCACACCTTGTATATCTCTACATTCCTTGCACACTCTCGACTTCAGTTGGTTCTACTTATATTCTCTTAGCATTAAGGGGGGACTATAATGTGTTATCCTAATGCTTCTTTGAACGAAGTAGTGGAGGAATCTTCTTTTTGGGAGGCCTCATTAACATTCTATTTTGATCTCTCAAATGGTGGTTATTTTAGTGGATCACATATTGAGATTTTAGTACTCCTAATCATAGTACTATTTGTATTATCAACTCAATAGAGTTTGATTGATTTTATGTACATTAGTTGAGTAGTGAATTCATATGTTCACTCATGCAGTGTTTTGTATCTCTTATCTTGATTCACATTTCTTGGAGATTCATTGATTCAAATAGACACCACTTCATCATCGATAGAGTTTACAACTTCAACATGCTTTAGGAGTTCTTCATCATCATGTTCATATCATCAAGGGACATATTTTTAGAAGGTCTTAAATATTTCTACAACTCTTTTTTGGAGAGGAGTTTTGTTCCCATCGGGTTTTCTCTCTTTTCTTCATTTGTGATAGAAAACATTGCACATGGGTACCTAACATGGCCTCTAGTCGAGACCCATTTCTATCTATTTGTACTTTTTTTATCTCCCCAAGTATCACTTAAGGGGGATGTGTTAGTGTGAATAATTAATCTATTCACTATACTTAATTTTACTTAGGTTAATGAGGTTAGACAAAATCTTGTCTAATTGAATGTGCAACTTTGTAGACCTCTAGAGGTTGCCAAGTTAATTGTTTAACCTCATGCACATACCATTTTGAGGTTGGAAGTCTTTCCATCTCACCTCAAAGGTCACTCAACCCATGGTACACAAGGTTGATGACATAGTCATAAAGGTTTTTGATTTTCACATTCCAAGTGTTCCTAAGGTTGACACCTATAGGACACTTGTCTACTATTTTGTGCCTCATTTTGGAGCACTTGTCAATCCACCTTCCTCATCCTTGCTTATATATGCAAGGCCTTGTACTCATTGTAATTTGATTCATCTAAATACAATATGGTGCATTGTTGATTTGTGCTTATCTTTTATCTCCTAGATTCTCCTAATTCTTATAGAAAGTATTCATACAAAATATACTAGCACTTGCACCAAGGAGGATGCAAGGGTTACACTAATAGAAAAATATATAGAAATAAAAATGGAAATAAAGAATAGTGTAAAATATATAATTTATTTTTGCATTATTTACAAATTGGATTCCAAATTTACAATAAAATCTATGAGGAACATCTCACCCTAATAAAGACATCACTATATTTGTATCTTTTTATTTTAAAAGTCTAGACATAAGTATAAAAAAGAATGCATATATGCAAGAGTTCTCATATTTTTTCGTTAGTGTTTCTTTTCGATTGTGTGAACTATGAGATGCACATCATTTTTTGCGTATCTATTAGGTGAAATCATGATTAACCAAAGTTGACAACAAGCTAAATGTAGTGTTATTCCTCCAAAGCCATGTTATAAAATGCAAAGAGAGTTTCAATGCAAACAAAGACTGAAGATGGAAGGAGTATATATGCGGGTCGGTTTGACAGTTATGTCTGCGAGTCCTGCTAAATCAAATATTTTAGTTGTCGTTTTTTCAGTCTTGAGGGAGGAACGGGGGGAAGCTGAACGAAACAAGCAGAGAATTCTCGTAGGAAAAAGTAAATAGTGAATTACTATTTACTCTACAGATTTAAAATAAGTAAAAGAGTAAATTGTAATTTAAAATACAGGTGCATATATTACGGTAGCTATCTACAGATTATGAAATAAAGGTAATTTAGAATTCAGAAGAGAAATACTAAATATTGAAATTTAGAGGTTGAAGAGGTAAATAGAAAAAAATAGTGTAAACATACTGTGACTTCTTTTTGAACGTGTTATAAATTCTATGCTGTCTGTTCTTCTTCTACAATCTTTGTCTGTAACAAACTCTGTGCAATTAGCAGAATTTAAAACCGAAGAAGCCCCAAGAATAACACAGCTCTCTAGAGTCGTCCCAAATTTTTCCTTCCATTTAAGCAGGATGCCATCTTCAATACCAAGTTCACCACCAGGTAGTTCAATCCTCAGATTTTGGACCACTTTGAAACTCTTCAAAACTTCACTGGGAGAATGATGGGAAACCTCTGGAACCATGGATTTTTTTGGACCCAAGAAACCTTGCAAAGCATGTAATGGCCTAAAAACACCACCTAACATAAACCTTATTAGGTTGCTCCATATCTCCCCTGTTCTTCGTACATCTCACTCTTCTAAAGTTACAACAGAATGGTGTGATTGTCTGTAATACTAATATGTCTGCCATTTTGGCACTAAAAACTACATTAGCAATAAGGATAGTCATTATGTTAGTTACAATACAAGTTTAGGATTCTGGTTGTTTTTATGCTTTAGTTAACTGAAATAGTAAGGAGAAGAGAAAGAATAAAGAAAGAGGATTAGCTGTGAAAGATGCAAACCAGAACCAAGGGATATAGTTAAAGGATGCAAACCAGAGGCTGTCGTCAAGGCCAGAGAAAGGGTTTTTGTCTTGCCATAAACTAGATAATCCAATGTTGTACATAATTTTGTTTCAAAGCTAACATAAATACATTGTGCTATCATATTTTCTCTATTCTCCTACGAAACTGTTCCAACCATGCCTATTTTTTGATATCTAAGTGCTTTATTTTTTTCTGACGGAAAAATACTTTTACGAATTTGAGATATTTGAGCAAGAAATTTGTTTCTGTTTATCGAAGACAACTTTGCCCTGTTTCCTCAACATGGAAAATCTAGTTTCCTAAGTATGCAAAAGCTCATCTAGATAACAAGTTTCACCGACCTGCAAACGAGTTTCACCCACCTGCAAACAAGTCCGCTCTTTCAGAGATCTTTTAATGGTTGACCACAGCATGTCGAGGTTAGGTAAAGCATGAATCTGATTTGATTTCTGTCATCAAACATAATCATATGTTTTTTGGGCTCCATACAGTTAAATCATGAATCCGATTTTATTTTCATCATCAAACAGAATTGTATGTTTTTTGGGCTTCATAGAATTGTCCACTGTAACCTACTAACTTTGCCACTACCTAAACATTCAAATCAATTTCTTTTATGGCACCAAAGGGGCTCACCTTTTTGAAGCCTGCGGCTCTACAAAATTTGGTGGGCACAGTTGACTCCATTGTGAATGAGCAACTGAGGCATTACTGGGTTGGAAACCAACAAGTGAAGTCCTTTCCTCTCGCTAAGCATTGCTTGTTTGTTGTGGCTTGCACTCTCTTTCTCAGCCTTGATGAAGGAGAGCAGGAGGACGAAATTTATGCTCATTTTCTCAACCTACTCAACAGAATGATGAAGATTCCTCTAGATTTTCCGAGAACTCTCTACCGGAAAGCCATGGTTGGCAGCAATCACATCCACCTCATACTTCAGATATTGATTGAGAAGAGAAGAAAGGATCTAGGAAGCAGTTCAGCTTCATTAGAACATGATATTTTATTGTTCTTGCTTTGCAATGCAGATGAACGTGGGAATATAATGGCGAGCACC
>VDFB02000003.1:358571383-358657685 GCA_007258455.2 Sequoia sempervirens | reverse complement strand
CTCAAAGAATGTCCTTGCAAAAGGATTTTACTTTATTCCTTATGGATTTTCAAGAAATAATTTTCATAATTGCCCATGGAACCTTAAAATGGTGTTTTGGCTAAAACTTCAAATTGACAGTTTGATTGCACTACATAGTTATTTATGTTGAGAGATGCCAAAAAAAAGTTGAAGCAAAGAAAAATTGAAATAAACAACTACAAACCTTTTTGGTTGATGCAGATAACTTCACCTGAGATGCTCTTGCATCACAAGACATGATTTTGTAGTTGTATTTGGACCTAGTTTGAAAGCTAGTATACTCAATAACATAATTTTATATGAATTGGATTCATTTGCCATGTTCCCATAAATTAAGGATATCATTCACAAATTTTTCTTTATTGCATCATTAGTACACGATTGACTAGGTGTGGTAGCACATTAGTCTCATAAACATTAAACAAGTGGACTTATAGTAAAATTTCACCCTTTAATAATTTCCTCAATCACTCAACTATTCCTAATAATATAAGGAAGAATGAATGGATCTAGGTTTAAAAATATTAGGAGCAGGTTCATGCCATTGAAGGGTTTTCAAATCTATCAAAATACTTCAAGTTACATTTGAGTGATAAAATATATGACTTATCTAAACGTCTAATTTAATCAACTATCTTTTTCTTCAATTTTCAAAACTTCTATTAAGCATGGCAACCAAATAAATCTTGGAAAATAAAATTTATAATATCGACAATCAAATAAATTCCATGAAAATATTTTTCTATTCTCAAGTTCCTTTTTTATCCTCCTTCAAACAAGTTATACATCATATTTCAAGAGAAATAAAAATATAAACCTAGTTTTAAATAATTCAATTTCACTCTAAAATAATTAATTTAAAAAATTAAAGTTTCTAAAAATTGTAAACTATACTCCATTATTACATTTTTCAAAATGGATCACATAAAACTCTAGTTATCTTACAAGATTAGCATATTGAAGAGTTGAAAAAATTTAGTGTTTTGGAGTAGGATCATTCAAACTAGTAATGTATATAAGATATTGAAGATAAAAGGTAGAGAGTAGTCTCTTTTATATTCCTTAAAATAGGGATATACTTATAGATACTCAAAATATCTTATAGGTCTAATTTATGATTTGATAAATTAACTACAAAAAATATTTGCATGCTCTCATTGATTATAGAAGGAGAAGTCTACTAAGTTGTATTCTAAATCTAGGATATGAATTCATTCTAGCTAGTACATAAGTGTTAAGTGCGACTTTCAAAGGAACTATGATTTTGATACTTTTGAGTGTGGTTCTTAAATGAAAGAATAAAATAGGATCTATAGTTATTGGTAGTTACATAGTTTTATAGGATGTACTATTGACATTTCATAGCCACCTTATATGACCCATCATTAAAAATCGATTCAAGAGATCTTATATGGGCCATCTTGCATGAACTATGCCTTAAAAAACCCAAAAATGGCTAAGTGTTCTCCATTTTGGACTTTCGAGCTAACAATTATCTACATACTCGTATACCATCTCTATTGCCTCCAAGTTCCTACCTCTTCAACCCTTCTTTTCATCACTCACCTAAGTATAAGTGTTTTAGGTTTCAAACATTGGTCTTAACCCTTAACCCTTATTGCTTTCCTTACTAAGCCATAAGTCCTCCCTTCAATCACCAAAGCTTTGATAAAATACTTCAAAACATAACATGTCTTAAAGTTTTGAACTTTGAGAATCATTCATCCTCCTTAACCTTTACTATCATTTCATTTCATCTTAAGCCTTAAGAGTCATTAATGACAACCAACCCATTTGCAAAGCACAATAAATGATATGACAAGACATTCACAGTGGGTTTCAGGGAATCCACAAAGGCAAGGATTCTTTGAAAATAAGGATTTTGGAGAATCCAAACCAGCCCAGATTTAGCAAAAAGAAGACTTTCGAGGATTCCATACCTCCAAGGAATTCACGAAAACTAAAGTTTTAGAGAATCTACCTAGTCACAGAATCAACGAAAGTAACATTTCAGGCAATCCAAAGGGTCATGGAATTAGTGAAATGAAGGACTTCGAGTAATCCAGAAACCTCTGGATTTCGTGAAAAATAGAATTTTAGGGATTCCAAGGCCTCAAGAAATTCCCGAACTCAAACCAAACTTCTAGTCAATTTGAAGTTCAAATGAGATTTCATGGGATCATACCAACTCACCTTAACTGATTATCAATCACTAAATTCCCAAAAGGTAAGATAAGAAAAACTTAAAGGACCTATCCCTTAAGGGGAAAAGACAGAACCTAAAATGAAAATAAAAAGAAAGCAAAGAGGGTACCTGCTTCTGGTGGGGCGTGTGTGCGAGAATGGTGCACAACAATAAGGAAATCTAAACATTATCACAAGGAGTTGATTCATCTAAGGGTTGTTATTCAATTCTTTGTGGGGATCTCATTTCCTAATGAAAATAGGAAGATAGGATCTATTGCCATCCTTTTGACCTACCTTTCCATATTAGGTAACCCTATTTTTCTTTATTTCAATAAAAAACATGCTTTCGTGTGAAGTCTTTTAAATTTATCCATGATGGGGCATATCACACCAATCCATTTACAAAGTTTCTAGCTATAAATAAATTGAAACTTGGAATTTTCATTAATACAGGAGTATGAATCTCCCTCAATGTTTATCAAAGTCATTTTTCCTTTATGAAATTAATAGATATATTTAGCCAAGTAATGGTAAGTTTACATGGATTAACAAGAGATGTGGGGAGGCTTTTATCTGTGAGAGATTGGATAGACTTCTAGTCTCAAGCTTTTGGATTGGATAGATTGAAATAAAAAGAGAGGTTATATTCACATAATTGAGAATAATGAGTATCAAACTTGGTGACAAGATGATCTTTGCACAATTTAATGGCTTTCCTAGTGATGCAATTTTTATTATTTTGTCAAGAGGAAATGGTAGTTTAGTCCAACAACCTAAAGCTTAGCTCTTTCTGAGGTGAGCCCCCATATTTAATCTTTTGATCACTGTCCAACAAACCCTCATGCACACCACAAGAAAATCAAGAGTTGAACCCACAACTTCAGATACCTAAAGTGACAGTCAAGACTAAGTGAGCTAACCCAAGGATTATCAAAGATGCAATTTTTATAAGCCTCGACTTTGATCTAGAGCATATGATAATTTCTAGTTGTCAAGATGGAATTATGATAAGCTAAAGGTTTTAGTTTGATGATGTTGATAAAATGAAAACCCCATAAAGAGAAGGGGATCAATTCAATTACTTGTTTGAGGTGCATACTGAAATTCCTTTCTTAGTGGGCTAAGGTCTTATAGACGAAACAATTCATTACATATAAATCTAAATCTTTAAAAATTGTAAGTTCCTACCTATATAGATGACAGACTTATGTTTTCTCCTCATACAAGAGTGTTAGTGTTGTCTTGAAAAGTGAGAAGAGAGAAAATATAGTCTTTAACCAAAGTTTGAATTTTACTTTGGACAGAGCCTAATTTCATGGGGGTTTCTATTTCTGTAATAGCAATTTCAAAATATTGTCCAATAAAAATAAAGATGAGGAAACTATTAAGCATATATTTCTACTATTTTCACCTTTTTGGAGTGATGGCATATGAACTTGTAGTTAGTTGTGTGGCATTCTACAACTTAGACGTTCATTTCCTTGTCTATTTTTCCACATTTTTCATTCATCCATACCAAGGAAGTTGCATTGATAACAAGATAAAAATCTCCCTTTATGGTTAGTTTTGTAGAAAGCTCCATCAGGGTTAGTTTTGTGAAAGTTTACTAAGGCATCTGTGGTTTTTGGTTGAAAGGGAGTTCTTCATATGGGTTTTCTTATATCCTCTATTATTTGTATGTTCTTGATGGTTTCTATGTAGGGTCATGATGTCTTTCGAGCTTGTTCAATTCCTTGCTAGATCTAAGGTGCAATTGGAACTTTTGGTGCTTGTGTCCATTTTATAGGGATGAGATCTCAATTTTGGCATCAAAGGCTTCATTGATTCCTACTAAAGTTGGCTTATTTACTAATGGAGGTAGCAATAATGAAATTATTCTTGGTGCTTCTAATGTATTGCAACCTAGAGGAGGGCTATCTATATTGTGTGGTCTTATTGTTAGCAAGATTGAACTAAAATACTTGGGTCTAGGTGACTTAGCTAGGTTTGGGAAAAAAATATAGAGTTGGGTGTCATTGATATTGATTAATGTAGGTATGGTATATAATAATATTACATAATGTGATTTTCAAGTGGTTAGGTAGACAAGCTCTTTATGATTGGAATTGACCTCTCCCAAGATGGTATCATTGATTTCATAGCAGGCCTACGATATCTATAATTTTTCTACACAAAAGAATTGTTTGTGGCACAATGCATTGTGTTAGCAATAATTTGTCTTGTAGACAGAGGAACATGTTCTCAAGGTTTTAATGATTGAACTCAATTTTTTACCTCATACAAGGTTTTATGTAGGCCATATAAATGATTTTGTTTTCTTCAATGAATCTTTGGTTTTTTCCTTTTATTTAACATTTCGATATTATTTTTAAATTATTAATCAAAGTCAAATGCAAGTGTAGCTTGTGAATTTCGTTTTCAACTTACATAGGCCCATCTCATTTTCTTCTTAGATACATGGGATTGTTTTGTCCTTTTTAATTCTTCTTTTATTTTAAAACTAGAGATGTATATACAAAAGGTAGAGTGGTCTTATATTTTAGGATGGTTTATGTGAATAAATTATTTGCATACTATAATACTCCAGTTTTATTCTCATTTACTAAAGCATTTGGAGGGGGTCCTAACTGATGCTTTTATTGTGTCTTTGTATATTTGGGTGCTTTTCCATCAGGTGTATGCTCTCTTTACTTTAAAAAAATCTAAGGTTTTTGACCATTAAGTTCTACTTGGTGCCCTCCGTTCAATATTGTTTTCATATTTTTAGTATAATTCTAGGTTTCATCTATTGAAATGGGGACTACATGATAAGGATACAATTTCCTCCAATTGATTCATGGCGACACATATTACTAGTGAGTTACAAAGTTAATTTACCAAATATTTTGATCCATGCAAAAATAAAATGTATTATGATGAAAAATAAAGTTTGGACTTAATTAATTATGTGAATTCAATTGTGTGCTACAATATATGTGAACAAACTTACAAAACAAAGTATGGTATTAGAATTTCTAGGACTTGGAGATATAAGGTTATTCAATAGTCCTTCCTCTATTGATGAGTGATATGGCATGTTTCCTTGACCACTTCTAACAAAGCCATTGGAGTGTAGCAAATATGAACCTGGAGTAGCAGTGTGTCTACTTGATAGAAATATGTAAAGTGGAAAAGAAAAAGCTAACATACAAAATACAATAGGTCACACACACAACACACACAACTAAATGTGGATAATCCCAAAAAACAAAAACTTTTTAAAAATATTAGAAAACCTCTTTAATACTTTCATGATCTTGTTCTTTATTGCACACAATTTTTTTTTAAAATAGCAGAAATCAAAATCCCTAGGAAATTAGCCTTCGACCAATTATGAGCCAAAGAAACTATTAATTTCCATGCAATAAACAACATGAAAATACCAAGATTTGGCAAAAAGACTATATTTTCTCTCTCGTTGGATTTTCAAGACAATAATAATGCCCTTTGGTTCAGACAAAAACATAAAAAAATTTAATATGCATAAATTGTATTTGTTGTATATAATCAATGGTCACACTATGAGAAACAAACATCTTTAGTTTGAAATCATATTTTTGTTAAAATAGAATTATAAAGATGAAATGATAGAAAGATGTTATATTGGCTATTAAATTGTTTATACCTTAAGTGTGTTGTATGATGGCTGGTCCAAATTCTTGTATCACATTATCAAATGCATCTAATGCATCTTTGCTAGAATACAATGAAGCATGTTCTCTAATTGAAATCAAGACCATTAAATTTTGTATGTTAGATTTTTATTCTTATCACTATTAGAATAGAGATATCCTATTATAATAGGAGAAAGCAAATTTTGTAGATAATTTGAAAAAATGTAACCTATGTAGGCATTCTAGATATCTGATTATTCAAAATTTGTCTTCCTTTTAATATTTATCATGCTAATTTAAATATAGGGAACAAATGGTAGTGCATTTTGGATGCAACAAAAATTGTCAACATAATTCATATAATTCACCATTGTTATTTTACTATGTTATTAGACATTGCAATATGGGTGCACAACTTCCAATTTCTAAGCTTTTAAGGTCCAATTTTATATTCTTGTAATTTGTTTGGTTGGATATTTCACCTTCTATTAGACAACCTAACCATGTAATTACTAATAAATGTTGTTTACAGATAAGGAAAGCAATAGTTCAAGTATGTGTACATTGCAACATGTATATTGTTTTCTTTATTTTTCCATACTCAACTTAGTTACATGATTTGAGTTTGTTTTGAGAAGTGAATCATTTTTCAAATCTATACTAATAATATTGTTGTTTGATTTTGTTTCAGTTTTCTTTTGTTCCAATCATGTTCTTGTAGCGTATGCATCATTTTTCTAGAATACAAGTGGAGACTAGGAAGATAAGGTTCAAGAGTATTCAAGTTTTTGTTCTTATCCATATGTATACAAAATTGTTGTTTCAACAACCACTAGGGTACCATTACATAGATAAAAAACTACATATAAAATTATTGACCCATCTAACATTTTTAATATTAAATATAACCAACATATACATTTTGTCTCATGTCTGATTGTTCTATGTACAATGAAATGACAATGTAATATCTTTTGTAGAACAACTTTACATTTAATTTCAATTCGTTTTTTTAAAAACCAATCAAATAAAATCATTTTAAAATTGTTTTTCTTTTTGCTATATATAAAATCTATGCAATAAATTTAGTACTCTTAAACATGCATGCAACCTCCGGTATAGACACTTTATGCATGCACCTCCTCTAGGTCTAGATTAAAGTTACATGTTTTGCTCCAAGCTTGCAACTTTAGTCAATAGTAGCACACCATTAATATATAATGTGCAGATCTATTTTTTAATCATTCTTGGTTGCAAATTTTCCATGTCATTGGTCAATCTACGGTAGCAAGAATAAGATATTTTATATACATTTCTGCTTTCTTGTCTTACTCTCTTGGTGATGATGGATCATGGTGTTTGATCCGAAATGTCTAAGGAAAAAAATCACACAGTCAAAACCAAAAATTTCAAACTATAAGAATAAAGAAGATTCATTACTCAAATTTATTAAAAAAATCACAACTAAATTCCAAGAAAAAGTGATTAATATAGAAAGCAAAACGATGTCGTAGAATTAGAGGACGCATATTGGGCTTACATGGAGTAGAGGTGGTGCTGAAAACAGAATGGGAACAGCAGCAAACCTCCATCTGAAAACAATCATGGAAATAGCAGTAAGCCTCCTTCTGCATAACCAATGAAAACAGGCGGCCAAGGAATCATATTTTGGGCCTATTGGCTCTAGGAATCTGGCAACTCTTCTGGATTCTACTCCTTATAAATTCGACGTCCACTATATAGCTCTGTATCATATTTTCTTTGGAGAATAACAAAATGGCGAAGGGAGCTCTTTTGGGAGCAGGCATTTCAGGTCTTCCAAACGGCAGTGATCCGTGCGACAATCCATGCGACAGTCTTAGTGATTGTCTGCTTGAACCCCAAGTTGTTTGATGCCAAATCGATTATTGCGGTCAGGGAGGTGGATTTTGCTCTTACCCTCACGACTGCTTCTCTTCATATAAATATCAGTGTTTCTATCTGGCACAGGAAAACCCTTCATTTTCTAGCGCTTTTTATATCGATTGATTAATATGAGTGTTTTTATTTGTCTGGTTTGAAAAGTTGATGTAAGAGAATTATTAATGGTTTGTTTGCCTTATAAGTTATATTCTATCAAATTTCTTCATAACTTTATTGTAAAAGGTGTAGAATTATATTATTATTAGTTTCTGGGGTGAACTATTGTGGAGCCTTCCAACTTTAAACCCCTGATTCAATTTTTTTCATCTTTTATTCAGCACTGCTTAATTGGAGATGCAAATGTGTTCATTAGTTAACCATTGTGAAATTTGGTTGTTTTTTATTCTTTTCGATAAACAACTGCAGTATGGTTCTAGTTTCACGAGGCAAGAAAGAGAACGAATTTTGAAGGAGGCTCTGACAGCTCAGACACTTGACCATTAGGGTGGAGTCGGCGCATGCGGAAAGACACCTACTTCTATCGCTCATGGTGCTAACAAAAGCAATGCTGAAATACCAAGGGGAGTATGTGTGATAAAAGGCCTGCTGAGGCCTAGTTCTTAGCCATGAAAACACAATAACGAAATGAATTTGGACTGGTTTTGCAACCTTCATTTTTATCATGGCTTTAGGTTTATATCTTTTGTTGTTCGAGTCCTTTTGTTCAATCCGTAGATGGTTCACTCAAATGAAAATGAATATATTGCTCTCCAGTCTCTTCAATTTTCGCATTGATTATTTGTTTCCTTCAATTTTTTCATTGTTCCTGTCTTAGGTAGCTGTTTTATTTGCTTTAGAATTCAACTCTTTACATGTCCGAGCCATTGTTGGGTGACTTCCATAACATTTTTCTCATGAAACCTCGTTATCACTCCCAAGCATCCATAGCTTGTTCGAAAGCACCTGTTTTAGGCTTTTAGCCATAGCAAGGCAGTGGACTGTTTGATAAAATGCTTTGGTAAACATGTAAGAAAATTGTGGTAGCATAGACAAGGTAGTGAACTGTTTGAAAAAATGCCTCACAGAAATGTGGTCTCATAATTTTTCGGTGGCATGTTAGCGTTTAATGGCAAGTGAAATTTTGTGCAGAGCCTGAGATGCTGGCTTTTGAGGTGGATTATGGAATTTCAGACACATTATTGGATGGCATTGATTTGGGAACTCTTCATGCCAGAGCTGAGGAGATGGCGTCTCCAGATATCTGTTTGGCCTGCAGTTTTTGCCATAATAGTTGTACAAGCCATTGGGCTGTTTCTCATTTCTGAGGCGCTGAAGAGGAAGATTGTATAGTCATTATAAAGAGATTTTCCCACTGCATTTTTGGGATATAAGCAAAATAAATTGAAGTCTCTGGAATTCGTATTCCTGTTTTGCCCCATTGTAATTTTACTTGTCCAGGGCCAGAATTTTAATGAAAAGAATTTATTTTAGGTAATTCCTGCTTCAAACAATGTCCTTTATGGTTTGACATTAATGTTGAATTTGTTATGGTTCGGATCCCTGGATATCCATAGAAATTCAGCCCTGATAGGATTTTTTTTTATGGTTTGTATTGCAAGATCAGTCCGCAAGTACACCAAAGCCCTTTTGTGCTTGTTATTCTTCAAATGAAAGACAACTGATTTAACTGATGTTTCTCAAACTCATGCTCTAAAAGAACATTGCAGATGCAGGTAAGTCTGCTTACTCATATACAGGAAACGCGACAGAAAAGAAAAAAACACGCAAAACTAGAATTTTCTCAGTAAAAGCCGATGACAACAGTAATTTGAAAGATAAATCAACCAGAAAGCTCTTTAGTTAGTCCCCCTTGTAAAATGGATCATGCAGCCCAAATGATGAAATGAGAGGCACTCCCCCTCTGCATTTCCAAATTACAAGCATAACCTTGGAAGCTTTCACAGGCTTCTTCAGTCTATCGAGCTTCTTGTATCCGATCGTTGTCCCATTACTCACAAGCATTTTTTTCTTCTCATCCACGCCAAATGCATAAACCCCATATTTCATCACCCTTTGCCCCAGTCCAATGGCCTCCTGAATCCTCACAACATTGAAATCCATAGCTTCTTTGCTCTTCAAACATATCCAATTTATTATTTTGCTGTTTTTGTGGTCCTTGGTTGCCCAGTAAGTCCAGAGATCATTGTTCCATACATTGCTAGGGGCGAAGGCTTCCCTTCGCACACTGTTTGCTGTGACAGAAGCACAAGAAGCCAGATCCTTAGAAAAAATGGTGTTTATGGCCCCTTTGAATTCCATTAATCTTTCAACATCTTAGATGAAGAGATAAAGCCCGTTCTATTTGGCGGATCATTGAGCAATAACACACAGTTCCGGCCCACTGAATTGTAGTAGATGTCCAATAATTTGCTTAGCCGTTTGGGTTTCTGTTCTGGATGCCAAAACCACCCTGGCCTAATTGATACATCGCATTCTGCAGGAATCCAATCCGTTCCATATGGGTCTCTGCTTTTTCCTTTTGGGGGAAGTTTTTGGAGCTAATATTTGCCAACTGCCTTCTTTTTCCATTATTTTTAACAAAATTATTTGCCTATAAAAAAATTAAGTTCCCAGTTTCCGTAGAATAATATGTTTTTCTATCAGGATTCCCAAACTTTTGGTTTTCAACATTTAAGATCCAATGGGAGTTCGAATGCTTTCTTGCATATTTTCAAATATGGTTCACCAAGATTTCTAAAATATTGTTCCTTAGAAGTTTCCCTACTTAATCTCTATAAATTGCGAAATATTTTTTATAGAGGAATGAATTTGTGGCACGGAGTGTTCTGGGTAGAACTCAGATTTTGTAATGCATTGTTAAGCAGTCTTCAAAATGAATTGGTTTTCCAGTTGCATCTTGCATTTTTAAAATATTCAAATGCAATTTTTCGAGTCTTTAAAATTAAGGTCACTAGCATGAAGATTGTCAATATGGGATGCAATTTATGAAATTCCATGATTCTATTCAGGTTGTAATCTTGAGTTGAAATATAGTTGATGTGATGAACACTATATTTGTACAAAAGAATGATTGCTGCCTTGCATACATAATCCAATTACCAGCTTGCTTGTTTTAATGGAGTACTGTATCTTTGTCTTTTTGATGCAGATTTTCTAATTTGGAATTTCAATGTTGACACTGTAACATTATTATGTTGACTTTGCAACAAGGCAGCAGTGAGAAGTCAATTATTTGCACATTGTTCCTTCTCTTTTAATGCTATATGTTGAAGCTGTACTTGTGAAAAATGTCTAAATGACTACTGGCATATATTTTTGCTGACATTGTTGCATAAAATAATGCTTAAATCTTATCACATTATGACTAGCCACTGTAACTATTTGTTATATCTTTCTCTACAACTAACAGTCATTGTAAAGTTTGAAGTTTCATCTTATAGTAGGTTTCCTCATATCACTATCGTCTACCAATTCAAAGGCACAGTATACAACTGTTTGTAAGATAGTTTTTTCTGCCTTGTTTGGTTTGAATCGAATTTGATGACCTGTTGTAACCTTTAGATTTTGGAAATTCCATTTCATAGTATTCTAATGATGTACTTTAGGGTTTGGTAGGTTCCGGCTTACCATTCCCACAGTATAAGCTACATCTAATCTTTTCCATACTCCATTCTAATATGGAATGACTTCCATTTCAGCTCTCTTCTACATTTTGGAGGTACACATTGCCAAACAATTTGATGCTTGTATCTACAAGGGCTTCAATTGGTTGACATTTCTATATTGCGATCCCAAATTTATTGGCAAGTCACTCATGTGACTTGAACTCATAAAAATTTGATATCTAGGCCTGCCAACTATTGAACCACAACTCTAAGGGTTTTACTTAGGCCAGTGGTCTGAATGAAGCTGTGTTGAAATATCCAAAAATTCTTATGGAGATCACCCAGCAGGGATAATTACTTTCGCCACCCAACCTCCTATTGTTGTTGTCAGGCATGAAGAATCAAAGCAATGGAAGTGCCATAGATGTTTCTTGCCAAGAAGCATCTCACCTTCTACCCCCAACAAGGTTGGCCCAGGGCCCTCCCAAGCATATGAGGGTGAGGGAGAGGCTTATGAAGCCAATCAAATGGTTAGAATTTTCCCCACACTAAGCCTTTAGGGAATTCTCTCTACTAAAGGGGATAGGTATAATATTCAACTTAATGGCTTACTGCCTAAGTCTAGCATCCTTGGAAACTATTGGCAGTTTTTACTTTGGATAATTATTTGCTTGATAAACCAATTCTAATTGGCATATGCATGAGTTTCACCTATGATGTAAATTCCATCTAGAGTTGGTTCTATGTAACTTGTATTTGTTATGAAAATCGACTCCATATCTAGAGGTCTCTATGTATAGGCCCGTGTATCTGTTGATTGTGATTTTTGATTCATGTTATGTATGACCCGCCCAAGAGGTAACTTATGGGATATTTGAGTAGTAACAGACAGTCATTGGACTGTGCCAATGACTGATGTCTGGGCTACTACTAGGGACTAGTCGACATTCACTTGGTTCATAGAGGTGAAGGTTGTTATGTGATATCCTAGTTATGATTAAGATACAGTAAGGGTTGCGTGGGTAAGGACTTGTCTGTGCAGGTAATGGTAATTTGGGGCTAACCGTTGTATTGAGGGGGTTCACTGGCTATCGCTGAGGGCATGAAAATGACTGAGGCCAGTGTTACTTGGGATTGTGAAGAAGATAGCTAACAATATCACTAAGGTCACAAGATGGTATATGTCAAGAGCTACTTCTTCCTAGGTGGACAAACTTGTCGTCGGTGGCCTATAGGTGATTGAAATCGGAATCCACTGGGTTATGGTAGTTTCACTACTTTTTGAAGCCTTGGGATGGTGGATGGACCCACGATGTAGTACATGGGATGCACTGAATCCCTCTTCCTAGTTGTCAGACAATATACTTGGCCTTGTGGGCTTGAGGACAAACCCGTGGTGTAGTATGGGATGCACCGAATCCTCTTCCCATTTGTCCAATGGTGCATAAGACCGGAGGGAAGGATAGGACCCACCGTGTAGTGCACAATGCATCAATATTCTTTCTTTCTGGGATGCATTATGGAAATGTGTTATTCATCCATTGTGGAAGCCTTGGGATTGTGGATGGACCTGTGGTGTTGTATGGGATGCACCAAATCCCCCTTCCCAGCTGTTAGACTGTATACTTGGCCTTGTGGGGTTGAGGATGGACCTGCAGTGTAGTATGGGATACACCAAATCCTCTTCCCATTTGTCCAATGGTGCAGAAGATCAGAGAGAAGGATAGGACCCACAGTGTAGTGTGCAATGCACCGATATTCTTTCTTTATAGGATGCATTATGGACATTTGTTATTTAGCTATTGTGATGTGTAAGCTTGTCTCTATGTATGTGATGTATGTTGGAGCTTGTCACTATGCATTTGTAATGTACATGTTGAAGCTTGTCACTGTGTATGTGATGTATATTGGAGTTTGTCACTATGTATTTGTGATGTATGTTAGAGCTTGTCACTATGTATGTGATGTATGTTAGAGCAGCTCATCACCATGTATTTGTGATGTATGTTGGAGCTTATTATTGGGTATCTATGATGTATGTTGGAGCTTGTCCTTGTATATTTGTGATAAATGCTAGAGCCAATCACTAATGTAAATGTGATATGCATATGAGATAATCATTGTTATACTTGTGATGTGTTTGAGTTAGTCACTTGGTGTATGAGCGATGTATGCTTGATACATTCATTATGTATACATGATATTTGAGATTATCCAGTATGATATGCCCCTTGTGAATATTGTGAATGTTTGTACACTAATTTTTGGTAATGTTTGGTATGGACCCAACACTTGATGGAAAAGTTATTATCATTATATTATAACTGTCTAAGTTGATAGCTTACATGTACTTAATTAATAGTCATGGAATAAAAGCGAGATCATAGATCTCATGCAAGAGGAGGGAATGCACTCCCTCTAATATTGTGGGGCAAACTATGAAGCCTCTTATTCCCATGAGGGGATATGTAGGCAATGACACCCTGAACCCTCGAGGATTAGGTCTAGGGTCTAGGGATGACCCTAATCATAGGAGCTTGGCACTTGTGGGTGCAAGCATATAAGTGGTGGTGTTGATTTATCGCCACCATGATGAAAGAAGAAATTTTGAGTTTAGCCCATCTAATCTAATTAGATTAGGCTTGGTTGGTTAAGTTGATAGTTGTTGTGTATATAAAGGTATTAAAAAAAATTGTTGTGACTAAGATGGGGATTTTACAGATTAGAAATAATACTACCTTGATCATCATAATTGTACTAGCTAGCATAAGCCATCCACCTTACCATGCCTCCAATATCACTCTATAATCATGAATTGTGTCTACTCACAAGACAATTTGAATTGATTCCTTAGATAGTGTGACCCCAAATTTTTTGTATGCAGTATTATCTATATTATATGTAAGAAACTCCACAAATTCTTCTTTGAGTATTTTTATTGGGTTGATGATTTTAATTTCATATATTTTTATTATTAATTAGTTGAACCAAGTAGGATATTTATTTTGAACACTACACCAACTTTCCATTGTAACTTTAGTGGGAATAGATCTACCTAGAGCCTCAACCAATAATATAAAGAGAAAAGTGAATTGGGGATTCCCTTGTCAAATAACCCAAGAAAAATCAATGAAACCACAAGGATTTCCATTGACAATAATGAAATATCTTAGAGTGGATATAAAAATGAATATCCAATTGATCCATTTTTATTTCCATTGACAATAATGAAATATCTTAGAGTGGATATAAAAATGAATATCCAATTGATCCATTTTTATATGACATTTTTTTCCCATTTCAAGCTCCACCTCTAGGACATGTAAGCCCAATATGCATCCTCTATTTCTATGCCATCAATTTACTCTCTATATTAATCATTTCTCCTTGTAATTTGGTTGTGTGTTTTTTTTTATAAGTTTGGTTAATGAATCTTCTTTATTCTCTATGTATTTAGTATTTTTTAACTCAAAGGATTTAGTTCTTATGTTTTATTATAAATTTTGTATGTTAAATTCACATGTGATCTAATGATAAGTCCATGAATTTGTAAAATAAATAAACTAAGATAGAGGTGGTAAGTAGAATTTGAAATATTTGACCAACTTTTATGCCTTAATGATATTATTTAGAGACCCTTGTGTGTAAAACAGAGCTCTAGGCTCATCCCCATTTGATATTATGATTATCAAGTGGTAAAATTAGTAGTGAGATTTAATTGTTAGAATGAAAACTATTTTAGTTATTCTCAATTGGATAGTGCTTCCTTGTTTTTTTCCAATTAGTTCATTGGATATGATAATATGATAATAGGAAAACATCATTGAATTTCACATTATGCATCAAATACAAGGCATCATTCTTTAGTTATTATCTAGAGCCTCTAATATTAAGAAGACAAAAGATATGGCTTATTAGCTAGTAATTTCCTAAAGCTCTCAAAATTATTCTTGTAAAACCCCTCTATAAATAGCTCTAAATAGATTTGGAAATTTTCATTATTTTTTATTTCATTTTACTTCAACACTCCACCAATTTCATGCCCGAAAGCCAACCAATCCTAGTTTGAGATTGTAAAGAATAACTTCTCTTACCATGTGCTATGCATATATTTTTTCTAGCATTTTTACACATATTTTCCACCCCAATACACTATGAAAATTATAAAGAGGTTTTCAATAATTTCCTTCTCATGAATATGTCCCCCTTCTAATAAGACTTTATCCACCATAAAAAAATATCCATAGGTCGAAGCGATAGTGATGATAAACAAACAATTTATTTCTATTTCTATTGGCTCAAAGTTGTGCTTACATTATGCCTCCTAGTATCTACTCTATCTGCCATGCCAATCCATCTAGCTAGCCTAGCCTCGGGATCTTATGTAGGTTTTTTGGATCATCTAACTATATATGTACCCTATAGGAAGCCACAAACATTTAGTCATGTATTATCACCACCAATCTAGGGAACATTAATATTTCATATAACATTACTAATGTCTCTAATTGGTCGATACCACAATTGGATAGATAATCTACCACCTTGTTTGGTTTACAAAAAACATGCTTTAGTGTGAAGTATTTTAAATCTATACATAATGGGGCATATCACACCAATCCATTTAGAAATTTTCTAGCTATAAATAAATTGAGAGGAGTTTGCATTAATACTAGAGTATTAATCTCCCTCAATGTTTATCAAAGTAAAATTTCCTTTCTGAACTTGATAGATATAAAGCCAAGCAATGGTATGTTTACATGTATTAACAAGAGATGTGGGGAGGGTTTTATCTCTGAGAGATTGGATAGACTTCTAGTCTCAAGTTTTTGGACTAGATAGATTAAAATAAAAAGAGAGGTTATATTCACATAATTGAGAATAATGAGTATCAAACTTGGTGAGAAGATGATCTTTGCACAATTTAATGAATTTCTTAGGTGATGTAATTTTTATTCTTTTATCAAGAGGAAATGATAGTTTAGTCCAACAACCGAAATCTTAGCTCTTTCCAAGGTGAGCCCTCATATTTAATATCTCGATCAATGTGCAACAAACCCTCATCCACACCACAAGAAAATCAAGAGTTGAACTCACAACCTAAGATACCTAAAGTGATAGTCAAGATTGAGAGAGCTAACCCAAGGATTCTTAAAGATGCATTTTTTATAAGCCTCGACTTTGATCTAGAGCATACAATAATTTATAGTTGTCAAGATGTAATTATGATAAACTAAAGGTTTTAGTTTGATGATGTTGATAAAATGAAAACCCCACAAAGAGAAGGGGCTCAATTCAATTACGTGTTTAAGGAGCATACTAAAATCCCTTTCTTAGTGGGCTAAGGTCTTATAGACAAGACAATTTCTTACATGTAAATCTAAATATTTAAAAATTGTAAGTCCCTACCTATATAGATGTCGGACTTATTTTTACACCACATACAAGGGCATTAGTGTTGTCTTGAAAAGTGAGTAGGAGAGAAAATATAGTCTTTAACCAAAGTTTGGCTTTTACTTTTTTTTTAGCATGAAAAATTAAAGTTTATTTGGCTTGTAGTTGTACAGAGCCTAATTTCATGGGGGTTTTTATTTCTACAATAACAATTTTAAAATCCTATCCAATAAAAATAAAGATGAGGAAACTATTAAGCATATCTTTCTAATATTTTTGCCTTTTTTGTAGCAATGGCTCATGGACCTATAGCTAGTTGTGTGGAATTCTAGAAAGAGGTTCATGTGTCATGTCTGTGCTTCCACATTTTTCATTCATGCATACCAAGGAAGTTGCATCAATAACAAGACAAAATTCTCCCTTTAGGATTAGTTTTATAGAAATCTCCATCAGGGTTAGTTTTGTGAAAGTTTTCTCTTGGCATTTGTGGTTTTTGGTTGAAAGGGAGTTCTTCATATGGGTTTTCTTATATCCTCTACTATTTATATGTTCTTGATGGTTTCTATGTAGGGTCATGATGTCTTTTGAGCTTGTTCAGTGCCTTGCTATCCAAGGTACAAATGGAACGTTTGGTGCTTGTGTCCATTGTATAAGGATGGGATCTCCATTTTTGTAGATAGGTAGGATTTGTCTCCATTTTGGCATCAGATGCTTAATTGATGCCCACTAAATTTGGCTTATTTACTGATGAAGCTAGCAATAATGAAATTATTCTTGTGCTTCTAATATACTGCAACCTAGAGGAAGGATATCTAGATTGTGTGGCCTTGTTGTTAGCAAGATTGAACTAAAAGACTTGGGTCTAGGTGACTGAGCTAGGTTTGGGAAAAACTATAGAGTTGAGTGTCATTTCTATTGATTAATGTATAGGTACATAGTATATAATAATATAGCATAATTCAATTTTCTAGTGGTTAGGTAGCCATGTTGCTTATGATTGGAAGTGTTCTCCCAAGATGATATCATTCATTTCATGGTAGGCCTATGATATCTATAAGTTTTCTACACAAAAGAATTGTTTGTGGCACAATGCATTGTGTTAGCAGTAATTTGTCTTATAGATAGAGGAACATGTTCTCAAGGTTTTAGTGATTGAACTCTTTTTTTTTTGCCTCATATAGGGTTTTATACAGGCCATGGAAATGATTTAGTTTTCTTCAATGAATCTTTGATTTTTTTCCTTTTATTTAACATTTCAATATTATTTTTAAATTATTAATCAAATTCAAACACAAGTGTAGCCTATGAATTTAGTTTTCAACTTACACAAGCCCATCTCATTTTCTTCTTAGATATGGGATTGTTTTGTCCTTTTAATTCTTCTTGTGTTTTAAAACTAGATATGTATACAAAAGGTAGAGTGATCTTAGATTTTAGGATGTTCTATGTGAATTTAAATTATTTGCACACTAGAATACCCTAATTTTATTCTCATTTACAAAAGCATTTCGAGGGGTCCTAATTGATGCTTTAATTGTTTTTGTGTATATTTGGGTGCTTTTCCATCAGGTGCATGCTCTCTTTACTTTAAATAATCTAAGGTTTCTGACCATTAAGTTCTACTTGGTGTCCTCCATTCAATATTGTTTTTATATTTTTTAGTATACTCCTGGGTTTCATCTATTGAAATGGGGACTACACGATAGGTATGCAATTTCCTCCAATCAATTCATGTTAACACATATTACTAGTGAGTTACAAGGTTAATTTACCAAACATTTTGAGCCATGCAAAAAGAAAATGCATTATGATGATAAATAAAGTTAGGACTTAATTAATTATGTGAATTCAATTGTATGTGTTGCAATATATGTGAAAAAACTTACACAACAAAGTATGGTGTTAGACTTTCTAGGACTTGTAGATATAAGGTTATTGAGTAGTCCTTCCTCTATTGATGAGTGATATGGTGTGTTTCCTTAACCACTTCTAACAAAGCCATGGGAGTGTAACAAATATGAACCTAGAGTAGCAGTGTGTCTACTTGATAGAAATATGTAAAGTGGAAAAGAAAAAGCTAACATACAAAATACAATGGGTCACATGCACACAACATGCAACTAAATATGGATAGTCCCAACCAAAAAATAGTTTTTAAAAACATTAGAAACCTATTTAATATTTTCCTAATCTTCTTTATTGTACAAGCTTTTCAAAATTGTTTTAGCAAAAATCAAAATCCCTAGGAAATTATCCTTTGACCAATTATGAGCCAAAGAAACTGTTAATTTTCATGCAATAAACAACATGAAAAAACCAAGCTTTGGCAAAAAGACTATATTTTCTCTCGTTGGATTTTCAAGACAATAATAATGCCCTCTCATTCAGACAAAGGCATAGAACCATTTAATATGCATAAATTTTATTTGTTGTATATAATCAATGGTCGGGCTATGGGAAATAAACTACATTTTTAGTCTGAAATCATATTTTTGTTGAAATAGATTTACAAAGACGAAATGATAGAAAGATGTTATATTGGCTTTTAAATTGTGTGTACCTTGAGTGTGGTGTATGATGGCTAGTCTAAATTCTTGTGTCTTATTATCTAATGCATCTCTGCTAGAATATAATGAAGCATGTTCTCTGATTGAAATCAAGACCCATTAAATTTTTTATGTTATATTTTTATTTTTAATTATTTATTTACACATATTGGAGCATATACGATTGAATTTGGCATAATTAAGTGCTAAATGTAGTTACTATATTATAATGGATTTTTCTTTTGTATTCATCTATGTAGGTGGTTTCAACAATATTGGTTGTTGGTGAGATAACCTACTTGGATTTGTTCACTTACAACAATATAACTTCATTCTCTTACTTGTCATTGTTAGAAGAGAGACATCATATTATAATAGCAGAAAGTAAACTTTTGCAGATAATTTATAAAATGTACCCTATGTGGGAATTTCTGGATATCTAATCATTCAAAATTTGTGTTCCCTTTAATATTTACATGCTAATTTAAAATAGGGAACAAATGGTAGTGCATTTTGGATGCAACAAAAATCATCAACATAATTCATATAATTCACCATTGTTATTTTACTATGTTATTAGGCATTGTAATATGGGTGCACAACTTCTAATTTTTAAGCTTTTAAGGTCCAAGTTTATATTCTTGTATTTTTTTTGGTTGGATGTTTCACCTTCTATTGGACAACCTAACGATGTAATTACTAATAAATGTTGTTTGCAAATTATGAGAGCAATAGTTAAAGTATGCTTACACTGCGGTATGTATATTGTTTTCTTTATTTTTCCATACTCAACTTAGTTACATGACTTGAATTTGTTTTGAGAAGTGAATCATTTTTCTTTGTTTTTTTTGTATGTCTTATGTCAAATCTATAATAATAATATAGTATTTTTCTTTTGTTCCAATCATGTTCTTGCAGCGTATGCATCATTTTTCTCGAATACAAGTGGAGACTAGGAAGATAACATTCAGGAGTATTCAAGTTTTTGTTCTTATCCATATGTATACAAAATTGTTGTTTCGACAGCCGCTAAAGTACCATAAAGCAAAATTACATAGATAAAAAACTACATATAAAATTATTGACCCATCAACATTTTTAACATTAAATATAGCCAATCATATGCAAAAAGACTATATTTTCTCTCTTGTTGGATTTTCAAGACAATAATAATGCCCTCTCATTCAGACAAAAACATAGAACCATTTAATATACATAAATTGTATTTTTTTGTATATAATCAATGGTCACACTATGGGAAACAAACTACATTTTTAGTCTGAAATCATATTTTTGTTGATATAGATTTACAAAGATGAAATGATGGAAAGATGTTATATTGGCTTTTAAATTGTTTGTAACTTGAGTGTGTTGTATGATCTGGCTAGTCCAAATTCTTGTATCACATTATCTAATGCATCTTTGTTAGAATATAATGAAGCATGTTCTCTGATTGAAATTAGGACACATTAAATTTTGTATATTATTTTTTTATTTTTAGCCTATAGGCTATTTGTGTCAACTTGAATTTTTGTTAGCCTCGCCAGTTTTTCGGTTTCCGGCGACCGGGGACAAGGTGGCGGGTGGGTGGGTTATAATTCGGTCAGAATTTTCATCAACCTGTTGATTTTTTTGGATTCTGGTAACTGCGAAAAAGGTGGTGGAGGTGGTTGTTGGCTGCTTTGGGAATTGGGTGGCATTTGTCCAGCCACGTGGATGGAGAAGGTTGTAGAAATTAAATGCCGGTTCGCGTCAACATTAATTGTTGTGTGCTTTGCGTGTATTGGGGATAATTGTAATAAGAACTGACATTTAACGCCTTGGGGAACAAAACAAATGTTGGTAAATTTTCAATGATGCATTGTTTGATGTCATTTTGTTGCTATACCTGCTATGAGAGCTGAGAGAGAGGAGGGTTAGCTTCTGTGAGGGTGCAAGATGGATTAAGTTTTGTGTAGCTTTTGTGAAGGTGGGCAGATGCTATTTTGTGTTTTTTGCAAGGGAGGGTGGTTGGAAATGCAAAATAAATATGTCGATTGTGATAGTGTTTTGCTTATTTTTGTGTAGGTAAGTTGGCGAGAAGATGTTTGCTTCAAGCGAGTGGGAAGAGGTGCATGTGGAATAAAACCTCAGCAATATTATTTGATTTGTGCTTGGCGGTTATATTGCTTTATTTGCGATAAGGTACTATTGATTGTTACAAATACCTTGTGTGATTTATGGTTCGTGTTTCCTATGAGTGGTTTTGCATGGAGTTGATACTGTGATTTTTTTTGGGCTTGTGTTTATGGGTTTCGTTATCTGCGTATGTTTGGAGGCTTCGAGAAACAAGACAGCATGGAGAAAGTTGGGGGAAAGGGGTTTATTTGAAACAGCCGAAAAGAGGTGCATATGTAGAAAAAAACGTTTTCCATATTGTTTCATTGGATTTTCCATAAGGTGATGTTGATTATAGTTTTGTTGCTTAAGCTATATTATTCCATTTTGGAGAAGGTGTTGTTGGAAAGTCTGTATTTTTTCAATTTTCGAGGATATTATGTTGAGAAAGGAATTTTTTTTGTATGGGTTTGTTACTGTCAACTTTCGTAGGTTTTTTGTTTAATGTTTGTGTTTGGTGGCTATGTTTGTAAGGGAATTAAATTGTAGAGGATATGGAGTTTTTTTCAGTTGTTATTGTATAGCTCGGCTTATATTGTGGCTTTTTGCATGTGGGTGGTTGTAGAAAGTGATGTTGTTTGATTTATGGCTTTCATTTTCTATTTTGGTTGGAACAGATAAAAAAATAATTAATGTTGTTGATTCTATGTTCCAAAGTCTGTATTTTTTCAATTTACGGGGAGATTGTCTTGAGAAAGGAGTGTTTGTTGTATGGGTTTGTTAGTGTGAAGTTTCTTAGGGTTTGTGTTTAATGCTTGCATTTTGTGGCTATGTATCCAATAGAATTAAATTGTAGAGGATATGGAGTTGTTGTGGATTGTTATTGTATAGCTCAACCTGTATTGTGGCTTCCTGCATGCGAGTGGTTGTAGAAAGTAATCTTGTTTGATTTATGGATTTCATTTTTTTGCTTATGGTTGGAACAAAATAAAATAATTAATGTTTTTGATTCTATGTTTGGTTACATTAGGTATTATTGATTATTTTTTGTCCGCATTAGGCTATACTGGGTATATTTTAGTATCAATATATATATGTAACATTAAAATTGTAAAGGTTATGGAGTTTTGGTGGATTCTTATTGTATACGTTGTTCTATATTATGGCTTTGCAAATGTGGGTGGTTGATGAAACTAATGTTGTTTGATTTATGCCTTTAGTATTCTAGTTATGGTTGGAATAGAATAAAATAATTAATAGTGTTAGCTTGTATGTTAGGTCGCATTAGGTATTATTGATTATTTTTGTCTGCCTTAGGGTACATTGCGTATATTTTAATAACAATATATATAGGTAAGATTAAGATTGATAAGGTTATGGATTTTTGGTTGATTCTTATTGTATAGCCTAGGCTATATTGTTGCTTTCTGGATCTTGGTGGCTATTGAGAGAATAAAATAATTAATGTTGTTGATTCTATGTTTGGTTGTACATTAGGTTGGTTGGTTTATTGCTTGCAGTGTGTGGTTATGGTTGCAATGGAATAAAATAGTCAATCCATTGGGCATTGTCGATTATAGTTGTGTTGCGTAAACTATATTGTTTCATTTAAATGGAGGTGTTGTTGAAATGGTTGTATTTTTTCCCAATTTTTGAGGAGATTGTATTGAGTAAGGAGTGTTTTTTGTATTGTTTTGTGGGTTTTGTATGCAAGGCATTGTTCGAAGCGGTGTACACGTATATTGTGGCTTTCTGCATGTGGGTGGCTATAAAGAGTAATGTTGTTTGATTTATGGGTTTCATTTTTTGGTTATTCTTGGAAAAGAATAAAATAATTAATGTTGTTGATTCTATCTTTGGTTACATTAGGTATTATTGGTTATTGTTTTCTGTTTTAAGCTATATCGAGTATATTTTAATATCAGTATATATATGTAACATTAAAAATGTTAAGGGTATGGAGTTTGGGTTGATACTTATAAAATAATTAATGGTGTTGATTCTATGTTTGGTTGCATTAGGTATTGTTAATTATTGTTCTATTCCCTAAGATATGTTAGGTATATTTTAAAATGTGTATATTTTTGTATATATATATATAGATATATATGTATAGCTATGTACATGTATTTATATATATATTAATTTTCAGTAGGTCTCTCTTTATGGCTTGCAACGGAGAAAAATGCTTGACCTTATCCAATATCGTCAATTGTAACTGTGTTGATTTTCCATAAGGTACTATTGATTGTGTCAAATATGTTGTCTAATTTTTGTTATCTAGTGAACAATATTAATTATTTCATTGTTTTATTATGTTCCAACAATAACCAAAAAATGAAAACTGCTATTTTTTTTGTTGGATTTCCCCATCTAGGGTGCCATTTAAACCAATATTTATTGATTTAGGGTTCGCGTTCTCGTAGTGTTGTTTTCCATAAGGGGTTGTTCATTATTGTTGGTTGTGTTAGGTTAATGTTGTTTGATTTATGGCTTTCATTATCTGGCGATGGTTGGAAGAGAATAAAATAATTAATGTTGTCCATTCTATGTTTGGTTACATTAGGTATTATTGATTATTGTTCCTTAGCTTGGGTTGTACTTGTGTCTTGACTTTGCTGGGAATTTTTTCCCGCCTCACTATTTTCTCGTCTTTTCCTGGTGTCGGGGTAGACTTAGCTGATGGGGTATAGTTTGGTTAGGATTTTCATCAACCCTGCCAGTATATATATATGTGTGTGTGTGTGTGTGTATAGATATATATATATATATATATGTGTGTGTGTATATATATGTGTATATATATGTATATATATATCCTCTGCAATTTTATTCTGTTGCAAACATAGCCAGAAAACACAAATGTTCAACACAACTTTTGCAAAAGTTGACAGTAGAAAACCCATGCAAAAAACACTCGTTCCTTAACACAGTCTGCCTGGTCATTGGAAAAAATACAACCATTTCAACAACACCTTCTCCAAAATGGCTAGATGCAGAAAGGCACAATATACTTCAAGCTATACAATAAGAATCGACCAATTATTTTATTATGTTCCAACCAAAATAGAAAACGAAAGCCATAAATCAAACAAGATTACTTTCTACAGCCACCCACATGCAGAAAGCCACATATATACATATATATATGTATGTATGTATGTATATATACATGCATATATACATATATATGTATGTATGTATGTATATATACATGAATATATACATATATATATATATGTATGTATGTATGTATATATACATGAATATATACATATATATATATATACACAATATAGTTCTAGCTATACAATAAGAATCAGCCAATTATTTTATTGTGTTCCAACCAAAATAGAAAACGAAAGCCACAAATCAAACAAGATTACTTTGTATAGCCAGCCACATGCAGAAAGCCACATATATATATGTATGTATGTATGTATATATACATGCATATATACATATACATTATATATATATATATGTGTGTGTGTGTGCGCGCGCGCGCGTGTGTGTATATACATGCATATATATGAGTGTATATGTGCATGTGTGTGTGTGTATATGATAAATATCACAGAAGAAACCTTTTGGAACCATTGAAACATGCAAAAAGCACAAGATTTCCTTCAACCAACTTAACTAAAATTGCACAACATTCAATGCACTTGCAACTTTACAAAAGCTTTCCCTCTGTGCTCATAGCCACCTTCAGCAACAACATAAACCTCAGACTGACACCAAACAATATGGTATTAATAATTGTACAGAATTTTGTTTTGTTCTCCAAGGACTTTAAAACAGATGTTACTTGCACCAAGACCGCTACACGAGAACCATACAACAATCAATGCTAATGACATTTCGCTGGCCTCCCCTATGCTTTTGTCATTTTTCTAGACACCTCTATCGCCGTGACAAATGCCTGCCACCTTTGACACGACATATAGGTTGCACAACCAATAAATGCACTTTCACCTTCATAGAATCTTTCCATCCTTGGTCATAGCTACTTTGAACAGCAACAAAGAGTCCCAGAATGGCACATAACAATACATTGTCGGTAACTCCAACAACACAACGGATTAGCTATTTTCCAGCCATTCACAGTGAACTGAAGCCATAAATGGAACAATATAGCTAGTTGTTAGTGACATGAGAAAACCCACAAAAAGTATGCAATCTTTCCAACAACAATCGACACAATAAAATAATATTTTTCCTAAGAATAACCCGAATTAGATGCACCTCTACCTGCTTCCTTCAATAAAAATCCTTCATGATTGTTGTCTTTTTCCTTCATTCTTTCTTGACAACCTACCAAAGAACACCATAGAATAGTGACATCCCAGAGCTTTTGGAACCATCGATGCATGCCAAAAAAACACTAGACATAACATTAACTATTTCATTGCATTAATATATATATATATATACATATGCCTATATACTTATATATACACATTTGTATACATATATGCATATATATACAGATATATATATACACATTAAGAGATATAGTGGCGGATAGCTTATAAGTTCGCTCAGAATTTTGGTTGGCCTGCCGCTTCTTAGGCCTTCCAATCGTTGGTTCACATCAACATTAATTAATGTATGCTTTGCATGTACTGGTGATGGTCCTAATAAGATCAACGATAAGTGCAAGCCATAAACATAACAATTAAGCCTAACGCAAACAACAACAATAAACAGTCCCTTATGCAAAATAACATGAAGCACATAACATTAACTATTTTACTGCATTCCAACCATCGCCACAAAACAAAAGTTGTGAAGGAAACAATATTGTTATCCACACTCACACAGATGGCCAAACCTACAAAACATTAAAAGTGACAGTGTCAAATGCATAGACAAACATACATGCAAAAGCCAAACCATAAATCAAACAATATCACTGCCAACAAAGTATTTCTATCTAGACTTGCTCATATATCTACCTGTGAACATAGTTGTATGTATGTCTCTATTTGCATATGCATATACATAAACACATGTGCATGAAATTCACATTTCCCTGTCCTATACAACTTCTTGGTACATATGTGTGTAGATATTCAGTTGCCTGTTGGATATCTATGCATACATGCATACACCATTCAAAATTTACAACTATCTGCGACCTATTCTAAATAGAAATAAAAACACGGCTTCCAACAGTTCCTCGCATACAAAACCCATAAAACATAGAAAGCTCCCAATAACATACCGACTCAAAACCTTCACCATGAAAACGCCAACCCAAAATGAATCAATATTGGTTTCAACTGTAAGCTAAATGGGGTGATTCATCAAAAAACATAGCACATTAACTATTTTCCAACCATTCACACAAGACTGTTATTGTATTGAGTTTTATTTTATAGTTTACATGTACACATTGCTATCATTCTAAGATAGCATTTACAAAAAAAATCAAATGTTTTTTGGAAAACCCACAAAAAGACAAGATATCTCAATTTCAACATTCACCAATTGTATGTGTGTAGATATATGTATATATGTGTATATATGTGTATATATATGTGTACATATATGTATATATATACGTATATATGTGTGTACATATATGTATATATATACATATATATGTGTGTGTATATATGTATGTCAATGCTAATGACATTTCATTGGCCTCCTCTACACTTTGGTCATTTTGCTGGTCTCCTTTATCCTCGCGCCAAATGCCCGCCACCTTTTACATGACAACAAAGATCCAAGTCTGACACCTTAATCTGACAGGGCTGACGAAAAACCCAACCACACTATAACCCATCCACCAAGTCTCAGATAGCATTTACAAAAAAAAATTGAATCTTTAAGGGAAAACCCACAATACACAAGAGATCTCAATTTCAACATTCACCAAAAACACAACAGATTAACTATTTCCCAACCATTCACATAGAATCAAAGCCATAAATGGAAAAATATAAACAACAATCATTGACATGCCAAAACCCACAAAGCTATACAGTCTTTCTAACAACAATCGACACAACAAAACTTGATATTTCTTTCAAGAATAACCCAAATCAGATGCACCTTTATCTGCTTCCTTAAATAACACCCCTTCCCGTGTGCTTCCTCTTTCCTCCGTTCTTTCTCAACAACTTTCCAAACAAGACCACAGAATTATCACAATCCTCACCATTTGCAACCATTGACGCATGCAACAAAACATAAGATAACCTTCAACCACCTTCACAGAAATTGCACAGCCGTTCGTTGAAAATTAGCCAAACATTCGCTTTCTACCCCGAGGCGTTAATAGGGCAGTTGTTATTACAATGTCCCACAGTACATGCAAAGCATACAATATGTGAACTATATCTATATATTTATATAGATGTATATATGTATATGTATATGTATATCTCTATAGATATCTATATATGTGTATATACATGTTTATATATATGTGTATATATATGTATGTATATATGTGTGTGTGTGTGTGTGTATGTATGTGGATTTTTGTATGTATGTGTATGTATATATACATGTCTATATATATGCATAAGTATATGAATATATAGCAACCAAAATATTGATTATTTTGTTATGTTGCAACTATAGATGCTAAATAGAAGCCATAAATGGAACAATATATATCCTAAGGTGGACATCAACAGAATGAATTCCATAACATTAACTTGTTTATCCCATTGTAACCATTGCCATACAATGCTAAAATTCATAGTTAGTCCTATACAAAAATTTTCGTGTGAAAGGCTGGTCTATATACAGCTTATGTGTATACATATATATGGATATACATATTTGTATATATATGTATATATATGTATATCTATATGTATATATATGTATATATATGTATATCTATATGTATATATATGTACATGTATAGTATGTATAGTATTTACATACACATATGTAGATATATGTATATGTATGTATATATATATACACATGTCTAGTATGTATGCTATGTACATACACATATGTAGATATATATATATGTGCATATATGTATATGTATATGTGTGTGTATATTTATGTATGTATATGTATGTATGTATATATGTATACAACACAGACACTTTGGAACCATTGACGCATGTGATAAAACACTAGATAGCTTTCAACCACTTTTACAAAAATTGCACAACCTATGTATATATAAATGTATATCTATATCTAATTGTATATCTATGTATATGTGTCGTATGTATAGTATGTACATTCACATATGTAGATATATGTATATGTATATGTATATATATATATATATGTATATGTATATGTGTATATATGTATATATATACGGGTATGTGTAGGATCATGATGGGTATGTGGCTGACAACTATTTTTTTACCCAAAATTGATGAAACGAAAAGGGTTTTTAAAGGAGATTCTCAACTTTCCACCGATATAAATTATGCTTTACTTTGAATTTAATAAGTAATTATTATTCATTTTCTATTCAAATTATGACTAAAGTCCTGATTGATAGGCTGATTGAAAAACATCTATAGCTTTCAAATATCACATTTTTTTGAATCCAAAACATGCTTGCATACTATAGGATTAAAAAGAAAATTGAATTTCATGAAGTTTTGACCAAGTTAAGGTGGTTAGACATCGAGTTTTATATTTTAAAAAATTGGTAATACAAAATTCATAATTAATTATTACTTGGAAAAAATTACAAAAAAATATGCATCACATCGGGGCATGAGTCCTCTACTTATATCTAAAATCTTATAAAAATAATTATCATTTTATTGTGGTTAGGTGGTTAGACATACACCTACTTATTTTTTCCTAAAATTTAAGTACCACTACATTGAAATTTCAAATTTTCACCAAATAGATTTTTTTTAAAACAAACCTAGTAGTTTAGAAACTACATTCAATTTCCTATAGATTATATTCTTACATATTTTTTAAATAATATAGATAACTTATTCAAATTTTACGTCAAGTTGCCTAACTCTGATTTTTCTAAATTTTTTGCCACTTAAGGGCCTATTTTTTCCATGATGATCCTACACATACCCATACATATATAGCCAATAGGCTATTTGGGTCAACTTTGCTTGAAATTTTCATCGGCCTTGTCGGTTTTTTGGTTTCCAATGACTAGGGAGAAGGTAGCGGGTGGGTTATAAGCTTGGACAAAATTTTCGTTAGCCTCTCAAAATTTTTGGCTTCCAATAGCCGTGGAAAGGTGGCAGAGGTGATTGTTAGTTGCTTTGGGAATTGGGTGGCATTTTTCAGGCTATGTGGATAGAGAAGGTTGCGGAAATTAAACATTGGTTCATGTCAACATTAGTTCTTGTATGCTTTGCGTGTATTGGGGATTGTTGTAATAACATCTGCCCTTTAATGCCTCGGGGAACAAAAATGAATGTTCGTAAATTTTCAATGAGGCATTGTTTGTTGTCGTTCTATTGCTATACTTGCTATGAGAGCCAAGAGCGAGGAGGGTTAGCTTTTGTGAGGGTGCAAGATGGATTAAGTTTTGTTCAGCTTCTGCGAGGGTGGGTGGACGCTATTTTGTGTTTTTTGCAAGGGAGGTTGGTTGTAAATGTAAAAGAAATGTGTCAATTGTGAGAGTGTTTTTCCTATTCTTGTGCAGACAAGTCAGCGAGAAGATGTTTGTTTGAAGCAAGTGGGAAGAGGTGCAACAACATTTATTTTTATAGCATGGCTTTTAAACTTTGAAACCTATTATGTTTAATTTTTTTCTTCTTGTTTGCTCCTTATGGTTGCAATCCAATTAAATAGTCATTGCTATATAGCCTATCTTCAATGTTGTCTTCTGTAATCTTACTCGTAGGTTCCCTTATGTACATACTTTAATTGGATCCTTGCAAGCCCTTTTCATTTTCCAACTTCCCGCATACCAAGGCTAAGGTTGAAAATGGCCTTCCCTTCTAAAAAAATATGAGCTGAAATTCCCATAAGGCCACACTCCTTTAACACTTGTGGAAAGAGCACAGACATCCAGACTAAATTTTCCCTCATTTTCCTTGCCGAGAAGGCTAGGAATTCAAAGCTTCTCTTGGCTATAATATGTTTTCCACCCATAAGCAAGGAATAATCATAGGCAAGACAAGCTTTGAATTTGTAGCCTCCTCAACCAATCAAGTGAGGGAAAATGTTGTGTGGATGTTTGGTCTCTTGAATGCAAGCTGGTTTTGAGATTGCGTGTTGTATGGTTTGCATCTAGTTGAAATACTTCTTATTGTAGCTCTTGTTTATCCAATTGTATATAAGCTATGAGATGTAACATAGGGCTTCCTTTATACTATACTTAATGTATGCAACACATCAAATGCAAAAAAGAAACAATATTGCTTGCACCCAATGGCGGCTAGACATAACTCATAAACCAAACCATTTGCAGCAACCTACAAAGCAACAACTAGCAATCTAATTTTGGAACTAAGATAAGTTGTTTCACAAATACTACATGAACAGTTTTACAAATATGCATGGTCTCTCTCAATTTCCTTCAATTGCACCTCTTCCCGCTTGGTTTGTCTTCCCTCTATCCCATGTGGATGGCTTCTTGTAGATGAACATAGAAATATCACAATCGACACTAACTGTAGAAATTTTGTGAAGGTGGTTGGTTGTTATCTTTTGTTCTTTGCATGCGTTGATGGTTGCAAAAGGTGTGCGTTGTGATAATTCTTACATATATATATATATATTCTTATATATATTATGTATGTATAATTATATCTGCATAGATATGTATAGACATAGATATATACATGTATGTCTATATATATAAATGTACATATAAATATATGTGTGTATATGTATATATATATATATGTATCTACCTATATGTCTCTTTGTATACATATATATATGTGTATGTGTATATATATGTGTGTGTGTGTGTGTCTGACTATGTGTGTTTATAGTACCTATGTATATATATGTGTATATGTATATACATATATATATGTACATGTATATATATGTATATATGTAAATATATCTGTGTATACATGTATATATATGTATATATATGCACCATCATCACTACATGGAAACCATGCAATGATTAATGTTGATGCCATTTTTCTCACCTTCTCTATCACTGCACTAGACTCTTTTAAACTTTTTAAAAAAACAATAGAATAACACCTGCTATACGATGTCGGATGCCTGGGAACACACAGGCTGGGAATAATTCCATCCAATGTTGCCCATGGCCAAATGCTAGTTCTTCTTACTAGGCTATGTTGTGGAGACGAACATGGGATTTAAGTATATTGCAGTCATTTACAAACAAGAAAAGCCATAAATAAGACAATATTATATTTTGTTGTGTGTAGATTTGCATGTAAACCAAAGTGGATGTAAGCAATGTGCATCTCTATTCTTGCCAATGTTTATTGTTTTACTCAAAATAGTTATTTCTATCAGCCTTAACATGACATATTTCAAATGTTATAGTTCATATCACTGTTATATAGAACATTGAAGCCTGTCTTGCTAATTATTTGTTTTCATATTCGTACTGCTGGTGTTTCTAGGGGACAAAAGCAAGAATTTTAATATTGAAACAGTGAACCTAGAATAATAAATTGTATGTTAAGTATTAGTTGAATCATTGAAGGCCTTGTTATTATTAATTGTTTTCTTCCATATTCTTAATGGTTGTGTAAACAAATTAAGAGCCGATGTTGTGTTTTGAAGTCATAGACCTCCTAGCCACCCCCTGGCATTGCAGCTCTTCATTCCTAAAAAGAGCAGCCAAAGCAATGTTGGTGGTCTCTAGCTCTTTTAAGGCTGGGGAACAATCCTCAAGCAACACTCCTGTAATTGTGTTTGTTGTTTAGTTTATTGTTGCTGCCAATTTCCTTGTTAGTTTCTCAAGTATGCCAAACAAATCAAAGTAATACTTCATTTACATTGATAATTAATATTATATATGTTCTAACTTATTTATATTTAAATTGTATGTCTTGTTGCCCATTTAGTTTATTGGCATTTTTGGAGTAAGTTAGATCTTAGAGGGAAAAATGTCTTGGTTTGCAAATGCGTCAATATTGTTGTTTCTTTTTAGAGTTGAGCCATAGTAATACAGATGTCATTTTTGCCACTATACTAAGTTTAATTGCCTTGTAGGCTACAAATTTGAATCCAACCTTAATAACATATGCACTACGCTCTATAGATGTCGGGGATGTTGTCCTATCTCCAGTGATGCAACTAATGTCTTACCAAAAAATAGGAGGTGATCAAAGCCCAATTGATTGATACAAAGTTGTTCTATCTAATGGATCCCACATGCAGATGGCAACTCTGCCTGGAAAGTACAATGACCTTTTATTTACAGGAAAATTGAAAATAGGTTTGGTTGTGTGCTTGACAAACTATTTGTCTAGAAAGCTATGAGAATCGAGGTTCGATGTAGTTGTTCCTTGCTTGTTCTTGTAGTTTTATGCTTCCTTGTTTGTGGGGGCTGCATTTTGAAGTATTTAATCTTCATTTCATTCTAGGGAAATTGTCATACTGTCCCTAGATGTGAAGATGATAGATTGCCAGCTAATTGGAAAACCCAAATTATATTTGTTTAGAGATCAAGAAGAACATAAAGTTGGTTGTGATTCACCCTCCCTATCAAAATGAGCCTCCATGTTTGGAATTAACACATCACCAAGGTAGCAAGATGTGCCTACAAAAATCAGCCATGCTAAAGGATTGAACGTTTACCAAACCAGATGGAAAATAAAAGGTTGCGTAACAAGAAAGAGGGATATGCACCATTATGGCAAGCAAGGTCGTGAGGGGCAGGTATTCAGCTTTGATATGATTGATGATGAGGGCACAAAAATATGAATTACATGCTTTAATGAGACTACAGACATGCATTATGATAAGGTTGAGGTGGGACGTACTTACTATGTGTCAAAGGGATCGGTGAGACAAGCAGACAGAAAATTTAATAAGTTGAATAGCCAGATGGAAATCATTCTAGATCAAACTTCAATGTTAAGTCATGTGATGATGAGGCCTTTGTGCCAGAGAAAGTATTTTGTTTCAAACCATTAAATCAAATTGCAAATTGCACTAATAATAGTTTAATTGACATTATTGGCACTGTGGTGCATGTGGGAATGGTTTCGGCCATACAAAGAAAAGATCAGTCCCAAACAATTCAGAGGATTGTTAAGCTTAATGATATGCCATTTTTTTCAATTGATGTTAATTTGTGGGGCTCAGCTTGGGAAGCAAAGGGTCATGAGTTAGAGAGGTTGTACACCCTTGGTTCAACTCTCATCCTTGTGAAAAATGCGCATGTTGGGTACTTTAATGGAGCTCTTCTTAACACGGCCACAAGAACTCTTCTCTATATAAAACCCGACATTCCATAGGCACAACCATTGATTGAGAGAGGCTATATTGCTCCACCTACTATTGAGCCCCCTTGTCTAGTCCCTCGAAAAGTCACTTTGGAAAATGGGAGAATTACTATTGCATACATGTTTGACCACTGCCTTGGCTTGCCAGAGACTTTGCAAGCTACTCTCAAGGAAACAATAAAATTTATAAAAACTAATGCATTCTATTATGCTACATTCCCATTGGAGGTGAATGGTAGGAAGTGCAAAAAAAAGTGTGAACAATTTGATGAAAATAAATGGTTTTTCCCAAAATGCCAGAAAATGATAGGTGACTGTGACTTCCAATATTTATTGCAATTAAAGATTAAAGACCACATAGGTGAGCTTTGGGCAACTGCTTTTGATGAGGCTGTAACAAGCCTATTGTAAATATCAACAAAAGAGCTTTACATACATTGCAATATTCAAGTCAACTGCTAAAATGAGTGTCGAGTCTGTTATCAATGTTGTCACCTACATGGCATTTGTTTTCACAGTTCTAATCAAAACAAAAACTTATAATTCAGAAAGAAGACTGAAAACAACAATAGTAAAGGTTGCTAACCTTAACTTTGAAGCTGAGTGCAAGCTATTACTATTAGATTTGTGTGCTATTTCTCCCACAATTGAGCAAGCTCCAGATTTAGTTGTTTTGTTGCCTTTTGAAGAGCTCTAATTAGGACTTTGTATACTTCTTTAAGTTCATCTTGTTTGGACATTTAGTTTGTTTAATTCCCTCGCACTCCTTGCTGGACCAAATAGACTTTTACTTTGTACCGCTATTTCTTTGTTCTTTGTTTCACTGGTTATTTATTAAGACAATGAAGTATATGTTACAATCTCTAGGTAAAAAAGATACAATTATTTTGTTTTCTATTGATTATGCTTGCTATGATTTTCCTACATTTTAAGTTTATATTTCTAATTTAATTTTGTACTATTTATATAGAGTTATTTTTCTTGTTAGCGTGCATATTGCTATCTACAGCTGCTCATATATCTACTTGTGCATGTAGTTGTATATATGTCTCCATTTACATATGCATATACATAAATATACATGCATGCAATTGGCATATCCCTGTGTTATACAACTTCCTAGTATGCATGTGTTTAGATATTGGTTCACGTGTTCAATATCTATGCATATACGCATACACAATTCAATATTTACAACTACCTATGAGTTGTTCTAAAGAGAATGTTCTTTTTATTTTGTTTACAATATTCTTAGTGGATAGAATATCTTGACAAAGTTTTGTGCAGATATATGTGTCGATGATGTTTTTGTCTATATGACTATCATGTCTAGCTAATCATCTAATACTTACCAAGTGTTTTCCCTACTGCTTTGCTATCCCTAATGATAGCCACATGTTGGATATGCATGTAGTATGCTTCTTGTCTATAATATCTTTTGTGTATGTTAGGAAGCTAAATCTAGAACTCAATGCTCAACAATGCATTCTTGAAACTATGCCAAACTACCCAATTAGTTTGGTGAGTTTTGAATGGAAAGTATTATTGCTTGTGCAAAGTGACACTTGTTTCCTGTGCGCATGCAAATCAAAAAACTCAAGTTCTACAAATTGTGTTCTTTTCTCCAAGTGAGAGTTGATTATTGTTCTCTGGATTCAGGTATATTCTTCCCTTTCCGCTTTTATGCTCTATGTCCTTCACCTTTATTGCATATCTATATAATGTAAAGCTACGTATCTTTTTTCCCTTTTCTTATTTCACAACTCCATGTCAAATTATAGAAAATATATAACATTCAATTCCACTTAATAGATTCACTTGGGTGTAATAGCCGTGCCTTCAACATTCACCAAAGTGGTGCACAATAAATGTTAGTCCTCGGGGGTTTGGTCATAGCCAGTTATGCTCGATAACCTCATATGCTAGATTGCAGACCAAGATTTGTTTTCTATGTGCAGACTCCAACCCACTCCATACACAAGGCAATTCTACATTTTATTTACTTACTTTGTTCTACTGCAAGTCCATTGCCTCTCATTTCCCTTTATTTCTATAAGTTTTTATATTTCAATGTGATTTCTTTGTTGTCTATTAACCAAACCAATTGTCCTCTACAGGCATTACCATGCGATTAGATCTTTTATTCACTGATTGTTGAGAAAAACATTGGCCTTGCCATTGATCATAGTGGTGGATAGTTTATTCTCTTGCTCGGGGGTTTAGTGAGAGCACACGCTGCTCCATGAGCCAATATGGTAGGGTGGAAATCGGGCCTTGTTTTATTTTCAACATACTATATTCTCCAACACACACCAGGTATGGCTAAATTATAGTTACTCCATTCAATAGAACTATAGCTATAAGTTTTATCTTCCCACCATGATGGGTGTGATGCAATAAAAGGTCAATGCTGTGTGCCCCATTCTATTCTTCCATAATTAGCACAATTAACTTCACAATTTTTTGTAATTCACACACACCATATTCCAACTATAATGCGGTATTTTATGAACTAATCTGGTAAAAAAAACATTACAAAATAATGATAGTTACTAGAAAATGAGTGACAATGGTCAAATAGATAATCATATCCTCATGTACGCTAAATTGATTGTCATAAGCAATATTGATTTCACCATTGATCAGAGTAGTGGGTAATGTACATTCTTCCTCAGGGGTTTTGTGAGAGCTAATGAGGCTCCATAACCCAGTATGGCAAGGTGGAGAGGAGGGCTTATTGTCTTGAGTTTTATTTTATGATTTTCATGTACAAATTGCTAACCTTCTAAGATACCATTCACAAAAAAATTCAAATGTTTATGATAAATTTGTGTACATTTTTTGTAGGCACTGGAGAAAGAAGAGAGGAAGGATATAGAAAATGGGTACACATGTAATTGAGGCAAGCAGCAAGAGCTATATAGTTTTTATTCTTTTGCATCCATCATTTTCTTTGTCTTAGTTAGTTCTATAATCTCTTCATATTTGTAGTTGCTCCAAAAAGCATGCTTCTCCTTTAGGAGAGACAGTTCAACAAGTGAGATGTTGATATTCCAGTATAGTTGTTAAATAGATGAATCAGCTTTGAAACAACTGTGAAGATGAAGAGATTATAAGACTAGCTAATACAATGGGAATATTGATATCACCATTTATAAGAGTACTAGCGACCCAATATTAGAGAGAAGGCATTAAAATTTGTTCTTTATGGTAAGTGATTGCAACGGTCTACTAATAGCCGATAAAGCTGCAAGATGCAAAATGGTAGGGTCGAGAGCATGCCACCTTTTCTCTTTGCAGACATCAATGAATTGCAACCAGAAGGTCTAGCCTTTGGAGTAAATTTTTTGTATTGGGATGTCGCTATCAATTTTTAGCTTTCTATTACAAATGCTATAATCAAATAAGATTGTTAATTTTATGTGGTTCATTCTATTTTTGCATAATCGGCATAGTAAACCTCACAGTTTTATGCTATTTTTGTAGACCATATTCCAGCTATAATGCGGTATTTAATGGACTAATTTCTTCCAAACAAGCTTTTAGAATAATGATAGTGGCTCGAAAATAAGTAACAATTCCCAATTAGACAATCAGATCCTAATTTACTATATATATATTGATTGTAGTGGGAAATATTTATTTCACTACTTATGAGAATGGTGCGCACTGTATGGTTTTTCTCGGGGGTTTGGTGAGAGTCCACGAGGCTCCATGACCCAATATGGTAGGGTGGAGAGCAAGCCTTATTGTGTTGTTTTATCTTATACACTTCATGTTAGATTCCATTGGGCATTGTTGATTATTGTTGTCTTTGCTAACCTATATAGCATCTGATTATTGACAAACTCCTCTCAAAAAGGCTATGTTCTTTCAATTTTAGTTCGCATTGTCTTGGGTTGTTGTCAATTCCCTCTTGATCTTTTTTTATACTTTGCATTTTGTGCTTGGATTTTCAAATTGCTTTGTTGATCAACTCATTGCCATTCTTGCTTGGGAGAGAGTTCAAGGACTTGGGTGTTAATATTCAAGTTTAGATGGTAAAGAGATGAATGGCCTTTGTGAGCCAAGTTCAACCAACTATGAAGATCAAGTGATTGTAATTGCAGTTATGAATCTACATCCCAGTTCTTGAACTCCCTTTCCCAAGCAAGAACAACTGATGACGTTCCATGGGCCAATATGGTAGGATGGAGAGCAGACCTCCTTTTCTATTCCCAGACTTCAATTCATTCCCTATACAAGGTATGGATAGATTTTATTTACTTAATGTGTTCTATTGCAACTGTATTGCATCATCAAGTTGTCATTAATTGTATAAAGCTTTACATTTTCTGATTTATTTATTGTGTACCGATGTTGTCTTTATCACACTAACACATTTTCCTTTTCCTTGTAGACCATGCTCCAACAATAATACGGTCTTCCATGCACTAACGTGTTACAAACAACCTTCCCGAATAATGTTAGTGACTGTAAAATTCAGTAATAATGTTCAAATAGACAATCATATCCTAATCTACTCGATATTGATTATAATACGCAATATTCATTTCACCACTAATTACAGTGGTTGTGAATCTATATTCTTGCTCAGGGATTTGGTGAGGGTCCATGAGGCTCCATGACCCAATATGGTAGGGTGGAGAGCAGTTCTAATTGTGTCGACTTTAACTTTATATTTTGTATGTACAAATTGCCATCTTACTGGCCTGGGGTTCACAAAAAAATTTATATGTTTAAGATTATGGTTACAATGGACTAAAATAGTTGACCTTACACACTCTATGTTAGATTCCATTGAGCATTGTTGATTAGTCTTCTTGTACTTATACTCTACATCACACAAATTATTAACTTGTTTTTAACCAAAATTTGTCTATGGTGCTTTGTTGGTGATTGTGAAAGGATCCTTTATTTGTATTGTTAACAATTGATGCAATTGCAAAATCATTGGCTCTCATGTAATGATGAATACAACAAATATTATGCCACAATTATTACTTTCCATCTAAATGCACATTACTAATGTCATTAATTATTTAGACATTCAACCTTATGCATAATAATATTCTATTTTAATTAGCTAATGAAACTTAATGATATTGATATTATTTTTCGATTGATACAATGGTTAAATTATGGGGTGGGCTTATATAATAATGCAGTTGTCAAATTATGGGGTGTTGTTAGATAATTATGAATTTACTTAGTACTATTCTAGATTTATTATTTCCTATCTAAATACAAATTAGTAATCTCATCAATTATTTAGACGTTCAACCTTATGGATAATAATATTAAATTTTGATTGACTAATAAAACTTAATGATATTAATATTACTTTTAGATTGTTTTAAGTATAGTTGATGTAGCATTCTTTGTTAGTTGTTGGCTAAATTATTATAATGATGAATTCATCTAATTTAATGTCAACATTATTATTTTGCAAGTGATTGCACATTAGTAATGTCATCAATTTAGACATTGAATCCTATGCATAATAATATTATATTTTGATTGACTAATAAAACTTAATAACTAATTGAACGTTAATACAATTGTTCATCAACCAGCCCTCTATATGCGTATATATGTATAATCTACAAAGATATTTCCTCACCAACTATTGCTTGCACACTCTAACCATTATATACATGTGCTTCTTACAGCCCATTAGGGTTAACACCCTCCTTTCCTCCCCATTATAGTTTAAACTATAAGGGAACAAAGGGACACAATATTGTTCCCACTCAATCACTCTCATTATTGCACATAATATATTTAGCAAACCATTGTATTGTTTGCTAGATTGCCTCACGTATAACTATATTCTCTACATCTGCATATAGGTATTGTACCCACTCATGCCATTCACATTCGAATATTTCCCACATAAAGTGTTTGTACATCACTCCCCTTTCATGTCGTGCATCGCCTATTGGCTCATTGTTGCGTGTTACTACACGGAACTGCTAGTTAATTATGTATTTACACATATTGGATCATATACGATTGAATTTGCATAATTAAGTGCTAACTGTAGTTACTATTATAATGAATTTTTATTTTGCATTCATCTATGTAGGTGGTTTCAAAAATATTGGTTGTTGGTGAGATAACCTACTTGGAGTTGTTAACTTACAACAACACTTGTCATTATAATAGCAAAAAGCAAAATTTTGCATATAATCTATAAAATGTACCCTATGTGGACATTTTTGGATATCTAATCATTCAAAATTTGTGTTCCCTTTAATATTTACATGCTAATTTAAATATAGGGAACAAATGATAGTGCATCTCGAATGCAACAAAAATCATCAACATAATTCATATAATTCACCATTGTTATTTTACTATGTTATTAGGCATTGCAATATGGGTGCACAACTTCTAATTTTTAAGCTTTTAAGGTCCAAGTTTATATTCTTGTAATTTGTTTGGTTGGGTATATTACCTTCTATTAGACAACCTAACCATGTAATTACTAATAAATGTTGTTTGCAGATTAGGAGAGCAATGGTTCAAGTATGCTTACACTGCGGTATGTATATTGTTTTCTTTATTTTTCCATACTCAACTTAGTTAAATGATTTGAATTTGTTTTGAGAAGTGAATCATTTTTCTTTATTTTCCAATGTCTTATGTCAACCCTATACTAATAATATTGTTTTTTTCTTTTGTTCCAATCATGTTCTTGCAGCGTATGCATCATTTTTCTGGAATACAAGTGGAGACTAGGAAGATAACATTAAAGAGTATTTAAGTTTTTGTTCTTATTCATATGTATACAAAATTGTTGTTTCAACAGCCACTAGAATATCATAAAGCAAAATTACACAGAACAAAAACTAAATATTAAATTATTGACCCATCAACATTTTAAACATTAAATATAACCATCGGCTCTAAGAAAATTCACCAAGCAATTCAGGACGGAAAACCATGAAAAATTAACCACCAAAAATTCATGCAATTAATTTTTCCCACAGTGAATTGTCATGACGGTGAATTTTCCCACAATAAATTATTAACGGTGAATTTTTCGTGAGTGAATTGCTGAGGTGAATTTACCGTATGCCATAACCATCATATACATTTTGTCTCATGTCTGATTGTTCTGTGTACAAGGAAAACCGGTTAATATAGGAAGCAAACGATGTCGTAGAAATAGAGGATGCATATTGGCCTTACATGGAGTAGAGGTGGAACAGCAGCAAACCAGGCGGCCAAAGAATCATGGAAATAGCAGTAAGTGGACGAAGCCTCCATCTGCATAACCAATGAGAACAGGCGGCCAAGGAATCATATTTTGGGCCTATTGGCTCTGGATATCTGGCAACTCTTTGGATTCTACTCTATATAAACTGGATGTGTTGTAAATAGCTGTGTATCATATTTTGTTTGTCTTTGGAGCATAAGAGAATGGCGAAGGGAGGTGTTTTGATGGTGATAATGTTAATATTGGGAGCAGGCATTTCAACTGATGCGTACTACGGTGATCCGTGCGACAGTCCATGCGACAGTCTTAGTGATTGACTGCTACCCTAAGCTGTTTGCTGCCAACTCGATTATTGCGGCCCGGGAGTGGGATTCTGCGCTTTGCCTGACTACTGCTTCTCTTGATATATTAAATATGGATGTTTTAATCTGGCACAGGAAAACCCTTCATTCTCTAGCGTTTTTTATATCGATTGTTAATAACTGATATAAATATGAATGTTTTTATTTGTTTCGCTTGGAAAGTTGATGCAAAATATAGGGAGCATTTGGAGGCAATCAAACTTCAATTTTACAGTTTTAGGATGATGATATTATTCGTTGTTGCAAGGCCTATTCAAATTCAGATTATGAGTGTTGTTTTTATGTTTTTCGTCTCTGTGGTTGTAGATGTCATAAGAGAGTAGTCTCTTTTCTTTGTATGGCTGTTTCTCTACATAGTTTTCTACTATATGTTGGACAAATCTGCCTTGGTGTGTATGGCATTTGTATAATCTTTTGTGCTGTTCTGGTTTCTCTTCTTTTATTTTTGCAGTTCCTTATTTTGGACTGCTTTATTCTTTTGTAATTCAGCTTCTTTTAATACAAAAAAAAAAAGTTTGATGTAAGAGAGTTATTAATGGTTTGTTTGCCTTATACAAACATATTATTATATCAATTTTCTTCCTAACTTTATTTGTAAAAGGTTTAATTATATTATTTATAGTTTTTTTAAAAATAATCATAAGAATTTAAGAAGATATAGAACAAAAATTAAAATTCTGTTATTTTTAATATGATTTTTAGTTGAGATATTTAGAAGTTCTATAATATATATATATATATAATAATGTTATTGTACATCAAAAATCTTGGTTTAGATTTTTTTTAATCAAATTTTCAAATATATAAATGCTTCTTGATTTAGTAAATCTTATTAATCTAACAATAGTTATATTTTTCAATGCCATTTAACTTTAAGACTAATATATTAAATTTCATTAAAATGTTTAGTAACTAAAAATATGAATAATATTTTTAATTTAATATTTTACATTCAACATTTTAAAAATATTGATTATTTAATGTTGGTAATAGGTGTTTTATTTAAAGCAACCAATTTATTTATATATTATTTTCTTATCCATAATTCAAATAAAAATATCTTAAAACAACTTATAAAATGTTATATGTTTATAATGACAAAAGACAATTGCCAAATGACATTCATCAATACTGATTCTACGTTAAACTCTTATCATATCTCCCATTGTCTTTTTCCCTATCAAACATGTTAATCTTTCTTATTCTAAATAAAAGTAGATCATTATGGAAAATGAATATTACAAGGAGTGACTATAAGTCAATTAAGGCATAGTTCTAAATATTATTAACAATATTGTATTAGAATTAAACACATAATATTAAAAAAAATAAAAATTATTGAAGTTAATCAAAATAAATTTTCATAAAAAATTGACTAAAAAATATTAGTAATAGGTAATTACAATTTCTATTTAATCATTAAACTGTTCAAATAAAATATTTAATCGTAAGTTTACACCTCATTAATGAATAAAAGTGATAAATAATTCTCTTCTTTTTTATTGGTAAATATTTTTTCATGAAAATAGCTAGTTCAAGACCTTTCTTTGTGATTAGATGCGTATATTACCATTTATAAAATTAAAAAATATATATATTAATTTGATTTAATCATTAAACCATTTAATGGTCAAATAGTCAGTGATAATTTTACACATCATCCATTCACAAAAGCGATAAACAATTGTCTTGTTTACCTTTGATTGAGATGAGAAGCCGTCTAAGAATAGTTGGTAATTACTTACCTCAAAAATTACAAAAAACTTATTTTTTATAAAGTTATTGAATATTAGAGAATTTTTCAAGAATGTTGACATTGATCTATCTAAAGATAAAACTATTTTTTTCTCAATAATTTTGAGATATTCACATGTAACCAAGATTAACAGCATAGAAAATTGAGCTCTAAGTCCTTTATAATTTTATCTATAAATACATATTTTCCATCAATTCTAGTATCCTTTATGTAATGTTACAAGGCATGAAAAAAGCTAGGATTGTTTAAATAAAAATTCTCAAAAGTATGTTTTAAAATAGGTTAAAAATCCATGAATACCTCTATAATTGAAGTGCTCACAAAAAGGCACTTTCAAAAAAATAGTGTAACATTTTTTCACAAACATAATACCTATATATTAAAATTAAAGAGAAAACGCATAAAAGTCCAAACATTATAGAATGTCATTTTTAAATTTGAATGATAGAATAAGATCACACTCTTTTGATAATAATTAAATTTTTCATGGCTAATATTTTACAAAATACTTCTAAATAATTTGTTAGCAATGTAATCCTAGTGGTAATAGAGATTTCATTACAATATGGATTCAAAATACATAAAAATAATATGAGAATTTATATAATTAAAGCCCATGCATTTTTATAATTTAAAAAAATATATATAAATTAAGAAACCATACATACTTAAAACATATTTCAAATTTGAGAAATTAAACAAATTTCTTATAATTTTAGCCTTAAAGATACATTACATCAATGTTACTAAATAATTTTTAATACTTACTACTATTTGAAGCTTTTAATGACATACTTAACTTCAATTGGATATTGGCCATGCAAAATCCTATGTTCTAAGTTAATTTGATGGAGTAAATTGAGAGTATTAAAATAACATAAAATATTAATTTTGTTCAAGATAATTCATTCCTAAGGTTTATTATTTGGAGGAAAATCATAATATTGAAATCAAATATTATAAAGATTCATAATCAATTACATATTACTACTAGAAACAAGTAATTGGTAGATTAAATGAAAAAACTTTTATTTATTAAAAGGGTGTATCATATACTTTATCAACCTTATCAAACTAACCTCATTTTTGGGAAAATAAAAACAATAAGATGAAAAGAATATAGGGTAGTCCAATAAAATAAATGTAAAATAATCACTAGAATAAAGACTTATTTTAATTTAGTAGAGCGATGTGGATGTTATACAAGCACCTTGACATACAAATAATTTTTATTATATGGATAACAAAATATATTTATATTTATATAAACACGAAATTCAATTAAGGATTTTGTAATGCCCCAAGCTGGAACATGCTCAGAATAAAACTTGTTAGAACTTTTTTTTGAAACAAATCTGATAATGCAACAAGGACATGTCACACTTGCACAACAACATGCACACAAGTGTCACAATGATATAATAACAAGGACAACAAGCCAAATTCATCATTGTAAAATTAGGGTGGCAACAACTAAAGACTAACACTCGTGGTATAAATCCACCACATGAACCTACAAGAGAGGATGGCATCTATATGATGATTAGTTACAAACCTGCGATCGTGTTCTCTCACAACACCACACCAAGATAGGATGAGGGAATTGTTAACCTCCAATCCAAATCTAGACACACTTAACAATTCTAAACAATAAGGCCAACATTCATAAGATTTTTCCTAACTAGGAGGCACAAACTCTCCACAAACTAGAACTATGATGGGTCACAACACCACCCAAGACTACTCCAAGACACTTGTATTATTTTTAAACCCAATTGAAATATTACTAGACATTCATTTTAATCCCAAATTAAATATTCCTAAGTTTATTTTACTAATACATTGTATAATCGTAAACACACATAAAGCGATTGTGCTCAGTTCCAACACTAAGTCACATAACTACCAATTATTTCCACTATCCATTATCCATATATTACAATCCATCTCAAGAAGAGAGGTCCAAATTAACATAACACAATTACATCAAATAGGACTCAAATGTCCTTTACATATACAATATGTATCAATGAATCAAATGAAAGAAAATATGAAATAATTTCTACCTTATGAATTCATCTTCAACTCCACCATGATCCTTTGATCCCCAACGGTGGTTTCCATGCCACCCAACCTTGTGGAATCAAAAGGGTCCACTCCCGCCATGCTAAGAAATAGTCACATGGGCCACAAACACAAAATTCACACCAAACATATGGGGAGATGGCTCACACACAACATGATACATGATGAAAAAACTTCATAAGCACATCATAAATCAACCAATCATCCAAATCACATAATGAATCCAATACAAGTAATCACTTGGTACAATCACAAATGGGATAACATAAACCACATTGGGAAAAATCCCCAATGTTACATCAAAAATGTGTATTGGGCCAACTCACTAATTCCATACAAGATCATCCTTGGGAAAACTCACCAAGGGTAAAATGATACATCCACATGGAATGGAATACATCATCCTTCGGGGTTCTACTCCAACTACACTAGGGTTAAATGTTAGAGATAAAGAGAGGGAATTTCATCACGGACAGCCACTTGAGGCTTAACATGAAAGAAAGTATCCTCTCATATAGATGAGGGTACTTGATCTTACAAATCTTATGCTCCTTGAGCATCTTGTCTTGCTCGATCATCCTTAGCCTTTACAAGCACTCAAGGAATGAGAGGGATATCCATTATCTTAGTTAATTAATTACCCTTATTTCATTAGTTTTCACTTATTAATCCAACTTACCACATCATGATTTCCTACGCACCACTTTGGGTCAGGTTCATGTTGGGATCCATTCCCAAACTCTCTTAAATAACACTTAAAACTTAAGCTCATCATACCCTCCAATGAGTGAGGTGTTAGGAAAATGAAGGTGTCTCAACCTTTGACTTTTCTTAGCATTGATTATTTAATTATTTAATGTTGATAATTATCCCATGTTGTCTTGTGAGTTACAACTTGTAGTTTCTATTTTAAAGGAGTCAAGTTGGAAGTTACCAATTACAAGTGGATTTGTGCATGAAGGTAATTTCTATTTCATGTTGAGTTTGCATGGAATGTGTGTTTTGGAAGTGTAGTTATTTTTTACAGGTGCAGGTTTTGCATGTGCAAGTTTAGTGGCAATTGGTACTTACAATATTGCATGTGGTGAAAATTGGAAACTTATCGTTATGCATGTGTTGTGGCTTTGGTGCTTTCAATGTTGCATCTTCAGACTTTGGTATTCGATTTTATAAATTTATAATTAATGCATTGCAAGCTCCTATATATTGAGCACAAGTTTGTATTTTGGAGTTGTAGGTTGTTGTGTTGTTGAGATATTGTTATGCATTCAGATTGACTCCAGAATTGTAACATAGACAAAATCTCGTAGAGGCTTGCACTGCAAGTGTATTGTACAGCATTTTGTCTACAGATAGTATATTGTTCAATATTTTGGAGTGTGGGGTTTTTTTCTCTCGAAAGGGTTTTTCCCATGTATATTTGGTGTTATGTGTTTTTATTGTATCTCTAATGTTGCCTATCTTTACTTGTTATGTGCATCTTCTTATTGTAATTGAATAAGGGTTTGAAACTATAGAAATTTACACATTCTCTCCTCTAATAGATTCATGTTGGAATATTTTATGTGTACCTCGCTTCCTTTCAATTGGTATCAAAACTCGATCACCTATGTTTTCTATTGTCCAAGTTAAAGGGTTTTTTGTACTGATCAAGTATTTTGAGTGGGAGCTTGTTGCATAATTTTTTTTTTTAGCCTTGTTGTAGGAAGGATATGGCGAGCACATCTGGTAGAGTTCAGATAGATAAATTCAACAGAGGTAGCTTTGAGTTGTGGAAGCTCAAGATGTAAGACATTCTTGTAGACCATGACTTGTTGAAAAATGTTTCTGAAACTATGCCAATAGGTATGAAATAAGAAGATTGGGATATAATGGATCAAAATCCTAAGGGTCTGATAAGACTCTGTTTAGTTGATTCAGTACTCCTAAACATTCATGAAGAGAAGACCGTTGCACTTCTTTGGAATAAAATTGCTCATATTTATCAGGCTAAATCTTTGGCAAATAAGTCATTCATGTGAAATAATATGTATTCTCTTTAGATGGAGGGAGGATCTATCATAGATCACTTGAATGCATTCAACATGATTGTTTCCCAATTGAACTTTATTGGTGTGAAAACGGAGGAGGATCCTCGCATGACTTTGTTGTGTTCACTGTCAAATTCTTGGGACCACCTTGTCATGTTCATTGGAAGTACCACTAAAACCTTTAAGATGGATGAAGTGGTTATTTAATTGCTATCTGAAGAGATGCAGAGAAAATATTCTAAAATGGCTAAGGAGGCTTTGGCAGTTTGAGGAAGAATGAAAGAAAAAGGAAAAGAGAAGAACACAAAGAAAGAAAATTTAGAATCCCAATCTTGCTGGAGATCTAAGTCTCCTAGTAAGACCAAGGTGAAATCTTGGAATTATGGCAAATTTGGTCTCTTTTACAAAGATTATAAGGATGAGAAAAAGAAGAAAAATAAGTCTTTCTCTAATTTTGAATTTGATAAATCCTCTCAAGATTATGCAAATGCCTTTGTTGTTTCCTTGCCAATGCATGCATTGCAAGATGTGTGGATAATTGACTTTGGTGCTTCTTTCCACATGACTTCACATCGATATTGGTTCTTTAAGTATGGAATTTATGATGGTGGGGAGGTTTACCTAGGTAATGACTCTCACCTAAATATTATTGGTTGTGGAAGAGTAAAGATAATATTCCCAGATGGTAGGGTGAACGAGATAGATGGTGTCCTGTGTATCCTTGGTTTGGCATGGATCCTTCTTTCTATAAGTAAGTTGAATGATGCAGATGTGCAAGTTATATTCTTGAATGGAGGATGCAAGATGATAAGAGGATGTATGGTTCTTTCTAAGGGTGTTAGGATAAGAACTTTTTTTTAGCTGGATGCATGCACAATTCAATGAATAGTTCTTATATGGAAAAGAAGAAGAAAAACTTCTGAGTCAATATCCTCACCATTGAAATCAATAGCAAAGAAAAAAATTTCATCCACTTTTAGTGGTCATGCTTTTTGGGTACCTAAGGGTTCTCATGCTTTGGAGATAAAGTTACCTACTAAGAAGAAAATGCTTTGGTACCAAAGACTTGGTCACATTGGTGAAAAGGGTTTAAGAACCATAAAAAATAAATGCCTTGTTGAGAGGCTTGATGATTGTAATTTCTTGAGTTTAATTTTTATGAATATTGTGTTTATGGAAAGTAAAATCATGTTCAATTTTATCACTGTAATTCTCATAAATCTTGTAGGTTTTTAGACTATGTGCATTCTAATGTTTTTGGTCCTATAAATGTTCCTTCATTATCAAAATCTATATATTTTATTTCTTCCATAGATGATTATAGTAGAAGGATATTTTTTTATTTTCTCAGAAGTAAAGTTGAAGTCTTTAGTTGGTTTAAGGAGTTTAAGGCCTTGGTAGAAAATTAGACTAGTAAGAAGATTAAGTGTTTGAGGACTGACAATGGTGGTGAGTTTTGTTCTACATATTTTGATAAGTTTTGTAAAGAACATGGGATTAGAAGTCATAATACAACTCCATATACCTCTCATTAGAATGTATTTGTGGAGATGATGAACAAGATGTTGATGGAGAGGGCTAGGAGTATGCTAAGTGGAGCTATCCTTGAATAAATGTTTTGGGTTGAAGATGTTGCCACTGCATGCTATCTGGTTAACAAATCTCCTACATCGGCTCTTGTTGAGAAGAAACCTATGGAGGTGTGGTTCCAAGAAAGAAGCCCTCATTGAGACATCTTTGTGTGTTTGGTTGTGAGGCATATGGTCATGTGTCAAGAGAGAAAAGGCTGAAGTTAGAAAAAAAATTGTTAAGTGTATCTTCATCGGATATGGTATTGGTGTGAAAGAGTACAAGCTTTAGGATTCATTGGCGAAAGAGATTCTCCATAGTTGAAGTGTTATCTTCAGATAGATATAAAATTATTCCAATATTTTATATCCTACAAAAGAACAAAAGAAAGAAGATGTGGTTCAACTTCCTCTTAACCCTAAGAAAGTTGAACCTAGAGCCTAGAATGGACCTAATGATGAGGAGAGATTGAGAAGCTCTAAAAGTTCTAAAGAAGAAGAAGAACCTCAACCTCAGAAAGTAAGGAGGTCTACAAGAGATAGGTGAGAACCTGATAGTTTGGTTATTCATTGTTGGATTCAAATTATATTTTTGCTTTGATTGCTAATGTTGATGAGCCAAGGATTGTACAAGAGGTTATGGGTATGAGATGCAGATTCTTGGATGAAATCCATGGATGAGGAGATGGTCGCATTGAAGAAAAATGATACATGGGATTTGGTGCCCTTGCTTGAAGAACGCACACCCATTGGTTGCAAATGGGTGTTCAAGAAGAAAGTTGGTCCTGATGGTAGTGTTGAGAAGCATAAAGAAAGGTTGGTTGTGAAGGGTTATTCATAAGAAGAGGAAATAGATTATGCACCTGAGATATCCTCTCTTGTTTCAAATCTAACATCTATTTGATTCCTCTTATCACTAGTAGCAACATATGATTTAGAAGTGAAGCAAATGGATGTGAAAACAACTTCATGGTGACTTGGAGGAAGAAATCTATATGTCATAGCCTAAACAACACATGGTTAAAGGTAAAGAAAGTCTTGTATGCAAGTTTAAAAAGTATGTGTATCGTCCTAAGCAATATCCTAGGTTCTAGTACCAAAAAATTGACACATTTGTGTTGATTTTTGGATTTATGAGATCTCAATTTGATCATTGTGTTTACTACAAAACTATTAATGATTATTTTCTCATCATTGCATTGTATTTTGATGATATGTTTTTTAGGAAAGATAAAATTTTGATTTCAAATTTGAAGTCCCAATTGTCATCACAGTTTCAAATGAAGGATTTAGGTGTAGCTCGACATATCTTGGGGATGTAGATCAAAAGAGACAGAGCTAACAAAAATATTTGGTTAAGCCAAAGTAATTATGTGAATCTCATGATGGAGATATTCAACATGACAGCTTGTAGACTGTTAGTTGTTCCTGTATTGCAAGGTATGAAGATTTTTGTGAAAGACTTTCCAAAGTGTCCTTTTGAGATGGAGGACTTGACCAGAGTACCCTGTGCTAGTTTTATAGGTAGTTTGATGTATGCTATGGTCTATACAAGGCCAAAAATTTCCCAAGCAATGGGATTCCTAAGTCGCTTTATGGCTAATCTTGGATGGGTACATTAGGATACAATTAAGAGAGTTTTTACATATTTTTGGCCACTTTTGAGTATGTGTTGTTTTTTCATGGTTATCCTACTAGACCTTGACATTCAGTTTGTATTCGTGGGTTTGTGAATTTTGATTGGGTAGGAGATATTGACAACATAAGATCCACCAATGGATATATATTCATGATGTTTGGTGGTGTTATTAGTTAGATGAGTAAGTGGCAAGTTGTAGTCGCTTTATCCACGACAAAAGAATAACACATGGTAGCTACTCATGCTTGTAGGGAATCAATTTGGGTTAAGTGTTTGTGTTTAAATGTTGGGCTTAATTGATGTAGGACAGATCACCATTTGTTGTGATTGTCAGAGTGTCATTTTCTTGGTAAAGAATCCTACTTTCCATGCCAAAACAAAGCACATTGATGTTAAATTTCATTGTGTTTTTGATATAGTGGAAGATAAAAAGGTGAAATTGGAGAAGGTTGATACTTTGGTGAATATTGTAGATGCATTAACAAATCCAATGAGCATGGAGAAGTTCAGATGGTGTTCAAAGTCTATAGGCCTCATGACCTCTAGCAGTTAAATCATGTTACTTCTATTGACTCTTCAAAGGTGTTCGACAGGTGGAAGAATGTTAGGAAAATGAAGGTGTCTCAACATTTGATTTTTCTTAGCATTAATTATTTAATTATTTAATTTTGATAATTATCCCATGTTGTCTTCTAAGTTACAACTTACAATTTATATTTTCGAGGAGTCAAGTTGGAAGTTACCAATTACAGGTGGAGTTGTGCATGAAATTAATTTCTATTTCACGTTGAGTTTGCATGGAATGTGTGTTTTGAAGGAGCAATTATTTTTTTGGTAGGTGCAGGTTTTGCATGTGCAAGTTTAGTGACAAAATTTGGCAGTTGCAATATTGCATGTGGTCACAATTGGAAACTTACCATTATGCATTTGTGTAGTGGTTTTGGCTCTTTCCATGTTGCATCTTTATCCTTTGGCATTCGATTTTAGAAATATCTAATTAATGCATTGTAAGCTCCTATATATTGAGAACTCAAGTATCTTGGAGTTGTAGGTTGTTATATTGTTGAGATACTATTATGCTATCAGATTGACTTCGAAATTGTAACATAAACAAACTCTTGTAGAGGCTTGCACTGCAAGTGTACATTGTAACCACTTGTTTACAGATAATACATTATTCTAGATTTTGGATTGTGGGATTTTCTTTCTCCCAAAAGGGTTTTCCCCATGTATATTTGGTGTTATATGTTTTTATTGTATCTCTAATTTTTTATCTTCACTTGTTATGTGCATCTTATTTATTGTAATTACATAAGGTTTTTAAATTCTAGAAATTTGCACATTCTCTCCTCTGATAGATTCATGTTGAAATTTTTCCATGTACCTAGCTTTCTTTCATGTGGCACAAAAACCAATGCAAAAATACAATATTTTCCAAAAACAATGACACTATCCCACAATGCATATTACCACATTTCATGAGGTATATTTAAAAAAAATGAAAATTCATTCATATTTATACAAAACTTTCAAATTTTCCAAATATTTTAAAAAAGCAAAAACCATGTTTTTCCAATTCCACCATTAAAATTCATCAAATTTTCAAATTTTAAAAATTAAAATTATAAGAATACCCTTTGGTTGCAAATATTCCCAATACCCCTCTTAAGCTATAAAATTGATATTTTCATCATTTCTCGAAAAATTGGTCATGGTAACCCCATTTTTTTGAAAAAATATCAAATTTAAATAAATCTCTATATTTACAACTCAAATTGCAAAACAAAAGGAGATGGGAGGATTCTTCACTCCCCTAATTATTCTCCTATGAAAAAATTTGAAGAAGATGATCAAATGAATTTAAAACAAAGAAAATACCCCAATACCCTTCAAATTTTGAAATGTGAAATTTTCCAGGCACGCCAAATGAGGAGTCGCAAAAAAAGAAAACATGATCCCTTCCCAATTCTTATCCCAACGAATCTAACCTTTTTGAATTCTGATAAGAATTGCACTCCCAATCAACAATTTTCCAAATTACTCAAACAAAGTTTTTCTCTCTCAATTTCCCATTACAAAAATAACATAAAAAGAAAAGGAAAGTTTTTTCCCTTATTTACTCATTTTTTATTTTCAATTAAAATAATATAAAATTAGATTTCCAATTTCCCTAATTCCCAATCTCCTCAAAATTCAATTAAGGCACATCACTCAATTTCTGAACAACATATATCATTTCAAGATTTACAATTTAAATCCATAAAAATATATTTCATTTAAATTTATAAAATCTAGAATTTAATCAGGATAATTGAATCAAACATAATTCACAATTTTCAACCCACTAAATTTCACAATTAATTTAAACAACAAATTAATTTAATTTCTTCTTTCATTCTATTTTCCCTTTCCTTGAAACACGAAGAATATTTAATAATAAATATTAGAATCATTTAAATTCCTAATATTTCATTTACGGGAAAATATGAAATTTAAAACATTAATTAAATTAGACATTCACTAGTTATTCATGACACATAGGGATTCTAGAATAACTCTTAAATTGGATTTGGGTTCACATAAGATCAAATATGACACATATCCTACTCGATTTGAGTATGAACAGGGAATGGATAGGAGACCCAATGTGACATCTCTAAATTAACCACCATTGGGGAATAACTTAGACCTATATAGCCAGGTGGAGAAATAAACTTGTACCTTTAACCATTCAATATATGTCAAGGGTACTTGCTCGATATATATTTATAGTTGAAGCACATCATAATCATCCCAATGGGGTCCAATAGCATAAGCATAAATGACATTTGTATATTCATTATATAAATACATAAATAAATTATTCTTTCTAAACATCAATAATTAGACTCACATTTAATCATAACATATAAATTATAATGTATTTCGTTGAACTAAAGCATAATAATAAACCTATAGGCATCCAAATTTGACCACTTCCATATGGTCAAAGTCATCTTCTTATTCATCCCTTTACTCATCTACTTCATCCTCTTTGTCGGTATTAATTAAATCATTCATTTAATTAATATTTCATGTCCTACATAAGGTTCCTAAAGTATTTAATTTAATAATTAAATACTTTTACCTTCTTTCCTCTCTAAATTAAATAAAAATACCACTTTATTTAATTTAGCCATGTAACCTCTTGGAATTTAAATTAATTTTTAATTTCTCACTTTCTCTCTCATTGTCACATCCTCCAACTTTTGCAAGTTGGTCTCTAATTCCTCTTAGCCATCTAACCCTCTTCTAATCATAATTAATTTAATTAATTTATGGTTAGGATGTGTCACATCCTCACACATTTTCTACTTACTTCTAATCTTTAGTTAATCATCTTAATCATGTGTTTGCACAACCTTAATCAAGGTCATTAGACACATTTAGCATGCCCTTTTAGCCAACCTTTTCATTTTCCTTTCTTGGTATTGACCCTCTTTCCCATGTGAATTTTAAATTCACATTTATTCCTCCTAGAATCTCCTCTTCCCATACATCTAGAATCTTTTGACTTGTCACATCAAGTCACATGTGGACAAAGACTTCCCTTTTTGGAACCTTGTCTTGTCCATGAGATTCTTGCAAGTATGTGAATTTTTAATTCACATTTATTTCTCCAACTACTTTCCCTTTTCCCATGGAGATTTTTGAGAAATTCTAAAATTCCTCAAAATCACTTTCATTCCCACTTGGGGACAAGAAGTTCCTTTTTGAGGAAATCTTCTCATTCCCCAAGGTACTTGTAAAGTACTTGTCATTCTTCCACCTCATGTACCCTCCTTCCACCTCATTTGCACATCACCATCCCTAAGCCATTTCACATTCCACTTATCAAGATGTGAGGGCTTGTGAGTCCTCAACTCACCATAGCCCTCAATCTTGATCTTGTTGGATGAATCTTAACCGTTGAATTCTCTAGAGAATTCAACTTCCTCTATAAATAATCCCTCTTTTCTCTTATTTGAGGAGGAGATCATTGTGTTAACCAAACTCTTGCAAAATTTTCACTTGAGCCATACTTAGCTAGAATTCTCATTTCCTTGCACACAACATAGCATCCTCATTTATTTTGCATCCATATTGCATCTCATTCATACATCTTTTTCCATCAAGAGGAGCATATATCACGTCAATAATCGAAGGGCCAACCAAAGGAGCAACTTAACAAGGTATTATCGTTCTATTTATTTTGTTATGTTTAACTTTTAGCCCAATCTTGAGGCGTTAGGTGTTTAGGTGGTTTCTTGCATGTTTTGTGTTGCTGCTCATTTTTAAGACCCCATTTACTCCTGATCACATTTCTAGCATGCCCGGTGGGACCCATAGACGGGTTTGTATCTTTCACGTTTGCTATTTTTTTCACTTTTTGCAGGTGCAGGTTGCAAAGGGGTGGACCCGACCTATCAGAGGGACAGACTTGACCTCAAGGGGCAGACCTGACCTGACAGACAGGTGGACCTGACCTCTAGAGGCGGACCCGACCTTGCCTAGGGGTGGACTTTCCCTCCACAGACTCCAGAAACAGAATATTTGCAGATTTTTGACAGAGGGGCAGACCTAACCTGACAAATAGGCAGACCTGACCTCCAGAGGCAGACCCGACCTTACCTAGGGGTGGACCTGCCCTCCACAGACTCCAGAAACAAAAATTTTGTAGTTTTTTCACAAAGGGGCAGACCTGACCTTCAGCGGTGGATCTAACCTAATTGACAAGTAGACCTGACCTATTCTAGGGGTAGACCTGACCTCCAGGGGCGGACCTGACCTGGACAACTTTTTTTAGAAGGAGAAATTTGAGTTTTTGACACTCTTCTTGGTTGTTTTAAGTGTTTCTGACCTCCTAATATGTTATGATTGTGTCTTTGCAAGCATCTAATCAACATTTGGCAAGAAACAAGGAGAAAAATCACTAACAAATCTTCCTTGTAGGGTTATTTATTTATCAATTGTTGCTTGTTGTTTTTGGATAACTTAGGCACATAGTTTAACTAGGGGTGTCAATTAATATTGTGTGTCATCTTTGTTGGTAGGATATTTTATGTATCCAATCCCCTTGTGCCATTTGGCGATCCTAGGTGATGAGAAATCGTAGCTTACCAAGTCTTTGTGTCTCCCTATTTTCTTTTTATTAGGGAACCTGCTTAGGGATTTCATCACCCCAAGGGACGATCCCAACCACACGTACCGGCAGGGTATATAAAGGGGGGAGGGCCAAAGCTATACCCCAATCCAACCACGTTGTAATGGGAGAAGCGTCGAGATGATGTGAAGAGTTGGTCTGAGCCTCTAGTATCTCACTAAGGTTCTCGACTGACGCTTCTAATGGGTTGGTGTTCATGGTTTGGGCCTCACGTACCAGGTGTATATCGAGGACTCCTTAGAAACCATGTTCATCTTACAATAGAAGACTTTGTTGGCCATACCCCATTCTACTAGTCTTAGGATTGTGCTGCTTGAACTGTTTTCTTTGTGTGAAACCAGTAAATTTTCCTTCAATTGAGTCAGCCTTATCCTTTGATTGATGCTTGTTATTTTTTTGGGTCTTTTTCCTTAGTCTTCTTTTCAAAAATCAAGTTCAGACTTGTCTTGGGGTGGACCTGTCCTCCAGGGGCGAACCTAACCTATTCTAGGGGCAGACCTGACCAGCTCTGAACCAGCCCCTTACTAGCTTGCTTTAGCCAATTTTGACTAACTTTTGTCATACAAGCATAATTGAACTCTAGGGGTGGACTTGACCTCTTTTGGGGGCAAACTTTCCCTCCAGGGGAAGACCTAACCCATCCCAGGGGTGAACCTAACCCTTGATCAGTCAATTTTATCATCCATTTCATCATTTTGGACACCTTTTTCATCATTTTGCACACTCGTTTCATCGTTTTGATCACTCGTTTCCCCGTTCTGAACGTTTGTACACCTGTTTCGACAATCCATTCATCATCCTAAGCATTCATCCCCTCAATCTGAGTGTTCATTTCCCTATTTGGTGTGCCCATATACCTATCTCGAACAACTATTTTTTTCCCGTTTTCAATTTTGGATAGTTATTTTTGACCATTTTCAGTTCTGAGGGTGTACCTGCCCTAGCAAGGGTGGAATTGACCTCTAGGGGCAGACCTTCCCCTTTCCAGGGGCAGACCTAACCTTCATACAACTTTTCTGGTCCTTTGTCTAGTCATTCTGGAAGTCATTCCTTCATTTTGAGTTGCCATTCGCCCGTTTCGAACATTTGTTTCCTCATTCTGAAATTCAACCTCCACCATTGAGCATCCGTTCACCCATTCTGAGTTATCATTCATCTATTTCGAGCCACCGTTCACCCAACCGTTCTCCCTATTCTAGATATCATTCTTTCGTTTCAGATTACCATTATTCTGTTAAACTTTGTTAAAGCAATTATCTGAATTGACCTAGGTGTTCATCTCTAATCGTCATCTATCCAAACCAACTTAGGATTTTCATTCATCCTGATTCGGTCATCCTCATTGGCCCAATCAATCCACTTCTATCTCAAGTTGGATTCGGTGTCATTATCATACATCCATCCCTTAATCGATTAATCAACACCTTGCATTACCAAGGATTAATCCTGAACTCAGTTTAGGATTTCGATCATCATCATTCATCCTACTACCCAATCTTATCAATCGGTAATCAATCCAATCCAATCCTTATATCATCAATCACCCAGTCAATCTATTCAATCCAATCCAATTTTACCAATTGTTTATCGATCAATCCAATCTAATCTCATCAAACAATCCACTTTGGTCGAATAAAAAATTTGATCCTTCATCAATCCTATCGAGCCTTGCTGGCTAATTCATCATCCAATTAGTTCAATTCTTCAATCATCATCTTGATCATCCTCACATCATCTTGCATGCCCGTCCAGACCTGGTCGCAGGCAAGGAAAATGGCTGAACAACAAGCCCAAAATTCCCAACTGAATATCCCTCAAGATCCCAACAACATGGAAAACATCTCACAAGATCCCAATAACAGTACGAATATCCCTCGAGACCCCCAGAATGGTACATCATCATATTCCAACACCGACGGTCAAAACACATCACCACCCAGAGATAAGAACATGGTCAATCAACCCGAACTCACACTTGAGGAACATTTTAGTAACCCCACCAATGTGCAAATGACAAATCGCCTATTCGAAAAATATGGGGAAGAAATCTTGGCCCACCTAATTGAAAAAGGTGTCAAACCTCCATCAGGTGTTGACCTATCCAAATATAGCAGTTCCACATCTAACATGCCCCAAAGTTCACAAAATGCACCAGGTGGTTCATACATCACCAATGTTCCTCTAGTGGAGGGTTGGAATCAACCTGAATTCGGCAATGTCGTTCTTTATCATGTTAATAATCCCCCACATGCCACAGTCTCAGTCATGGGGGGCCCTCAAGTATCTGATCCCAATAATCCTTTTGCCTATGGCATGCCGCAAAATGTTCTGCAACCTCTGCCATTAATACTAACAACACCACCTCTTTGAAATCAACCTCCAATCAACGTTGGGGGAAACTCTTTTACCGCATTGCCTCCACCTCCTAGGACCACAAACCTACCACCGCCTTCGTACACATCTCAACAGTCTCCCCAATCTAACATACCACCTCAATTACCTTCGTAAGGTACATCCCAACCAAATGTTCTCGTTGGTACCCAACAACCTCCTTTGTAGAATGCCTCTACATTATCTCAGCTGCCTCATCAGCAACAACCCCTGGATAATCCTTTAGTTTCTTCACAACAACCACCATACCAATCATAAGGAAATTCATCCCGACCTCTTGCCCAATCCATATCCCCATTCCTCGCATCCATTTTACGTTCGCAAGTTCAACCACAACACAACATCCCATCTCGGCCCACGCAATAGTCGACATCACATCAACAACCTCCTCAACATTATTAATATCATAACCAACAACAGTTCCAACAAGGACCACCCTATGTGGCCTCCCAACAATCGTAGCAGTATCTTCAATACCAACAAACCAATTTGCAATATCACATTCAAGCTCCTCAACATTCGGTTTTGCATTCTTATAAAAAAAACCGTACTATACCTCACAACAACAACCCCAGTACCAACAAACTCCCTCAGCATACCCACAAGGGATATCGCCATCTCACTATCAAAATCCATACATCAACCTTCAGACACTATCTCAACATGATCCTTTGTCATCCTACCACCCATATCCATCCAACCCATCTATCTTGACTCCTATGACACCAGTTAATGCAGACCTATTGGAAATCAAGGCTGCTTTGAAAGATCTCCAAGTCGGGACTAGTAAGCAATCCTTTAAATTTGAAGATATATGTCCCTATCCATTCGACCCATCCATCTCATTAATTCCCTTCCCAAAACACTTTGAGATACCAAAGCTTGACAGATACAAGGGAAACATAGATCCTAAGGCCCACTTGCAAGAGTTTTACTCCCAGTGTCAGGAAGTTATGCACAATGACAACTACCTCTTGTGTTTGTTTCCATGGAACCTGACAGGCAATACCCTAGAATGGTTCATGAGTCTAGAACGAGGGTCCATAAAATCCTTTGTGGATCTTTTAGAAAAATTTATTTCTTACTTCTTCAATTTGGAGGACAACTTGATACCTTATATCTCCTCAAAGAGAAGCAATGTGAAGGTGAAACCTTTGCTAGCTACCTTCAACGGTGGTGTGCATTAGCAAGCCAAATGAAAACCCCTCTCAAAGAGAAGGACATGGTCACCCTCTTTGTGGAGAACTCACATCCCGACATGGCTCATAACTTCAAGTTGCACTGTGTTACCACTTTCGCTGAAATAGTGGAAAAAGGACCCATCCTTGAATGCACCCTTATTTCCAAAGGGCACATCAACATACACAACCATGAAAAAGAAAGGTCGTCTGGTGATAAGTCACATTTTTGGAACAAGAACAAAAACACAATGAATGATGGTGTCACTGACACTAAACATGTTCAGGTGGCTAATACATCCCAGAGGCAACAACCATCTATGCCTAATGCCATATCCATGCCACAAGGGGCATCTCGTCCTCCTCAACAATCGAACCAGAACAGTCAAGGGAATGGAAAATGCCAGTATACCCAATTAGGAGAACCCTTGAGTGTCATCTTCAATAAGCTGTTACAAGCCAACTATCCAATCACATATCTTGTTACCAAACCACTTGATGAATCCAAGCCAAACCGGCCTGGTTTAGGGAGAATGAATATTGTGAATTCCATAAGATTAAAGGGCACACTCTGAATAAGTGTCAAGGTCTCAAAAACTATGTCCAAGATCTTATCGATCGAGGAGATATCAAAGTCGACACTAGTCAAGCTTCATCATCCAATGCTCAATTGCAGATATATCAAAATGCATTTCCTAACCATAATCAAGGCACAAACACCTCCAACAACCTCCCCAAGAAAATAGAACAAATAACATAAGCTATAAGAATGTACCCCTTAATTATGATTACATTATCCATTACATTGAACAAGTAGAACCATGTGTGTCTATGATACATGTTAAAGCTAAAGATCCCCAATGTGTTGTTGCTACTCAGCGATCCCACATTACAGTCCCTGCAGCCTCCACATCCAACCAACCAAATCTTGTAAACTCTTAGTACAACATTCTTGATCACTTAGGAAAGACCCTTGCTCAGATCTCAATCTTGGATCTGCTTAAGTCTTCTCCTGTGCATCAGGAAATACTCAATAGAGATTTACAAGAAACTCACATACCTAATGACATCGATGCCACATGATTCCAATCTTTAGTAGGACACCTGGATTTATCTTACCAGCTACACTTCAGCCAGAATGACATGCCAAATATTGATGCCAATCACAATCGTCCCTTACACATCGAAGTCCTAGTTGCTTGTCATAAAATAAAAAGGGTCTTGGTAGATAATGGCTCTGCACTCAATCTATGCACTGTAAATTTCATAAAACAGGTAGGGTATACTCAAGCGGATTTGAGTAATCAAATCATCACGATCAAGGCTTATGATAATGTGGAAAGAAATTCTAAAGGGATTATCAGTCTTCCTATCCAAGTTGGACCTGTAGGTCAGTACACTACTTGTCATGTCCTTGATTTGGACTTACCATATAATCTCCTCCTTGACTGCCCATGGATCCACGCCATGCAAGTCGTTCGCTCCACGTACCATCAATGCCTAAAGTTCGTGGTTAATGGACAAGAGATCACCATTTATGCTGACCCACAACCATTTGAATACTACCACACTCTAGAAGCATCATTTCCCCATTTACATTATTGTCCTGGGGTCAAAATGGGGGCATCTCAGTCATCATCCTCTAATCCATCATCCACCACGACAGCCATTCCAATCCTACAGTATCCAAAGTCCAAATCATTGACAAGGGGTGTGGTGAATATGAAATGCATACCGCTCTAAATGTGGCAACCATGCCACCATCACCATACATGTAGGGAAAACCTTCGCAGGCTACACCAAAGGAAGACAAGACTATCACCTTCAGTGCAAAAAACATTCCCACTACCACTTTTTGATCTCCTAGTATAAAGACAGATGCACCAGAAGAGGATATCAGTCAATGGGTATACCGTGAAGAACCCCAACTAGATCCTCCTCTAAAGGAATACTTTCAGGAATTATACCCTTGGTCAACTAAGTTCGTAGAAAAGCATAACTACCAAGGTGGGGGCCTAGGTAAGGAAGAACAGGGACGGTTGCAACCTATTGATGTATCAAAGCTACCACAGAATATTGGCCTCGGATATGACAAAAAGTAGAAAGGCCCTACAACATCATCTAATACCTCCAATAATGTTACTATGGACAATGGTCCCTTGGAAGACATACTTGAGGAAGAATCCATCATACGTGCATACGATGATGTTGATCACATAGACCTGTCATCCATGTTTGACTGTTTATCCATCTTTACCATCAGCCTTTCTCTTCGCCATCCTGAACTCATTGATTAGGACCTACGTGATAGCACACTTTCTAATGTCTCCCTGGATACATATGTCAACCTCATGGGATTGGGGGAAGATGAACACTCCACTCGCAAAAATAAAAACAAGAAAAATAAAAAATGGTCATCTAGTGAAAACCTCCCCAAGGCACTTCCTGACCCTAGAAAAAGTAAAAATAAACAACACATCTGATAGTGAAAACCTCGAAGAGGCACTATAGGATGGAGACATTCATCTTCCCCTTGTGGGAACTCAATTATCCACATGGTCATCTATCCTAATTGAAGAAACTCGAGAAATTAAAATGGGTACTACAAAAACCCTAAGATTACCTATGTAGCCAAATCTCTATCAGAGCAAGAATATTCAATCATTGTTTAGCTACTCCAAGATGGTATCATTAAATTTTCTCAGTCATACTTAGACATGCCAAGCTTAGACCCTGCTTTAGTAGTTCATCATCTGGATGTTCGCCTAGATGCCAAGCCTGTCAAACAGAAGCTCTGAAAATTGCATCCATAGGTAGCATTATTAGCAATAAGGAATTGGAGAAATTACTGGACGTTGGTTTTATCAGACCTATTGACTACTCTGAATGAATCTCCAACATAGTGTCTGTTGCCAAACCAAACAAAGACATTCAGATTTGTACATACTTTCGGGATCTTAATAAAGCCTATTTGAAGGACGACTTCCCGCTGCCCAATATTGACATGTTGGTCAACCTTACTGCAGGACATGAGATGTTGTCCCTTATGCATGGTTTCTATGGTTATAATCAGATCCGAATCGCACTTGAAGACCAACACAAGACCGCTTTTACAACACCTTTGGGTACTCTTTGCTATAATGCTATGCCCTTTGGTCTCAAGAATGCGGAGACAACATATCAGAGGGAAATGACTATCATCTTCCATGACATCATCCATATTATCATGGAAGATTATGTTGACGACTTGCTAGGAAAATCCAGAACCAGAGCAGAGCACCTTGTCATCCTGAAAAAGATCTTCGAGTAGTTAGAACATTACAAGTTACAACTAAACCAAAAAAGTGTGTCTTTGGTGTTACATCAAGGAAATTGTTGGGTTTCATAGTCTCTCGAAGAGGCATTGAGGTTGATCCTGCCAAGGTGAAAGATATTTTGGATATGCCTCCCCTGTGCAATCTGAAACAATTAAGAATTCTCCAAGGAAAGTTGCAATCCATCTGTCGGTTCATAGCCCAACTTGCAGATAAGTGTCAGTCATTCACCCATCTTCTGAAAAAAGACTCCACCTTCAGATGGAATCGATAGTGTCAGATAGGTTTCGATAAGATCAAGGAATACTTGGATCATCCACCGATCCTGATGCCACCTATTCCAAGGAAACCCCTCCTACTTTACATCTCTGCCACTTCAATCGCACTGGGGGCATTATTGGAAAAACATGATGAGTCCTCAAAAAGAAAGAGAAATCTACTACATCAGTCAAACACTGGTCGGCTATGAATTAAATTATTCACCCATGGAGAAAGTCTACCTTGCAGTGGTCTTCAGTACACAAAAAAATTGACATTACATACTCAACCATCCGGTCAAATTAATAGAAAAAATTGATCCACTAAAGTATATGTTATCCAAAACCACTTTAACTGGTTGCATGGCTAAGTGGGTCATGCTCCTAAGTGAATTTGACATAGAGTGCATGGATTGCAAAGCCATAAAAGTACAAGTCATATTTGATCAGTTGGCTGAGGCACCCCTAGTGGATGCTTACCCTCTAGTCACTGAATTTCCAGATGAAGTTTTCACAGTAACAAAAGCACTTGCTTGGACATTGTATTTTGATGGCTCATATACTCATAATGGATCGGGAGCAGGAATTTTGTTTGTTACCCCTCAAGGGGACTACATCCCAAAATCATTCAGGTTGGCATTCCCGTGTACTAACAACATAGCTGAGTATGAAGCCATCCTCACAGGTCTTCAAATTGCAAAGCAGTGGCACATAACTCACTTGAGAGTCTATGGTGATTCATTGTTGGTCATTAAGCAAGTCAATGATGAATTCCTAACAAAATATCATAAGTTGTTACCCTATAAACACATGGTGGATTATTTCAAGAAATATTTCACCTTCATACAATTTGACCAAATTCCTAGGGTGCAGAACAAAGCAGCTGATGCTATGGCTACTATTGGCTCCCTAATTGACATGCCTAAAGATCGAACATAATGCGAGTTCCTTGTGGAAAAAAAATTAATCCCAACATATGATATCCCTAAACCTGACATGGTGTGTGACATTGTAGGTCTCACTTCCCCATGGTACCAATACATATATACTTATCTGCATGATAATATTTTACCCCTAGACCTCACATGAAACCAACGAAAATCCTTTATTCAATGATTAGCCAAATACGTTATCATCAGTGATTCGCTTTATCATCGTGGGTATGATGGAACCCTCCTTAGGTGTTTGGATGAGACCGAAGCCCATACTGCACTAATGGATGTACATAGTGGTGTTTGTGGGGCCCATTCAAATGGTATGGATTTGGAAAAAAGGATTCTCCGAGCTGGATATTATTGGCCTACATTAAAGCATGATGCTTGTGAATTCGTGAAGAAATGCCTTCCCTGCCAGCAACATGGAGATTTGATTCATGCTTCGGCACGAGACCTTAAACCCCTCCTATTACCGTGGCCCTTCTCTCAATGGGGTTTCGACTTGATTGGCAAGATTTACCCACCATCTTCCAACGTACATACATTCATAATTATTTCCACTGATTACTTCACCAAATGGGTGGAAGCAATGCCACTCTCACAAATCACCGGTACTCAAATTTCAAAATTCATCCTTTACCATATTCTTTGTAGATATGGTATCCCATCCACCATCCTTTTCGATAATGGAAAACCTTTTAAAAATGAGGCCATGAAACATCTCTATGACACCTTTCATATCCAACATCATTGGTCAATGCCTTATTACCCCTAGGGTAATGGTCAGGCAGAAGCAACCACCAAGACCCTTATCCACATACTCAAAAAGGTTGTCAATAACACTGGTCAAGATTTATGCCTCCATATTCATCCTACTCTCTGGGCATATCACACCTCCATCCGCACCCCTATGGGCACCACCCCCTATTCTTTAGTGTATGGTGTCAAAGCCATCTTTCCAATCGAATTTGAGCTCCCATCATTGAGGATTTCTCTGAAGAACCTTATCAACGAGGAGGATGCTCGTGTTGCATGGCTTGCACAGTTGGAGTTACTTGATGAAAGATGAATAAAAGCCTATCATCATCTGCAAGCTTACCAAAACTGCCTCAAGCGTAACTACAACAAGAAGGTTCATCCTCAACAGTTCCAAATTGGTGATCTTGTCCTTAAAGAGAACCAACATACTCAGCAGGACCACGATAAGAAAGGAAAATTTGAAGCAAATTGGTTGGGTCCTTATATCATAACCGCTAAATATGGATTTAGGGCATACAGACTTGCTACCCTTGAAGGAGAGCCCCTCAAAGAGCCTATCAATATCATGCATCTGAAGAGGTTCTACACCTAAACCCACTTGGTAACCCTACCTACAAAAATACAAAAAAATCCTAAAAATCCTAAAAATAGTAAAGAGAAATAAATTCATCCTATGGTGAAAACCACCTTTGGTGGCACCTTGGATAGGTACGGGTGGTGAAAACCTGGTAACAAGCATCATCCATAGAGGGCTTAATCATTATCTACCTTGCGTCCTAATTACTTTATGACTCTATCCATCCTATCCTGACATCCTCTCCCATTCCATAGTTGGTCGCTTGGTATCTTTTGATTGAGCATTGGACGATTATATGTTATCCATCATCCTGATCTTTTTGTCCTAGTCTAAGCTTTTGTTGTCAGTTTTTCCATCTGTTAGTTTGTGTCATCATCTAGGATCATCCGTCGTGTCTGTCTCCACCTAGGCCTCATCCTGTCATGTCAGTCTCTTTGGTCTTGGCTGAACTATGTTTCCCATACGCTCTCATGTAGGCAAGGCTGATCATTTGATCTGCCCCCAGGGCCTTCGGATCATCCTATGGTGGTCTCCCATCATTTTTCTCCACTGTCCTCTTTTGGTTTTTATCCATTATCGGTCATCATTTTTTTTGCTCTAAACTATGTTGGCCCTGCTCTTGCATGTAGGCAAGGTCGATCTTTTGATTCACTCCTGGGGCTTTGTTTCATCGTTGTCTCATCGGTCTCCATTAGTCCTCTTTCTACCTTATCCATGGTATTTTCTTCAACTACGAGGGCTCTGCACTTTCACGTAGGCAAGGCTAATCTTTAATCAGCCCCCGAGTCCCTAGGTTTGAAGGGTGTGTCGGTCCTTTGTTTGGTGTCTTGTGTCATGTCGTCAAGAGTACCCTTATCTAGTTGGTTCTTCACAAATGAAATCCTCTAGTGTCAGGGGATTTGGTTAATGAAAAATATTTTGTGTCACCTAGGTCATTTTAGTTTAGTATCCATCATTGGTCTCAACAGGATGCATCCTTCCTAAAAGACCACATCATCACCCATCCATCCTCGTGATCCTATGGCAAAGGATGTTTAGCTTTCATTATGATCTTTTCATACTTTTGGCTTTTGTTTATTGTTTGATCTCCCTATCCTCACTTATCAAAATTGCCACGATCCATCATATTATGGTGTGCTTTGATGAGTTAACGAAGGGGCATCTCTTGATCGTTTATTGTTGTTGTCTATTAGGTTGTTCCCACGTAATTCCCACTAGGATCCTTGGGATCTTGTGTTAAGTTGGGAGCATCCCTTTGTGCTTGTGGTTATTCTAATACCTAGCCCGACCAAGGTCCTTGCAACTTTGGGGTGTTGGGATGACCTTGTTTGCTATGTTTGTTCCATGCATTTGACGCCAACTCACCTTGGTTTCATATACCATGGTATTAGATATCTTATGCTATAGAAAAAATCAATGCTCTGAAGATGGAAAATTGCATTCCTAATTGCATTTCATTTCATTGCATGAACCCTTCATTCAACCTTGTTCATAACCCATGACTCGCAATTTAGGTTGTGCAAACTTTGACTCTTTTTCCCCTTGGTTTTCCTCCCAGGGTACTAATGGTTCTTGACAGGTGCAGTACCACACCTACGTTACACTTATCATCTACTAACATTCCCATGCAAGTCCTTATTGATGTTTAGGTTTGCATTATAGGAATTCATATTTCATTCATATTGCATGTTACATTGTAGATACAACATATTTTATCTCTCATAGATTGATTATATTAAGCATCTTAGTTTCATTTAACCCATACGTGTCCATATTAACATTCACATAATACATGCATTAACACCTACAAAACATATTGTTAGATCCATCCTAATTACATTTCCTACCAAATATTCATCTCATCCCATATTATAAACATTAATACATGCATAATCATCCATCCATATAGACATAAAGTTTCATATACATGTGCATACATAAACTAAATCATCCATCCATATAAACATAAAATATCATATACATGTGCATATATAAACTAAATCATCCATCACATAAAACATAACGCATAGTGTCAATAAGAACTATCGCATATCATAATCAAAATAATACAATATCCATCTCATCACAATGTCTCAAACATAATCAAATATACATCCATCATGTATATCATCAAATAAGGTACGAAATCCAGAGATGTAGATCACATCTAATCTCTGCTAACATGTACTAAACCACCATCCTACACCTGTCAAAAAAATTGATATCATGTCATTTGCTCTCTGACTGCTCTACTGTGAGTTGCCCACATCTAATCTCTTAGGAGAGTCAAGCACTGGCCCTCTGTGTGTAGGGGTCCCCTGGTACTCACGGGTGGGAGCCCCCTCGTAGCCATTGTAAGGAGATGGAGTCTGTCAATAGCCACTATACCCCCTGGTACATATCCCTAATGACTGGGACGGTGCTGGCATCTGAGGTACCTGTTTGATGTAGCACGCTGTGCATTGCGCCGGATCTAGAACTGCCTACTCATAGGCACACCTCCAATAGGTCACCTCCTGCATGTAGTCATCCCTCTGCACAGCCTGATACCTAGCGGAATTCTGCTCATGCCTGTACCTGTCTCAATCCCCACTAATGGCCCTTTTCTCCTACCCCCAAGCCTCTTGTGCTAATATCAGTTGTTGTACCTACTATGTGGCCCTGTCCCTCTCAGCTTCTGCAGCCTGTAATTGTGCCTACAATCCTTGTACCTCTGCCCCTGGCTCCCCCTCCTCGACCTACGTTGTCTGTAGCTACGCCTGTGTTGTGTCCCGCTCACTCTACAATATTTGCAACCTCACCTCTGTGACATCCCTCTCCCTATGCACGGCTTGTGCCCGAGCCACCACTGCATCCCTATCCCTCTGAAGTGCCTGAAGTCTTAGCTTAGCTGCATCTCGCTCTCTCTGAAAAGTTGATACCTGTGACACCGTTGCATCCCTCTCTCTCTAAAGAGACTAAACTTGTGCCTCTACCACCTACCTCTCACTCTGTAACACCTGAGCACATGCCTGAGCCACATCCCTCTCTGCCTCTGTGGCCTATACCTATGTTTGTGCCACATCTCTCTCTATCTGCAACACACGTATATGCACCCTCATCTCCTCCTCTCTGTTGTATCAATCCCATATCTCCAATTGTCTGCTCTAAACAGTACAGTATATCCCCGAGCTCATCTTGCTTTTGATGCAGATCCGCTCTATCTCTCCATTACCACTCTATCTACTCTGCAAACCCTCTATATCTCTTACAATCCCTGCCCCAACCTCTGTCAGCCCTTGCCCTATCCCTACTCCAACAGCCTATTGTATCGCCTCCTCAGCCACCAAACAGTCTCTCTCCCATCTCGTTGCATCCCCTTCCTCATGCTCCCTGGCCACCTTTGCTTGCAACCTCTCTACCTCCACCTACAAGTCAACCACCTCATCTTGTGCCTCATCCCTCTCTCTTTGCAACCTCCTCTCCACCTCTATCACCATCATGGCCAGATCTAAGTAGTCCCTCTCGCTCTGAGAAAATCATGCATGTAACTAACTCATCTCTACCTCTAATCTGTCTCGCTCGACCTTTGACTATTGTAACCACTGCTCGTTGAGTTGCAGCCTCTCCAGGGCCCCTCGCAGTACCTCTATTGGATCCTCTCCTCTCAGTGGTGTCATCGATAGTGGTGGGATGCCATGTATCTCCATATCAATTTCCATCTCTTATGGCTCATATCCCTCACTCTCTGTCGATGCCTCCACCTCATCCACATCAATCACCATGGGAGCTCCCCTCCTCCTTCCCCCCTGTCATCCTCTCCTGCTCTCCATTGGCCTCGGCCTCCTCCTGTCTCTATCGTTACTGCCCTCCTATGGCTACACGTGCCTTTTGTCTCTCTTGTTGCCAACCTCCTGTAGTTGCACGAGCCTCTTGTCTCCTCTCCCTCTGGGCCTCCTGTCCCCTGTCCTACTGCGTCGCAGCCCTAATCTCCTCCTCTCCCTCCTCTGCTCCATCTCCTCCTGGGGCTCTTCGTCATCATCTCCTCCTCTTGCCTACCCTCACCGGCTCCTCGGCTACTCTAGCTGCCTCTTGTCCTCTTCGTCATCCTCTTCTCTCTTGGCCTCCTCTCTATTGTCCCCATGGACCTTGTCCCTCTCTCTCTGCCCTCAGTCATCTCTCATCCTTTGACTCGAAACCTAGTGCCCCCTCAATAGGCACCACTGGTGTAATTTGTGGAGGCCGATGTCGCTGAAACCACTAACCATATCAATCTATCGTCCCTGCATCTCTCTGCCCCTCCCTCCTACCTGGGTATGGCACAAATCGCAATGTCTCCAACTCCTCCCTCACCACCGCTAGATCCAGCTCATCCCCCCATGGCCACTCTCATGTTAATCACCTAAATGCCAGTCGCCCTATGGGAATATCCTACCTCACTCTAAATTGTCTCGCCACTCGATCTGGCTTGTGCAACTCCACTACATGTGGACCCTTTCCGATGATATAACATCGAGTGTAGAAGTAGTCCATGTGTCTCTCCTCATCCTCCCTCCAATCTCTGAATCACCGCAGCATATACGAATGCCATACTATCATCTCAGCATGCACCTCATCAAATCGTCTCCTCCAGGCATCCACATCTCCAACCTCCTGATACTGCAGTATCACTCCTACCTTTTTCCCCCATACCTAGGCCACTGCTGCTCTGTCATCCTGCTTTCCTGATCTCAACACAACTGGCTTGGTCACCCTGATATGCTCCCAGGTCCCAAACTGTAGCAGTGTGACGTGTGTCACACTCAGCACCTCTTGATACCATACCATGTGCATATCCCTATACAGTTGCACTAACATACAGGTCCCCCATGCAAACTGACCCTCTCAACCCTCAATGATATGATGGATCACCTCAACGAACCTAAGGTATAGGAATCGACCACTCTGATCTAGCATAATATCCCACTAACCAACCCTACTAGGTATAGCAGCAATGTCAGTACCCTACAGGACAAATAATTGCCACGTCTAGCTGCTATCGCTGAATCGGTAGCTCATCATCACCAAACACAATCTACACGGACTTGTCTAGTGCCTCGTCCTCTACCTGATACTCACAAATCAGGAGCCTTGCTATTGGGAGCCTCAAAATCCTCCATACGTCCTCTAAAGTCACCGTCATCTGCCCTATTGGTAGATGAGATGTCGATGTGGCTAAGTCCCAATGCTCTATCAACGTTGTCAACATGACCCAGTGGGCCTTAATCATCAGATATGACAGCATGTGCAACAGTCCTGCCTCTGCTAGCACCTGATGATTTGAACCCATCATAGCCGATGTACATCTTTGCAGTACCTCAAACCGCTTCTCCTCCATCCACAAACTATCAAAATACTACATCCATGACATGCCCACTATGTCAATTTTCTTCTCTCATTTTCTCTGTATCATTTTCTTTCCCTCTTCCCCAGGTCCTAGGATCCCCTTGCCTATCTTTTTTTTCTTCTCTTTTCCCTCTTTCCCCCTTATCATTCCTACCCCATCTACAGGCAAACCTGCCCGAGCCCCCGGGTGATCCCATGGGCAGACCCACCCCAACACGGGTGGACTCGCCCGGGCTCTCGGGCAAGCTTAGGCTCGAGTGCAAGCAGACCTTCCTGGGGACGGATGGACTCGCTCGAGCTCCCCGCACAGGCAGACTCGCCCGGGCTCCCGGGCGAGCCCGCAAACCTACCAGGTCTCCCAGGTGACCTCACAGACTACGCGCAAGAAGACTCAGATGAGCACGGGCGGACGCGCCCCTGTGTGCTAGCGGACGCGCTCGGGTGCAAGCGGACCCGCCCTTGTGCGCAGGCGGACCTGCCCCCATGAGTGGGCAGACTCACCCCCGTGCACGGGCAGACCCGCCCGGGACGGGCGGACCCGCCCCCGTGCAGGACCCAACTCCGAGCTTGCCCTCTGCCCATGATCTTGCCCTCTTTCAGGGCGTACCTGCCTCCCTTCCCAACCTAATTCTTTTTCTTTCCCTCCCCGACCGAAAAACAAAAATCCCATTTTTTCCTCCTACCCATTGTTCTACCCTCCCCCCCAACAAAACCCATATTTTCAAATTTTCTCAAACTTAAACAAAATGAAAAAAATCACAAAGTTGGGTTTGGGACTAACCTGACATGGAACAGCGCACTCACTAAAGAACCATCGCACCTCGTCCCCCTGATGGATAATGTCGCTATCGTAGTCTAACATCATGCACTCTGGCCCTCTCCCCCTCTTCTCCTCCCTCTCTTCCTCAACTGACAATTGTTCAAATGAGGAGAGGTAATTCCTACAATTACCTTATATAACATTTTTCTCCCCTTTTTTACCTTTTTTAAATGAATGGAATTTTTCCCTTTTATTTAACAAAATCTTCCTCCAACTAATTCATTCACCCTCTATCTTCCTAGGGAAGCCATTTGCAAATTGTGTACCCATTTAATTTTGTCCAAACACCACTCTTCTCAATTTTTTGTGCTCTTTCCAATGACATATACCACTCCATACTTTCAAGAAGTCGATTGGGACCCCTTTTCCTTCCCCGTCCACCTTCTTAAGGGGTCATACCCTACCATTCTCTCCCAATCCTCCGTCATGAGCCTTTTATTGCGAGACTAGGGCATCCCCTTTAATCTCCATCTGTTTGGGCAGCTCACACAACTGCTCCCATGTTGGGGCATCTCTTTTCCGGTCGCTTCCTCTAAAAAGTCATTTGCATTTTATTTTCTTCAAAAATCTGTTACCTAACAGTGTTTCGAAGAGGGGAAAAATGTAGGCATCCAAATTTGACCACTTCCATATGATCAAAGTCATATTCTTATTCATCCATTTACTCATCTACTTCATCCTCTTTGTCGGTATTAATTAAATCATTTATTTAATTAATATTTCATGTCCTACATAAGGTTCCTAAAGTATTTAATTTAATAATTAAATACTTTTACCTTCTTTCCTCTCTAAATTAAATAAAAATACCACTTTATTTAATTTAGTATGAATGTAACCTCTTGGAATTTAAATTAACTTTTAATTCCTCACTTTCTCTCTCATTGTTACATCCTCTAACTTTTGCAAATTGGTCTTTAATTCCTCTTAGCCATCTAACCCTCTTCTAATCATAATTAATTTAATTAATTTATGGTTAGGATGTATCACATCCTCCAACATTTGCCACTTGCTTCTAATCTTTAGTTAATTAGCTTAATCATGTGTTTGTACAACCTTAATCAAGGTCATTAGACACATTTAGCATGCCTTTTTAGTCAACCTTTTCATTTGTCTTTCTTAGGATTGACCCTCTTTCCCATGTGAATTTTAAATTCACATTTATTCCTCCTAGAATCTCCTCTTCCCATACATCTTCTAGAATCTTTTGACTTGTCACATCAAGTCATATGTAGACAAAGACTTCCCTTTTTGGAACCTTGTCTTGTCCATGAGATTCTTGCAAGTATGTGAATTTTTAATTCACATTTATTTCTCCAACTACTTTCCCTTTTCCCATGGAGATTTTTGAGAAATTCTAAAATTCCTCAAAAGTCATTTTCATTCCCACTTGGGGACAAGAAGTTCCTTTTTGAGGAAATCTTCTCATTCAAGTACCTTGTTCTTTTTGCACCTCATGTACCCTCCTTCCACCTCATTTACACATCACCATCCCTAAGCCATCTCACATTCCACATGTCAAGATCTGATGGCTTGTGAGTCCTCAACTCACTATAGCCCTACATCTTGAACTTGTTGGATGAATCTCAACCATTGAATTCTCTAGAGAATTCAACTTCCTCTATAAATACCCCCTCTTTTTCTCTCATTTGAGGAGGAGATCATTATGTTAACCAAACTCTTGCAAAATTTTCACTTGAGTCATACTTAGCTAGAATTCCCATTTCCTTGCACACAACATAGCATCCTCATTTATTTTCCATCCATATTGCATCTCATTCATACATCTTTTATCATCAAGAGGAGCATATATCACGTCAATAATCGAAGGGCCAACCAAAGGAGCAACTTAACAAGGTATTATCATTCTATTTATTTTTTTAGGTTTAACTTTTAGCCCAATCTTGAGGTGTTATGTGTTTAGGTGGTTTCTTGCATGTTTTGTGTTGTTGTTCATTTTTGAGACCCTGTATACTCCTGATCACAAAACCGATCATGTAAACGCACAAAATCCCACCAAGCGACATGTTTAGGAATCTCATCTTGAACATGTGGTGGTTCATGCACACCTACCGAAGCCATAAAATAATCACCACATTAAAGACAAGGAAATAGTGAAGCTAAAACACTAATCTCACATTAACTTGAGAGGCAAACGAGAGGGGCACTATAGATTTAGCTATCCCAAGGCTTAGGAATTTCAAGTCTTGACTCACTAGGTTCACTCAGGGTTCATTGTTCAATTATTGTGTTCACATGGAGGCCTATTGATGCTCGAAAGATTGTTCTTGCCAAATAACAAGTGATGTTAATAGTAATAAAAAAGCATGTGTTCATCACTTCTTTCACAATCCATTCAATTTTAACTCTTTCCAGAACATAATTCAAAAGTTTTTGGTGAGAATAGAAAAGCCTAAGAAATTAATTTTTTTCGGATATTACCCAGACAGATATTGAAAGATAATTAAAATAAAGCATAAACTATTTGTACTTCACCAGATTGCTTCATAGCTACATACAAACATGCAAGAGTTGGAAGAATAGTTTTGTATATGAAAAATGGATTTGAATGCTATCATATGACTTAGGACATAGAGCATACCCACTTTCCACCTACTACATGTTCAAGGGTAACCCTAGATATCTCAATGCAAAGCAAAAAGAGATCTTTCAATAGGGATGCACTAGGGGTTAATTTCAAATTAATGATGGGTTCACCACCAAGTTGAGAATTTGGAAAGACAAATGCAATGCAAGATAAAATGCTTAAACCTAGTTTGATGCAATGACTTACTAAATGATCTAAAGATGCAAGTAAATTAGAACAAAAAGCTATAAAATCAAAAGTGTGCACCTGGAAACTTGTAGAGACTGGAAATGTTGAATAACCTAAAATTTAGGCCCACTAGGACTCATTTGCCAATCTGGACGATTCATTCCTAGATCAGGGTTTCTGCATAGGAACAGGTTCTTGGAAAAAGGGCATGTGAAACTACAAAATATTAAATTTGACCTAAATTGGGACTCATTCGCCAATCTGGGTGAATGAGTCTAGTTAGGGTTTTCTGGAGCTTTAAAATTTGAATCTAGCCTTCAATGTTTTCTCCTTTTGTTCCTCTTTGTTTCTGGATCTGAAACCCTGGTTTTGGGGTTGTAGGTGACCTTTTGGTGAAGATTACAACCTTTCCAATGGGGAGACAACTCCAACAACTTTCTCCAAGCTTGTAACCTAATATTTAATGATCTTCAAGTCTTCAAAGCACCTAGATCTGCAATTACACAAAGAGAGAGAGAGAGAGAGAGAGAGAGAGAGAGAGAGAGAGAGAGAGAGAGAGAGAGAGAGAGAGAAAGTGTTGATTGTTAGGGAATAGGGGTTTGCCTTGGTCAAACCCCTTGTAGGTAATTAAACCAAATGATGAGATAATGAAATGAAGCCATGAAACATGAAACAAAGAACATGAATCATGGACAATGATACCTTGAATGATGCCTTGAAAATAATATCTTGTAAATCTATAACTTAACATGAAATGGCCATGAAGGATGTAGATCTTGATCTTGACAATAGGTGTAAATTATTGATTGATCTTGGATCTTCAATGCTACATCACAACACTAGATCAATAACATGTTTGATGCTTGATATGCTTGACATGATGATGGATCTTGAATTTTTGCAACAATTGATGAAGAATTCTACCCTTCAATGCCTTAAAAATGATCTTGAGTGCTCTCTAGATGATCTTGTGAAGTCTTGGAATGCTTAACTCTTGAATGCTTGACTTGATAACATTTAGGCTCTTTTTTGAAATAATGATTTGAAAGCTCATTTATATAAGAAATCCATCTAATATCCCATGTATTAGATCCCAAAGGCTGACATGTATAAAATTTGAACTTAAAACCTAATTTTTCCCGCTCAAAACCTTGAAAATAGGCTAAATGGGACTCATTTTCCATCTGTGGTGAATGGGTCCCACAAGGCCTATTTTGATTGCTAAAGTGTCAGGGAGTGTGTAAATTAAGCTTATATGTTGATATTGTTGGGTTTTTTGATTGAAATATGCCTTGGGATGCATAATATGGGGTCTTGGGGGCCTATTAATGATGATATTAAGGTCATAAATGCAAGAAGGCCCAAAATTCAATGTGAAAGTGTAAATAAATATACTTTACATCATTAAATTAAATAAAAATTTGGTCAATTTAGCTTAAAAGGGCCTTAAATCCAATGTGAATGTGTAGAACACATTACAACACTAGATTAGATCCACTTAATTTACAAGCCTCCTAAATTTAATGTGAAGGTGTCAATAAATACACTTTACAACATTAAATTAGAGAAAAGTTAAGTTAATTTAGCTTAAAAAGGGCCCAAGACCTAATGTGGATGCGTAAAACACCTCACAACACTAGATCAAGGAGACATTAAGTCCAATTTATCATTAATTATTTTTGAATTAAGCAACGAAAAGGCATATTTTTTCCGTTACCACAAATAGAACCATTCACCAATGAGATAGCTTCAAAATACACCCAAAGATGATGCAATAAATTAATTATTTCACTAGGAATGAACAATTTACTATCATGCATAATATATAATCAATAATGATCTTTAACTACTTTAGTATTAAAAACCCCTATAGTATGTACAAGTCTTTACTAAAATTGAATAGAAAATATGAAATAGAAACTAAATTGGTATAGCTCCAATATAAGTTATATTGTATCAACATTTTTTTATCCTTAAAACTAAGCAACTCCCTACCTTTTATAAAATACAAGACAAGAGTTCATTACAAAAATCACATGGCTAGAAAAATAAAGTTAGTCATCATAAGACAGATGGCTCAAAAATATATTTTGTGTATAGGAAGAAACAAGTAGATAGTTTCAAAAGAAATGGTCAAGCTTATGTCATGTTGACTTGGTCTTCAATGATGATTCTTTAACCTTTCAAAACTCAAATTAATAGCTGGGATACATCTCATTTGTCTTCAAAGTATCTATAGGTGAATCTTGGATGCAATATTTTGTAGTGCTCTTTCATCTCTTTATACAGTCTTTTTTTTTCCTACAAAAATTCAAAATTGTTTTGTAGCTAGTAGACCTCAAAATCTGTGCCTCTAGTTATATCGCTTTGGGCATTAGGAAAATACCCACTTTTGGTATCTGCGTCTAGTTCTACCTTTTGTAACCCTTAAAATTATCATAAAACTTTGGTTATTAACTACTCATCATTAAAAAATTAGGACAAAATGACTTGTCATTCACTTTTACTAGATTCTTCAATAAGCACATATTCTCCCTTTTTAAACATGTACTCACTAAAAGCTAGTAAAACCTTATTCATGTCCTCTTAAGTATATTTTTAAGAGGTTCTATTGAAACTTCTCTTGAGCCTAAAACTCAGAAATATTTTTGACTTCATCATTTCTTCCTCGTATTGCTACTTCATACCTTACAATGATGTTTTTGGTTATGATTACATCCTCCATTGATTTTTTATTCAAACATGAAACATGATCACTGATTATTTTCCCCATAATAGCCTTAAAGCTCTTTAACTCTACATCTTCTTGCCCTAGGCTGTCCTGGTCGCATACTTTTTGTGTAAGAGAATCAATGAGATCCAAGTCTCTGTCCATCATCTTTTTAATTTTCTTGATGAGATTTTTTCATTTCTTCCTTCCACTTCCATAGGGAAACTCTCTCCCAATTCAATAGTAATCCCCAAGTCTTTATATTAGGAATATCTTGTTCAACTCCCACCTTTTCTTCTAATAAATGTTATTTTCCCATCTTTTGCATGAACACCATCTGTTGCAATTTAATATCACTTTGATCCAAGTGGTCTTTTTAGTTTTCCATTAGCTCCTACAACTTTTCTTATAGTTCTTCACCTTACCTCATTACATCTTCCACCCAATAATCTAACATATCTTCTTTATTTTTCAATCTTCAATGGCATCCACTTGTTCCTTGGACATTATTACTAGGTTTGGAGGTAATTCTACCAATGATTGGATTGATTGAGCCATGTCTCTAAAAAAATTATATTTTTAACCTATGTGCTCTTTCATATCCTTCCTTTTCTATTTATCTTTCCTTGTGTAGGAAATAATTTTTTCTACATTTATTTTCATTTCTTCAATATCCTGCTCTCATGAAGCATGTCCCAAGTTAATGGAATTGGTAATCTCGAACAATAACTTCATACTTGTCCTTTTTCTCCTATAGGTGTAGAAACATGTATGATCCTCCCTCCATCTACACTTCTCCTAATTGCATGCCTAACCTTGGCCTTTGTCTTAGGTTTTGGTGTTTCTACCTCTTACATTATGCTCCTCAAGTTCAATGGGATTAAATGTACTTGCATTGGTGGTTGTAGTTGTTGAGCCAACCAATTAGGTATATTTTCACTTGGTCTTGAATCTCCTATACCTTTTCCTATTACTTGATCTTTCAACTTAAAAGCTTATTTTCTTGGTGTATGGTCTCTATTTTATTTGTTTTCAAGAATCCCTTCTACACTAAGCTCTTGTTGAAGTGTTTCTCCATCGATTTGTTCTTTCTCAACATCCCTCAATTAACCTAACTTATCCCCACTTTTCTCTTCCACTATATTCTCATCCACAGTTGGTTCATGAGTTTCTATTACATCAAATTTCTCAAGATATTCATGTCCTTTATTGGTAATCTCAATGGGTTTAGTAGATTTATCTTTAACTGAGCTCTGATCCTACTGAGTTTCAACTAGATGCCCTTGTGTAAAATTATTAATAATTTCTAGATATTATTGAGATTTATCTTCAACCATCTCAACATCTATTGGATCCTTATGTTGCAATTCACCTTCTTCCCTTTTTGGAAGAATAGTATTTTGGTACTCATTCCCTTCTTTTTCCCACTGAACTGAGGGTATTATTTCTATGCTTTCTTCCGTCACCATTTCTTTCATTTTAAGATCCTTTCCTCCTTGACTAGGTTAAAAAATTATTACCTTTGAGACTTCTCAAATACTCTCATGAACATTTTCATCTTGTTCACCTGCAACAAAAAATATAGGTAGAGGTATCACTTCTTGTTGTTGTTTCACTTGAAACCTCTCTATAAGCTTATCTAACCTCTTCCTTTCCTTTATAATTTGTACCATGTTCAATGTGTCTTCTCCTATAGTAGGTGATTATATCTCTCCCATAGTTTGTCTCATTAGATAAGTTCTTACTAATGGAGGATAAGAAAACATAGTTGTTGCTGACTAGGAAATAGGCCCTCTCATTCAAGTATATAATTGTTTATCAATTATCTCCTTTGGAGTTATGAGTTTATATTTGGGTAACATTTATTATGATATTGATCCTACTAACTTGCTCTAATATTTCCCAAGTAAATTGGTTGGAATTTCCCTTATCTCTCGATTAGGATCTTCTAGTTGCATGGCTACTGAAACCCCCTCACTTGGTGTTTAAGCAGACATTTATTTATCTTCTTCAATATCTCTAGCCTCCATAATTTTCCTCTTTTTATTCATGCAATCATCATTCCCATTCTCTTCCACTAGATTTTTCTTTCTCTTTCTTCCATGTGGGTAAGTAATTGGTACTCCTTTTGACCTTATTTTTGGATATATTTGTCAATCAAAATCTAACTAAATTCTCTAATAGACTTAGTTATATCATCTATTGATGTGATTTAAAGATCTTTCTAATTAGGATCTTAAACAAGCTGATCAAAAATCCTTTCAACATTGTACTTCGAATTCAACACTTCTCCATCATCGTTATTTAACTGTACAAGGACATCATGTGTTTCTAGAGTTCTCATTTGATCCAATGTCACATTTTCCTAATTTCATGCTCATCCAAACAATCATTCCAATAAATTTCTAGGTGGGGCTCATGAATGAACCTCTTATTAATCTATCTAACGAGCCTCCCTATTGGTTCATACTTAGTCATGTTCAAATCAAACATCTCTAATCCATATATTTGTAATTCATCCTCTGCTAATCTAGCATTCTTTCATGTATTGCATTTATATATTTCCATATGAATGGGGAATTTTATCTTCCCTTTCTTATGATCTTTAAGATGTATGAGTTAATAGTGACTCCTCAACACCCCCAGGAACAGTTACTAGACCAAAATATCTTCCATGAGAGAGAAAATGGCAAGAATTATTGGGATATGGTGTTGTACACCATTGCATAAATTGATATATTATAATGTTGTAATTAAATAATTATTTAGCTGTGATGCACCTAGGTGGTGTGGTTAATCACACTAGGTAATTATTTGGGGCCACTTTTTATGTTGTATATTGTAACATTTTATTATTATTTAATTTGTGGGAGACGTGATAATAATCTATTAAATTGGAGAAATATTTAAAAAGTGAAAACTTAGTACCCAATATTAAATACGGGATTAGTGGTTTTATGTTCACATGGTTTTGTGGCACATCGTTTTATCTTACCACTTGGTTGTATTTGTGTGAGCTTTAATCTATAAAAGAAAGCACATGTTTAGTGGTTAAGGTTGGTTAGGTGAGTGGGTTATCATTATTGAGTCTTTCTAGGGAGTGCATATGTGAAGGATGGCATAGGATGTGTGGATTCATGCTTGGACGAGGATGCATTGGAAGGCTTGATGCTTGGGAGACATGTGATAATAATCTAATATTGGCGAAATATTTAAAAAGTGAAAACTTAGTACCCAATATTAAATAAGGGATTAGTGATTTTGTGTTCACATGGTTTTGTGGTACATGGTTTTATCTTACCACTTGGTTGTATTTGTGTGAGCTTGGATCTATAAAAGAAAGCACATTTTTAGTGGTTAAGGTTTGCTAGGTGAGTGGGTTATCATTATTGAGTCTTTTTGGGGAGTGCATATGTGAAGGATGGCATAGGATGTGTAGATTCATGCTTGGACACATGAGGATGCATTGGAAGGCTTGATGCTTCAGAGATATTCATTATAACTCTTATATTTCTTTATTGTTAAATAATATGATGGAGTATGGATGCTTTTAGAGGTTAGGTTTTTCTCTGTTGGGGGTTTTCCCAGGGTATATCTTGTGTTATCTTATGGCTTGTCTATTTGATCTATGCATTATGGTTACTTGTATGCATGTTTATCTCTCATGGGGTTATGTAGGAAATGGGTTAAGATTGTGGATTGAATGCATTATTTCCCAACAAGAATAGCTTGCTTCAACAATGCAAGATTGAATATGGTTGAATATGCAAATTTACGTATGATTCCTTGATTATAAAGGCAAGGTGATACATAGGATTAGGAAATATCATGATAAGTGTCTTAATCCTACCACATGAGACAACTCATAATAACCTAGGATAAGATAAGATCTATAAATGACAACTAAGACTTCTAGAAGGAAGCTTATAATCCTAAGTAAACTTAACATGTGAATATGTCCCCTAATTTCCTAGTGAGTGAATTAACTAGGTACAAGACATTTATTCACACCAACACCCCACCTTAAGTGCAACTTAGGGAGAATATTATTATGCAAACTATGCAAAGAGACTGAATATTATGGGTCTCGACCATGAAGCCATGTTAGGCACCCATTTACAATGCAAATGCAATACAACACTATCTTTCACAAATGGAGAAAAGGAGAAAACTCGATGGGACAAAACTCCTCTCCAAAAGAGACATAAAATAAAGAAATAAATAAGATGATGTATGGAGGATTTAATGATACCCCCAAGGACTACATCCATCATGTATATACAATGAATAACCCCCCATAAGAGGGAAAAAGAGAGATAAGATATCCCCCCACAATGTGTAATCACCTGCAAATATGGTTAATGTCTGAAGAAAAAACTCAATACAATGCCTACAAACAATGTTTCTCCCCTTGGGAAGAAGATACATCAAGTAAAAATGCAGGAATGCTTCCCATTCTAGATAGGAATAGGTAGAAAGTGGGATCCATATGTATGAATATTGTGTCTTTGAAATTTTCTCATGTGTAGCCAAGTTCTTGGATGATGAAAATGATGACACGATCCAATCAGGTACATGCCTAATCACAACAAACTATGACAAACCAAGAACAAGTGGAAACTAATCTTGAATTAACTCCAAAGAAAAACATGAAGTGAAAATAGTTGGTACATGACTATCATCAAATAAGAGAGATAGACCCTCAAATTGATCTTTCAAATTTGAAATGTAAAATTCCATAAATAAAGAAGCAATGTCTAATAAATAGGAATCCCAATTAGGAATACAAACAAATACCTATTACAATGAATCATGAGTAGTACTCAATGAATCATCAAGAGAAGATGAATGTTTGATCTCAAATGGAGTAGAAGCTACAGGATTTACAAATTATATATTCCCATATGAATGGAAAATTTTATCTTCCCTTTCTTATGAGATTGAAGATACAGGAGTTAATGATGACTCTTCAACACCCCCAGGAATAGTTGTTAGACCAAAATATCTTCCACAAGAGAAAAAAATGGCAAGAATAGCTTGCTTCAACAATGCAAGATTGAATATGGTTGAATATGAAAATGTACATGAGATACCTTGCTTATAAAGGAAAGGTGATACATAGGATTAGGAAAACTCGTGACAGGTGTCTTAATCCTATCACATTAGATAACTAACTCATAACAATCTAGGATAAGATAAGATCTAGAAATAACAACTAAGACTTCTAGAAGGAATCTTATAATTCTAAGTAAACTTAACATGTGAATATGTCCCCTAATTCCCTAGTGAATGAATTAACTAGATACAAAATATTTATTCACACCAAGAGAATAAAGGCATTATGAGATTTCATCACTTGTCTTGTGAATTCTAAAAGTAGCACTTTGTCTATAGGGTATCTAGGTAACATATAGGGAAATATCAAAAACCCCTAGATATCCTAATATAAGTAAACTTAGGAAACTAGATCTACCAACATCCATAATAATTGATCACACTTTGTACATCCGTAAAGATTATTTTAGCCTTGTCTCATTCTATAGTCCTAACTAGCTTCATGGTGAATGTTTCATTAACCCTCTTGTAATGCCTTAAGTATTCTTTGTATGTTATCTCAGGATAATGTTGGTAAATTAACCTTTATCTAGGATTACTACATAGAGTTCCTACCCTATTTAGCCCCTAGATATTTTTTCTTATAATGCATGAATATATCACATACGAAGACATGAAGAATAGTCTTAGTATTTTAAAACATTAAATCTGATCACATAAGAAGTCACTAATGGTTTTGAACTAGTAGATTTTAGTTGTGTCATCCTTCATGTTCCTGACAATTTTATAACAAATAAAATTGGGAACCCTAGGTCTAATCTATAAACCTAGGTTTTAAATGGTTTGGGAGGGCGTGTGTTGTGGAGTATTTTCTTATGTTTCATTAAGATGGAGATTAACAAGGTGAGTAGATTGACTTCCAACCATGAAGATGCGACAATTAGACTTGAATCTCCATCCTATTGAGGATTAGAATGATTTGGAAATGAATTGCTATGATTAACCTAATTAGACTATATTACCTAATATGAAAAATGCAAGATCTTGACAATATATAGACTAAAATAGTAACTTGCAAGCAAATCTAGAAAGTATAAAGGACTGTGTACCTATCACTGAAAGTTGTATTTGATTGTTGTAGAAGTACATAGTTTCCCTAGGGTGTATGGGTCCTTGTAGGCCTTTTTTCTTTGTTTTTTGGGTCCTCTGATGATAGATCTAAGCTTCTAATTTTTCACTACAAATTTTTTGGAACATTGTCGAATAATTCTATAGGTGAGTTTCAATGAGTTGACAAGATGTAGGGCTTCAATTACAACAATGAATAATTTTTCTTCAAATTCCCTTCACTCCTCTTCAAATCTAAAACCTACAAAATCAAAGAGAGGGAAAATGATGGGCCATTTAGTGGCTTGCCTCAGTCAAACCCTGTATAATTTTTTTCACTTCCACAATGGAAATTTCAATGATAAATAGATAATAAATAAGAAGGAATGATAAAATTAAAGTGTTACAACTCACCACCCTTCAATGGCTTCCTTGAAGGACTGAATTCATGCACATTGCCTCAAGGTCTTGATCTTTCTTTCTTGATTTTCTTGAATGCTTTGGAGACCTATAAAAGTAGTTAGCCTTCATAAAACAATGATAACATGAATACACATAAACTCACATAAGATTTCACATGATGTTAGGATCTTGAATAGTTGTAATAAAACTCTGAAGTGTTACTCTTGAATTTCTCTTTGATGATCTTTACAATAGCTTTTTCTCATGAATTCTTGTTAGATTCAAAATGATGTAATAAAAAGGTATTTGTAGGTATTTCTCTATTTTCCCAAGAATTAAATATCAATGAATGACATTTGCAATTTAAATTTTGAATGTTAAGATGTTGACACCGACATGTCCAAAATTGGTCCCTGACAAAATAGGAGGATTCATACGCCCTAGGGTGAATGGATCTTGGCCCTATTCTCTATTGGAATTAGGGAACACTAAGAGGGGGGTTGAATTAGTGTTCTGTAAAATTTAACTTTATCAATCTGATCTCTAAACCACTTACAACATTGAACCAAAAGAAAGATGCAAGCACATAAAGTAATGAACCACAACGCCATAACAAGTATTTTTATATGTAAACCCTATTAGGGGAAAAACCACGGTGGAGGTCAATCCACAATTTGAGTACTCAAATATAAGTGTTTTACAAATGGGGAATGCACATGCATTCAAGCACACTCCCTAGAGCTCACTACTTAGATACAAATAGAAGACTCATTATCTTACAAAGATATGGATTACATCCAGAAGATTTGAACTGAAGGAATAGCATTTGCCAATGCCTAATTATAGTTTTGGTTAAGCACATTAATTGCTTTCCTGACCTTATGTCTAATTCTTCTCTTCTGCTATGTCTGCTTTAACTCCAATCACAAAATCCTTTTATGCACAAGTGAAACTGTGCATAATCACTCTACAACCCTTCTAACTTTCACTACATACATCAAAACACTTTTCACATGCATTCACACATCAAAATGATCGCTTATATATATCCATAATAAAATATTTAATCATCCACATGTCGGCTTCAATAAAGCATAAAATATTTACCAACCGTTGGCTCAATCCACAAATGATTTTTAATGCACACCAACCAAAGTCGACCACAACATAGTGAGGAACCAAAAAACCATCCTCGAACACAAAGTACCTTAAATAATTACTCCTTGAATATTTGTAACATGCTACATTCACTTAGTCGGCCTTCTTGCATTGTTAGACAGGAAATCAATCAATCGGATCTCCTAACTCGTACACCAATTGATGCAATGACACAAAAATCTAGAATAGGATATTTCGAATACCCAACAACCTTCCCTGAGATCCACAACTCAAACTGATAATTTGGTATTGCATATGGATTGACAGACTCAACTTTAGTCAGATACCATGTTCTTCACTTTTTCTTTCGGTATGGATAAATACTAAAGTGTGGACCAAATCAATGACTTAGGTTGCCATCAATGACAACACCAAAAGCCATATGCCAAAATTCTCTAGGACATTAAGTTTCAGGGGAAAAATAATAGTTGGATGCATTTGTTCAATGCTTGCAATTTCTCATAAAGTGATACAAATGGGCTATAAAATGCATAATTTAGGAAATTAGGTACCCAATTAGGCTCAATAATTTATGGGGAGAAAAACATGGTGTGAAATTATCAAGGGTGACAATTTACAACTTTACAGATTTCATACATCCGAGGTTCAAATTTTCTAGCATCTTGAGATCCTACTATTATGTTCAATAGTGTCATGGTGTCATGGATTTATGTAGTGAAATCATACTTAAATATGCTCTTAGGAATTTTTAACACCAAATTTGGATTTTCCCATTCTTTAAACCAATATTTTGGCATTGCTATTTTATTTTTCTCTTCCATGTTTGCATATGCTTTAGCAGCCCTTCTAGCCTCTATTGGACTCATTATTGGAAAAATAGGAATTCCAAAATTTTGGGCAATTCTTTTTGGGGATAAGTCAGCATATACTCTACCCTCTTTCGAAACCATTTTTCTTGTGGCATCATAAAAATGTATACACTCTAAAACTAGCTCTAGGGAATCCATTGTTGAAGGAAAACCTTCCACCATATGTAATCCAATTTCTACAATATGTTGTGCATTCGGTGTGGCATTGGGTGACCTAATCCTCTCTATAAATTCCTCATCATTGAAATTACCCAAATTGGTATATGTTACCATATCATACATTGTGGAAACTTGAGATTGATTAAATTCAAATTCCTCCTTAACTCCCCTCTTTTGAACACTCATTATGTTTGAATTATGCATGGTTAATGTATCACATTATTTCCCTAATTAGGGTTAATGTATCATTCAGTTTAAATATTTTTTTAAATAATTAGTCATGTAGGATTCATAAGAGTAAACCAAACACTTTTTTTCTTGGAGTACCAGCTATACACAGAAACTTAAAGCTTAATCCAGAGAATACCTAATTTATCCAAGAGTAATTCCAAGTAGAAATTTTTGATAATCTTATAAATCTTTGAACTCTAGTGCTCACAATTTCCTCATCTCTTTTGGTTGTTCTTTGATTTCTATGATTTTCTCAGTTATAGCTTCTTGAACATGTTATTATGTTTTATATGCAAAATTATGCTCACTTAATCAAGATGATATGAGAGTGCAACACTTTTGAAACCCTAATCATTATTCATTCACTGTACTAGATGAGTATGATACTAGTAATTTGAGCATTAATGGTGAGGGTTTCAATCCTCATGCTTCATTTATATTTCAAAATAAAGCAAGTTTCAATAGCAACTCTTTTTCTTGACATTTTTAATAACCATTGGGGATTTAATTGGATGGGAAAGAGAAAAATTACCAATATCATGTTTGACATGATCAAAATATCCTGGGTAAGTAAGTATCTATTAATCTTATCGCATGATACGATAAAGGGACCTTATATCGGTTCCACTACC
>VDFB02000003.1:358369856-358571283 GCA_007258455.2 Sequoia sempervirens | reverse complement strand
GTCATACTTAGCTAGAATTCCCATTTCCTTGCACACAACATAGCATCCTCATTTATTTTCCATCCATATTGCATCTCATTCATACATCTTTTATCATCAAGAGGAGCATATATCACGTCAATAATCGAAGGGCCAACCAAAGGAGCAACTTAACAAGGTATTATCATTCTATTTATTTTTTTAGGTTTAACTTTTAGCCCAATCTTGAGGTGTTATGTGTTTAGGTGGTTTCTTGCATGTTTTGTGTTGTTGTTCATTTTTGAGACCCTGTATACTCCTGATCACAAAACCGATCATGTAAACGCACAAAATCCCACCAAGCGACATGTTTAGGAATCTCATCTTGAACATGTGGTGGTTCATGCACACCTACCGAAGCCATAAAATAATCACCACATTAAAGACAAGGAAATAGTGAAGCTAAAACACTAATCTCACATTAACTTGAGAGGCAAACGAGAGGGGCACTATAGATTTAGCTATCCCAAGGCTTAGGAATTTCAAGTCTTGACTCACTAGGTTCACTCAGGGTTCATTGTTCAATTATTGTGTTCACATGGAGGCCTATTGATGCTCGAAAGATTGTTCTTGCCAAATAACAAGTGATGTTAATAGTAATAAAAAAGCATGTGTTCATCACTTCTTTCACAATCCATTCAATTTTAACTCTTTCCAGAACATAATTCAAAAGTTTTTGGTGAGAATAGAAAAGCCTAAGAAATTAATTTTTTTCGGATATTACCCAGACAGATATTGAAAGATAATTAAAATAAAGCATAAACTATTTGTACTTCACCAGATTGCTTCATAGCTACATACAAACATGCAAGAGTTGGAAGAATAGTTTTGTATATGAAAAATGGATTTGAATGCTATCATATGACTTAGGACATAGAGCATACCCACTTTCCACCTACTACATGTTCAAGGGTAACCCTAGATATCTCAATGCAAAGCAAAAAGAGATCTTTCAATAGGGATGCACTAGGGGTTAATTTCAAATTAATGATGGGTTCACCACCAAGTTGAGAATTTGGAAAGACAAATGCAATGCAAGATAAAATGCTTAAACCTAGTTTGATGCAATGACTTACTAAATGATCTAAAGATGCAAGTAAATTAGAACAAAAAGCTATAAAATCAAAAGTGTGCACCTGGAAACTTGTAGAGACTGGAAATGTTGAATAACCTAAAATTTAGGCCCACTAGGACTCATTTGCCAATCTGGACGATTCATTCCTAGATCAGGGTTTCTGCATAGGAACAGGTTCTTGGAAAAAGGGCATGTGAAACTACAAAATATTAAATTTGACCTAAATTGGGACTCATTCGCCAATCTGGGTGAATGAGTCTAGTTAGGGTTTTCTGGAGCTTTAAAATTTGAATCTAGCCTTCAATGTTTTCTCCTTTTGTTCCTCTTTGTTTCTGGATCTGAAACCCTGGTTTTGGGGTTGTAGGTGACCTTTTGGTGAAGATTACAACCTTTCCAATGGGGAGACAACTCCAACAACTTTCTCCAAGCTTGTAACCTAATATTTAATGATCTTCAAGTCTTCAAAGCACCTAGATCTGCAATTACACAGAGAGAGAGAGAGAGAGAGAGAGAGAGAGAAAGTGTTGATTGTTAGGGAATAGGGGTTTGCCTTGGTCAAACCCCTTGTAGGTAATTAAACCAAATGATGAGATAATGAAATGAAGCCATGAAACATGAAACAAAGAACATGAATCATGGACAATGATACCTTGAATGATGCCTTGAAAATAATATCTTGTAAATCTATAACTTAACATGAAATGGCCATGAAGGATGTAGATCTTGATCTTGACAATAGGTGTAAAATATTGATTGATATTGGATCTTCAATGCTACATCACAACACTAGCTCAATAACATTCTTGATGCTTGATATGCTTGACATGATGATGGATCTTGAATTCTCGCAACAATTGATGAAGAATTCTACCCTTCAATTCCTTAAAAATGATCTTGAGTGCTCTCTAGATGATCTTGTGAAGTCTTGGAATGCTTAACTCTTGAATGCTTGACTTGATAACATTTAGGCTCTTTTTTGAAATAATGATTTGAAAGCTCATTTATATAGGAAATACATCTAATATCCCATGTATTAGATCCCAAAGGCCGACATGCATAAAATTTGAACTCAACCCAATTTTTCCCGCTCAAAACCTTGAAAATAGGCTAAATGGGACTCATTCGCCATCTATGGTGAATGGGTCCCACAAGGCCTATTTTGATTGCTAAAGTGTCGGGGAGTGTGTAAATTAAGCTTATATGTTGATATTGTCGGGTTTTTTGATTGAAATATGCCTTGGGATGCATAATATAGGGTCTTGGGGGCCTATTAATGATGATATTAAGGTCATAAATGTAAGAGGGCCCAAAATTCAATGTGAAAGTGTAAATAAATATACTTTACATCATTAAATTAAGGAAAAATTTGGTCAATTTAGCTTAAAAGGGCCTTAAATCCAATGTGAATGTGTAGAACACATACAACACTAGATTAGATCCACTTAATTTACAAGCCTCCTAAATTTAATGTGAAGGTGTCAATAAATACACTTTACAACATTAAATTAGAGAAAAGTTAAGTGAATTTAGCTTAAAAAGGGCCCAAGACCTAATTTGGATGTGTAAAACACCTCACAACACTAGATCAAGGAGACATTAAGTCCAATTTATCACTAATTATTCTTGAATTAAGCAAGGAAAGGGCATACTTTTTCTGTTACCACAAATAGAACCATTCACCAATGAGATAGCTTCAAAATACACCCAAAGATGATGCAATAAATTAATTATTTCACTAGGAATGAACAATTTACTATCATGCATAATATATAATCAGTAATGATCTTCAACTACTTTAGTATTACAAACCCCTATAGTATGTACAAGTCTTTACTGAAATTGAATAGAAAATATGAAATAGAAACTAAATTGGTATAGCTCCAATATAAGTTATATTGTATCAACATTTTTTTATCCTTAAAACTAAGCAACTCCCTACCTTTTATAAAATACAAGACAAGAGTTCATTACAAAAATCACATGGCTAGAAAAATAAATTTAGTCATCATAAGACAGATGGCTCAAAAATATATTTTGTGTATTGGAAGAAACAAGTAGATAGTTTCAAAAGAAATGGTCAAGCTTACGTCATGTTGACTTGGTCTTCAATGATGATTCTTTAACCTTTCAAAACTAAAATTAATAGTTGGGATACATCTCATTTGTCTTCAAAGTATCTATAGGTGAATCTTGGATGCAATATTTTGTAGTGCTCTTTCATATCTTTATACAGTCTTTTTTTTTTCCTACAAAAATTCAAAATTGTTTTGTAGCTAGTAGACCTCAAAATCTCTGCCTCTAGTTATATCGCTTTGGGCATTAGGAAAATACCCACTTTTGGTATCTGTGTCTAGTTCTACCTTTTGTAACCCTTAAAATTATCATAAAACTTTGGTTATTAACTACTCATCATTAAAAAATTAGGACAAAATGACTTGTCATTCACTTTTACTGGATTCTTCAATAAGCACATATTCTCCCTTTTTAAACATGTACTCACTAAAAGCTAGTAAAGCCTTATTCATATCCTCTTAAGTATATTTTGTAAGAGGTTCTATTGAAACTTCTCTCGAGCCTAAAACTCATAAATATTTTTTACTTCATCATTTCTTCCTCGTATTTCTACTTCATACCTTACAATGATGTTTTTGGTTATGATTACATCCTCCATTGATTTTTTATTCAAACATGAAACATGATCACTGATTATTTTCCCAATAATATCCTTAAAGCTCTTTAAATCTACATCTTGCCCTAGGTTGTCCCGATCACATACTTTTTGTGTAAGAGAATCAATGAGATCCAAGTCTCTGTCCATCATCTTTTTAATTTTCTTGATGAGATTTTTTCATTTCTTCCTTCCACTTCCATAGGGAAACTCTCTCCCAATTCAATAGTAATCCCCAAGTCTTTATATTAGGAATATCTTGTTCAACTCCCACCTTTTCTTCTAATAAATGCTATTTTTTCCATCTTTTGCATGAACACCATTTGTTGCAATTTAATATCACTTTGATCCAAGTGGTCTTTGTAGTTTTCCATTAGCTCCTACATCTTTTCTTATAGCTTCTTCACCTTACCTCATTACATCTTCCACCCAATCATCTAACATATCTTCTTTATTTTTCAATCTTTCAATGGCATCCACTTGTTCCTTGGACATTATTACTAGGTTCAGAGGTAATTCTACCAATGATTGGCTTGATTGAGCCATGTCTCTAAAAAAATAATCTTTTTGACCTATGTGTTCTTTCATATCCTTCCTTTTCTATTTATCTTTCCTTGTGTAGGAAACGGTTTCTTCTACATTTATTTTCATTTCTTCAATATCCTACTCTCATGAAGCATGTCCCAAGTTAATGGTAGACAATTGGTAATCTCGAACAGTAACTTCATACTTGTCTTTTTTCTCCTATAGGTGTAGAAACATGTATGATCCTCCCTCCATCTACACTTCTCCTAATTGCATGCCTAACCTTGGCCTTTTTCTTAGGTTTTGGTATTTCTACCTCTTACATTATGCTCAAGTTCAATGGGATTAACTGTACTTGCATTGGTGGTTGTAGTTGTTGAGCCAACCAATTAGGTATATTTGCACTTGGTCTTGAATCTCCTAGACCTTTTCTTATTACTTGATCTTTCAACTTAAAATCTTATTTTCTTGTTGTATGGTCTCTATTCTCTTTGTTTTCAAGAATCCCTTCTACACTAAGCTCTTGTTGAAGTGTTTCTCCATCGATTTGTTCTTTCTCAACATCCCTCAATTAACCTAACTTATCCCCACTTTTCTCTTCCACTATATTCTCATCCACAGTTGGTTCATGAGTTTCTATTACATCAAATTTCTCAAGATATTCATGTCCTTTATTGGTAATCTCAATGGGTTTAGTAGATTTATCTTTAACTGAGCTTTGATCCTACTGAGTTTCAACTAGATTCCCTTGTGTAAAATTATTACTAATTTCTAGATATTATTGAGATTTTTCTTCGACCATCTCAACATCTATTGGATCCTTATGTTGCAATTCACCTTCTTCCCTTTTTGGAAGAATAGTATTTTGGTACTCATTCCCTTCTTTTTCCCACTAAACTAAGGGTATTATTTCTATGCTTTCTTCCATCACCATTTCTTTCATTTTAAGATCCTTTCCTCCTTTACTAGGTTAAAAAATTATTACCCTTGAGACTTCTCAAATACTCTCATGAACATTTTCATCTTGTTCACCTACAACAAAAAATATAGGTAGAGGCATCGCTTCTTGTTGTTGTTTCACTTGAAACCTCTCTATAAGCTTATCTAACCTCTTCCTTTCCTTTATAATTTGGCCCATTTTCAATGTGTCTTCTCCTATAGTAGGTTATTATATCCTCCCATTGTTTGTCTCATTAGATAAGTTCTTACTAATGGAGGATGAGAAAACATAGTTGTTGCTGACTGGGAAATAGGCCCTCTCATTCAAGTATATAATTTTTTATCAATCATCTCCTTTGGAGTTATGAGTTTAGCTTTGGGTAACATTGATTATGATATTTCTCCTACTAACTTTCTCTAATATTTCCCAAGTAAATTGGTTGGAATTTCCCTTATCTCTCGATTAGGATCTTCTAGTTGCATGGCTACTGAGACCCCCTCACTTGGTGTTTAAGCAGTCATTTCTTTATCTTCTTCAATAGCTCTAGCCTCCATAATTTTCCTCTTTTTATTCATGAAATCATCATTCCCATTCTCTTCCACTACCTTTTTCTTTCTCTTTATTCCATGTGGGTAAGTAATTGGTACTCCTTTTGACCTTAGTTTTTGGATATATTTTTCAATAAAAATCTAACTAAATTCTATAATAGGCTTAGTTATATCATCTAGTGATGTGATTTCAAGATCTTTCTAATTAGGATCTTGAACAAGCTGATAAAAAATCCTTTCAACATTGTACTTTGAATTCAACACTTCTCCATCATCGTTATTTAACTGTACAAGGACATCATGTGTTTCTAGAGTTCTCATTTGATCCAATGTCACATTTTCCTAATTTCATGCTCATCCACACAATCATTCCAATAAAATTCTAGGTGGGGCTCATGAATGAACCTCTTATTAATATATCTAACGAGCCTCCCTATTGGGTCATACTTAGTCATGTTCAAATCAAACATCTCTAATCCATATATTTGTAATTCATCCTCTACTAATCTAGCATTCTTTGATGTATTGCATTTATATATTTCCATATGAATGGGGAATTTTATCTTCCCTTCTTATGATCTTGAAGATGTATGAGTTAATAGTGACTCCTCAACACCCCCAAGAACAATTGCTAGACCAAAATATCTTCCATGAGAGAGAAAATGGAAAGAATTATTGGGATATGGTGTTGTACACCATTGCATAAATTGATATATTATAATGTTGTAATTAAATAAGTATTTAGTTGTGATGCACCTAGGTGGTGTGGTTAATCGCACTAGGTAATTATTTGGGGCCACTTGTTATGTTGTATATTGTAACATTTTATTATTATTTAATGTGTGGGAGACATGTGATAATAATCTAATAAATTGGAGAAATATTTAAAAAGTGAAAACTTAGTACCCAATATTAAATAATGGATTAGTGGTTTTATGTTCACATGGTTTTGTGGCTCATGGTTTTATCTTACCACTTGGTTGTATTTGTGTGAGATTGAATCTATAAAAGAAAGCACATGTTTAGTGGTTAAGGTTGGCTAGGTGAGTGGGTTATCATTATTGAGTCTTTCTGGGGAGTGCATATGTCAAGGATGGCATAGGATGTGTGGATTCATGCTTGGACACATGAGGATGCATTGGAAGGCTTGATGCTTGGGAGACATGTGATAATAATCTAATATTGGAGAAATATTTAAAAAGTGAAAACTTAGTACCCAATATTAAATAAGGGATTAGTGGTTTTGTGTTCACATGGTTTTATCTTACCACTTGGTTGTATTCGTGTGAGCTTGAATGTATAAAAGAAAGCACATGTTTAGTGGTTAAGGTTGGCTAGGTGAGTGGGTTATCATTATTGAGTCTTTTTGGGGAGTGCATATGTGAAGGATAGAATAGGATGTGTGGATTCATGCTTGGACACATGAGGATGCATTGGAAGGCTTGATGCTTCAGAGGTATTCATTGTAACTCTTATATTACTTTATTGTTAAATAATATGGAGTATGGATGCTTTTAGAGGTTGGGTTTTTCTCTCTTGAGGGTTTTCCCAAGGTATATCTTGTGTTATCTTATGGCTTGTCTATTTGATCTATGCATTATGGTTACTTGTATGCATGTTTATCTCTCATGGGGTTATGTAGGAAATGGGTTAAGATTGTGGATTGAATGCATTATTTCCCAACAAGAATAGCTTGCTTCAACAATGCAAGATTGAATATGGTTGAATATGAAAATTTACATATGATTCCTTGCTTATAAAGGCAAGGTGATACATAGGATTAGGCGATATCATGATAAGTGTCTTAATCCTACCACATGAGACAACTCATAACAACCTAGGATAAGATAAGATCTAGAAATGACAACTAAGACTTCTAGAAGGAAGCTTATAATCCTAAGTAAACTTAACATGTGAATATGTCCCCTAATTTCCTAGTGAGTGAATTAACTAGGTACAAGACATTTATTCACACCAACACCCCACCTTAAGTGCAACTTAGGGAGAATATTATTATGAAAACTATGCAAAGAGACTGAATATTATGGGTCTCGACCATGAAGCCATGTTAGGCACCCATTTACAATGCAAATGCAATACAACACTATCTTTCACAAATGGAGAAAAGGAGAAAACTCGATGGGACAAAACTCCTCTCCAAAAGAGACATAAAATAAAGAAATAAATAAGATGATGTATGGAGGATTTAATGATACCCCCAAGGACTACATCCATCATGTATATACAATGAATAACCCCCCATAAGAGGGAAAAAGAGAGATAAGATATCCCCCCACAATGTGTAATCACCTGCAAATATGGTTAATGTCTGAAGAAAAAACTCAATACAATGCCTACAAACAATGTTTCTCCCCTTGGGAAGAAGATACATCAAGTAAAAATGCAGGAATGCTTCCCATTCTAGATAGGAATAGGTAGAAAGTGGGATCCATATGTATGAATATTGTGTCTTTGAAATTTTCTCATGTGTAGCCAAGTTCTTGGATGATGAAAATGATGACACGATCCAATCAGGTACATGCCTAATCACAACAAACTATGACAAACCAAGAACAAGTGGAAACTAATCTTGAATTAACTCCAAAGAAAAACATGAAGTGAAAATAGTTGGTACATGACTATCATCAAATAAGAGAGATAGACCCTCAAATTGATCTTTCAAATTTGAAATGTAAAATTCCATAAATAAAGAAGCAATGTCTAATAAATAGGAATCCCAATTAGGAATACAAACAAATACCTATTACAATGAATCATGAGTAGTACTCAATGAATCATCAAGAGAAGATGAATGTTTGATCTCAAATGGAGTAGAAGCTACAGGATTTACAAATTATATATTCCCATATGAATGGAAAATTTTATCTTCCCTTTCTTATGAGATTGAAGATACAGGAGTTAATGATGACTCTTCAACACCCCCAGGAACAGTTGTTAGACCAAAATATCTTCCACAAGAGAAAAAAATGGCAAGAATAGCTTGCTTCAACAATGCAAGATTGAATATGGTTGAATATGAAAATGTACATGAGATACCTTGCTTATAAAGGAAAGGTGATACATAGGATTAGGAAAACTCGTGACAGGTGTCTTAATCCTATCACATTAGATAACTAACTCATAACAATCTAGGATAAGATAAGATCTAGAAATAACAACTAAGACTTCTAGAAGGAATATTATAATTCTAAGTAAACTTAACATGTGAATATGTCCCCTAATTCCCTAGTGAATGAATTTAACTAGATACAAAATATTTATTCACACCAAGAGAATAAAGGAATTATGAGATTTCATCACTTGTCTTGTGAATTCTAAAAGTAGCACTTTGTCTATAGGGTATCTAGGTAACATATAGGGAAACCTCAAAAACCCCTAGATATCCTGATATAAGTAAACTTAGGAAACCATATCTACCAACATCCATAATAATTGATCACACTTTTTACATTTGTAAAGATTATTTTAGCCTTGTATCATTCTATAGTCCTAACTAGCTTCACGGTGAATGTTTCATTAACCCTCTTGTAATGCCTTAAGTATTCTTTGTATGTTATCTCAGGATAATTTTGGTAAATTAACCTTTATCTAGGATTACTACATAGAGTTCCTACCCTATTTAGCCCCTAGATATTTTTTCTTATAATGCATGAATATATCACATACGAAGACATGAAGAATAGTCTTAGTATTTTAAAACATTTTATCTGATCACATAAGAAGTCACTAGTGGTTTTGAACCAGTAGATTTTAGTTGTGTCATCCTTCATGTGCCTGAAAATTTTATAACAAATAAAATTGGGAACCCTAGGTCTAATGTATAAACCTAGGTTTTAAATGGTTTGGGAGGGGGTGCGTTGTGGAGTATTTTCTTATGTTTCATTAAGATGGAGATTAACAAGGTGAGTAGATTGACTTCCAACCATGAAGATGAGACAATTAGACTTGAATCTCCATCCTATTGAGGATTAGAATGATTTGGAAATGAATTGCTATGATTAACCTAATTAGACTATATTACCTAATATGAAAAATGCAAGATCTTGACAATATATAGACTAAAATAGTAACTTGCAAGCAAATCTAGGAAGTATACAGGACTGTGTACCTATCACTGAAAGTTGTATTTGATTGTTGTAGAAGTACATAGTCGCCCTAGGGTGTATGGGTCCTTGTAGGCCTTTTTTCTTTGCTTTTTGGGTCCTCTGATGATAGATCTAAGCTTCTAATTTTTTACTACAAATTTCTCAGAACATTGTCGAATAATTCTATACGTGAGTTTCCATGAGTTGACAAGATGTAGGGCTTCAATTACAACAATGAATAATTTGTCTTCAAATTCCCTTCACTCCTCTTCAAATCTAAAACCTGCAAAATCAAAGAGAGGGAAAATGATGGGCCATTTAGGGGCTTGCCTCAGTCAAACCCTGTATAATTGTTTTCACTTCCACAATGGCAATTTCAATGATAAATAGATAATAAATAGGAAGGAATGATGAAATTAAATTGTTGCAACTCACCACCCTTCAATGACTTCCTTGAAGGACTGAAGTCATGCACATCACCTCAAGGTCTTGATCTTGCTTTCTTGATTTGCTTGAATGCTTTGGAGACCTATAAAAGTAGTTAGCCTTCACAAAACAATGATAACATGAATACACATAAACTCACATAAGATTTGACATGATTTTAGGATCTTGAATAGTTGTAATAAAACTCTAAAGTGTTGCTCTTGACTTTCTCTTTGATGATATTTACAATAGCTTTTGCTCATGAATTCTTGTTAGATTCAAAACGATGTAATAAAAAGGTATTCATAGGTATTTCTCTATTTTCCCAAGAATTAAATATCGATAAATTACATTTGCAATTTAAATTTTGAATGTTAAGATGTTGACACCAACATGTCTAAAATTGGTCCCTAGCAAAATAGGAGAATTCATATGCCCTAGGGTGAATGGATCTTGGCCCTATTCTCTATTGGAATCAAGGAACACTGAGAGGGGGGTTGAATCAGTGTTCTACAAAATTTAACTTTATTAATCTGATCTCTAAACCACTTACAACATTGAACCAAAAGAAAGATGCAAGCACATAAAGTAATGAACCACAACACCATAACAAGGATTTTTACGTGTAAACCCTATTAGGGGAAAACCACAGTGGAGGTCAATCCACAATTTAAGTACTCAAATATAAGTGTTTTACAAATGGGGAATGCACATGCATTCAGGCACACTCCCTAGAGCTCACTGCTCAGATACAAATAGAAGACTCATTGTCTTACAAAGATATGGATTACATCCAGAAGATTTGAACTAAAGGAATAGCATCTGCCAATGCCTGATTACAATTTTGGTTAAGCACATTAATCGCTTTCTTGACCTTCTGTTTGATTCTTCTCTTTTGTTTTGTCTGCTTTAACTCGCATCACAAAATCCTTTTATGCACAAGTGAAACTATGCATAATCTCTCTACAACCCTTCTGACTTTTGCTACATACATCAACACACTTTTCACATGCATTCACACATCAAAATGATCGCTTATATATATCCATAACAAAATATTTAATCATCCACATGTCGACTTCAATAAAGCATAAAATATTTACCAACCGTCGGCTCAATCCACAAATGATTTTCAATGCGCACCAACCAAAGTCGACCACAACATAGTGAGGACCCAAAACACCATCCTCAAACATAAAGTACCTTAAATAATTACTCCTTTAATATCTGCAACATGCTACATTCACTTAGTCGGCCTTCTTGCACTGTTAGACAGGAAATCAATCAACCAGATCTCCTAACTCATACACCAATTGATGCAACGGCACAAAACTCTAGAATAGGATATTAGAAATACCCAAAAAGCTTCCCTGAGATCCACAACTCAATCTGATAATTTTGTATTGCATATGGATTGACAGACTCAACTTCAGTCAGATACCATGTTCTTCACTTTGTCTTTCGGTATGGATAAATATTGAAGTGCGGATTGGATCAATGACTTAGGTTACCATCAATGACAACACCAAAAGCCATATGCAAAAATTCTCTAGGACATTAAGTTTCAGGGGTAGAATAATAGTTGGATGCATTTGTTCAATGCTTGCAATTTCTCATAAAGTGATACAAATGGGCTATAAAATGCATAATTTAGGAAATTAGGTATCCAATTAGGCTCAATAATTTATGGGGAGCAAAACATGGTTTGAAATTATCAAGGGTGACAATTTACGACATTACAGATTTCATACATCCAAGGTTCAAATTTTCTAGCATCTTAAGATCCTGCTATTATGTCCAATAGTGTCATGATGTCATGGATTTATGTAGTGAAATCAGACTTAAATATGCTCTTAGGAATTTTTAACACCAAATTTGGCTTTTCCCATTCTTTAAACCAATATTTCGGCATTGTTATTTTATTTTTCTCTTCCATGTTTGCATATGCTTTAGCAGCCCTTCCAGCCTCTATTGGACTCATTATTGGAAAAATAGGAATTCCAAAATTTTGGGCAATTCTTTTTGGGGATAAGTCAGCATATACTCTACCCTCTTTCAAAACCACTTTTCTTGTGGCATTATAAAAATGCATACACTCTAAAACTAGCTCTAGGGAATCCATTGTCGAAGGAAAACCTTCCACCATATGTAATCCAGTTTCTACATTATGTTGTGCATTCAGTGTGGCATTGGGTGACCTAATCCTCTCTATAAATTCCTCGTCATTGAAATTACCCAAATGGGTATATGTTACCATATCATACATTGTGGAAACCTGAGATTGAGGAATTTCAAATTCCTCCTTAACTCCCCTCTTTTGAACACTCACTATGTTTGAATTATGCATGGTTAATGTATCAAATTCTTTCCCTAATTAGGGTTATCTTCGTAATCTTGCATTCTTTCAATGTTAAATTCTCCCAATTATTCTCAAATGAAAAATGTTATCATTGAGTTTAAATATTTTTTAAAATAATTAGTCATGTAGGATTCATAAGAGTAAACCAAACACTTTTTTTCTTGGAGTACCAGCTATACACAGAAACTTAAAGCTTAATCCAAAGAATACCTAATTTATCCAAGAGTAATTCCAAGTAGAAATTTTTGACAATCTTATAAATCTTTGAACTCTAGTGCTCATAATTTCCTCATCTCTTCTGGTTGTTCTTTGATTTCTGTGATTTTCTCAGTTATAGCTTCTTGAACATGTTATTATGTTTTATATGCACAAGTATGCTCACTTAATCAAGATGATATGAGAGTGCAACACTTTTGAAACCCTAATCATTATTCATTCAATGTACTAGATGAGTATGATACTAGTAATTTGAGCATTAATGGTGAGGGTTTCAATCCTCATGCTTCATTTATATTTCAAAATAAAGCAAGTTTCAATAGCAACCCTTTTTCTTGACATTTTTAATAACCATTGGGGATTTAATCAGACGGGAAAGAGAAAAATTACCAATATCATGTTTGACATGATCAAAATATCCTAAAAGTGTTATCTATTGGTTCCTATCAGAATATTACGATAAAGTGATCTTATATCGGGTTCCATCACCAATAGTATGAGGTTGATTTCATTAAAGGATCCTATTGCAAGAAAATTACTCATTGCCAAATCTCCATCCAGGTTGGGTTTTAGTAAAGGAATTCCATGCTCAGTTCAGTAATGCTTTTAATTCATGATTTTCAATAAATTTTACTTGATGAATATTTTGGGTTCAAGTTATGACACTTCTAACTCCACCAATTATGGGGAGTTTATGGAAGGAACACTTTATCGGGTCAACACTTCACTGTAAGATTTTCTTACCTTACTAGATGTGGAATGTGCTAAAGTGAAATATTCAATTTCGTAAAACCTAAAATTGTTGAGAAACTCAATTTTCCAACCTACATCAATTTCAAGTAGTTTCTACAAATAAACACCATTATTTCTCACCACTCTCTACATTTTATAAACCAAGAAAAAGAGAAAAGATATGGGATCTCCATTTTGGAGGAGCAAAATGGGGTGTGTTGTGAGACCACACAACAAGTATTGATTGAAAAATTTTGAACACAACTTAATTTGAGAGTTTTGAAGATGTATATAGTTTACTTTAATCTATATAAAAAGATTATTAATTTATTCTCCCCTAATAACTCTCAAAATAAATTTATCTAAGAATTACTTTACATGATATCATATGTTTTTAAGCGTAGCTCAAGCTATATGGGAATTTTTTTATGAATCCAATAAATCCTATATAAACACCTCTAATGCCATATTTTCACTAGAGAGAAAAGAAACCATTGAAGCTAGGAAAAAATATATTCCTCTAGTATTCCTCACTCTTCTTGCCAATTTTTCTATTTTATTTGCACTATATTGCTCAATCTTTGAATTGTAGATTGAATACAATGGTTGTATATTCTTCCAAGACATAATTTTTTTGTTGTATTTGGACCTAGTTTGAAAGCTAGTACACTCAATAATGTAGTTTATATGAAATGGATTTATTTCCTATGTTCAAATAAATGAAGCACCTTATTCCATAGTTTCTCTTTATTACACCATTATTACAAGATTGATTAGGTGTGGTAGCACATTAGTCTCATAAATATTAGAAAAGTGGGATTATAGTAAAATTTCACCTTATTCAGTTTTCCCTAATCACTCCACTAATGCTAGTAATATAAGGAAGAATGTATTGACCTATGTTAAAAATATTAGGGGTAGGCCCATGTCATTAAGGGTTTTTAAATTCATAAAAATGCTTCAAGTTGCATTTGAGTGATAAAATACATGACTTATTTGAACCTCTAATTTAATCAACTATCCATTATTTTAAAGAAGACATAATTATATTTTTCTTCAATTTTTAAATTTTTGACAGGAAATTCAGGATGGCGGGCGATGCAGGATCATGGCAACGATTGTAAAGAAGAAATGGTTAATGGAGAAACTTTGATAGAGGTTCAATATCATGGAGAAGAAGCATCTAGAGGAGGATAGTACTAGTGTGGGTGCAGATCTTGTAGAATGGAAAAATAAAAACTTGTCAAATTGTCACCATGCCATTGGAGCCAATTCCATCCCACTGGATATCAAATAATGTAGGTTTCTCAACCTATATCCTAGATGGAGACCTCTAAAAGGCCTTGGCTCCACTTTAACAATTGGGATTGTGCCTGGGGAGTGAAAGCTACAAGACAATATTAGAATCACCCCAATGTAGATTGCAGGAAAGCACATGTTTTTCCCCCCAATATTAGTGATGAGCCTAGATTTTGGTCTAGTTTTGGGTAGAATTCATCATCTATTTGTTGGTTAATGTCATGAACTTTAATGATTAAATTTTGATATTTGCATAATATTTCCCCAAACCATTGACATTTGACATTATCCTATCTCTGCAAGCTTTAATGAAATTTGGCATATTATGTGGGTTACCTATATTGTTTTTGCATGTGGTTAATGAATGATTCTTAGAGTGGTTATAGATGTGCAGTTATTATGCGTACTAACTTTTTCATGCAAATTTAATGTGCTAAGTTGAGGAAGACACCACCAGCTAGGATGCACCATAACGACCAACTAAGGAATCGCTCCAAGTCAAAGGCAATCGATGGCAAGAGATTCTTCATGCAACTAAACGTAACTGCCTTGTAGTGGACCTTAATGATTGAGCATTCATGGGTGTTACTGTTGTGTTGGATCTATGTTTGTACTTGCATGTCTGACCAGATTCCATGCATGTGTAACCGCCATTACTCCACTTTCCCTTGTTTTCCCTAAATGGCATCCTCCCAGTCGTGGAGTTGACTGCCTTGTTTAGTTGTTGTATAAATAATGATTTGATGCTCCTTCTTCAGGAGGTTGCACGATTTGATATTGTACTCTCATTCTCCAGTTTTAGTAATATAGATACATTACTCTTTTGTATACATGATTTACAGTGAATAAAATAAAGTTTTGAGTTCGAGCATTTGAGTTCTCAGTATTTTAGAGGATACTTATCCAAGGGGGCCCACTTGGTGAGTAATTTGTCTTATTAGTTTAGCATTAATTTAGTATTGCTTTTTGTTTAGTACTTAGTTAGAAATCTGGCATCGACTATTCCTACAGCCACTAGAATTCCATTATGTGACTATTCCTGCAACCAAAGCAGACAGAGTAGTGTCATGTTTGTTGCTCAGATTTGTATTCCTGTTATGCAATTCAACTTAGCATAGTCGTTGATTGATGTTCAACATTTGTCTCTTTCCCTTTCAAGTAATTTACTTTCAGTATTGTGTGTTTCTTAGCAGTAGAATGCAATGTCTACTTTGACTTCCTAGTGCACATACTGTGCTGACCCATTTCAAGTTCACGTCCCTGGGTTGACAAGTTAAATGCACCTTCATGATGATTGAAATAACTATTCAGGTTAGATGTTCAATCTTTGAATCATGGTTGTAAGGGCTTAGTTACCAAATCATTGTAGGAAGCCAATATTTTTGGCGTCATTGTCGGGGATGGTGTCAAGCTAGGGAGTATTTTGGAGTCATTGGTAGTTTTCCTTGTTGTAGTGTTTCTGGAAGTTGTTCTTAGTATATCCTCATTTAGGAAGTAATAACCCCCTGTACTCTTTACCAATTCTTTGTGTGAGCTGACTGATAGTGAGTGATACCGCATGCATAGAGGAAGGAGAAGGGATGCTTATGGGAGATTCCTTCCTAACAATCCTAATCCATTGCAGCTAGTTGACTATCAAAATCTACTAGAAGAAGAAGAAGAAGATCCACACCCCTTTGTTGATGCATATCCTGATCTGACTAGCTCTGAAGTCTCCTCTAAAGATCAAAATCAGCTTGAGAACCCCTTTGCTTTGGAACAACATCAAGCAGCCATGGGTGATGCAAATGGGAACAGAACCAACCAAACAGCTTTTCCTTCCCCCATTTCCCATCAGAATGAAGTCGAAAACATCAAGAACATTCCTTCCTCAGCACTCCCAAAGTTTTATGGACTTGTCACAGAAGTTCCTGATACCTTTTTATTTGAGTTTGACATACTCTGCAGGAGTTATGATTATACTATTGATTCCCATAGGCTTAAGCTATTTCCTACCACTTTGAAAGAGGTTGCATTAAGATGGTTCATGAGCCTGGGTAGAGATACTATGGAAACATGGGAAGACATGAAGACAAAATTCTTTAAGAAATACAAAGAATATTGCTAAGGCGGTGACATGAGAGGAGGTGACATTTTTCAAGATGCAGCAAAAGGAAGATGAGAGCCTGGAAGATTACATTGCAAGGTTTTTTTTTTTCCTAAAAAAATCTCCACATCATACGCTTAATGAAGACTCGCGGAAATTTCTTTTCCTAAGAGGAATCAATGATAGCTGCATTGATTCCTTGGACCTCATGGGAGGAGGAGATATTTCCCAAGTCCCTTGGGAAGATATCAAGAAGATATGCCAGATCTACTCTAGGGCAGCTTCAAAGAAAGGGAGAGCTTACCAATCTTCCATGGGTAAGTCAACTACCAGTGGAGTTTCAAGAATGGAGATTGCTCATTTTCTAGCAGACTTCAAGCAAGACATTATCAATAATCTAGCTACTCAGCTAGATACACATCAGGCCAAGAAGAAGCAAGAGGAGGAAAAGGCAATGTTGACAGAGTATTTCCCCCACTACAGACAAAATAAGAAGGATTGTAGATGTAAGATGATAGCTAACCTTGAAAGCAAGCAGATTCCACCTAAGTTCAATCCAATCCAAATTGAAGAATACCAAGTCTACTATGTTGCACAAAGGAAACCCTGGGCTCCAAGACAAGGTATGCCACTGGATCCACTATTTTATGTTGGGCCATATTTTAATTCCTATTCATCTAGTAACCAATGGAAGCCCCCATATCCATCCAGTTATGGAGGATATCCATCATAGCCTTGGAGTAACCCTCCAAATTCTTGGCCCAGTCATTAGAGTTCTCCACTCCAGTGGCAACAATCTCAGGGGAATTGGAAGCAATTTCAAGGGCATTGGCAACCACCTCCAGGAAATTAGTAGCAAATGAATCAATGGAGAGGAGGGTAGCAATGGCCTACTCAGACAACCAATTACATGCAGCCACCTTCTCAACCCCAATAGCCTGCTATAATTCATCCACCGGCTAATACAAGCTCAAATGCACCTCAACCTACTTAGCTACCAGCTCAGCCCACACCCAATCCAAATAACAAGCCACAATAGCAACTTGCATACTCTGCTGATTCAAATCAATTCCATGCATATGTTGTGAGTGTAAATGATATCCACCTACATTTAGGAACCACTCTACCATCCCCTTCCAAGCCCATTATCACTGAGATTCCTATGGAAGAGGAGGAGGAGCCTCTGAATGATCTTATTCAACCAAATGTACCTCAAAATCCTGAACCTATCCAAGTCAAGCAGACTAAACAAGAACCACCATTCCTCAGAGATTAGAAGTTTCCAACAAGAAAGAAGAAAAGGAGGATACCATCTTTGATATCTTGGATCAGCTAAAGCATATATGTGTTTAGATACCCCTATTTCAGGCCATAAAGGATGTTCCAATCTATGACAAAGCAATCAAAGACGCTTGTCTCAAGAAGCCAGGTAGGAAAAAGAAAGACCCAACTATAGTTCATGTGGTGGGCCTGGTAGCTGATATCATGCTGGGAAAAGTGACTATTCCCAAGGATAATGACCCAAGCAGTCTTGTGGTAGCAGTTGTCTTAAATAGGATCCAAGTAAAGAATGATCCAATTTATTTAGGGGCAGCAATAAATGTAATGACCAAGGACATCCTGTAGCAACTAAACATTGCAAGTATGAGATCTACTACTACTATCCTGCAACTTGTTGATGGCTCTATTGTTAAGCCTAATGGTGTAGTGGAGGATCTTGTGGTAGTTCTAGACTCCTGGGAGTACCCAAAAGATTTTATGATTCTTTCTCCTAAGGCTACACTAGGCGGGTATCCCATCATTCTTGGAAGGCCTTGGTTAGCAACTATAGATGCATACATTGGATGTCGGTTAGGTGACCTGACCATTTCAAATGGGAGGAGTACTAAAAATTTTGTTCTTTATCCACCTGCTCAGCCATCTCATGGTGAAGATGATCCTATATGGCCACATGTCAGTGATGAGGCCGAGGAAGATAACTCTGTGGCGCAGCTTATGATGCTAGGTAGAAGCTCTTTCATGTAGCTCCAAGATAAGGATGAAGTATTGGCTAACATCATTCAGAACCATTATGAAGCGAAGGAAGCATCATCCTCTCATTTTTCTACTTCAGTCAGGACACTTCTGCCTACTCTTCCTATAGCCACTATTCCTGCAGACATTCTTCCTGCAGACAATACCTCCAACCACTGTTCCTATAGACATTCTTCATGTAGCCACTCTTCTTGCAGCAACTGTTCCTGCAGACAGATTTTCTATAGCAACAGGCATGTTCCATACATTTTTTCCATATGAACTAAAGGTACCAAGTGTTAATGAAGTATACATGATAGAGTTAACTACACAAGTCCAGCTGTCAGAGGGAAAATATATGAATGTTAATAGTAAATTGAATGAAGATTAGCAATTGTTATTGGAAAACCTATTAAGGACCCATCAGCATGCATTTGCATGGGATTATCATGATATGAAGGGACTAGATCCTAAACTTTGTGCACATAAAATTTACATCAAAGATGATTGCACTCCAGTAAGACAGCCACAAAGAAGAATTAACCCTGCACTAAGAGAAATTCTGAAAGGAGAACTCTAGAAATTACTAGATGCAGGATTTATCTACCCCATTTTAGACAGTCAGTGGGTGTCTCCATTAGTGATTATACCCAAGAAAGGAGGGAAATGGCAAGTTTGTGTTGATTATAGGGAACTTAATGCTGCCACCAAGAAGGATCACTTTCCTTACCCTTCATTGATCAAGTTTTGGACACACTTGTAGGAAAGCAATACTTCTCTTTTCTAGATGGATTTAGTGGCTACAACCAAATCCAAATTGCACCAGAAGACCAGGAGAAGACCACATTTCCATGTCCACGGGGGACCTATGCCTATTCGGTACTCCCATTTGGCTTGTGCAATGCCCCTGCAACTTTCTAGAGGCCAGCCATTAGCATATTCTTAGACATTTCTCATGATTGCATGGAAATCTATATGGATGAGTTCACCACTTATGGTGTTGATTTTGATCAAGCATTAGAGAATCTTAAGAGATTCCTACAGAGATGTGAAGACCAAAACTTGCCCTTAAATAGTGAAAAGGGCTTCATGATGATGCAAGAGGGTGTAGTTCTTGGCCACTACATCTCCCATAAGGGAATTCAAGTAGATCCTGCAAAGATTGAGGTAATCACAAATTTGTCCACACCTGCAAAACAAAAGTATGTTAGGAGTTTAGTGGGTCATGTAGGATATTATAGGTGTTTCATCAAACATTTCAGCAAGGTAGCAGCACCACTGTACACTCTTCTCACTAAAGATGTTGAATTTTAGTGGATTGAAGCTTGTGACAAGGCATTTTCTGACTTAAAGGCAGCTTTGACTCATGCTCCTGTACTCAAAGGACCTAATTGGGAGCTTCCTTTCCACATCCACACTGATGCATCAGATTATTCCATAGGAGAAGTCTTAGGATAGAAAGAGGGAACTGTTGAAAATTTTATTTACTTTGTCATCAAAAATTTGCAAGGAGCTGAATTCAATTATACATTGACATAAAAAGAGATGGTGGCAGTCATCTATGCACTGAACAAATTCAGACATTACATAACAGGATACCAAATATTTGTACACACTAATCATTCAACCATTAGATATCTTATGAATTAACCTTTGATCACAGGTAGATTGGCAAGATGGCTATTATTGATATAGGAGTTTGATAAAACCATTGTGGATAAGCCAGGGAAGGCCAATGTTGTTGCAGATTTTCTTTCAAGGTTAACTACATCATAAGACAATCAGCCTATAGATGAATCTTTTCCTGATGAGAATCTATTCTCCCTCAGTGTACAAACACCATGGTGTGCTGACATAGCCAATTACTTGGTCATAGGTAGAATTCCTTCTCACTTCTCTCCAAAAGAGAAAAGAGGACTCATTGAAAAATCCTTTCCTTTCTCTTGGATAGTTGGATTTTTTTTATACTAGACCTAACCATGTCATGAGGAGGTGTGTGAGAGAAGATGAGACATATGACATTTTGCATGCATGCCACAATGAACCATGTGGAGGACACTTTGTAGCCAAGAGGACAATAATGAAGGTTTTGAACATAGGGTATTACTGGCCAACACTCCACAAGGATGCAAGAAGGTATACCATAAAATGTGACAGATGTCAAAGAATGGGTAGACCAACCAGGTCTGATGAGATGCCACTGTGCCCTCAGGTAGTAATCACTCACTTTGACAAGTCAGGATTGGATTTTGTGGGACCAATTGACCCTCCATCAAATGGTAAGTCTTATATATTGGTATGCACTGATTATGTGACAAAATGGGTAGAAGTTAAGGCCATGAAGCATGCAAGAGATAACAAGGTTGCAAAATTTCTTTATGAAGAAATTTTCACAAGATATGGAGTCCCAAGAGAAATAGTGACTGATCAAGGAGCTCAATTCACATCAAATCTTGTTGCAGCCCTAGTGAATGAGTACAATATAAGGCATAGGAAGTCTACTCCTTATCACCCCTAGGTTAATGGTCAAGTTGAGGTGACCAACAGAGAAATTGAAGCCATTCTAACTAAAATAGTAGCTATCCATAGAAAGGATTGGGAAAACAAATTACCAAAAAAAATTTGGGCCTATAGGACAACTTGGAAAAAAACTATAGGTTTCACCCCATTTGAGTTGTTGTATGGAAAGACAGCTATGATGCCAGTTGAATTTGAATATAAGACTTTGCAGATTGTAGTAGATTTGGGGATGGATATTTCTAATGCATAGAGAGAAACAATCATGCAACTAAATGCTTTGGATGAGATAAGAAGAGTAGCCCTGCAGCATACAGAAGTAGTGCAAAATTAGAGAATCAAGTGACATGACAAATTTATCAAGGATAAGAAATTCAAACCAGGAGATTGGGCATTGCTCTACAATTCAAGATACTAGGACAATGCACGAAAATTGTACAAAAGGTGGCTAGGACCATATGAAGTTGTTGAGGTCTTTCCTAATGGAGTTGTTCAGCTTACCACCATTGACCCTGTCAGGTTCAAATTACTTGTCAACAATCATCGCCTTAGATTATACCACAAGCCAGCTTCCAAAGAAGAGTTCATGCAGCAATTCACCCAGTACTTAGAGCTTCCTGCAGCCAAAGGCAGTGGACCTAGTGTCCCTCCTTCTAGCTAATTAAGGTACGTACTTTTCATAATAAATACTTTCACTTATGTGGAAGTCTATTTATTCATCATCCACCCATCCATTATCACCTTTCTCTCTCTTCCATCACTTCATTTATTGCTCAATTTATTTTCCAAAAAGGAAAGTGTTACTTTATTCACGATCTTTGCAAAAAATCTTCCACACATTCAGGTATGTGTGCATTAATTGCTATCTTTAATCATCTTTTAAGTGTGTTCATTTAATCACTATACGTTAGTATAGATATTCACCTAAATGCCATTATTACTTGTCAATCACCAATCCCATCTTGCATGTGCAGAGACACATGTCCAAATTTAGGTTAGGGGGAGGGGGAAGAAAAAGATGCAAATATTTTGTGAATTTTGTCAAAAAAATTAAAATGAGTTGATTTGAAATCCAAGTGAAAGGATGGCTTGCATGTGTGAAGTGACAATAACTACAGCCGCCATTTCTACTTTGAGTTCCTAGTGCACATACTGTGTTGACCCATTTCAAGTTCACATCCCTAGGTTGACAAGTTAAATGCACCTTCATGATGATTGAAATAACTATTCAGGTTAGATGTCCAATCTCTTAATCATGGTTGTAAGGGATTAGTTATCAAATCATTGTAGGAGGCCAACAATTGGTATGATCAAAGGCTTCCCCCTAGGAAACCAATGAATTATTCTAGGCCTCAACTCAAGGAACCTACTAAGGGGAGCTAGTATGGGTGGTTGAGGAAAAACAATGGCAATATCTTAGTGGATCAACCTAATCGCTGGAAGGGGAAACCTCTAAAAAGGGACTAAGGAAGCATGCAGAGGACATTGTCTTGATCAGGAAAACTTCCCACTTTATGACTGAAGTGAATGAAACAACTTGAACAAAGGCCAGAGTCTAGGGAATGAAGATTGTGTGGAGCATAATCAAGGTGTGCAAGAGAAATCTAAAGCGAGAAGAGGTCATGTTATTTCTATTGGACTCAAGGAACACTAAGAGGGGGGGTGAATCAATGTTCAACAATTTAAAATTTAAATATAGATCTTAAACCATTTACAACACATAAACAAAAATAAAGATGCAAACACATGAACAAGATAATCAAAGCACCATAACACCAATATTTTTACGTGGAAACCCTATTAGGGGAAAATCCACAGTGGAGATTAATCCACAATTATACTCTGTTAAAAGTATGAATAAAAGGGAATGCACATGCATTCAGGCACACTGCCTAGAGCTCACTGCTCAAAATAAGGAAGGCTCAGTGCCTTACAAAATGTTTGTGTTTACAACAAAAAGTTGAACTGAGAGGATAGCATCTCAAAATGCCTATATTCAGTTCCGATGAAGCACATTAACCAAATTCTAGATCTTTTGTCCAATACTGTACTTCTACTCTACTCTGCTTCGCTTCACAAAAACCCTTATTTTGTACAAACAAACTTCACTCAACAAATATTTTGATATTCTCTCTCATACATCTACTTTGTTCTTCACACACCAACACACTCTATATTACACCATCTCACACTTTAAAATGAATTACCAATCTCATATATATATCTGCTAACAAAGATTTCATCGCTTCAAGTCGGCTTTAACAAAACATGAAATATCCTTCAATGGTTAGCTCAATTCACAAATTAAATTTAATGTTCACCCACCAAAGTTGGCTAAGAAATAGTTGGGACCAAAAAAAAATAACCAACACAAGAAACAATTAATCAATTACTCCTTATACATCCGTGACATGTGACATTCATTGAGTCAACCACAATAATCAAATAAACAAAAAAAAATCCTACCAAAACATCCAACTAGATCACCTAACTCATACACTGATCAATGCAACACCAAAAAACTTAACAACAAGATAGTATAGATGCTTAAAAGACTCTCTCAAAGATCCATAACTCAAAATGATGATTGGTGAGGCATACAAATCGACTAACTGACGGGATACCCTGTTCTTCATATTTTTTGCTGGTAAAATAATGTTCACTACTTTTCCTGCTGGTATGAGAAAATTATGATCTACGAACTGGAGGGATGACTTAGGTTTCCATCAATGACAACACTAGAATCCGTATGCCAATTGTTGGACTCAGGGAACACTGAGAGGGGGGGTGAATCAGTGTTCCACAATATTCAAACATTTAATTTTGATTATAAACTATTTGCAACACATAAACAGAAATAAAAATGCAAGCACATGAACAAGATAATCAAAGCACCATAACACCAATAATTTTACGTGGAAACCCTATTAGGGGAAAAACCACAATGGATATTAATCCACAATTTATACTCTGTTAGAAGTATGAACAAAAGGGAATGCACTTGCATTCAGGTACACTTCCTAGAGCTCGCTGCTCAAGATAAAGAAGGCTCACTATCTTACAAAGTGTTTGTGATTAAAAAAAAAAATTGAACTGAGAAGATAGCATCTACAAATTCCTATATTTGGTTCCAATGAAGCACATAAAATAAATTTGGACCTTCTGTCCAATTCACACTTCTGCTCTATTCTGCTACACAAAAAAAAAACTTTATGCTGCACAAGCAAGAATTTATTCACAGATCTTCTGATGTACGCTCATACAACTAATCTGCACTTTTTTGCACACACACACCTTTTCACCACCCCATTCACACACCAAAATGAATTACCGATCTCATATATATATCCGCTAACAAAGATTTCATCGCTTCAAGTCAGCTTTTACAAAAAATGAAATATTCTCCAATAGTCAGCTCAAATCATGAGCAATATTTAATGTCCACCCACACAAGTCGGTTAAGACATAGCTGAAGCCCAAAAAAATATTCTCAAACTTAGAAACAATTTAAAAACTGCTCCTTATACATCCACAACACGCTACATTCATTGAGTCGGACACAATGAACAAATAAATAGAAAATCATTCTACCAAATATCTTAACTCGTACACCGACTACTACAACACCATAAAACTTACCAATAAGGTAACATACATGCTCAACAAGCTTTCTTGGGGGTCCAAAAAAAAAATTATGATCCAGTGAAGCATACAGATCGACTATCTGACCGAATACCCTATCCTTCATGCTTTATGTCGGTAACACACTGCCTTCTACATTTCCTGCCGGTATAAGTAGATCCTAATCTGTGAACTGATATAATGACTTTAGTTGCCATTAATGACAATACTAGAAGCCAAAAACAATCTCCCCAAGCCATATTCCAACACCAATAATCTCCCCCTTTGGAATTGATGGCAACACTTAGTGAAAAATGTCTAAGTGTCAAAATTCAAAATTTCAAAACTCAAACTCCCCATTAGAATGATAAGGCATTTTTCACTACTCTCCTCCCCCTTTGACATCAATGACAAATATATTTTTCACTAAGCTTTCTCTCTCTTTCAAAAGTTCAAAATTTGAAGTACAACTACTACTTAAGTTAGAAAATTAACTTGTACTTATCTTTCACCTTTGGAAGAAATTTCTTCTAAGCATCTACTGCAATCCCAATAATTATTATCAAACTGTTGTTTTCTGATGTCATGTTGATGATTTGGATAAGGGATTATGGAATTGTAATCACTTCTTCCAGCGTCCCTCCTTTGCTTAGGATCTCAATTTGTTGCTCCAATCTGCATTCAATTAGATCCTTCACATTCTAGAAAGTGTCCATAAGAGTGTTTCTGGCAAAGTGAACCTTTGCATGCTTAGTCTGCAACTCATGAATCTTTTTCTTGACTACTCCATCCCGGTTCTAAAACATATTTTAATCATGACCAATTTTAATCAGCTCAGCTTCAATCTACTCTAGCTTCTCCTTATACCTCCCAACAACATGAGGCCACCAAAGACAATAGTTGTAAATGTTATTAGTTAAATTTATGCACTGCCTCAACTCATTCATTTTATTTTTAATTTTGGTAAGGGACAACCTAAACTGCTCGTTCAGATGTAGAATTACTTCTTCCTCTTTCCTTTCCTGAGGCTCAGAGGCCATGCACTCAATTAATTATTTCTGAAGCACATTCTACAAACTCTCCAAACCAATTTTATTATGCACAAAGTAAGAACTTAATGTGTTCTCAATCAAGTCTTGCTCATATGAGGGTCCATCCAACCATATGTCAGCAATCTTCTAGATTCCATCTTCCTCCTAAACAATTTGTAGTATCTGTGCTTTGAATAAAGCACCTTCTTCATCACTTCCTTTTTCTATTATTGCATCTGGGTCAACTGATTTTGGTTCATCTCTAGGAGTGTATTCATCAGAATCTTCATCTGGTATAGCCACAATTACTTTCCTTTTCCTTTTTCTTCATATTTTGGGGACTTGTGTGCCAGAGGGGTGTCATCAGAAAACTCTAGAGCCCTTTTTTGCTTCCTCTCCACTTTACCGGAAGAAGACCCAACTTCAAGCATCTTTACCGAAAGGGGAATGTTAACTATTCCAAACTTTCCCAATAGCTCTCTAAAGAAATTTTCATAAACTTGCTCACAATTTTCCAGAGCATTAGAATGCACAAAAATTTGCTTACAAACTGGTTCACTTTCCTTCCATACCGCATTATCATTATGAGGCAAGCAATTCATAAAATACATCATGATACATATGATCAAGATACCAAAATTGAAGGGGTAATCTGCATCTTTCATCAATTGCACATTTTCCATCAACTGATCATTCAACAAACCACACAGATCAAAGTCTTCATCTTCCATTATCATTTTGTGAGAGATATATATTGCACCTGCCGAAGTTGCACCTTCCCTATTTCTGAAGAAAATTTTGTATGAAATCCCATGTGCAATGTACCTTGTTATTGGATCTTTGATCGTTGAAATTACTAGAGCCCTCTGATCTCCTATCACTCTGGTTAGGGTTTCGACTTCCTTGTTCCAAATCGACTTCTTTTTTAGAATATCGCCAACATTGCGTAGACCAGTTAAATTTCTAATCACATCCTTCAAAATAAGATGGGGTTTATCCAAGGTTAGAATGTCCTCATTCAATCTTTTTAGGATAAACCTGACCACTTCCGCATTGACGAAATAAGGAAATTCATTCCAAATGTCCAAACTTTCATGTTTCACGCCTTCAAGCCACTTCAATTCACCAGCTGGTAACAAATTTCTCACAGCCCTAATCTTCCCGCTGCTATACTCATCCGAATTCACCATTCCTTTTATTTGCTTCATTTTTCTTTCAATACAAAGCAAGTTTTTCTACTGAGCAAAAAATTTGAAATTAAACAACTGAAATACCTGAAGAATTTTCCAATAAATTTGCTTTACTCCTTTGAAATTTTGTTGCAGAGGCTCTCCTTTTGTTCTTCTTCAATGCAAGGTGACAAATGAGGGTTCCAAATTCCCTTTTATAACTTCGCGCACCTAACCTTTTCACCGCATTAAATAATTTTCCCTAAGAGTTCTGAGTACTTTGTTTTCTCAGACAACAAAGGAAAAATTTGTGTGGACCTTCTACTTCTCATGTTTCTACATAAGCGATCACCAATGCATTTGTAAACTTTTATCATAGCTACTAACAATTTACTACATTTTGATGCCAGCTAACGACAAGGGGTCAAATAATTTTCCTTGAAAAACTCCCCCTAGGCAAAAGGCCTAAGATCAATTTCTGGAGGAATTACTAGAGGCTGCTTCTAGTACGGGTTTATTTCCTTCATCAAATTCACTCTTCTTTACCCACATTTTCTTCATCTGATCTCTTATCTCTTCCAAAGTCACTATTCCTTTTCCTTTGTCATATTTATGTGAAATTCTTCCTCTGTATACTAGACCTCTTCTATCCATGTTTATGTTCCTGCAGAATCTTGCAATGTGACCAAATTTTTTGCAATTGTAACACACTGGATTTCTTTGTCTAGACCATTCATTCCATTGATTTCCCTTTGACTTGCATTGATTAGCAATATGTCCAAATTTTCCACAGGTGTAGCATTTAACATTCCTTTCACTAACAGACATATTTCTACATTCAATTGACCTATGACCAAACTTTTTGCAACTAAAACACTGACCGGGAAGTGATGGACTGCTTGAATTTATTTTACCTCTACACTGAGAAGCCATATGACCAAATTTATAGCAAGCAAAGTAGTAACCATTAAAATTTTGAGCATTGGTTTGTCTTACCGGATACCTTATGCCTTTGTTCATCTAATTTGTTTGTCTGGAATCCTTATGTTCAGATCTGAAGCTTTCTCCTTTCTCATATCCAAGACCTCACTTATCATTTGCATCCTTCTATCATTTAGTCAGCTCATCAAGCTTAGCAAAATTGATCTTGAACTTCTCCTTGTATTCATTTGCAGTAGTGAGTTCATCTCTGAGAATAACTATCTATCTTTCAAGCTCATGTTCATTATTTATGGATTGTTGCAGTTCAATCTCCATCTGAATGAATCCACTATTTACTTTGCTACATTCTTCAGATTTTTTTTTAAAGACTATGCCAAATTCTCCTCATTCTTCTTCCTTTTTTCAATCTCTTTAGTCAGCTTCATTGCCACAGATTCCATCTCAATCTTTAGAGTAGCATTGTCCCTAGCAATTTTTTCACATTCTTCAGTTATTTCTCTTAGGGTCTGATTCAGGTGAACATATTCCAAGCTTTTATTCTCTTTCTTCTTCAACTAATCACAAAGTTCCTTCCTCTTTTCTCTTGACTCATCAATATTTTATCCTTTAATGATTGAATGAATTTCTCAACATCCACAATATTTTATTTTAATTTCATGACTTCTGCTTTAGACTGATCAAGATCATCAAGTGCCACCATAAGTTGTTGTTGAAGACCACCAGAGTCCATTGCAATTCAAGATCTACCTCAAGCTGTTAAAATTTTTGCAGAGGAACTGTGCTCTGATACCAATGGTTGGACTCATGGAACACTGAGAGGGGGGGTGAATTAGTGTTCAACAATTTAAACTTTAAATCCAAATCTTAAACCATTTACAGCACATAAACAGAAATAAAGATGCAAGCACATGAACAAGATAATCAAAGCACCATAACACCAATATTTTTACGTGGAAACCCTATTAGGGGAAAAACCACAGTGGAGATTAATCCACAATTATACTCTATTAAAAGTATGAATAAAAGGCAATGTGCATGCATTCGGGAACACTTCCTAGAGCTCACTGCTCAAAATAAGGAAGGCTCACTACCTTACAAAATGTTTGTGTTTATAACAAAAGGTTGAACTGAGAGGATAGCATCTCCAAATGCCTATATTCAATTCCAATGAAGCACATTAACCAGATTCTAGATCTTTAGTCCAATACTGCACTTCTGCTCTGCTCTACTCTACTTCGCTTCACAAAAACCCTTCTTTTGTACAAACAAACTTCGCTCAATAGATCTTTTGATATTCGATCTCATACATCTGCTCTATTCTTCACACACCAACACACTCTGTATTACACTATCTTAGACTTCAAAATGAATTATCAATCTCATATATATATCCACTAACAAATATTTCATTGCTTCAAGTCAGCTCTAACAAAACATGAAATATCCTTCAATGGTCGGCTCAATTCAGAAATTAAATTTAATGCACACCCACCAAAGTCGGCTAAGACATAATTGGGACCCAAAACAAAATAACCAACACAAGAAACAATTAATCAATTACTCCTTATACATCCACGACATGCGACATTCACTGAGTCGGCCACAATAATCAAATAAACAGAAAAACATCCTACCAAAACATCCAACTGGATCACCTAACTCATACACTGATAATTGCAACACCACAAAACTTAATAGCAAGATAGTATAAATGCTTAACAAACTCTCTTGGAGATCCACAACTCAAAATGATGATCGGTGAGGTGTACAAATTGACTAACTAATGGGATACCCCGTTCATATTTTCTGTCGATAAAATATTGTTCACTACTTTTCCTGCCGGTATGAGAAAATTTTGATCTGTGGACCAAAGGGATGACTTAGGTTGCCATCAATGACAATACTAGAAGCCATATTCCAACAATCTCCCCAAGCCATATGCCAACAATTTCTAGCAAAGGGATTGTAATGAATGAGCCCAGAAGAAATGGCAAGGCGATGGTCATCCCTAATAAATCTCTATGGAACTCTAAGGAAATGCTAAAGGAGCACACTTTCTTCATGAAGTGGAGAGGGGGTGGATGTCTTGTGGAGAAAATGGTAGATTGGTGGAGATACCAATGGGGCAAAGAGGTAGGTATCAAATTTTTAGCCTATAATTTTCTTTTGGTTTTATGCCTAATGCCACAATTGAAGTAAATAATCATGTTTGAAAAACTCTTTCAAATGGATATAATAGGGTTTTATATTAAAGAATGGGACCCAATTTTCAACCACCACAAATATGAACTGGATAGAATAAAAGCATGGGTAAATCTACACAACTTGCCCCTAGAATATTGGGATGAGGTCTTAATCCTAATAGGGAATCAATTGGGAACTTATATTGGGGTGGATAAAACCCTATTCATGGAGAAATGAAGACCTGGGTGAGAATATATGTAGAAATTAGTCCTAGTAGTTCACACTTGGAAGAGCTAGAAATTATCACAGAGGAGGGCAAGTGGTACCAGGAAATAGAATGGGATTCCATAGCTAGCAAGGTCCCCACTTTCCTAAAGTCTAACTCTATAAATATGGTAGTGAAACCCAATGGATGTTGCTCTGCTAACCTAGGAAGCATAATTATGAATAGCAAGGTAGTCTAACAAACAAGGAAAGTCATAGTCAAGAGAAAAAGTAGGTTTCCTTTCAAGAGGGTGGTACCTGTATGAGATTGCAAAGGAAGAGGATTTTGCTACAACAAATAATGTAGAAAGGGCTTCAAGATAGTCTCTAAACACTCAAGAAGAAGAAGGGATTAGAGAGAAAGTCATATGTTTGGAGGAAATTATGGAAGTTGGATGTGAACTAATGTGTTATGCAGCTCTTGCAGAGGAAAAATCAATGAATTTGGATATGGGAGATGATGACAGTATTAGCCTAGAGGGTCAAGCTCTAAAGGAAAGTGACCCTCTAGAAGAAGGAAAGGTAGGGAGTTTGAAGAAAAGGTATATACTCCAAAAATTTATGATCCCTCATCCACCTCAGTGACTCAAGGGAAAATGGGATAAAAATCAAGGAATGAGGCTAGGAAGTCACTTGATTGTGGGGAAGGAATGAGAAAAGGTAGGTTGTTAAACATAGAAAAGAGAACTATGGATGGTGATGCAAAAGGCCAAAAAAAAAACTCACAATTATGCTAAGATCAAGGAAGGGCGATACCCTTCCTAAGGAGCAATGAATATCATATTGTGGAATTTTAGGGGCTTAAATGCTCGTAACAAAAAGTGTCTTCCAAGGCACCTCATGGAGACATCAAAGTCTAATGTCCTCATGATCCAGGAGATGAAATTAAGCAATATAAAAGTGGAAATTTTTAAGAATAAATTCAAAATATGGAACACTAAGAAAGAAGAAGTTGCAAGAGCTTGTAGGGGTCTGCTTATAATTTGGAGGCCCCAGACAGTCTATCTATAAAATATAGTGGGAAATAGTAATTGGTTAGCTGCAAGGTGAGAAGTCTATCATCAAATTTGGTCTTCACATTAATCAATATATGACCCCTCAAGTTTCATCAAAAAGAGGGAATTATGGTTGGAGCTTGGTCTTTTCTATACAAATATTTATTTAAATGAGATTTGGGAGCTTTTTTGTTCACCCAAGTAAAGGCAGTATTTTACCCCAGTCAGGGTCAAATCACTACCACATTAAATTGGAAATAATAGGAGAAAAGAGACACATGAGGTGTCCCTTTAAATTCAAAAACATGTGGTTCAAGGATCAAAATCTTCTAGGATTGGTTGACACTTGGTGGAATGGGTAGAAAATCGAGGGTACTGAGATGTTTGGTGTAGTATCAAAGCTAAAACTTCTCAAGAAACAATTAAAGGAATGGAACAAGACCTACTTCAAAAGCATATTTGAAGCCAAGTTCAGGCTAGAAGAACAGTTATCAATGCTAAATGAAGTGTTATTATCTTCAAGAATGGACATCAAAAGGATCCTGAAGGAAAAGGAGTTAATAAAAGAATATGAGGTACAGGAAAAAGAGGAAGTGTACTGGTAGTAGAAATCCAAAGAGATTTGGATGGAGGAAGGGTATAAGAATACCACATATTTCCATAATAGTACTAATTCCTAAAGAGAATTCAATAGAATCATAAACCTATGGGGAGATGATGGCTCAATTATTGAGTCACTTGAGGGCATTGCTAGGGAAGTAGTCACTTATTTTAAATATTTATTAAATAACATAGAAGGATCAAGTCATGTAGCATAAAATCGGCTCTTGGATGGTATCCCAAGGTTGGTTGATGAAGAGAAGAATAAAATGTTGATGAATGAATTCACAATAGAATAAATCAAGGCTATAGTCTTCTAGCTTCATCTGGATAAAGTATATGGACCGGTTGGGTTTCTGGCTCATTTTTTTCAAAAATGTTGGAGCACTGTGAGTAGTGAAGTGGTTGTTGCCATAGAGGACTCAAGGAGCTCAAAAGTGGTCCTAAGGGAGATGTGTTGGATGGTGTGGTTTTGTTGCTGATATGTGGTTGTCATTGATGTCAACACTTAGCATTTATTTCTTAGATGTTGTATATGTCAAGGATATTGAGAAAATTGTAATAAATAAGTTGCAGGTTGTCAGTGATGAAGTGAAGTTTAGTCTGTTGGTTTTCCGAGTACATTGATGATCAGAGGTTGTGGATTAAATGGTTTCTTGTTGAGTATATCTATTTTATCCACGTTAAGTTTCAAAGATCTGCATGAAGAGTTGATTGAGTTATGAACAGTTGCATTCTAACAGTCATTTTGTTGCTTCAGTTGGTGTTCCTGAATGAAGATGATGTGATTCTAGTGAGTTTAGTTTTTGTGGATGCTTCTCTGGTGATTCATGATTTTTGTGGATGTTTCTAGATCATACTCTATTTGTGTTGTACATCTGCATTGATCGTGGTGCTCATGATTGGAGATTTTCTCGTGTGTTCATGTTTTTCATGTTCTTGGCTGACAAGGTGTTGTAGCTTGTTGTGGATCCTCGAGGAATAATTATTTGAAGTGTTTTTGTGTTTGGGATTTTATTTTAGGTCTTCACTATGTTGTGGCCAACCTTGGTTGATTTGTATTAATAATCTTTAATGTTTTGGTCCGACAGTTTGTATTAATTTTATCATTTTATTGAGGCCGACATGTAGTGATGTAATTTCTTGTTGCTAATATATAAGTGATTGTTTTATCATTTGAAGGTATGAGTGAAGGAGTATACGAAGTGCACGAGTCTTATGTGGAAATAAAGTTCAGATCTTTCAAAGGCAAAAGTGGAGTATGAAGAAGAATAAGCAGAGTGTGAAGAAGTGTTCATGTGCTTAACCGGAACTGTAATAAGGAATTAGTAGATGTTATTTTTCTCAATTTAAATCTTGTGGATGTAATCCAAATATTTCTGTAAGATAGTGAGTCTTCCTTTTGTAATTGAGTAGTGAGCTCTAGGCAATGTGCTTGAATGCATGTGCATTCCCCATTCATATTTCTTTATACTTCTATTAGGGTATAATCTTGTGGACTGACCTCCACTATGGTTTTAACCCTAACAGGGTTTCCACATAAAAATATTTGTGTTATATGTGTTTCTGATGTGGTGTTGATTTATGCTTTCATGGTTATTGATCAAATCTGAGAATAAAGTTAATAAGTTGAATAAGTTTGAAATTTTGTGACAAATGGTTCACCCCCCCTCTTAGTTGTCTACCCTTGTGTTTCCAACAATTGGTATCAGAGCAGGTTCCTTGGAAAAAATTTAATAGCTTGACGTGATCCAGGTTGGTGACATACAAGAAGGATAGTCTGAGATTTGATGGAACAAATTATTCTTTGTGGAAAGCTCGAATGGAGTGTCATCTGAGATGCAATGGTGAACCCTACTGGAAAATTACAAAAAATAGGTATGTTATTCCACATAATGGTCCCTGTACTCAAGATGAGATTAAGGAAGCCGAATATAATATCAGGGCTAAGGAAGCATTGTTGAGTTTTTTGACTGATTCTAAGATGACAAATGTTATGGATTTGATGACTGCTTATGAGATCTAGAAAATTTTGGAAACCTTGTATGAAGGTGATGCTAATGTGAAGATTGCTAAGTTGCAAAGTCTGAAAGGGAAATATGAAATGTTGAGAATGGGTGATGATGAGAATGTTACTTCCTTCATGCAAAGAGTAAACAAACTTGTTTTTGGTATCAGATGTGCTAGTGGATGATCGGAAGAATCAAATATTGTTACTAAAGTGCTTAGATCCTTGCCTGCTGCATACGAATTCAAAGCTACTACTATTGAGGAGCTCTGGATTGTAACAAATGTAACAAGAGAAATGTTGATTGGTAAGCTTACTTCTTTGGAGTTGAGTGAATTTGGTGATGCTCTTCCTAAGATAGAATCTGCATTCAAGGCTACTACTTCAGGAAGAAATAAACAGAGATATAATCTGGGTGAAAGTTCTTCTAGAAAGGTATTCAAGTATGAGGAGGAAATGAGAGAGATTGAAGAAGAGGAGAGAAAGCTAGAGGAGCTTTAAGCACTTATTGTCAAGAGAGAAGCCAAAGGAGAAGGTAAGTTTAAAGGGAAATTGCCTATTAAATTTTTTGCTTGCAATAAGATAGGTCATTTTGCATCAAGGTGTCTGGAAAGAGTTCCTAATCCAAAACCTAACAAGCCTAGATTTCAAAGAAAGTGTTGTTATATTGTCGATGGAGGTTTGATAGATGATGAAAGTGGCAAAGGAAATGGAAGTGAAGATGAATGGATATTTATTGCTATCAAGGAAAATGATACAACCCCTATTGAATCTATTAGTTGCTCAAATGTGGAGAAAGCTCTAGTGGATAGAGTTGAAGAAAAAGATGAATGGGTGATTGACAGTGGATTCTCTCATCACATGACAAGTGATAATAGAAAATTTGTGAGCCTGGAAAAGTATGATGGTGGTGTTGTAATATTTGGTGATGACAAAGTTGGTGTAATATATGGCAGAGGATGTATTTCTCTTGATGGTAAGAATAATACTGATGATGTTCTTTATGTGGAAGGTTTGAAGCATAATCTTTTAAGTGTCAGACAGATGGTTGACAAAGGATACAATCTTCAATTCAAGAATGGAAAGTGTATAATATTGGGGAGTTCTGGAAATGTGATTGCTTCAGGTACAAAAACAAAAACATATTTCACCTTAATGCTACTGGTAAAAGTTGTCTGATTGCTCAAGTTGATGAAAGCTGGTGGTGGCATAGGAGAACGTGTCATGTAAACTTTTACAATATTATCAAGATAAGTTCTACTCAGGCAGTGAGAGATCTTCCTAAGTTGGTAAAGCCTAGTAATACTATATGCAAGGAATGTCAATTAGGGAAGCAAACTAGAATTTCATTTTGGAGCATACAACATTGTTCAAATGAAGTGTTGGAGCTTGTTCATACTAATTTGTGTGGTCCTTCTAGAGTCAGAAGTTTACAAGGAGATAGGTATTTCACGTTACTCGATGGTTATTCTAGATTGATGTGGGTTGCTTTCTTAAGGGAGAAATTTGAAGCTCTTGAGAAATTCAAGAGTTTTAAGGCTATGGTTGAGATAGAGATAGATCTGAAGATTAAATTTCTGAGATCAGATAGAGGTGGTGAATTCACTTCCCATTAGTTTAATTCTTTTTGTGAAGTGCATGGGACAAAATCACAATTATCTACCTCGCGGACCCCTCAGCAAAATGAAGTTGTGGAAAGAAAGAACAAGACAGTTCTAGATGCTGCTAGGACTATGATGTTGGAAGGAAATGTTCCTCATATCTATTGGAGAGAAGTTGTGAGTACTGCTGTTTACATCCTCAACCAGGTACAAGTCAAAGGTGATTCTGGTAAAACCCATTTTGAGCTATGGTTTAGTCACAAGCCTACTGTTAGGTACTTCAAAATATTTGGGAGTAAATGCTATATCAAAAGAGATGAAGAGATAGGAAATTTTGATGCTAGAAGTAATGAAGGAATCTTTATTGGTTATTCTACTAAAAGCAAGGCCTACCGGTGCTAAAACAAGATATTGAGGAAAGTATTTGAAAGTGCAAATGTCAGGGTTGATGAAGACATAGCTAGACCATCCAAAACCTATGGATATGATTCAGATGATCAGAATAATAGTTCAGTCGTAGGAAAGCAAGTTCAAACTCAAAATCAAGTTTAGATCATTCCGGTGAATCAAGAAAATCAAGAGGAAGGAACTGGTGAAAATACAAAAGAGAGATCACAAGAGCAAGAAGTTTAAGAACATCCTAAGTCTCCAAGGTATGTAAGGCTAAATCATTCAAAAGATCAGATTATAGGTGATAAGAACAAAGGTGTTCAGACTAGGAGAAAAATTGCAAAAGAATATTGTTTGATTTCAAAGATTGAGCCTAATAGTGTGAATGAACATGCAAAGATGCACATTGGGTGGAAGCAATGAAAGAAGAACTATAGCAAAATGAGAAGAATAATACATGGATTCTTGCTCCTAGACCTAAGGAAAAAAATGTAATTGGAACCAAATGGGTCTTCAAAAACAAGTTGAATGAGCAAGGTGAAGTTGTTAGAAACAAAGCAAGATTGTTGTGTAAAGGATATTCTTATGTGGAAGGAATTGACTTTGAAGAATTGGAGAACTGGAAGAAGAGGTGTATGTTGAGCAACCTGATGGTTTCAATTGATTGATCAGGGAGATATGGTTTGTTGGTTGAAGAAAGCATTGTATGGACTTAAGCATGCCCCAAGATCATGGTATCCTAGATTGGATAAGTATTTGTTGAAGCTTGGATTTAATAAATGTATTGTTGATAGTAATTTGTATTTCAAGATTGATGATGATAAAGATTTGATTGTTGAAGTCTTTGTTGATGATATCATTTTTGGAGGAGATGATAGTTTGTGCATGAAGTTTACTAATGAGATGTAGAATGATTTTGAGATGTCTATGATTGGTGAGATGAAATTATTTTTGGGATTACAAATTACTCAGCTAGATAAAGGGATCTTCATATCTCAGTCAAAGTATGTGAAAGAATTACTAAAGAAGTTTGGTATGGAAGATTCAAAGCCAGTTGGTACACCTATGGTGACCGGATTCAAGTTGACACAAAATGATGATTCTTCAAAAGAAAACCAGACTAGATACAAAGCAATGATTGGTGGATTGCTTTATTTGACTCAGACCAGACCTGATATCATGAATTTTTTATGCATTGTTGCAAGATTTCAAGTTGATCCTAAGGAATCTCATGTGACAGTTATGAAGAGGATTTTTCAGATACTTGAAGGGGACAGTTGATTTTGGCCTGTGGTATCCTAAAGATGATGATCTTACTTTGAGTGCTTTTACTAATGCTGATTGGGAAGGTGATGTGCATGACAGAAAGAGTACCAATGGTGGTGCATTTTTATTGGGTAAGAAATTGATTTCATGGTTAAGTAAGAAGCAGAATGCCATTTCTTTATCTACTGCAGAGGCATAATACATTGTTGCTACTAATAATTGTACTCAAGTATTGTAGATGAAGCAGATGTTGAGAGATATCAAAGTTGTGTATGATGAACCTATTGTAATATTCTGTGATAAGTCAAGTGAAATTAACATTTCTAAGAATCTGGTGTTGCATTCAAAGACCAAGCATATATCTAGATCAAGTTTCACTTTTTGAGAGAGAAGGTGAGTGAAAAGGAAGTCAGACTGGAGTGTGTGCCTACTAAGGAATAGATTGCAGATATCTTTACTAATCCTTTGCCTAAGGATACTTTTGAGTATCTCAAAGGGAAGCTAGGGGTGATTACCCCTCTTAATCAGAACTCAGATGCATTGATTTGCATCAATCCGTGCATTTCATAGTCCTATCTTGATCCAGATTGATGTTGTGGTGGTTGCTACTTAGGGGGAGTAGTCAGATGTAAAGATATGTGGTTCAGAGCTTGTGTGGAGAAAAGATATATTTTCCATTGATGTCAAAGGGGGAGAAGATTCAAGTGAAAAACTTTGTGGGGAGAAGAGTCATGTGAAAGAGTTGAGGAAGAGAAGATTCAAAACCTAAGGGGGAGAAAGTTCCAAAAGAAAGTTGGGTTGATGGTGTTTTTCACATCATGTGTTGCCATCAATTCCAAAGGGGGAGATTGTTGGATGTTGTGGTTGTGTTGTTGATATGTGGTTGTCATTGATTTCAATACTATTAGAATTTATGTCTTAGAGGCTATATATGTCGAGGATATTGAGAAAATTGTAATAAATAAGTTGCAGGTTGTCAGTGGTGAAGTGAAGTTCAGTATGTTGGTTTGCCCAGTACATTGATGATCAGAGGTTTTGGATTAAAGTTTTTCTTGTCGATTATATCTAGTTTATCCATGTTAAGTTTCAGAGATCCGCGTGAAGATTTGATTGAGTTATGAACAGTTGCATTCTCACAGTCATTTTGTTGCTTCAATTGGTGTTCCTAAATGAAGATGATGTGATTCTAGTGAGTTCAGTTGTTGTGGATGCTTCTCTAGTGATTCATGATTTTTTTGGATGTTTCTATATCATGCTTTATCTGTGTTGCATGTCTGCATTGATCATGGTGCTCACGATTGGATATTTTCTCTTACGTGTTCATTTTTTTCATGTTCTTGGCTGACAGGGTGTTGTAGCATGTTGAGGATCCTTGAGGAATAATTATTTGAAGTTTTTTCATGTTTGGGATTGTATTTTGGGTCTTCACTATGTTTTTTCTGACCTTGGTTGATTTGAATTAATAATATTTAATGTTTTGGGCCAACAGTTTGTATTCATTTTATCATTTTATTGAGGTCGACATGTAGCGATGTAATTTCTTGTTGCAGATATATATAAGCGATTGTTTTATCATTTGAAGGTATGAGTGAAGGAGTATGTGAAGTGTGTGAGTCCTATGTGCAAACAAAGTTCAGATCTTTTGAAGGCAGAAGCAAAGTATGAAGAAGAATGAGCAGAGTGTGAAGAAGTGTTCATGTGCTTAATCGGAACTATAATCAGGTATTAGTAGATGCTATTTTTCTCAGTTCAAATCTTGTGGATGTAATCAAAATCTTTCTGTAAGACGGTGAGTCTTCTTTTTGTAATTGATCAATGAGCTCTAGGTAAGTCGCTTGAATGCATGTGCATATCCCATTCATATTTCTTTATACTTCTAACAGGGTATAATCTTGTGGACTGGCCTCCACCATGTTTTTTCCCCTAACAGGGTTTCCACGTAAAAATCTTGGTGTTATGTGTGTTTTTGATGTGTTTTTTTATCCTTTCATGGTTATTGATCAGATCTAAGAATAAAGTTAATAAGTTCAATAAGTTTGAAATTCTATGACAACTGATTCACCCCCCTCTCAGTTGTCTACCCTTGTGTTTCCAACAAGATGAATAACACCTTCATTGATTTGATTCCTGGAAAGGAGAAGCCATCATCATTAGATGAAATCATGTCCATCGCCCTCTACAACACTTTGTACAAGATTATGGTGAAAGCAATAGCAAACAAACTAAAACAATTCTACCATAGGTGATTTATGAGGAGCAATTAGGGTTTGTACCTGGGAAGTCATTTTTGGAGGGGATCATCATTACACAGGAAGTCATTCGTTCTATTAAAAGAACCAAAAAAGGTATGCTACTAAAATTAGATATCAAAAAATCATATGATCGGGTGGATTGGAGGTTTTTGTGCAAGGTGTCAGTGACCTTTGGTTTTGATAAAAAACTAGGTAAATTGGGTTTTTAATTGTATTGCTAGTCCCATATTTTCAATTATTATGAATGAAACTCCAAAAAAATTCTGAGGCATCTAGAGAATTAGACAGGGAGATCCCCTCTCACCCTTTTTATATATTATCATGGTTGAGGCTCTAGAAAGGGCAATTAGTGTAACAACAAACATTGGGAGGCTAGAGGGAATTACAATAACGAGCAAAGTGCATGTTGTAACCCATCAGTAGTTTGTAGATGATAGTATGCATTTTGAGGAAACAAAATTCTATGAATCTTGTAAGCTAAAGGAAATTTTGGATCTATATTCAGAGGCTTCTAGCCAAGAGTTAAGTGAAGTAAAATCTAAAGTCTATTTTTTGCATACCCCTCATGCAAAGAGCAAGAGATCCTTAGATTATTGAGATTTAGGAAAGGTCAATTTCCATATACATACCTTGGATTTCCTTTAGAAAAAAGAGTGGGTAACGACAAGTTATGGGACCCCTTGGTAAACAAGGTAAATAGTTGGATGTTATCATGGAAGGAGTGGTGGCTATTATAGATTGGCGGGTTAGTTATGCTAAAGATTGTTATTTCTATGCTTCCTGTGTGATCAATTTTAAGTGTGCAATAAATAACAAATATAGATTAAAAACAAATCAAACACACCAATGAAACTTTAAATCAAAGCATAACATAAAGGAAAATAAATGCAAACTCTGTTTATGCTTCAAAGACGTTCCATTGTCCTCTATCTCCAATGTTTTTGTCAATTCCAGCTTACTCACAGATCATGTGCTAGGCTCAACAAACAGTCTTCCTAGAGAACGGGATTAAAGATAAATGTCTACTATGCTAAGATATGATTACTAGAATGAAAGATTATGAAACAATGCTACGATGCTAGAGTGCTAGAGTGCCAGAATGCAACTAAGCTCTAATGTGTGTATGTATGTCAATGTCTACGTGTGTATGTATGTGTGTATATGTAACCAAGGCTTGGATTTGCAATGATATTTATAGAGTTTTTGAAAGATTCTAATTGGCTGATGTGATCAACGGCTGTGAAAATTCCTGGCAGATCGAACGGTCGAAGATGGATAAGACTGGAGAGAAAAATAGAAGAAAACCAGAAAGCAAGATTTGTTTCCTTTTTCGTGGAAGAGATAAGATGAGATGATAAATATGAATTGTAAAAATCATCTTTTTGTGAGATTTTGGAAAGATTTTGAAGATAAATAATGAATTATAAAATTCAATTATTTATTTATTGGTGACATGGAAGATTTTTCTTAATTAAATAAAATATTTAATTAAGATTTGAAGAATAATAAAAGATTTCATAATTAAATAAAATATTTAATTATGATTTGAAAAGATATGAAGGATATTTAATTAAACTTTTTAGGAAATGGCATGTAAATGAAATTAATTAAATAAAATATTTAATTAATTAGAAGAAAAAATTGAATAGAAGAAAATAAATATTTAAATTTAATTAAATCAAAAAGACTTAATTAAATTCAAAAAGTGATAATTAATTAAAATAAATAAAGGGTATTTATTTAATTAATTAAGTAGAAATGTGAAATAATCAAATAAAGTTGATTTATTTAATTAAGGCGGAAGAATAAAGTGAATGAACAATATAATTAAATTAATTAAATTTAATCATATGTAGAGGACTTTTAGAGAGATTAATTAAATAATAAATATTTAATTAAGTGCTAGGATTAATTAGACATGACCAATTTTATGCATATACATTTTTCCCCTCTTTGAAGTGATGTGTGAAACGCATTGCTTCAAAGAAAATATTTCTGCTTTTAAAATTTGTTGTGTTTGATTTTTCCCCTGATCGAAAAAGATTTAACTGATATGCCCTTGATTTGACTCTAATATGTTTCTGATTGAAAGATGTTGTTGATATTAATTATGCCCCCTCGGGAGATAAATCACTGATGATGAGAAAAAATGTTGAGTTGGGGATGAAATTCAGATGATGAAAGGGACGCAGTGATTTAGCTCCCGATAATTGATGAAAAGATGCCCCAGTTTGAAAAATAAGGTCAGAGTGTGATAAAAAGATAAAAATAAAAATAAAATGCCACAAAAAATCCAGCTTGGTTGACCTTTAAAAGGTAAAAGGGTAAAAAGGGCAAGTCATTTTCACCTTTTGACTTTACTGATTGTGTGCTCGGATGGTGACTTTGCGAGATGGAGATTCCTTACCATAGGCATAGATTCAAGTGGGCCTACCGATACCAGAGACCAGCTACGTATAGACCACTGATGAGTCAATTCAACCCTCTTTGCTTTGAAATTTTGCATTTGTAGTGGATTTTTGAGATGTTTTAGCGTGAATATAGGGTTAGCAGTCCGTTTTAGCACTTTTAGGAAATAGAGTAGCGCATTTCATGTTTCTTTTAGCGCATATAGGGCATAAATTAGCGCTTTTAGGGTTTAGATAGATTAGCGCATTTGATAGGTGAAATAGTGCATATAAGATCCTGGTAGAAAATTGGTACATTAGCGCATATAGGAAATAGATTAGCGCTTTTAGGGTTTTAGCGCATCGGGTAGATGAAATGGTGCATTCGATGAGGGATTTAGCGCATATAGGGAAATAGCGCATAGAGGAATTGATTTAGCGCTTTGAGGGCACATAATGGTGCATCTGGGGTTTAGCGCATCAGGGAGAAACTTCAGCGCATTTAGGGTTTGAGCACTTTTAGGCCACAAATTAGCACATATAGGGAATTTTGGCATAATGCACTGAATGATGAAAATGATGATGTATTATTGCTTCTTTGGTCAATAGATAGATAAATTGTCTTGTCATCATGTTGATATGGATAGAAATGATAGAAAATCTGATAAAAGAATTGATAACTTTGTTTCCAAAAAATAGAAAGCAAAGAGTAGATAGTTGATAACTTTGTTTGATAACTTTGCATTAGAAAACAAAGAGTAAATGATTGATATGACTTCTGATAAATTTGCTTTCTGCGATAGAAAACAAATAGTAGATTGATTTGATTGAAAACATATTTGCATTCATGATTGAAGTACAAATTTGGATAATGAGTTGATTGTTGATAAATTTGCTTTCTTGAAAAAGAAAAAGAAATAGTAAATGATGATAGATTAGATTTATTTGATATTCAGAAAGATAGAGGTTGCATTGATTTCCTGATATGATTCTCTTAGATAGAACACTTGATATGAGTCTGACATGTGTCACTTCATATGAATCTGATTGATATGGGTCTTTTGATATGAATCTGGTGTGAAGTAGATGGATTGCTTTGATATGAGTCTGATTGATTGTCCTTGTGATGACCAAAAAAAAAAAATAAGATGTTTTCAAAAACCTCCAGATTAGAGAGTGCTTCCTTGTAGGTTGGGATCAAATACGAGATTTCACCCCTGCACATGTATAGTTGATAGTTGGATGTGGGTTGGGACCATTGTTGTCTATGCCTCATATTCAGGTCAACAGGGGACTATTGACCGCGCTAGTAGAGAGATGGCATTCTGAGCATAATACTTTTCATTTGCTAACGGGTGAGATAACGGTGACCCCAGAGGATGTATACAGGATTTTGGGGATCCTAGTGGTAGGTTCTCTTGTGTTCTATGACCACAAGGAGTTAGGTGGTACAGATGCACTCAGGAGAGTGTTTGGGGATGCGTAGATAGTAGGGTATTGGGTGCCATGGGCAGACTTTAGGGGATATCCGATCTTACCTACAGTGTTGGGTGCATTCATTAGAGGCTTCCTTTGTCTGGATCGCCGGTCAAAGGGACTATCAGTTAGATGGGATAGGATCATCGAGCAGATGATAAGGAAGTTGTGGAGATATCCCTGGGGGAGTTGCATGCTAGCTCATTTATATCATGACTTGCACTAGGTGGTATATAGAGGGTCAATGAGCTTGTCTTGTGGTGTTACCCTGCTCCAGATCTGGGCATGGGAGCATATTTTGTTACAAGACCACTGTGTTCGAGAGCTAGGCCACCAGGCAGGCCATACGTGTATGCATATTTGATTGCACTTGTCCAACCCAAGATGGGCAAGGTGGAGTACTGGAGATGAACCCTGGACGATATTGATGCAGTGATATGGAGGCCATATAAAGATTGTGATGTGTGGGACACAGATCATTTGGAGATTTTGTTTGTATGTATACCTCAATTTCTTATAGGTCATACTTCATTTATTATAGAGAGATTTTTGGCCTTGCGAGTACAGAGACAGTTCGGATTCACACAGGGGATTCCTCAAGGCATTGCACACTATGGACGGTGCAAGGATGAGCCTAGAAGGGGGCCTTGCATTTATTACCAGGTTGCATATACCGAGTATACAGCATTACAGCCTGAGGTATGGGATGGCAGGCCTGATATTTTTGATGCAGGCATGTCTAAGGAGTACTCGATCTATTATCACACACACCCATTTCTGCAGTTCACATGTCCAAATGAGTCAGCGCCCATTTTGGTGGCACCTTAGCCAAGGGTTAGGAGACAGGAGGATGTGGCCAGTGGGGAGCAGGAAGTTGGTGGAGGAGAGGAGGAGGATAGTGGAGATGAGGAGGAGAGTGGAGAGGAGGAGAGCTTGGATGATGGTGATGGGGATGACAGTGGAGATGGCAGAGGGGAGGAGCAGAGGCTAGTGAGGCAGAGGATGGATATCATGGGCAGTGCTCAAGTTATACGGAGGCCGAGGAGTGGTATCAGATGGTGGATGGTGATCAGAGTCTCCTCCATAGTGCAACAGGTGCAGATAGATACTTTACAGGCCTAGGTACAAACACTTCAGGGGCGGCAGGCGCAATTGCAGAGCTAGTTGGCTTAGACTCAGAGTTTGGTAGTACAGTTACAGACACAAATGGCGTAGACACAGGCACAAGAACCTCCTCCTACCTAGGACCCATAGTAGCCCAATTGATAGTAGAGAGGGATTATTTTACACAAAGGGCAGTAGAGGTAGAGGGTGTGGTGCAAAGACTCATGGGCACTATTGAGAGTGCATCTTTGCAAGAGGTCATTGCAGAGGGTTTCAAAATTGCCAGGTATGTTGAGTACTACCAAGTTAGGTATGAGGAGTTGTGCCCTCCCAACCACAGAGAGCCTTACCCTAGGTCCCACAGTAGGACCAGGAGTAGATCTCGGATGACGACACACAGCAGAGGTGTTACAGGGCCTCGACAAGATCCTGATGTGGGGGGTAGCGGCAGGCCATCATCCTCTAGACCAGCTCCATCAGGGGGCTCCACCAGCCAACCTTGATTGATTTATGTATATCATTTTTGGAGCATGTACATTTTTTTTATCATATCTCGTGTATCTCTCTATACTGTTCAGTTTCATTGGACTTTGGACATTTGTATGTATATTTTTTTTTTATGAGCAATGATATGCAGCGGCGATGGTTTTGATGATGTGCATGTTTGATATGATGATATGATATGGATATGCATTTGTTTGTATATGGTATGAAATGGATTTTGATATGTATTTTGATGACTAATATAATATGCAGGATGATTCATGCGATGATGACGATTTGTGATGCGTACTAATGATGTCATGCAGGTGGATGATATGTTTATGAAAAAAATGATGTGGAAATGTAATGTATGTATGGAATTTATTTTTTTTGGATTTTTAAAATGCAAGAAATAGATGTGCTGAAAAATGGATGTTTATGTTTATGAGATGAATTTGTATTATGTATATAATTTAGGAAAATAAATGATATGTGAAATGATTCAATGTTTATGGGAAAAAATGTCATCATATGAAAATGATAAGTGAATGCAAGATAGGATAAATAATAGGATGAAAGGTATGATGAAATGATAATGAAATGTAATTGAATGATGATAAAATGAGATGAAATGATAATGATAATGAGATAAATGTAATGAAATGATGATGAAATAAAATGATATGAGATAAATGAAATGATAATAAATGAGAATGATATGAAATGATAATGAGATATGAGATAAATGAAATGAATATGAAATGATAATAAATGAGAATGATATGAAATGATAATGAGATATGAGATAAATGAAATGAATATGAAATGATAATGAGATATGAGATAAATGAAATGAATATGAAATGATAATAAATGAGAATGATATGAAATGATAAATGAAAATGATATGGAATGATAATGATAAATTTAATGATATGAGATGATAATAAATGAGAATGATATGAAATGATAAACGAAAATGATATGGAATGATAATGATAAATGTAATGACATGAAATGATAAATGATAAAATGATAATGATAAATCTAATGATATGAAATGATAAATGATAATAAATGATAATGATATGAAAATGATAATGATGATGAAATGATAATGATAATGATGACAAAATGTATGATGTAATGGTATGTGAAATGATAAGATTAAAATGAAATGCAATGATAAATGAAATGATAAGATGATGGAATGATAATGATAAAATAATGATAAGAAATGATAATGAAGATAATAAATAAGATGCAACTGTGTAGAATGAAAATTAAATGATAAGAAAGTGATAAGTGAGATGTTGAATGAAATGAAGATAATAGATAATGAAAATGATATGGATACTGAATGGATAAATGAATGATGTGAAATCAGAAAGGATCTAAATGACGAGAAAATGAATGATAAATGATAATCTAGATGAAATAATAATGATAATGAAATGATGATGAAGATGAAGGATGATAATGAAACAAATGTCTGAATGTCCTCCACAACTAGTCCAAAGAGACATGACAGTCGTTGATGTTATTGTCCAGCCCTTTTAAAACTTTGATGTAAATGCAGTATGCAGATATGTACAATGATCAAAATGAAATGCAACGAAATTTTCAACCATTTGTCGAGCCTTTTGTTAGCTTTCTTGAATCATCATAGAGAATTTTAAAATGTTGGAAGTATGTACAAGCATCAGAGGGGAAATTGGCACCAATGATGACCTGAGTACAACTTTCATGATTTTTGATATAGCAAGTGAACACAAGGATCGAGGTATAATTGAACCAAGATGACCTGAGTATTTCTTGCATAAATAGACAAATATTAACCACTTTTTGATGCAAATTTGGAACTGTCATCAATGATACAATTTGGAAATCATGTCTCATGACATATTTGCACCAGATTGATAGTCAATCTCAAGATAGCAGATAAAGAAAAATCATCCTCTTTCCTCGCCACTCTAGTTCAGGGCATCATCGAGTGTGCTCCAGAGGGATGATATCACAAATCAAACAACCATTGTTCAAAATATAATACTGCTATTCCAAACATTATTCAGATTTTAGATCATCTAGATATGTGTCATGATATGGCATTTACTGAAAATTGTTGTGATATGGATCAATGATTGGATAGTTGCTTATAGGATTTGATTGTTTGTTCGCATGATTGGATTTTATGCCAGTGTCTAGTTGTTTTGGTAGAACCTGAAAGTTAAGTGTTCCCGTATATCAACATTTGCCCCTAGTATTGACACAACTTGCTAAAATGGTTATGTATAATGACTAATCCATGGTAAGACATTATCACTCTAGGAAAATGATGGTAGTATTATGTTGTTATGATGCTAAGATGATGGAACAAAGGCTGAGAAGCTAAGTGCAAAACATGAGCTAATAGATGGAGAGCTACAAATAGCATTTGTTTGCCATATTTTCACTATTTGTTTTTATTGCATTTTTTTGATTCTTTTTAATTTTTTTGTATTTTTCTTGTCAATGGACTGCCTGTTGCTAGGTTTTCACCCTATGACGATTTTTTTGATTTTTTTTTTCAGGACTTTTTCTACTGTTTTTGTATTTTTTTAGGACCTTTTTCTATTGTTTTTGTATTTTTTCAGGACATTTATGGATGATGATAACCGCTTCAGACATAATATTTCTTCAGGTGCATGTTGTTGATGGGTTTTTCAAATAGGTCCCTTTCTAACGTTGACAGTTTGTATGCTCCTAAATTGTATACTGCTATGACCACTACGGAACCAGCCAATTTGGTTCAAATTTTCCTTTCTTCTCTCTGTCTTGCTGATTTCGTGGGTTTTCCTTCAAAACAAGATCACCGATCTAAAAGGTACATGGCTTGACTTTATGATTGTAGCTGCGAGACATCATCTATTGATATGTTTTCAAATGGCCAATTGCTTGTTGTCTCTTCTCATCAAGGAGTTCCAACTCTTGCAGTCAAGAAACTTTGTAGTCATCATCTATTCTGAGACCCTTTAATGATACCCTTAGTGATGGAATCTCAAATTCTAGTGGAAAAATGGCTCTTTCTCCATAGACAAGAGCATACGGTGTTGCTCCTGTTGGCGTTTGGATGCTAGTTTTGTAGGCCCATAATGCGGGATTGAGTTGAACGTGCCAATCTTTCCCTACATCATTCACAGTCTTCTTCAAGATTTTTAGTATTGTTTTGTTTGAGGCCTCTGCTTGGCCATTCCCTTGTGGATAATAAGGTGTTGAATATCTGTGTTGGATATGGAATCACTCACAAAGTTCATCAACATCCTGATTCTTGAATGGTCATCCATTATCTGTGATGATGGAGTTGGAAATGCCATACCAACAAATGAGATAGTTGAGTATGAATGATGATATTTGTTTTCTGGTAACCTTAGTGAGAGGTATTTCCTCAATCCACTTGGTAAAATACTTTTTCGTTGTGATGATGAACTTGTGTCCGTTCGATGATGAATGATGAATCTTGCCAACTAGATCTAACCCCCATTGAGAGAATGGCCAGGTCGGCGTGAACGGTTGTAGTTCTTGTGCTGGTGCATGGATGAGATTTCCATGTATCTGACATTTAGAGCATTTCTTTATGAAAGTGAATGATTCCCTCTCCATTGTAGGCTAGTAGTAACCCATTCTAATCAATTTATTGGATAAGGTCAGTCCACTTGAATGAGTACCACAAATGCCACCATGAACTTCTTGTAAAGCCTTGCCAGATTCATCATGTTCAAGACATCGAAGTAAAGTACCATCAAGACCGCGATGATAGAGAGTGTCAGCGATAAGAGTATAGCGAGAGGATTGGTGGATAAAAATGCGCTTTTGGTTATAGGATAAGTCAAGTGGTAAGATGTCATCTTTTAGGTAGGCATAAATCTTGCCATACCAAGGTGAATTAGATCCTACTAAGTGGAAAATGATTTTTCTTTCAAGTGTGTCATAGGCAGGTGTAAATGATTGTTCCACCAAAAATTCATAGAGAGCCTATTTTCTGGGAGTTGCAACAATGATGCGATCGTGGCCATGGCATCAGCTACCTTGTTATCAAGTCTTGGAATCTGTATGAACTTGATATCTACAAAGTATTTCTTGAAATCATCAACCATCTTCTTATATGGCAACAGTTTGTCATCTTTGGTTTGATAATCATCATTAATATGATTAACTACTAATTGTGAGTCACCATAGACTTGTAGTTCTGTGATCCTCCATTCCAAAGCGGTCTTGAGTCCAGTGATTAAAGCTTCATACTCGGCTATGTTGTTGGTGCATGGAAACATTAGCCTATATGACCGAGGAATGGTATGTCCTTGAGGGGTGACAAAGAGTATTCCTTCCCCCGATCCATGTTGAGTAAAAGAACCATCAAAGTATAATGACCATGGTTTTTTGGATTCTGTAGTGAAGACATCAGCATATGGAAATTCAATGTGCATGGGATGCTCTACTTGTAGTGGTGCTTCAGCCAGTTGGTCAACGATAACTTGTCCTTTGATTACTTTCCAATCAACATAATGGATGTCAAACTCACCTAAGATCATGACCCATTTTGCTAGCCTTCCTGTTAATGTAGCTTTGCTTAACAGATACTTAAGTGGATCAATCTTTGCAACAAGATTGATTGTATGAGTTAACATGTAGTGTTGAAACTTATGTGAGGCAAAGACTACTGCTAGACAAGCTTTCTCGATAAAAGTTTAGTTGATTTCATGGCCTGTTAGTGTTCGGTTGATGTAATAAATTGCACGTTCCTTTCCTGTAGAGTCTTCTTGTGCTAATAATTCCCCCAAAGATGTCTTTGTTGTGGCAATATATAAGATTAGTGGTTTGTCTGTATTTGGTGGTACCAGAACTGGTGGGTTCATTAGGTACTGCTTGATTTGTTGGAAGGCCATTTCACACCTATCATCCCATTTGAAAGGAACATTCTTATGTAATAGATGTGTGAAAGGTAGGCTTTTATCTACCAGCTATGCAATGAACCTTCCTATAGATTGGAGTCATCCCTGCAATGACCTCAACTGACTAATATTCCTTGGTGGAGGCATTTCCATGATTGCTTGCACCTTGGCAGGATCTACTTACATTCCTTTTGTTGATACTATGTATCCCAAGAGCTTTCCGGATGTGACTCTAAAAACACATTTCTTAGGGTTGAGGTGAACATTGAACTTTTCCAACCTTGAAAATATTTTCGATAATACCTCAAGATGTCCTTCTCTTGTGTATGACTTTGCCAATATATCATCTACATAATCTTCCATGAATGTGTGCATCATGTCATGAAAAATTGTAGTCATAGCCCTTTGATATGTAGCCCCAACGTTCTTTAGACTGAAAGGCATGACTTTCCAACAATAATCCCCCCATGGACATGTGAAAGTTCTTTTGTCCTGGTCTTCAGGTGCAATCTTGATTTGGTTATAACTAGAAAAACCATCCATTAGTGAATACATGGCATGGCCAGCTGTCAGATCAACTATAGTATTGATGTTTGGAAGTGGGAAGTCATCCTTAGGACATGCTTTATTAAGATCTCTAAAATTTGTGCACACTCTGATGCGTTTGTCTAGCTTGGATACAGGAACAATGTTGGAGATCCATTTTGCATAGTAGATTGATCTTATAAATCCAACATCAAGGAGTTTTCTGAGTTCTTCTTTAACCAGTAGTGCAACATGAGGATGCATCTTTCTGAGTTTTTGTTTCACCGGTTTAACTCCTGGTTTGATGGACAAGTGATGCATTATAAGATTAGGATCAAGACCTGGCATGTCTGCATAAGACCAGGCAAAGTTGACTTGATTTGCTCTGATAAATTCCATGAACTCTGGAACTTCTTTCTCTATCATTGACGCAGCTAACTGTAGAATCCTTGGTTGTTCTATAGTTTCAAGATTAACTTCTTTTGTAGGTTCAATTAAGATAGGCGATCGCTCATAATAGTACTCCGGGAGAGTGTCAAGCATCCCATCATCTGGTGCCTTAAAAAGGTTTTCATCTGATACACTCTCTGTTTTATCTTTTGTTTGATCTAATAGTACCAAATTTTGGTTTTCACTATTAGATCTTTCTTTTTTTCTTTTTTTTTGTAGCTAGGAGACTCGACACTTTCCTTATTAAAGACTCTATGTTGAAAATTTCCAATGGAACAATCATTTGTGTCATCTACGGAAAGGAAATTTATGATAGATTCATCACTTGGAAACATAGGTATATTGATAGGTTCAGATAGATCCCAGTCAATGAGATCAGAATGTATTAGTGGTAGCGGGTCATTAGGCTGTGTGAAATCGGTTGTGGTTATGGTCATAACGGAGTTGTCTGCAAGGTCTGAGGTATGAGGCAGATCAATGATGGTACTGTTATTACGATAGTCTTGTTCGTTTAAATCTGACTCGGTATCACTAGAATTATAGTTACCTTGTAGTTCAGATCCTTGTGGTTGGGACCCTAACCCTTCACCTTCGATTAGAGTTGGGGTATACTTGTGTACCACATCAACCTGTTTGTCCCTCCAAAACTCATCATTGTAGATGGTGTCCCATTCATATTCACTAAAGTCTGTGTTAGAGTTATTATCTACGAAATTCTGAATTGCTACCAAGTAGGCTTCCCTTGGATCAGAACCTTCTTGCAATGTGAGGACAGTATCATGCAACTGCTTGGATGTTATTTCTTTCGAGTTAGTATCATAGCCCAGTCTTGTTTTATCTTTTGTAGCAAGTCCTGGAAGGTGAATAGGCTCAACTACTCCTTCTTTTCTTTTCCCAATAGGACCATTACCATCATAGCCCATCTTTTGCATGATTGAATATCCTTTACCATATTGATCAGTTGGTAGTTTTACATTGAGAATTGTTTCATCTTCATCTTTATAGAGCCACTTTAGAATTTCTCTATCCTCAGGATCTTCCATGGGGAATTTTTCTTTGATAAATCATCTGTTAAATTTTGTACTTGGCTCTATTGGTGGTTGCATTGATGTTGATGCTATAGATATCTGATGTTGGGTGATAGAAGGTTTCCCATGTGACTGAGGCGACGTAGGAATATTGGAAAGATAGAGAGAATACTCCCCAACTCCATTTTCCTTGAACCGTAGTTGCTTGTCAAAGCTTTTGGTTAACTGATTGATTTGTGTATCAACTTTGGGAGAATTACTAACAGGAGCTTCTCGATTGTTGGGAAAAAAAGTATCTTGACTAGCTTTGATGTTGGCACAAGTCTGACTATTTGAATTATCAGCTGGTATTGTGATCTCATGTCCGTCGTAAGGAAACTTAAGACATTGATGATATGTGGACGGGACAGCTTGCATTTTGTGGATCCAAGGACAACCCAACAAGATGTTGTATGCAAGATCACGGTCTAATACTTGACAGAAAGTATTCTTGATAATATGTCCCACTCCAATCGGCAACATGATTAAACCCTTGGACGCTCTTTCCTCATCATTGTAGGCTTTAATAGTAATCTTTATTTTGGGATCAATGGATTCCTTAGAAAATCCTAAAGCCCGAACTAACTTCATGGTACATATGTTCAAACCAGCACCTCCATCTATTAGTACGCATCTGACATGAAACTTGTGGATCATGACTTCTAAGTATAGCGATGAGTTATGGGGATGAGTCAAGGAAACGTCATCTTTTTCAGAGAATGAGAGGCATGTGGGTGAGGAAAAGTGTCCCACCATGGCTTGAAATTAGTCCACATCCAGATCAGTGGATACAGTTGTTTCAACGAGGGCCTTTTCTAGAATTTCCTTGTGTGCTAGAGAAATCTTCAGGAGTTCTAAGATAGAAATCTAAGCAGGAGTTTTTCCAAGTTGATTGACTAATTCATATTGATGTGGAGGTAGGGGCACAGTGGTTTTTGAAGAGGTCCCCTTTAAGACAACTTTAGATTGTGCCCTTGTTGTTGCGTTGACTTCTCTATATTCCATCTTTTCCTTAACTTTTATAACATTGACCCGCTCGTCGTCAGTGTAGATATAATTGATTATATTTTCATTGATATGATTCACACTTTTTCCAGAAGACTCACATTTTTGATATTTTGGCAAAGGGTTGTGAAATGCTTGGTGGTCTTCATTTGATTATTGGTGTCCTTCTATTGTGATGGTGCCATTTTTTATTAAGTCTTGGACTTTATTTTTCAAGGCTTAACAATTATTCGTTCGATGGCCCTTGCACCAATGATAATCACAATAATAGGCATCATTCCATGATGGAGGCTTCACACTAGGTTCAAAATTTGGTTGAGGTGGTAGGGTGATAACGTTCTTTTCCATCAACTCTTTAAGGGCAGATTCTAGAGATTGGCCCAGTGGAGTAAAATTTCTTCTGCTAGAGAAGAATGAAGATCGTTGTGGATTAGTGTTCGATGTATTGTCTAAGGAATTTTTGTTGTTATTGTTTCCACAGTAACCTTGATTGTTGGCATTCCCTTGATTGGGAGTAAAAGTTTGATTCATGTTATTCCTTGGAGGAGGAGGATTGTTTCCCTGATTTGTGACCGTGTTGACATTTTTATAGTTATTGTTGTGAGGAGCACATGGAGCACTAAGAATAAATGGTTTAGTCGAAACATGATTTGCATCTACAACACCATCATTCACCACTTTTTTGTTGCGAGTCCAAAATTTAGATTTGTCATTGTGGTGATTTGACGAGCTAGGATTGTCCCTATCAATTTTTATTATCCCTCTTTGGACCAAGGAACTTTCAATGGTAATGGAATTTTCAATCAATTTCTGGAAAGAGGGAGGACAATGAAGATTAATACGATAGCTCATCTCTTGATCCAAGTTGTTTATGAAAGTGGTGATCTTTTCCTTTTCAGGAACATGACGCGGGTATCTAGCGAACAATCTTCTCCATCTCTAAAGAAATGTAATGAATGGTTCACCAGGTTTCTGTTTAGCCTTGCAGAGATCAATCATGGTTATTTGATGTTGTATGTTGTAGAAATATTGTGATATGAACTCGTTAATCAATTCCTCAAACATCTTGACAGGCGGTGTGATTTTTGATAGCAATTCCATAGATTGGCCTCCAAGACTTCTAGGAAACAAACGCATCAAGTATGTATCCTCATGGGAAAACTCTAAAGTCATATTTCAGAAGTCCCTAATATGATCAATTGGATCTGATTTCCCATTGTAATGATCAAACTTTGGGATTTCACAATGTTTAGGAAATGAGATCATGTTGAGACGTTGATCAAAGGGATAAGGACAGATGTCATCAAGAGCATATGTCTTCGTTGTGGTTCCCCCTTGCATGTCTTTAATTTTCTCTTGAAGTGCCTTAACTTGTTGACACAAGGCACTAATATCAAACAAGGGTGTTTCATCAAGACTCCTTTTTAAGTTCTCAATATTAAAATCATGAGGCAATTTAGCTCCCTTGTCAGCCAAATACAAGAAATATTTCTCTTTGTTGCATTCTAAGATATTTTCTAATGCTTTGTGAAATTTAGGATCTTGCTCAGCTTCTCTAAGGCAATGTTCTTCATCTTGTTCATCATCACTATCTATAGGAGTTCTGCTCATGTCTCTGTTGGAAGGGAACGGATTTTTTTCTCTTTCATCCATGTTGTCGTTAAAAAAGGGATTATGACTCACACTGTAAAGGGGATTACAATTCTCACCTTCTTCTTGAGTTCTTTGGGTATGATCTTCTTGTTGAATATCCTCCTTCAGCTTATTGTATTGAGATCTTGTAAAAATAGGAATATGATTTTGAAATGTTCTTCTAGACTTAGATCACAGTTTGATAAGTGCAAAAATGATGATGTCTTGATCTGATAAGATGAAAATCTTATGATATGATCAAAGATGTTCTCAATTGTTGATTGTGGCTTCCAAGTATGAAGGATGTCAGAATCTTGTTGGGGAAGTTGAATCAATAATTAGAAATTTGTTTGGAAGTTGCACTTTTAAGATTTGATCCTTGTTTTTGAAGAATGATAAGTATATCAAATAGCCTAATTAAACTCACTGAAAGATTTGAATGGGATGTGTTGGATATTCAATAGAAGGTTGTGGTAGATAATCAAAGTTGAGAGGTTGATTGTGATTGTGTCGTTGTGATAGAGCTCTTCTCTGAAAATAGGCTTGTGAATATAAAGGCTCTACAGCGTATTCGTTGGTAAACCCCCTAGCAAAATCTTGGTACCTATGGAGAAATTCACGGTAATGGAGCAAGATGTTTTGAATTTTATACAAAAAATTCCTTCGTTGTAAGGTTTTCTTGTAACCTAGATGTTTCTTGGGTTTCTTGATCCTATTGGCAATCGATTTCTTGACAAAATTGGTTCATTTCCACTCTCTAAGCATGAGAGAAATGTCGATATGCTACTAGACCCAGGATGTTACAAACTCAAATCTGTCAAAAGCAACAATTTTGGAAAAGTGACAAATGTACTACTTTGTACCTCATATGCACTACAGAAATAGGCATATGTGCTAGAGAAACAATCAAATGCGCTACAATATACCTCGGATGCGCTACTCTATGTCTTATATGCGCTATAGAGAAAAAAAAATGTTTTGATAGTGAACAAAAACTATTTTCAGCCTATGAGCTAAAACACTCAATGCGTGAAAACAGACTCTAAATGCGCTGAACTAACCAATGAATGTGCTAGAACAAACCTCATATGTGCCAAAATATACACTAGATGCACTAAAACAGTTTTCCAGAGTAGTTTCCTGAATAGTTGTGAGCAGTTTCCGCTGAAATTTTACATATTCATTTTGGATGATCTTTTATCTAAACTAGTGATTGAAAACACAGCAAACACTCTGAAAACAATTATTTTTAAGTCCTATACTAAACATCAAGTGTATGCTCAAAAATGTTTTTTACAAAGTGTTTTCACAGGTTTCATACATGACAGACAATTTAGGTAGACTCACTCTTAGTACTCAAGTAGGTCATCATAATAACCACAGCCCACATCTTAGAACTGTGTCAACTCACATAGCCATGTCACCCCCGAAGGGGCGCCCGTGTTTTTGTCTTTTACAGGCACGTACTCAGACTGAGGGAAGTGGATACCAGGTCCATTGAGCAAACTGTCATTGGTAGTTATATGGTGAGTGTCTTGGGGGCAGATTCTTCCCTCCCCTTGCACTGTGATTATTAGGATGTTCGGAAACTGACACGGTTGGCTACTACACTAGGTCTGTAGTAAGGGTTTTAGTTCGGTGCGGAAATAATAAACTCCCTCAGGAGACCTCCCAACCTTTAGAACAAAGGCTTTGGGGATGGTTATCTTGCACACTACCGAAAAAAGTGGGTTTCCCCATATTTGCTTTAAATTTTATACTAGGGTGGAATAGCTTGACTTTGGCTTGAACCCACTTGGGTCGTTCCTCTTGGGTGAGTACTTTTTTCCAACAAGAGCAGGCCCTCTACAGGATTTAATAAAGCATTAAAGTTGCAGAAATTGAAAAGGAAAGTTTGGTATTCTAATCACCCAGTTAAGGGGAGAGCATAGACCTATTGCCACAGACAAAGTAAACAGTATTCTTTTTAGAGCCAAAATCATAATGATCTAAACTATGTGAAGATAATTGCTTCACAAAAATAAGTTGTTCATTTTAACCGCAAAAATCATTATGTGGTGACTATCCTAGATTGCTTCATTTTAATCCATGTCTATCCTAGGGTTGCTTGTTTTTAAAACCAAATGTGACTATCCTAGATTGGTTCTTTTTATGCCAGAAAAATATTTGTCTACGGAAGGCGTCAGACTCAGAGCTTTGTTTAATTACAACCTGTAAGTGCTAAAAGATCATACAAAAGCGCTAAAATAAACAGTCAATGCGCTAAAACATACAACTAATGCGCTACAGAAAACCTTAAATGCGCTAAAAGAAATCCTAAATGCGCTAAAAAATGCAAAAAAAAATAAATTACAAAACTTTAATGAAGTGAGCTAAGTATATGTGCCATTATGTTCCTTATAAGTGTCATTTTGTTCCCTAGATGCGTCGAAACAGTTCTTGGATGCACAGAAAAACCTATAAAAGCGATGTTAAAAGCCTTAAAAGCCATAAAGAAACCCACGTATGCGCTAAAATGGAATTTTTTGCTGAAAAACTGAATTCCAGAATGTGAAATCCTGTCAAAAAACCTACAAGTAGATGTTAAAAATGGGGGGGCAAGGCCCCACGGTGGGTGCCAGAAATGTGTGATCGATTTTAAGTGTGCAATAAATAACAAATATAGATTAAAAACAAATCAAACACACCAATGAAACTTTAAATCAAAGCATAACATAAAGGAAAAGAAATGCAAACTTCGTTTATGCTTCAAAGATGTTCCATTGTCCTCTATCTCCAGTGTTTTTGTCGATTCCAACTTACTCTCAAATCATGTGCTAGGCTCAACAAACAGTTTTCCTAGAGAATAAGATTAAAGATGAATGCCTGCTATGCTAAGATATGATTACTAGAATGAAAGATTACGAAACAATGCTACGATGCTAGAGTGCTAGAGTGCCAGAATGCAACTAAGCTCTAATGTGTGTATGTATGTCAATGTCTACGTGTGTATGTATGTGTGTATATGTAACCAATGCTTGGATTTGCAATTATATTTATAGAGTTTTCGAAAGATTCTAATTGGTTGATGTGATCAACGGCTGTGAAAATTCCTGGCAGATCGAACAGTCGAAGATGGATAAGCCTGGAGAGAAAAATAGAAGAAAACCAAAAAGCAAGATTTGTTTCCTTTTTCTTAGAAGAGATAAGATGACATGAAAAAGATGAATTGTAAAAATAATCTTTTGTGAGATTTTGGAAAGATTTTGAAGATAAATAATGAATTATAAAATTCAATTATTTATTTATTGGTGACATGGAAGATTTTTCTTAATTAAATAAAATATTTAATTAAGATTTGAAGAATAATAAAAGATTTCATAATTAAATAAAATATTTAATTATGATTTGAAAATATATGAAGGATATTTAATTAAATAAAGATATTTAATTAAACTTTTTAGGAAATGGCATCTAAATGAAATTAATTAAATAAAATGTTTAATTAATTAGAAGAAAATTTTGAATAGAAGAAAAGAAATATTTAAATTTAATTAAATAAAAAAGACTTAATTAAATTCAAAAGGTGATAATTAATTAAAATAAATAAAGGGTATTTATTTAATTAATCAAGTAGAAATGTGAAATAATCAAATAAAGTTGATTTATTTAATTAAGGCGGAAGAATAAAGTGAATGAACAATATAATTAAATTAATTAAATTTAATCATATGTAGAGGACTTTTAGAGTGATTAATTAAATAATAAATATTTAATTAAGTGTCAGGATTAATTAGACATGACCAATTTTATGCATATACACTTCCAATTCATTTACTATCATTTCTAGCTTTTCCTAAGAGGACATATCAAACTTCAAAGTATGAGAAATTCTTATGGAAAGGAAATACAAATAAGAAAAAGTTTGTGCTAATTTCTTGGGACATGATCTATAAAGCAAAGGAGGCTGGGGGAACAGGATTAAAGGATCTTTTGAGGCAAAACAAAGCTTTGGGGGGGGAAACTAGTATAGAAGATGTACATAGAGTGTAAGTTAAAACGGGTTCAGATTCTTTAGCATGAATACTTGGGGAATAACATTGAGAGCAAAATCTTCATTGTCACCACACTTCCTAAGGTTCAAGAATTTGGAATTTCATGGTGGAGTGTAGGTCGCTAATAACAAAATTCTTATCTTGGAATATTCATGATGGCAGCACTTCTTTTTTGGAGGTTACCCCATTATTGATAGTTTGGAAAACATTTAGCATACAAAAGGTCTACTCACACAGCTTTGGGGAATGAATGCAAGAGATTACCTAGAGTTCAATCATGTTGATGGGATCTGTAGATGGAAATGGAAGGACTTCAGCAAGCTCAATCTTCCAACTATTGAAACTACATAGTTGCAATCAATTATTAAGGATAGAACCATAATTATTCAAGAGGGCAGGGATAGGCTGGTTTGGATTGTTGCTAGTTCAAGACAGTATAACATTAAGGATTATTTATCAATGTTGGGGAAGTAGGATGGGAGGACCTCACTCCCATGAAAATTATGCGACTAAAATAGATGCCTTCAAAAAGCTAGGGCCTTTTCATGGACCACAATCCAAGGAAAGATTTTAACTGCAGATAGGTTTTAGCAGAATGGGCTATCTTGGCCCGTTGTGGTGTGTAATGTGAAAATCAAGTGAGGGAGAAGCAAATCACTTGTTTTTTGGATTCCCCTTTTCTCAAAGATGTTGGAAGTGGCTATGTTCAAAATTGGGTTGGGTAGGCACCCTCCTGAATGATATTTTATCTCTTTGCAAATCATGGCCCCTATTAAAAAGGAAAGTGGTGTATTCATGCATATGGCTAATTAGCCTATCAATTCTAATATGAGATATTTGGAAAGAGAAAAACATGAGAATATTCCAGAGAAAGGAAATTAATACATCATCCTTTCAAATCAAGCTGGAGTCAGCCATAGTTGAGGTTGTGAAGGTTTTAAGACTAAATCCACATAAAGTGGAATTCACATAATGGGATGTGAAACTGAGACTTGGGTGGTTTGGTCTCAAGATTCTAGAATTTGGTAGTCATGGGGCAATAGGATGACAAGAACTTAATGCCAAGGTGATTTGAAGGCCTCCCGCTTAGTCATGGGTCAAACTAAAATTTGATGGGGCATCAAGAGGGAATCCAAGAAGGTCAGGTGTAGGTTGCATAATTTGTAATTGGGAAGGGCTATGGTAGATGAAATTTTATCCCATCTTCCAGATGGGATGAATAATTTAGTAGAACTATAGGCGGTGATATAAGGACTTCAGTTCTACCATGAACTTAGACTTGGAAGCATCGAAGTGGAAGATGATTCATCTTTGGTAATAAACACTCTCAAGATGTGAAATATTTCAAATTGGAAGCTACAAGGGTTGGTGGAGAGATCTATTGAACTACTGGGGAAGATTGAATGTTATGGGGTTAAACACACATACAAAGAAGTCAATTATGAAGTGGATAAATTTGTAAATCTTGGAGTGGATGGGATACTTAAGAAAAAATATTGTCCCTTTTCTCATAGGTCTTAATGGTTGTCTCACATGTATTCACATGTGTGGTAAATCTCTATGACAGTGGTTTGTTGTAGTTGGTTGCATAGGGGTGTTGTATCTTGTGCTTCAATGGATTCTTGGCTTAGTTCAGACATGAGTCAAAAAATTTCACTTCTAGTTTGTGTAAAATCACTCAAATTTGTGTGACTACTTCTTGGTGCATGTGGCACCTACTCACTCATTCTTGCGCTATGCTTGAGCCTTGGCTACGGAGAGGTGTGTTAGGTTGACATGTGGCAATACTCGCATTGGGTTTTATACACATGGCCCTTGGGAACTTTCACTGGAGTCATACCTGAGCCCTTATCACAATGTGTAGCAATGGATAGAAAGGACAACTAATGTTGGCATTAAATCTCTCAAATTTTTTTCTCAAATTGCTCTTTAACGTAATGCTTAAACATTGTTGTGGGGAGGTGTGTGTTGGGATGACAAGTGGAATTACTAGAGTTGGGCCATATACACATGGCACCATGGTGCTACTTTGTGTATCATATCTGAGCCTTTGTCGTGAGGAGGTGTGACTATGTGACAAGTGGAAGTGCTAACTATGGCTTATGTGATTCCTTTTAGAGGCACTTGCCCTGAGTATTTTGTTGGGCCAACCATTTTTTGGAAATTCTTCATCCTACAACCTAAAATTAATGGTGAAATAACATTACAACTCCTTCACTTGAGTTGATTTGACATGCATAATTGATTAATTAGGATATCTTATTACTCAAGCTAGCTTAAGTGTCTTAACATGTGGGTTAGCTCTGGTAGTTATGGCAAAGAATTTACTATGTCAAGATCCCATCCATGTGAGAAGATCGAGGGATGATTTCATAGTCTGGAAGTGTTGCATGGATAGATTGTAATCCTAGCAAGATTTTAATTGGCAAGCTTCGACATGAGCGAACTGGTATTTAAAGGTTGAATTCAAAGGCCAATCATTTAGTATGTATGGATTATTTTGTGGGTAGAGTAATGGACACCCCTATAAGGTTGGTCAGCTCTCATCAACAAATGGATTTTTTGGGTGAAGTCTCAAAGCTCAAGCTAAGGAGGGTCCTACTAGAGAAAAATTTCTTGTTGCTTGGTGCAGTGAAATTAATGTTGGGGCATGAGTTCTTAGCGACGGATGAAAGATAAAAGGTGGACACAGATATATCCTCTTAATTTTTTGTAGTATTGTTGGATATACAACTACCAAAGAATGAGGCTTTGTAAATAACAAGGAAGTTGGTGAAGCTAGACCTACTGAGAGGCCTCGAGGAGGTAGTGGGTTCTTCTTAATTGTTTGTTGGAATTCCAAGGCCAAGGGACCTGAGCTTGCTTAATGTACTAGGTGTGGTGGTCAAGTTCTACCCTTTCTTACTAGATGTTAAAGGTGTCAACCTATTGCTTCATCGTACATGGGTGTTGGAGGGGTGAGGTTCTTGAAGAAATGGCTACATATGGAACCAATTTAGGATTTATCCTTGTTTGGTGACTTTATAATCTAGATCTACATGAGAATGGTGATGAATAATTTAAATTGCTTCAATTCTAGCATAATCTTTTTGTGTTTTCCTCTTGTGAGGTAATTTTGTAAATTATTTTTGGTTGCATAGGGTAGCCTGGGTTGTCCCCATTTTGATAATTGACTCCTTTTTAGATTGATGGGAATGAGAGCATCGACTAAGCTCTTGGTTATACACATAAAATGTAAAAAAAATTAATATTAATAAAAATACACTCTTATGTAGAAAAAAAAATATTGACAATCAAATAAATTCCACAAAATTATTTTTCTACTCTCAAGTTCTTTTTTTAGCCTCCTTAAAAAGAATTAGACATCACATTTCAAGAGCAAGAAAAAAGATAAACTTACTTCTAAATACATCAATTTCACTCTAAAATAACTAATAAAAAATTTAAAGTTTCTAAAATTTGTAAAATATACTCCATAATTACATTTTTCAAAATGGATTACATAAAACTCTAGTTAGCTTACACGATTAGTGTATTCAAGAGTTGACAATTAGTGTTTTGGAGTAGGGTCATTCAAACTAGTCATGTATATAAGAGATTAATAGAAAGGCTAGAGAATACTCTCATCACATTCTTTAAAATAGGGATATCTAGATATTCAAAATATCTAATACCTAATTTTATGAGTTGATAAATTAACTAAAAAATCATAATAGAACGCTCTTATTGAATATATAAGGATAATTCTACTAAGTTGTATTTTAATTCTAAGATAGAAATTCATTCCAGTTAGTACATAAGTGTCAAGTGCAACTTTCAAAGGAACTATGATTTTGATACTTTTAAGTGTTCTTAAATGAAAGGATAAAATAGGATCTATAGTTATTGGTATTTGTAGTTTTTCTATGATGTACTAAGATATCTTATTCCCCTTGCTTAGAGTGAAAAAAATTATATCAAAACTAATTGCAAAATTAATAGTAAAAAGTCACCAATTTGATGCATTAGTCAATCATAACCTTAAAAAATAATATTTAATTAACAAAGATACATTTTGATATATTTTTTGATAAGATAACATTTTTGAAATGAAATCATTAAAACTAAATATATGGTTGTAAGTGTGATATTTTGTTTATTAGTACATCTTACATTAAATGACTATGTATCTAAGTACCTTTTTTTTGGTAAAAGGCTTTGAACCTATATATATTAGATTATATAATATAGATTGATTTACAAATATAACAACTTAGGGTAGCTAGTATCTAGTAGATACCCTTTACAAATCATCTTCTATTGCGGTTTTGATTGTGGTTTTTAAGCTCCATAGAAGTATTACAAAAACGAGAAAATTTTTTATAGGTTTTTAATCTGTAGGGAAAGCTAGGACAAAAAGTTGGCATACATAATCATTCTTGCATTGGAAGTACATCAATTATGTTTTCCCCTTGTTGTTATGTGGGATAAGATGGTAGAGCTCTTGGGACTGGAGCATATTGGATGTGTCCCAAGAGGAAGGATATTGGTGAATATACCTCCTTAATTCTTTCAACTATGCATTCACCCATTTATTTCCCGTTGTTCTCAACTGCTCTATTGAGGAAGTTGAAATTTTGGATTTCCATCGCTATTTTGAAACCATCATACACTATGATGAAGGAAAGCTTATAATTGAGGTATTTTCAAGGTAATAAGACACCTTTGAAGCATTTTATTTTGAAGAGACCATACTACCTATTTATGTTTGCTTCTTCTTGTAATAACTCATCCTTAACATACTTCTCTATGATTTCAACCAAAAGAGGGAAAGATTGCAATAGGTTGACAAAATTGGAGAGGAAAATTGAGAGTACTTGAGATGGGAAGATGTTTCGTGTCACTTGAGGTTAAGGATTCCATGCCTAATAATAACAGAGATACTCTCTGCCACATTGGGGCAATCTATTTTGAAGACTTGATCCATATAACACTTATTGAAGGGGCTTGAAATTGGGGTTTCCCAAACTTGAACTAGAACTGACACTTTGTAATTCCTTGTTCTATAATCTAGCAGCGCCTAGGTACATATCCTCCTACCATTTTTCATTTTAAGCACCCCCAAATGAAACAAAACTAATGTGTGTGAATAATGTAGTGGATTTTCCTTCTTTAAATGCAAAATTTTGACATGTGGTTTCTTGTTAATCACACCAAACATGTGAATTCCTAGAAGATCTTGGAACTCACCATCGATGACGAGTGGGGACATTCCTTTCCATGATGCAAGGTGATGCATCATAAATTTGGAGTGTGTGTACCTGTGAGATCCAAGTGTCTTAGCATCAAATATATTACTTGATAATCATGAATGATATTGGACAATTTAAAGTTCATAAATGAGGTTTGAGTGGCCTTCTTTAGAAAGGATATTCACCACTTTTGGAAATAATTTAACGGAAGCATGATTGAAAGTGGTGACTTTCATTGTTTGATCGCAACCCTGGTTAGCAAGCCAATCCGCTAGATAGTTTCCCTCTCTATAGAAATAAAAGAGCTCATATGTGGTGAATTGATCCATTATAGGCCAGATTTACTTGAGGATATAGTAGAGTTTCCAATTAATGATACTCCTTTTTTTGCAAGAATTAATTATCAAAGTGAATCACCTTCAATGATGATATTTGGTGTATATTTAAATATCTGGCCATCAATAGGCCATGTATAAGGGCTTAAGCTTCTACCATATTATTTGTCCCTGGAGGAACAGAGATATCTTTGGCATTGATAATGTTTCCTAGATGATCCCTGATTACACACCCATATCTTGATCTCCCTGGATTTCCTCTTACAACACCATCAAAATTTAGTTTAGCTAAACCTTGAGGAGGGGGTAGCCAAGATATTTTCTTTCGATCAATTTTTTGATTTGGTTATTGAAACATGCTACCTTAGAAAGGTCGCTTGATATATTTCCATTCTTTCAAAATTGCATTATCCCAATTTATAAAGTATGAGCAAATTCTTTCATTTTTTTGAACAAAAGCATTAACTAATTCTAATATAGACTTCTCAAATTTTTGAGAAGTTTAATCCATATTTGATGATTGTTGTCTAAAATTTCTTTTGTTTTTCTCCCACCATATGTTCCATATAATCATTGGCGGTGTGTGTGTGTGTGTGTGCAGGTGTTTGTAATCTACTTGAAAACGCAAAACAACTTAGAAATGCAAAAGAAAACAAACATAAGACTACCTCATGATTAGCCTAGTTGAATCCAAAAAAAAATAAAGATAACAAACAAGTTGGTTATACCTTGTTTCGGATCGATCCTTCGATTGGCCCTTGATGTGATTTTTGGTGTTGCTCCTTGGATGGCAAATGAGGTGAAGATGCAAGATGAGCTTGAAAGTGTGATAATGGTGGATTCAAATGCTATGATGAAGGAAAATTGGCTAGGTATGGCTTCAAATGACAAAATGGAAAGAGTTTGGTATCAAATGCATAAAGTCCCTAAATGAGAGAAAAGAGAGGATATTTATAGAAGAATTTGAATTCTCTAGAGAATTCAACGGTTGATATTAAGCCAACAAGGCCAAGATGAAGGGCTATGGTGAGTTGAGGACTCACAAGCCCTCACAAGCCCTCACATCTTGACATGTGGAATGTGAAGTGGCTTAGGGAGTGATGATGTGTAGGTGAGGTGGAACAAGGACATGTGATGTTGAGGAAGGACATGTACCTTGAAAGTACATTGGGAGATGAGAAGATTTCCTCAAAAGGAAAGTTCTTGTTCCCAAATGGTTGGAAAGTGACATGAGAGGAATTTTAGTAATCCTCAAAAATCTCCATGGGGAAGAGGAAAGTAGTTGGGAAAATAAATGTGAATTAAAAATTCACATGCTTGGAAGAATCTCATGGACAAGACAAGGTTCCAAAAAGGGAAGCACTTGTCCACATGTGACTTGATGTGACAAGTCAAAGATTCTAGAAGATGCATAGGAAAAGGGGATTCTAGGAGGAATAAATGTGAATTTTAAATTCACATGGGAAAGAGGGTCAATGCTAAGAAAGGAAAATGAAAAGGTTGACTAAACAGGCATGCAAAATGTGGCTAATGACTTTGATTAAGGTTGTGCAAACACATGATTAGGAGGATTAATGAGGGATTAGAAGCAAGTGGAAAATGTTGGAGGATCTGACATTAATCTTGATTAAGGTGTGCACATCCTAAACATGAATTAACTAAATTAATCCAGATTAAAAGAGGGTTATGGAGGATGTGACAATGAGAGAGAAAAAGAGGAATTAAAAATTGGCTTAAATTCAAATAGGCCACATGACTAAATACTAAATTAAATAAAGTGATGTATTTATTTAATTTAAAGAGGAAAGAAGTAAAAGGTAAAAGTATTTAATTATTGAATTAAATACTTTAGGAACCTTATACAAATGATGAAATATTAATTAAATGAATGATTTAATTAATATTGGCGAAAAGGATGAAATAGACAAGTAAAGGGATGAGTAAGGAGACGAGTTTGACCATATGGAAGTGGTCAAATTTGAGTGTCTACATTTTTCCCCTCTTCGAAATGTTGTTAGGATAATAGGGTTCTGAAGAAAATAAAATGCAGATGACTCTATAAAGGAAGCGACCAGAAAAGAGATGCCCCAGCATGGGAGAGGTTGCGTGAACTGCCCAAATGAAGGGAAATGAAAGGGGATGCCCTAGTCTCACAAGAGAAAGCCCATGACGGAGGAATGGGGGAGAATGGTAGGGTATGCCCCCTCGAGAAAGTAGACGGGGAAGGAAAAGGGGTCTCAAGTGACTTCTCAAAAGTATAAAGTGGTATATGTCATTGGAAAGAGCACGAAAATTTGAGAAGATTGGATTTTGAACGAAGTCAAACAGATGCACAGTTGAAAATGGCGGCCTCGGGAAGATAGAGGGTTAAAGAATTAGTTGGAGGAAAATATTTTTTAAATAAGGGGTAAAAAATACCTTTCATTTAAAAAGGTGAAAAGGGGAGAAAGTTATATAAGGTAATTTTAGGAATTACCTCTCCTCATTTGAACAGTTGTCAGTTGAGGAAGAGAGGGAGGAGAAGAGAGGAAGAGGACAAGAGGACACGATGTCGGATGATTACGACACCGATATTATCCACCGGGCAGACGAAGTGTGGTAGTTCTACAATGAGCGTGATGTTCCACGCCAGGTTAGCCCCAAACCCAACTTTGTGATTTTTAGCAATTTTTGAAGTTTTAATAAAATTTGAAAATATGGGTTTAGGTGGGGGGATCTTAGAAGAAATGGGCAGTTGGAAAAAGTTAGATTTCGTCGAAGGGGTGGGGGAAGGTTAGAAAAAAAATGGTTAGACGGGAAGTGGCAGACATGCCCCAGTATAGGGCGAGTACGCCTAAGGGAAAAAGACAGGAAAAAGCAGTTGGGGCCCCGCAGAAGGGCATGCCCGCCAAGGTGGGTCTGCCCATCTAAGGGCAGGTCCGCCCATCGGCGGCATGGTCCACCCCAGGCCGGGAAGGTTCACCCACTGTCGGGGCAGGTCCACCCCAAGCCAAGCGAGTCCGCCCATGACCGGGGCAAGTCTACCCATGGTCGGGGTGGGTCCACTCGCAACTAGGCTGATCCACCCACAGCTAGGGGGGTCCGCCCACGGCCAGGTGGGTCCACCCGCAATTAGGGCGGGTCCACCCATAGCTGGGGGTAGGTCTTCCCATGACCAGGGTGGATCCGCCCCAAGCTAGGGGGACTGACAAGAAGAGGGAGAAGGAAACGAAATGGGAGGGTGGGAAAAGATAGGAAAGGGAAATCGGGACCAAAGAGAGAAAAAAAGGGGGGAAAAAGAAAGAGAAAAAGAGTAAATGAGAGATAATGACTGATATGGGTTGCGTGACATGAATGCAGGACTTTGAAAAATTACGGATGTGTGAGCGGTCGTCCGAGGTGCTCAAGGTTTGTATAGTAGCGATGAATGGCGTAGATCACCATGCACTAGCGGAGGAAAGACTATTGCATATGCTATCGTACCTGACTATTAAGGCCCACAACCATGTTGATAGTGTTGATAGAGCGTTAGGATTCAGCTACGTCGTCGTTTCATCTACCAACATGAGAGATGATGGTGACTTTAGAGGATGTATGGAGGATTCTGAGGCTCCCCTTAGCGGGGCTCCTAGTTAGCAAGTGTAGGGTGGAGGGGGAGGCACTGAACGAGTCTATGTGGGTCGTGTTTGGAGGAGATGAGCTATCGATTCAGTGGCAGCAGCTAGATGTGGACAGATGTCTCATATAGGGTGTCAGCACTATCACTATATCTAGCAGGGTTGATCAACGGGATCCTGATGCCAGACAATAGTGGTCAGTTCCTGCCTCTCAGGTTTGTGGAGGTGATTCAACACATTATCGAGGGCCGAGAGGGTCAGTTTGCATGGGGGACCTGTCTATTAGCACAATTGTACAAGGATATGCATGTGATATGCTATCGGGAGGTTTTGAGTGTGACACATGTCACACTACTACAGGTATAGGCCTGTGAACATATCAGGATCACCAGGTCAGTCGTGGTGAGAGGAGGGGAGGAGGATGACAAAGCACCAATAGCTTGGGGGTGGGGGATGGAGGTTGGAGTGATATTGCGCTATGAGGGATTCAGAGACTTGGATGCATGGAGGAGACTATTTGATGAGTTGTTGGTGGAGACGATAGTGTGGCGACCGTACATGTTGCGATGGTTTAGGGAGTAGAGGGATGAGGAGGTTAGGCACAGGGATTACTTCTACACCTAGTGCTATATTATCGGGAAAGACCCCCGCATAGTTGAGTTACACAGACCAGACCGGGTGACAAGGCAGTTTGAGGTGAGATGGGATATTCCCCAGGGTCGAGAGATATTTTGGTGAATTATGTGAGAGTGGCCATGGGGAGAGGAGATTGAGTCTAAGGTAGCAAGGGAGGAGTGGGAGACACTGCGATTAGTGTCGTATCAAGTAGGAGAGTCAGGATGAGAGATGTAGGGATGACAACTCAGTATGATCAGTGGTTTTGCTGACATTTGTTGCAGTGGATTACTCTAGTGGTGTCAATTGAGGAGGCATTAGGGTTTGGATCAAAGGATGAAAGACGACTGGCAGCTAAGAGGGATATATAGCATCCGCAAGGACTACAGGGAGGAGGACAGCAAGGAGGAGGACAGGGGGTAGTTGGAGCAGTAGGAGACTCGGTGAGGGTGGCTAGGAGGAGGAGACAACGGAGGAGAGTCTGAGGAGGGGAGGGAGTAGAGGGGGGAGGGGAGGAAGCCAGGGTTGCGGACCAGCAGGATAGGGGATAGGAGGCACAGAGGGAGAGGAGACAGGAGGCTAGCGCAGCCACAGGAGGCCAATAGAGGCAGAGACAGGAGGAGGTCGAGGCCACTAGAGAGCGGGAGAGGATGACAGGGAGAAGGAGGAGAGCTTCGGTGGTGATTGATGTAGATGAGGTGGGGGGGAGAGGGGGAGGATGAGTGGGAGAAGCTAGAGGTGATGGAAGTTGATATGGAGGTACATGATCTCCCTCCACTATCCATGGCACTACCTATAGGAGAGGATCTAGCAGTGCTACTGAGAGGGGCCTTGGAGAGATTGTGACTCAGTGAGCAACGGCAATGGTGGTCAGAGGAAGAGTGGAGTAGATTAGAGGCAGAGGTGAGTGAGCTATAGGAACAGCTTGTCAGGGGCGAGAGGGATTATGTAGCTCTAGCCACGGCAGTGATAGAGATGGAGAGGAGTCTACAGAGAGAGAGATGAGTCATGAGATGAGGTGGTTGATTTACACGTAGAGATAGATAGGCTACAGGAAAAGGTTTCCAGGGAGCATGAGGATGGAGAGGTAGTGAGATGGGAGAGGGATCATCTAGTGGCAGAGGAGGCGGTATGACAGGCTAGAGAACAAGGAGATGTCAGAGCAGGGACAAGGCAGGGGTTTGTAGAGATTGGGGTGGAGGCAGTGGGAGATGTGGAGGATTTGCGGAGGCAGGTAGAGCGACTATGGAGAGAGAGAGCAGATCTATGGCGGGAGCGAGATGAGCTCCAGGATAGAGTGTATTGTTTAGAGAAGATAGTCAGAGATATGGGGTTTATGCAAGAGAGAGAGGAGAAGATGAGGGGCCAAGTACACATGATGCAGGCAGAGAGAGACGTAGCACAGGCACAAGCACAGTCCATGGAGGTGGAGAGGGATGTAGCTTAGGCATGACTTCAGGTGTTGCAGAGTGAGTGGGGGGTGGTAGAGGCAGAGGTACAGCCTCTTCAGAGAGAGAGAGAGATGAGGCAGTGTCACAAGTACAGTCTCTTCAAAGAGAGAGAGATATGAGGCAGTGTCACAGGTATCGACTCTTCAGAGAGAGAGAGATTCAGCAGAGTTGAGACTATAGGCGTTGCAGAGAGATAGGGATGCAATGGTGGCTCAGGTGCAGGTAGTATAGGTTGAAGGTGGTGAGGCAAGATCAGACATACAGGTATTGGAGGCACAGCTACAGTCTACATAGGCTAAGAGGGACATGGTCACAGAGTAGGTACAACAGCTGAGGTCGGCAGAGGAGGCATGGGGGTAGGAGCAGAGATCCATTAGTGTGGATTGAGACAAATACAGGCATGAGTAGAATACCACTAGATATCAGGTCTGGCAGAGAGATGATTATATGAAGGAGTCGACCTACTAGAGGTGTTCTTATGAGCAGGAAATTCCAAATTCGGCACAGCGCATAGCGTGCTATGTCAGGAAGGTACCTCAGATTTTAGCACCATCCCAGTCATTAGGGACACGTACCAGAGGGTATAACAACTTTCAACTGACTCCTCCCTGCTATGGTGATTATCAAGGGACTCTAACTCATGATTATCAGAGGACTCCCACACATAGAGGGCCAGTGCCCAATTCTCCTCAGAGATCAGACGTGGGCAGCTCACAGTAGAGCAGGCAGAGAGAAGGTGACAGGATACAAGGTTTTTGACAGGTGCAGGATGGAGACTTAGTACATTTTAGCAGAGATCATATGTGATCTATATCCTTGTATTTTCACTTTATTTGATGATATATACGATGGATATGTATTTGATTATGTTTTAGACATTATGATGAGATGGACATTTTATTATTTTGATTATGATATGATATGTGATATCCCTTATTGACACTATGCGTTATGTTTATGTGATGGATGATTTATGTTATGCATATGAATATGTTTTTATGCTCTTATGATGGATCATGCAATGTATGCACATGTGTATGATTATTTATGCTTATGTGGATGATTTGATTATGCATGATGTTGATGATGAGTTATTTATGTGGACGATTTGATTATACACGATGTTGATGATGATTTATTTATGTTGATGTCGTTGTGTATATGATGTATAAGTGATGTCTAATGTTTATGATGCAGGAGGGGACAAATGTTTGGTATGATATGTAATTATTATGGACCTAACAATTTGTTTTGCAGGTGGTGATGTATGTAATGTGTAAATGTTAATATGGAAATGTATGGATTAAAATGAACCTAAGATGTTCAATCTAATCAGTCTATTATGCATATGGGATGAAATATAATGGACCTATGATGTAACATGCAATGTGAATGGAAAATGGACTCTATCACGAAATGCAATAAGTGTTAATAAGGACTTGCATGGGAATGTAGGTAGATGATAGGTGTAGTGTGGGTGTGATACTGCACCTATCAAGAACCGTTGGTATCCTGAGAAGAAAAAGGGGAAAAGAATCAAAGTTTGCAAAACCGAAATCATAAGTCATGGGCTAGGAACAAGAATGGATGAAGGATACATGAAATGAAATGAAATGCACTCATGAATGGAATTTTCCATCTTTGGAGCATTGATTTTTGTTATAGCATAAGACACCAACTACCAGGGTATATGAAACCAAGGCAAGTTAGCATCTAATGCATAAAACAAACACAGCAAACAAGGTTATCCCAGCACCCCAAAGTGACAAAGACTTTGGTCAAGCTAGGCATTGGGATAACCACAAGCATAAAGGGATGTCCCCAACATAACACAAGACCTCAGGGATCTTGGAGGGTACTACGTGGGACAACCCAGCAGACAACAACAAAGCAAAAGATCAAGATGTGTCCCTATGTTAACTAGTCAAAACACACCTTAATATGATAGATCATGGCGACCTTAACCAGTTGTAATAGGGAGCTCAAACGATAAACAAAATCCAAAAGTGTCAAAAGATCACAATCAATGTCAAACATCCTTTTCCATAGGATTAGAGGGGATGGATGGGTTTGATGAGGTCTTTTAGGAAGGATGCATCTTGTTGAGACCGATGATGAAAACTAACTAAGATGACCCACATGACGTAGGATTTTTGACACTAATCAGATCTTCTAATACTAGAGGATCTCATTTGTAAAGAACCAGCTTGATAGGGACACACCTAACAATAGGACACAAGAGAAAAGACAAAATACCGACACACCCTACATACCTAGGGGCTCGGGGGCTGATCAAAGATTAGCCTTGCCTACGTGAAAGCGCAGAGCCATCGTAGTTCAAGAAAAGACAATGGATAAAAGTGAAAAGAGGACCAATGGAGACTGATTATGAAAGACACAACCAAAAAATTCCCTAGGGGAGAATCAAATGATCAACCTTTCCTACATGGAAGCGTAGGGGCAACATAGTTCAGAAAATACAAACAACAACTGACCATGGATAAAAGTGAAAAGGGGACGATGAAGACAAATGATGGATGACCATCACTGGATGGTCAAAATACCCCGAGGGTAGATCAAATGATCAGCCTTGCCTATGTGAAAGCGCAGGGGCAATGTAGTTCGACAAAAGGACAAACAAACTGACACAACAGGATGAGGCCTAGATGGAGACTGACACGATGGATGATCCTAGATGATGACACAAAATAACCAACGAACAGTGAAACGACACAAGCTTAGATTAGGGTAAAAAAGCTCAAGATGATAGATAGCCAATGTGAATCGTCCAATGCTCAACCAAAATATACACCAAGCGGCCAGTGAGGGGATGAGAGAGGATGCTAGGATAGGATGGATGAAGTCATAAAGTAACTAGGACGCAAGGTAGATAATGATTAAGCTCGTTACAAATGGCGCATGTGACCAAGTTTTCACCAAATTTACTTATCCAAGGCACCACCAGGGGTGGTTTTCACCAGAGGATGAATTATTTCTCTTTACTATATTTTTTTGGATTTTGTTGATTTTTTTACTCTCTTTTTTTTGTATTTTTTTGAGAATTTTTAACTTTTTTTGGATTTTTTGTGCAGATAGGGCCACCAAGCGGACTTAGGTATAAGACCTTTTTAGATTCATGATGTTAATAGGCTCTTCAATGGGCTCTCCTTCAAGGATCTCGAGTTTTTATGCCCTAGATCCATACTTTGCAGTGATGATATAGGGACCCAACCAGTTTGCTTCAAACTTGCCTTATTTCTCTCGGTTCTACTGGGTGCGCTGGTTCTCTTTAAGGAAAAGGTCACCAACATTGAATTAACTAGGGTGAACCTTCTTGTTGTAGCTATGTTTGAGATAGTTTTGATAATCTTGAAGGTGATCATAGGATTTGATCCATCTTTCATCAAGTAATTCCAATTGGGCAAGCCTTGCGACGCTGGTGTCTTCCTCACTGATAAGGTTCTTCAAAGATATTCTCAGTGATGGGATCTTGAATTCGATCGGCAAGATGGCTTCGGAACCATATATGAGTGAATATGGGGTGGCACCGGTAGGGGTACGGATGGAAGTGCGATACGCCCAGAGGACGGAATGGATGTGGAGGTGCCAATCTCGACTAGTGTTATTGACAACCTTTTTGAGGATTCAAATCAGAGTCTTGTTTGTAGCTTCTTCCTGACCATTACCTTGGGAGTAATAAGGTGTTGACCAAAGATGTTGAATACGAAAGGTGTCACAAAGGTGTTTCATGGCCTAGTTTTTGAAAGGCTTTCTATTATCGGAGAGGATGGTGGATGGGATATCATATCTACATAGAATATGGTAGAGGATGAATTTTGAAATCTAAGTACCAGTGATTTGTGAGAGTGGCATTACTTCCACCCACTTGGAGAAGTACTCAGTGGCAATAATAATGAAGGTGTGGACATCAGAGGATGGCGGGTATATCTTTCCAATCAAGTCAAAACCCCACTGAGAGAAGTGCCATGGTGCGAGAAGGGGCTGAAGGTCTTGTGTCAGGGAATGAATCAGATCTGCATGTTGTTGACATGGGAGGAATTTCTTCACAAACTCACAGGCATCATGTTCCAACGTAGGCCAATAATATCTAGCTCAAAGAATCATTTTAGCCAAGGCCATACCATTTGAATGGGCCCCACAAACACCACTGTGTACTTCCTTTAGTGCAGTATGTATTTCGGTCTCGTCCAGACACCTAAGGAGGGTTCCATCATACCCATGACGATAAGTGTATCACCAATGATGATGTGTCGGGATGAGTGTTGGATAAAGGATTTGCATCGATTTTGTGTAAGGTCTAGCGGTAGAATGTTATCATGCAGGTAAGCATAGATGTCTTGGTACCAAGGGGAAGCGAGACCTACAATGTCACACACCATTTCAATCTCAGGGATATCATATGTTGGTATTAAGAGTTTTTCAATGAGGAACTCGCATTTTGTTCGATCCTTAAGCATATTGATCAAGGAGCCAATAGTAGCCATGGTATTAGCGGCTTTGTTTTGTACCTTGGGAATCTGATCAAATTATATGGAGGTGAAATACTTCTTGAATTCATCCATCATGTGTTTGTAAGCTAGCAACTTGTCATCCTTTCTCAGGAACTCATTATTAACCTGCTTAATGACCAACAAGGAATCGCCAAAGACTCTTAGGTTATGTGCCACTTTTTTGCAATCCTGAGGCCTGTGAGGAGGGCTTCATACTTAGCTATATTGTTGGTGCACGAGAATTCCAATCTAAATGACTTCGAGATGAAATCGCCTTGAGGTGTAACAAATAGAATTCCTGCCCCCGATCCATTATGAGTGTAGGATTCATCGAAGTAAAATATCTAGGTGGGTGCTTCTGCTACTGCAAAGACTTCTCCATCTGGAAATTCGATGACCAAAGGGTAAGCATCTACTAGGGGTGCATTGGCCAATTGATTGGCTATAACTTTTCTTTTTATGGCTTTACGTTCCACATATTCTATGTCAAATTCGCTCAGGAGCATGACCCACTTAGCCATGCAACCAGTTAAGGTGGTTCTAGACAACAAATATTTTAGTGGATCAATTTTTGCTATTAGTTTGACAAGATGGCTGAGCATTTAATGTCTGAATTTTTATGTACTGAAGACCACTGTGAGGCAGGCTTTCTCCATTGGTGAATAATTCAATTCATAACTGACCAGTGTATAGCTAATGTAATATATTTCCCGTTCTTTTGCGGACTCATCATGTTGTGCCAATAATGCCCCCAGTGCGACTGAAGTGGTAGAGATGTATAGCAGGAGAGGTTTTCCTAGAATAGGTGGCATCAAGATTGGCGGGTGGGCCAAGTACTCTTTGATCTTATCAAAACCCAACTAACACTGTTGATTCCATTTGAAGGTGGTGTCTTTCTTCAAAAGGTGGGTGAATGACTAGCACTTATCTGCAAGTTGGGCTATAAACTGATGGATAGATTGTAGCTCTCCCTGAAGGCTTCTTAATTGTTTCAAGTTTCGTAGTGGAGGCATATCTATGATAGCTTTTACTTTGGCGGGATCAACCTCGATGCCCCTTTGAGAGACTATGAGGCCTGACAATTTCCCCGAAGTGATGCCAAACACACAGTTTTTCAAATTCAGTCTTAGCTTGTACTGTTCCAATCGCTCAAAGATCTTTTTCAGAATAGCAAGGTGCTCTGCTCTAGTTCTGGACTTTCCCAACAAGTCATCAACATAATCTTCCAGGATAATGTGGATGAGGTCATGGAAGATAATAGTCATTGCTCGTTGATATGTTTCCCCCACATTCTTAAGACCAGAGTGCATAAAATTGTAGCAAATGGTAACCCAGGGTGTTGTAAAAGCGGTCTTGTGTTGGTCCTCGGGTGCAATTCGAATATGATTGTAGCCAAAGAAGTCGTCCATGAGGGACAACATCTCATGTTTTGCAATGAGGTCGACCAACATGTTGATATTGGGCAATGGGAATTCATCCTTTAGACAGGCTTTGTTGAGATCACGGAAGTCTATGCAAATCCTAATGTCTATGTTAGGTTTAGCAACAGGCACTATGTTGGAGATCCAATTAGAATAATCGATGGGTCTGGAAAGCCAGCATCCAATAATTTTTCCAATTCTTTCTTGACTAACAGTGCTACCTACGGACACTTTTTATGAGTTTCTACTTGATAGGCTTGGCATCTAGGAAAACATCCAGAGGGTGAACTACTAAAGTGGGGTCCAAACCTGGCATGTCTGAGTACGACCTAGAAAAGTTGATGATTTTGTCTTTGAGCAATTGGATAATGACGACATATTCTTTTTTTGATAATGATTTGGCTACATAGGTGATCTTCGGGGTTTCTACAATACCCAGATTGACTTCTTGAGTTTCTTTGATCTGGATGGATGATTGTGTAGATAATTGAGTTCCCACAAGGGGAAAATGAACGTCTCCATCCTGCAGCACCTCATTGAGGTTTTCACTGTTGGATGCATCCTTTATTTTTATTTTTTTCAAGTCAAGAAACGCCTTGAGGAGGTTTTCACTAGATGACTGTTTCTGATTTTTCTTGTTTTTATTTTTGTGACTAGAGCGTTCATCATAAGGTTGAAATATGCGTCCAGGGAGACATTGACAGGTGTGCTACCACGTAGGTCTCAGTCAATAAGTTCGGTATGGTGTAGGGAAAGGCTAATGGTAAAGACAGATAGGCAATCAAACATGGATGAAAGGTCCATGTGATCCACATCATCATACACATGTGTGATGGACTCTTCCTTAGGTATGTCTTCTAAGGGACCATTGTCCACACTAACACTGTTGGAAGTATTGGATGATGTTGTAGGGCCTTTCTGCTTCTTGTCATATCCTAGGCCTAAATTTTGCGGAAGCTTCGGTACATCAATAGGTTGTAGTCACCCTTGTTCTTCTTTACCTAGACCCCCACCTTGATAATTATGCTTCTCTGCAAACTTAGCAAACCAAGGGTATGCTTCCTAAAAATATTCCTTAAGGGCAACATCCAGTTGGGTCTCTTCATGATATATCCATTGACTGATATCATCTTCTGGTGCATCTGTCCTTAAACCAAGGGACCGGAAAGTGCTAGTAGGGATGTTTTTGGCACTGAAGGTAATGGTCTTGTCTTGTTCCTTTGGTACAGCCTATGAAGGTTGACCATATGTGTGTGGTGACGGTGGCATGGTTGCCACATTCAAAGTTGTATGCATTTCATATTCACCACAACCTTTGTCGATGATCTGGACTTTAGTGATGGTGGAATCGTTGGTGGAAGATGGAGTGGCTGATGTGGTAGATGGTGGATTGGAGGATGACGATTGACGTGCTCCCATTTCAACTCTAGCACAATAATGTAAATGGGGAAATGAAGCTTCTAACGCACAGAAGTACTCAAATGGTTGGGGGTCAGCGTAAATGGTGACCTCCTGCCCATTAACTGGGAATTTTAGGCATTGATGATATGTGGAGGGGACGGCTTGCATGGCGTGGAACCATGGGTGGCTGAGGAGGAGGTTGTATGGTAAGTCCAGATCAAGGACATAACATGTAGTGTACTGAGTCATGGGTCCAACCTGAATGGGAAGACTGGCAATTCCTTTAGAATCTCTTTTTGCATTGTCATAAGCCTTGATAGTAATGATTTGATTACTCAGATCTGCTTGAGTGTACCCTAACTACTTTATGAACTTTAGAGTGCATAGATTAAGGGTAGAGCCATTATCTACCAGGATCCTTTTTACTTTATGACTAGAAACAAGGAATTCAATGTGTAGGGGACGGTTATGATTGGCATCAATGTTAGGCATGTCATTTTGGTTGAAGTGTAACTGGTAGGATATAGCCAAATGTCCCACTAAAGCTTGGAATTGCGTGGGATCAATATTGTTAGGCACTCGTGTTTCTTGTAAAGATCGGTTCAGGATCTCTTGATGCACGGGAGAAGATTTAAGCAAATCCAAAATTGAGATGTGAGCAGGAGTCTTTCCTAAGTGATCAAGAATTCTATTCTGAGAATTCACAAGATTTTGTTGGGAAGATGTGTTAGAGTAATAAGTTATTATGCTTAATTAATTACATCACATTGATTAATTAATTAAGTCACTTATTCCTCTTTATTACTTAAGCTAAACTTAGGCACATTAATTAATTAATTATTAATTATTAAGTGTGCACACTAGGGTTTCCCTTTAGGGTTTTCTTGATCTCCTTCATAAGGATTGATCACTTTTGTAATCATTGATTCTCTTAATGCATTTTTACTGAGAGGTTTACAGAACATTGTTTTGGTTCTTCATGTCTTTTGCATGTAATAGGTGATTGCATGCAGGTGATCTTGGATTCTAACATGGTATCAGAGCTCCAGACCTGCTGCTTCCTGTTCTTCTTTTGAAGAATTTGGAGCTACGAGGGTTAGATCTGGCTTTCAGGTTTTTGGTTGATTTTTTTTAGGATCTGGGTAACTCCATTTTTGGGTGCATTTTGGGCCCAAACGGACCTCACGGTTGGATTCAGAGCGGCCAAAAACCCATATTTTCATATATGGTTCGACCTATTTGGGCATAGTTGATCTGGGAGGCAAATTTTTGGCTCCGGCCGTGACGCCCTGTGCACGCTTTTTCCGAGGTTGAAAAATGCAAAAATTCAAAAAAAAATTTAAAAAATGAAGTTTTTAAAAATCAAAGTCGTCCTGAAAAACCCACGCTTCCTTTCAAGGTTCTACTGCCACGCCGCTTACGGTATCCTTGGCCATGTCGGTGCGAAGCTACCACCAAATACAAGGCCCCGGCCTCGGCCGAAAGCTCAACTCACACCACCACTTCACCCAGGTCTCCGCCACAGCCGCCAGCGCGCCAGCCCCCTGGTCGGTCATGTGACTAGGGGCCGAAGGTCTTAGCCCCTGAGGGCTGCGAATTTTTTTTTGCCTTTCAACCTACCTTCACAGAATCGGGTGTAAAATGGGCATTTTAGCTCGGATTTTCGAATGGAAATAGGCGTTGGAAAGCTGGTTCCGAGCCCGATCTAATTGATGGTCTTTTTTTCTGATTTTTCCGTTTTGCAGTCTTTTTTTCCAATCAAAGTCAGAACTTGTGTTTTTCACTCTCGGGGGCGTATCTTTTGCATACGGATTCTGTTTTTTGCAAACGAATAGGCGTTGGAAAGGTGTTTCTGTGATCTTTCCAGATCTGTCATTTATTTTTCCAGAATATGCACCAAGTATATTTTATTCAGTATTTTGTGTTTTCACACATCTGTCAATTACTTGGACGTTTCAGCACTTGGAAATGATTTGTTTGCGTGGGATGGCTTTATTTGATCTGGTTTATCAGTATTGAGGTTAGTTAGTCTCAGATTTTTTAATTTGAAGAGTTATCATGGGTTTCTCTACTCACCCTTCAGTTGTATTTCTGGAACGGGGTAATTATGAGTCATGGGCAAAGGGTTTACTTACACATTGTAGGTGGCTTAATATTTTGCCTTATTTGTATGATCTCATACCTGCACCAGCAACTTTAGAGGGAAAAATAGCTTGGGATATTATTAGAAATCACATAGTAGGACTTATACGGTCTAGTGTTGATTCTGACACTGTGTGGGCTATATCGGGCATTGATTGTCCTCACTCACTTTGGACACGTCTTTGGGAGATCTATGGAGACCTTAGTCTTTCTCCATTCCTAGAGGATCCTGCTTCAGATTGTCTTGTACCCATTGGTTGGAGAGAGAACACACCCTTTGATCATGATACTTTAAAGGAACTTCATTATTTAGACACCCTTACATATTTTGATGAATCAGAGGATTGTCTCACGGTTCCTACTCTTCAGACTGAGATTATACTTGTATTAGCATCTTCTCCTATTGTTCTTGATTAGTTTGATACTGCCTCTTCTTTGGCTCCTATTGATTCAGCTAAGCAAGACATCATACATCTTTCAGACATGGCTACTTGGGATTCTTATCTTGCAGGCATTTTGTCTTTGTTTGTAGAGTCCTATATTGCAGATCAGGAGGATTACTTTGAGGATTTTCAGCTCCTCTTTGTTGACAGCCATATTCCAGCTATTAGCCCACCACCATCTGTGCATTCAGAGGTTGTAGTTCAGGAATCTTCAGTTCAGTTTGGATTTGACATCTTTTGTTTCAGTTCAGACAGAGAGATTCTTCAGCATCCTATTATGGCACACATCTTGAGACAGATTGATTCTTCTCTCTTCACAGGGTTTCTTCATCTTCGTCCTTTGGATCCATTTCTTCCCAAGGGGAGGAATATTATATGCCACTTCAGGATCTCTTTCTGGATTCTACCTCAGGCATCCATATGTGCGACAGGAGTTTCTTCATTGTGGGGGGGCCTTCTAGTCTCTTTCTTTTTCTCCTATGGAGACCATTGTACATGTACTTATATGATAGAAGCTGTCTATGGGGGGTCTTATGTTATCCACCTCCTATCCTTCTATTAGTGCATTTATTTCTTTCATCTCTTTTGAGTAGAGTTTTTCCCATGAGGTTTTCTATTTCTCCACTTTACAGAGATTTGGTTGTAATTGGCACTGATCAGGCCTTGTTGTCGGACCCAAGTTTACTTTCTTGCATTGTAGTTACCTTTGCTTTCTTGCACATGTTTGTAACTGCACTTTTGCTCATCTTAAGGGGGGGTGTTAGAGTAAAGATTTTAATTTAATCATGTTGATTAAATTACCTTTATTCCCTCTTAAGATTTCACTTTAGTTTGCATTTTGTGACATTTAATAATTATATTAATTATTAAATGTCTACCTATTAGGGTTTCTTTTAGGGTTGCACAATATCCTTTTATAAGGATTCATCATTGTAATTTATCTCTCTCTGATGAATACATTTTTAGCTTTCAGAGCACCCTTGCTTGTTTGTCTCCATCTCTTCTTTCTGTGATAGGTTATTTGCATGCAGGTGATCTTCGGGGTCTGTGAAGATGCAGAGGCTGTAGGGACAGTAATGTGGGTTCTTCGGGTAGCTACAGCACATTGGGGATCTTTAGGTTTGACATGTATCATGGATACATGAGGCTCTACTTCCTCAATGTAATGGACAATGCCATCATAATTGAGGGGCACATTATTTCAACTTATGTTATTTTTACTATTGTTTTGGGGGTTGTTATTGGACGTGCTTGCACCTTGATTATGGTTAGGGAAGGCATTTTGGTAAATCTATAACTAAGCATTGGACGATGAAGCCTAATTGAAATCCACATGAATATCTCCTCGATCTATAAGATCTTGGATATATGTTTCCAGACTCTGACACTTATTTAGAATATTCCCTTTGATCTTGTGAAACTCAAAGTATTTTTTTTATTTAAACCAAGTTGGTTTAGGCTTAGATTCATCCGGTGGCTTGGTTACAAGATATGTGATTGGATAATTGGCTTGAAGGAGATTGTTGAACACGGCACTGAGGGGTTCTCCTAATTCAGTGAACTAGTGTTTGTTGCTCCCTTGACTATTCTGGTTTGACTATTGAGGGGGATGAGGTGCCCCCTATGGTACTGATATGATATTTTGGGCAGATGGTTGGTTAGAGGCAGACTGTTTCCTCTGAGAGATACTAGCTACTTAAACATGTTTAGTGTTGGTGACACCATCATTCACAGCATTTTTTTGTTTTGTTCCAGTAGCGTGACTTATCTTCGGATGACCGTTCTTGGTCATGATTGTGTATCTTGACATAACCTTTAGCAATAAAGGCCCGTTCGAGGATGGGTCCTTTCTCCACTATCTTGGCAAAGGTGGTGACACAATGCAGCCTGAAGTTATAGGCCATGTCGGGATGTGAGTTCTCAACAAAAAGAGTGGCCATGCCTTTCTCTTTGAGAGGGGTTTTCATTCGGCTTTCCAACGCACACCACCTTGGAGGTAGCTGGCAAAGGTTTCGCCTTCACATTGCTTCTCCTTAAGGAGATCCAAGGTATCAGTATCCTTCTCTAGATTGAAGGAGAAGTAGGAAACAAATTTCTTTGAAAGATCCGCGAAGGATTTGATGGATCCCCGCTCTAGACCCATGAACCAATCTAGGGAATACCCTATCAGGCTCCGCAAGAAGAGACACAAGAGGTAGTTGTCGTTACGCATAACCTCCTTACACTGGGAGAAAAACTCTTGCAGGTGGGCTCTAGGATCCTTGTTTCCCTTGTATCTGTCAAATTTTGGTATCTCGAAGTGTTTTGGGAAGGGAATCAATGAGATGGAAGGGTCGAACGGATAGGGACATATATCTTCAAATTTGAAGGGTTACTTACTAGTCCCAGCTTGGAGATCTTTCAAAGTAGCTTTTATTTCTAATAGATCAGCGTTGACTAGTGGCGTAGGAGTCGAGGTAGATGGGTTGGATGGATATGGGTGGTAGGATGATGAAGGATCTTGTTGAGCTACTATTTGAAGGTTGATATATGCATTTTGATAGTGATATGATGATGTCCCTTGTTGGTATGCCGAGGGTGTTTGTTGGTATGGGGGCTAATATTGCGAGGTATAGTACAAGTTTTTCTAATAAAGATATGTGACATAATGATGAGGAGTTGTTGATGGCGATTTTGGACCCAGAACAATGCAAACAAAATATTGCTATTTTGTTTCTCCTGAAAGAGAAAGGCAACACATGGATGCCTTAGCTCCCAAGGTCTTTGTAGTTGGGTCTCAACTGTGCTGATGTTACTCAGTGGTCAATGCAACAGTAATATTCAAGGGGCCTGTTGGTGTTGAGCTTCTGGATTGTTCTAAGATCAAGCATGAAATGAAACCTACTTTAACTAGGGTTTTAAAGAAATAACAAAAGATAGATCAAGGTTTTGAAACAGAAAAGAACAATAGTTCATCAAACCTTAACCAGATTGTTAACTTCAAGGAATTATAAACTAAAACTGCAGAACAAGATAAGCTTGTGATTGACACACACAGCCTCTTTCATTCACAGTGCTAATTTGCATAACAAATTTTTAATTACCATTTAAATAAAACACAAAATAATATTTCATTCCTTGAAGATTTCACAAATCAAATGATCAATTTAAGACAAATATCATTTAGGAACACAACATGAAGTAGATTAAACTCTGATTGCTTCTACTATTATTAAAATAGATAAACAATATTTACAAAGCTGGCACAATCACCAGTGTACAGAGAATCTGAGGCTCCAGATTGTTTCCAACTACACTAAGAGAACTCAGAAAATACATTACAGTCTATACTAAAATCTTACTACTAACCAAGGAGACAAAGAAGCTCTCATTACTGAGAATCAAGATGCAATTCTATCCCCTTCTGCTAACTGACCAAATCCTAACAGTTCTAACTCTAAATGGTTCTTAGTCTAAAAGTTATCTAAATCTAGAAGTTCCAATCCCTCACTTTCTAGAAGTGTTAATATTCAAAGTTCTAACCTTTACAAAGAGGCAAAAATGCCTTATATACAGAATGTTCCAACAGGAATGTGTTGTCCCATGCACTAGGGTTTACAAAATATCTACATCTAGGGGAGTCGGCTCTCGGATCTCTTTTTGAGGAAAGTCAAAATCGCATTCAATGTGAATCCTTGTTGTCCATGTTGATGAAGGATTCCTACTTGCAGGAGAAGTATTTTTAGATCTTTTGACAACTGCAACATTAACTCTAGAATCTTCGTGTCCACCTTTGAAATCCCTCGCGAAGTCACCTTGAATGCTCCAAGATATCTGCATTAATATTGATCTGCTTTCTGTCAGTGGTTGCCATAGGTGTCCCTCTGAGTCATGGCTTCTTCCTTCCTTCGGCCTTTCTTTTTGTTTTGGACTTCTCTGTAGGTTGACCATTCTTCTGGAAATGCCATTGGGCCTTCTTGCAGATCTGAACATTTCGCCGGAGCTAAACCATTGCCACCTGTTTCTTAAAAAGAGTCCATCTGGTTTGCATTTTGTTGGCCTTCTTTCCCAGGAACAGTCAATCGGTCAAAGGGACCGATGAATCACCCTCTGGCTTTCCCCTGATTGGTTAGACATATGCCACGTGAGCTTCATCAGGCGGTCAAAAGTGGTCCACCTTGAATCGCATGTTGGTGAGACACTCATTGTGTCTCCCCGATGTGATTTTGTCTTTCAATAATCATCGGCATAGCCTGGGTCAATCGGTGAGATGTCTTGACAGGCTACAAAAGTTATACCCAGCTCACCAAGGCCATCGGCAAGACCAAGCGGGTCGGCTAGACTTCATGGCGATGTCATCTTGGTTATATCGATACCTCCTTCATTCAGAAATCCATCGCTATCAACAAGACCTTCAACGAACTCCTTTTTCATTCTCGTCAAGCCCACTTTCTTCCTTTCGGCGTGACTTTCTTCCTGCGCCAAGACCTTTTGGTGAAGGTATGATCCTTGGCCGAGCTCCATTTCTTTCGGTGGGACTTCGCTCTATGTTGGAATGACCTTCGCTTGTCACCGTGACCTCATAGCGAAGTCCCCTCATTTGTTTGGAGTCTCCCTGAATTTCTTTTGTTGACCTTCCTGCACCAGCTTCTCTTTTGTTTCGGCGTGACCTTACAGTAGTCATACCAAAATGTCCTCTTGCATTGTGTGTGCTTCGTTGTAACATCCCTTTGTTGGGGAGACGTCCTACAAATACCTCATGTCTCAGCAAAATCCCTCACTAGTTCATCCTTTTGTCACTGTGACACCGGTTTTCTCGTCGAAGACCACTAATGGAGTCCCCTAGCGCTGCATCGGCGTGACATTCCTTTTTCATCGGGACCTCCTAGTGGGCTCCAACTGCTACGCCGATAGCCTTCATGCTTCGGTGAGACATCCTTTGTTCGGCAAGAGCTTCCAGTGACTTCATACCTCTTGGCGAGCTCCACCTGCTTCGTTCGCCAAGACTTCCTAGCGACGCTATCCTGCTTTGTCGATACACAAACCCTCCCCGTCAGTGAGACTCCTGCCGACTCCCTTTGCTCAGTCGGTGAGACTTTGTGAACTCGCCGAAACATCTTGGCGAGGATAACACCTTATGCCGACAGTGTATGCCTTTTGCCGCCCGTCAGTGAGACCCGAAGATCTCGCTGAGACTTCTCTCCGAAGGAAACCCCTCATGTCGATAGGAAATTCATGTCACCAGGACGATGACCCCTGTCTTGCCGATATATTCTGCATATGATTCTTGATCGCTGTGACATCTTTGGGGTCTTGTTGATAGGCAACACAAACGCAGATTTGAACTGAGCGAACCATGAGTCAGGGAGATCGTGATAATCCTATGCCGATAAGATGCACAATGGGGATTATTATGATTCTTTGGATTTCGAACAGTCAAAGCTGAGCCACCAGTCGGTAAGAGAAGAGAAAAGTCCTGCTGATTTTTTCCTTAGCTGATTTTCATGACCAACTAGACAAAAGAATGCCTTCCAACTAAACTCCCTTGGAAAATATCATCCTTGCACGATTTAATCCTGCATTCAACGAAGAAAACCACAATAAAGATCACACAGACAAATGCTAGATAATCAAAATCATCATTGAAATGACTCCCATGTTAGTAAGGTGTAGTTAAATTTTCAAACAAAATGATCATACCAACAAGTTCGGGTTTCAGGTCGACCCGCAAAATCCAAGCCAGGGAGGAATTTCAAAGAATTCTGAGTCGGGCGGATTCCAGCGGAAAAACATGAAAATACCCACTAGAAGCTTAATCCAATTATTATCAAACAAGGAACAACATGTGAGATCTCAAAATAGCATCAAGAAAACATAAAATGCACCATCATTCGTTAACTAGCCTTACTACTCCATATTTCTTCACATTTTACCAGATTCTGGGTAAATCCGCGCGGGACAGATTTCTGCAAAAAAGGTGACATCCTAGCAAACCTGGAAAGAACAAGGGATGATGGATTTCGGGAAAATCCGGAGGAGACAGAAAACCACGAAAATTCGGACAGGGAGGAAATCTGCGAAAAAGGATAAAACCCGAAGACAAAGAAGGAACAACGAATTTCGGGAAAATCCGGAAGAGGAGGACATCCGCAAAAATCCAGACCACGCAGAATTCTGCGAAGACCGAAAATCCCTGAACAACAAACGCTCAGCCGGAGTTCAAGTGAGACCTAAAAAAATCCGAATGGGAGGAAAAATCCCAAACTTAGGAGAAAACCCGAAGAATCCCAAGAGCAAAAGCAAAAATCAAAGGCAAAGAAAACAAAAGAAAGGGGGACCCGTTTTGATCCAAATCAAAGTGGGGTGGTTATGCAAGGCATAACAAATGGTGACTCGGCTGGGAAAATGGTTTACCCATTTTCAAGAATCTAAAGGATTCAGCTACCTAGAACTCCTGGTTCATGAACATCACAACTCCAGTTGGGTCAGTTATAACGAACAAGGTAGAGCTAGAATCTCAAATGTAAGTTAATCAAAGGCTACCCCTTGAATCTTTGTGTGTGTGCTTAGTAGTGCATCATCCTCTTATGAAATTTTCTTCATCTTTTGGACAACAACGTGTAAGATTTGAACTACATGAGTTGATTTCCTTTAGTTGTCGTGCAATGATATCCTGGGCATTGCTCCGCTGCCAGTCAGGTGTCCATAGCCCCGACGGAGATACCTCTAGTTCTCCTACAACATTGCTCTACTGCCAGACAGGCGTCCATAGCCCCGGTAGAGATACTAGAATCACCCATTCATATTGAATCCTCTTTTTCTTTTGATAATTCTTTTCTTTTTCTTTTGAGGTTTCAGATATTTCATTTAATTCTCTTTTCTTTTCAATATGTCAAATGTTTAACATCTGATCTAGGTTGAAAACTACCATGGACCTCATGACAGCACTTGAAAAATAGGATTTTTCACTCAAGTCTTACAATGTTGCCATCTTAGGACAAATATACTACTAGAAGAGGAGATGATTTTAATGATTTGTGACAGATTCAGGGGAGTTGATGAAGGATTTCTTACTTGACCCCTTGCTTTCAAACCTTTCCACAACTTTTATTGACAACGAGCATGAAACAAAGAATTGAGGATAAAATCACCCAACCAAAAAACGTGAAAATATCTAAACCACTTCTCTCCTAGCAACTAAAGTATACTTTAGATAACAACCACCATTCCAATATGGAGAGAAACAGATCAACCCCAAAGAACAAAAACAAAACCAAAACCCCAGAACAAAGGGAAACAGAAAGACACAAAGGAAAGACAAACAAACAGAAACTATTTACGGACAAAGAGAAAATTATCTACACCAGGAGCAGTAGATTATGGACAAGCAGAAACACAGAAAGTATATACAAAAATACAAATTATTTACAAACAGGAGACCAAATAAAATATTTACATAAAGAACAACGAATTACTTATATACAGAACAAAAATTAACAAGCCTCAAGATTCAAAATAGTGCTTAAGGAACTGCCCATTAATAGGCAAAGGAACGAGTTCCCCAGTTAGGCTACTCAGTCTGAAAGCATTTTCCCCTAGGATCTCAGCAATTTGGTAAGGGCATAACCAGAGTTTGTCAAACTTTTGGTGATTTCCTTTCTTTTCACCAGCCTTATCCCATAACAGCACTAGGTTTGATATCCTAAAAGCCTTTATCTTGGCTCTTTTGTCAAACCCCTATTTGACAACAGCCTGATGCCTAAAGAATTGTTGTAGGGCCACATCTCTCTGCTCTTCTAATTTCAACAAAGCAGCTAACCTGACCTCTATCTTACTATCATTGGAGTAGAATTTTTGCATGAACTCAAGGATAGGTATTTGCAGATGGATAGGAAAGACAGGCTCTTGGCCATATACCAGCTTGAATGGTGAGGTGTTTAAGGCAGCCTTAATCCTAGTCCTATCTGCCCATAATGCGAATCTAAGCTGGGTATGCCAGTCTCTAGGGTTATGCTCTAATAATTTCTTAATGACCCCTAAGAGATTCTTATTGGTTGACTCTGCAACTCCATTGCCTTGCGGATAATAATTTGAAGAATATTTCAAGACAATCTTGTGATCATATGCCTAGAAAATAGATTCAACAGAAGAGAAAGCAGAACCATTATCACATACTAGAGCGAAGGGTACCCCAAACCTCGTAGTGATGCATTCGGTGAGGAACTTGATCACTACCTCTGTGGTGATGTTCTTGCAGGGTATAGCCTCTGTCCACCTCGTGCAGTAGTCAGTAGCAGTCAAGATGAATTTATGTCCTGCAGAATAGTTTGGGTTAATCACTCCAATAAAATCCAGTGCCCACTGGGCAAATGGCCTCACCTCGTAGATAGGTTGCAATGGCATGGCTGCATGGCGTTCCCTTGGTGCAAAAATCTAGCAGATGTGACATGTCCTCACATGCTGATGGGCATCTTTGGATACACAGGGCCAGTAATAACCAGATCGAAGGATCTGGTGTGCCAAAGAATCTATAGACCCATGACCTATGCCATGCTTCCCATGAAACTCAGAAATCACCTGCTTGGCCTCTTGATGATCAAGGCATCTCAGGTATACTCCTTTGAAATTCCTTTTGTATAGCAACCCTCCTTTGAGCATGTAATGAGAACTCTTCAGTCTTAGGGCTCTCCTTTGAGTGGCATTCATTCCTTTTGGACATCGATTGTTGAGCATAAAGCATATGGTATCAGCATACCAGGGGTCGTTAGAGAAAGACTAGGTCGTGTATTGCTGACAGATGATATTATCGCTAGTGTTCGCCATGGACTAGGACAAACCTATACCCCTAACTAGTTTCATGGGATGTATCTCTAGATCGAATTCTTGCAGGATGGCCATCCATTTGCCTCTCCTTTCTCCCAGCTCACTCTGCATGAGTAGGGACTTTGCAGCCGCATTAGGAACTACAGCAATGATTTGGCTTTGAAGAATGTAATGTCGAAACTTCTTGACAGCCCGAACTAGTGCGAAGGCTTGCTTCTCTAGGGGTGGGTACCTAATTTCTGCATTCTTGAAGGGAGAACTCATGAAAGCAATCGGCCTCTCCTCTGACTCTTCTTTCCGTTGAGTTAACACTGTTGCACACGAGTGTTCTGAAGCAAAAGAGTAGATGTAAAACGGTCTGAGATAGTCAGGGCTGGTGAGCATAGGTGCCTTTGAAATAGACCGCTTGACTTGTGAGAATGCAGCCTTTGCTTCCTCAGTCCACTCTATTCTGGTGTCCTTCTTCATCATTTCATTTAGTGGCTTTAATATCTCTGCAAAGCACATGATGAACTTCCTCACAAAGTTGATTTTCCCGAAGAAAGACCTTAACTCTTTCTTGCTCCCTAGCCTGGTGATCTTTAGAATAGATTCAACTCGATCTGGGTCAATTAAAATCCCTCTTTCTGAAATTATATGTCCCAAAAGCTTTCCTTCTGAGACTCCAAACACACATTTGTTGGGATTCAGGGAGACGCCATATTGGATGCATCTCTTGAGAACTTTAACTAAGTTTGCAGCATGATTTAGTCGGTCCTTGGAGAACACTGTTAGGTCGTCCATATAAACAATAATGCATTTTCCAATTAGATCCTTGAAAGCTATGTCCATGGTGCACTGGAAATTTTCTCCAGCATTTATCAGACCGAATGGCATCCTTCTATATGCAAACGTCCCCCACTTTGTAGTGAAAGTTGTCTTCATCCTGTCTTCAAAGTCGACCATTACCTGATTGTATCCAGAGTAACCGTCCAAGAATGACATCATCTAGGCTCCATTGACAGTCTACAAGACCTCGTCCAATGAGGGAAGTGGGTAGTTATCCTTTTCTGAAGCTCTATTCAGATTTATGAAGTCCACGCATAGTCTGATCTCCCCATTCTTCTTACGAACTGGAACTAAGTTGGCTACCCATGTTGAATGGTGCACAGGAAAGATTATCCTTGTAGACAGCAACTTTTGAACTTCTTTGTAGATCAATGGCTCAATCAGGGCATTGACGGGGCGCTGCTTCTGTCGGAAGGGCTTGACCTCAGGCTTCAAGGGGATAGTGTGATTCATAACAGAAGCATCAAATGTTTGGAGGTCTTCATACCCCCAGGAAATCATAGCAATATCCTTTTTAAGCGCCCTCAATATGTCTTCTCTAATTGCTTCAGGGCGAGCCTTCCCTATGTATACATTCCTTTCAGGGCCAGCATCGACCAAGTTAACTATTTCATATTCGCCTCCCTTCTCTTCAGTTGATATTCTCCCTCGAGCCCTTGGATCTAAGTCAAAAAATCTCTCCAAGGCCACCATTCCTTTGGGAATGTTATTATTCTTTAAGTTAAGAACTCCCTCTGTATCACATTCCCCAGGGCTCCAATCTCCTTGATCTTTGTTGAATTCATCAATAATTTTCCCTTCAAAGACATCTAAGCTTGCTAAGAAGGCCAGAATATGTCGATCATCATCAAAGACCTAGAAATTCTTGATATTGTCAGGAACAGCTAGGGTAGACATCAGTTCCACTTAGAATCTTTTAAATTTGGAGCCTTGCATAGGATCCAAGGTGCTTGCAGCAACAGCCAGTGAATCAGCTACCTGATTTTCTTCTCTAGGGATTAAGCTAATCCCAACGGCATCAAAATCTTCGATCAGGTTCCATACCCGATTTCTGTAAGCTGTCAACCTTCTGTTGTGACATGTGTATTGGTTGCGCACTTGCCTGATAACAATTTTTGAATCTCCCTTGACCATCAAGGCAGTGACCTTCTTATGTGAAAACATCAGTCCTTGAGCTAGGGCTTCATATTCAGCCACATTGTTTGTGCATCCAAATTGCAACCTGTAAGAAGCAAAGAAGGTTTTCCCTTGAGGGCTAGTTAGTACAATTCCAACACCACTTCTTGTCTTAGATTTGGATCCATCGAAGGTAAGGGTCCACAACTGATCATGAGCAGGGGTTAATCCTTTTACAACTTTTGTAGGTATTTGAATAGGATTAACCAGAGGTGGGGCTCCTTGATCTTTTGCATCCGACATAGGGAAAAGATTCTCTACAGGTTGTTTAGGTATACTTTGCAATTTTGGCTCAGTTGTATCATCTAACCTATGGTTATCTTCCTAGTAGTCACTTATCCCTTTGGTTGGTTCCTTGGATTTCATTTCATTTGTGAGTGCAGGGGTGTCTAACAGACCTTGGGGTTGTTCTTTATCCATATGCTGATTTGGGCATGTGTCTAGAGTAGGTTTGATCTGAGAAGGGATTTCTTTTGAAAGTGTTGTATCCCTGGTTAACATGGTTGCTTCCTTGGCCTCAAATGAGAAGCAGTCTGCAATGGTCTCAGGGCCACTTGTGCCAGCTTCCTCAGCTTGGGAAACATGATTTAAAATGTCCCTGCAAGGTTGACAAGTCAATTCAGAATGACTTTGATAATGTACCCTGCACCAGTTAGGGAGCAAGAGACTTTGTAGATCTATATCTTCCCCTAAGACCAGTTGGTCTTGTTGCAGCTTTCTAACCAAGGCCTATTGATTTTCATCAATGGTGGGGTCAGGGTTTTTTTTTTTGACACGTCTTTAGCATTGAGAACTGAGAAGGTTAGGATTTCCTCTTGTTTATAAACCCCCATCTCAGTCTCAAAGTAAGCCACCTCATTGAGACAATCATACTCAGTGATAATATGCTTGAGGTGAGGCTCGCTTTCAATCATAATCTGATTAGGAATCCCTTTCCATGATAGCCACATATGTGAAAAGTCAAGGGCAAGATATCCCCCTAAATTTTTCATCAAATCTCGGCTTAGCAACATACCATAGGTCTCAGGAATATCTGCTACTTGGATGTCAATGTTTGTTAGGATCCTAGGATCAGATCCTCCTTGCACATGTATGTTTTTTAATTCCCCCACTGCATTGACCTCTATTTTGTCCAGTTGGACAACTTTCTTGTTTGTTTGAACGGGATTTAATCCTAACTTCTTGCATATAGAAAATGGCATGACATTTCCCGAAGCCCCCTGAGTCCAATAAACAGTTATGTATGTTCTTGCCCAAAATTCTTAAACTTAAAAGGAATGGTGGAGTACCTACCTTATTTATGTATAAGGCCACATTCACGTCCCTAGCAGGTGCCACCTTGCTCTTTCCTTTTGACTTATCAGCTTGTTCTAGAGCTTTCAGCACTATCTCCCTTTGAGCAGGGCACCACTTTAAAATGTCAAAATATGACAAAGAAGTTTTATGTTTCTGCATCTTAGAAACAATGTCAAATTTTGTATTATAACTTGAATTAGTTTTGAAAACAGCAGAGGAATTACCCTTGTTATGGAGGTTAGGCGGGACTTTTGGTGGAGGCGGATTATTATCAGCACCTTGATTTGGAGGCATCATGTGATTAGGGGGTGTCGATGTAGTAAATGGCCCCTTATCTTGATTTCTCAGGAAGTGGCCTCCTTTTGATTGAAAGGCTTGGGCATCATATGAATCTCCCTCTAGTTCATTCTCAGTTTGCATTGGGAATGAGGGCTCTTCTTCAAAGATATAATAAGCCATTGTAGTATCCAGTGAGCCACCTCCTTTGTTTGAATTCCCCTAGAATGTATGGGAATCTTCGTGTGCCATCTTAACAACTATCTCCATTTGAGGGCAGTTTACCTCATAATGGGTTGTTGTATTATGCAGCCTGCACCAATTGGTCATGAAGTTGAGGTAAGCCACACTTGCAGTATGTGTTCTCTCCTCATTTGCTTGATAGTTATGAGGAACTCCCCCATTATTGGTCCCTATGTTCCATTGTCTGTTGTTATTTGTTCTCTGGTTGTACCCTTTGTTTTGGTTTTGATAACCTCTTTGGTTGTAATTGTTGTTGTTATGATAAGTACCCTGGTTGTTGCTATTTTTATTAGGGTAGTTCCCTTGGTTTTGGGAAGGGTTCAACCGAAGCTGATCCATGTCGTTTGTAACTTGAGATAGTGTTTTCTTCAAAGTTTCTACCTTGTTCGTAAGTTGAACTGTCTTTTCACTTTCCATGCTCTTAACAACAGGTGGCTGACCACCATGATTTGATGTTCCAATTTGGTTAGGATGACCATGGGAACTTTGAGGAACCTGTGGTTGTTGAAAGAGATCAGGAGTTCCAGTAGCAAAGAATGGAACAGATGGTTGGGTCTGTAATTCAGACATGGGTCCATAATGTGAAGGAGACATTCATGAGACAGTGTTAAATAGAGGAGTTGGGCTAGACATCTGATAGCCTATTGAAGGGAAACCCCCTCCTAGGCCTCCTTGTTGAAAACTGGTTTGTTGTTGCAGCTTGATAGCTAGGTCATAGACTTTGGATAGAGAATCAATTTCATATGGTTGGTAAGTCTTTTGCAGGAACAAACCTAGCAAAGGGTCTATAACCCTAAAGTAAGCTAGAATGGTGCTGCCCTCAGTGACTAGATAGGGATCTTGCAATCTCCTATACATTCGCTAGAATCTAGTATTGAACAAAGGCAAGGGTTCGCCTGGTTCCTTTCTGATAGTAGCAAATTGATGATATAGAAGAGTTGGATCCACATAGATTATGAACTGATTAATAAAAGCATTTTCCAGGTGTGTCCAGTTCAAAATAGAACTTTGAGGGAGATTAAGGTACCAATTGTAGGCCATATCCCCTAAGGAATAAGGGAACAACCTACAAACCACATCCTGGTGGGCTATCTGAGCTCTAGTACAAGCATCCTTAAAAGCTTTTATGTGCTCTTCAGCAATCCTTGACTCGCCATGAATGTACTTAGGACAAAATTTCTCAAGGTTCTTAGGCAAGTCATGAAAACCTGCAGGAATAGTCCCCAATGGAGAGGGATTATTCTGAAAGAATGCCATTGGTGGTGGTGGTGGTTGAGCCAGCTGTTGTACGGATTGAACCAGCTGTGATGACAATTGAGATGGACGTGATGGTGGATTGATAGGTATCCACTGGGGTATTGGTGAAAAGCCTGGTGGAGTGAGTGGAGCTGATAAAGGTGGTATGATGGTTGCCCCAGTCTTATGATTCTTGTGTCTGGTTGGGGTCTTGAGTTCTATAAAAGGTGTTGGATTTTGAGCTGATTGAAGAACTTTGTGGGGCTCCTCTGATGAGAAAGATCGAGCTTTATCCATTTTTCCCTTCTAGGCCCTCCTTCTAGCGCTAGTTCCTGTTGATGGCGATTTTGGCACCACAACAATGCAAACAAAATATTGCTATTTTGTTTCTCCTGAAAGAGAAAGGAAACACATGGATGCCTTAGCTCCCAAGGTCTTTGTAGTTGGGTCTCAACTGTGCTGATGTTACTTGGTGGTCAATGCAACAGTAATATTCAAGGGGCTTGCTGGTGTTGAGCTTCTGGATTGTTATAAGATCAAGCATGAAATGAACCTTACTTTAACTGGGGTTTTAAAGAAATAACAAAAGATAGACTAGGGTTTTGAAACAGAAAAGAATAATAGTTCATCGAACCTTAACCAGACTTGTTAACTTCAAGGAATTATAAACTAAAACTGTAGAACAAGATAAGCTTGCGATTGACACACACAGCCTCTTTCATTCACAGTGCTAATTCGCATAACAGATTTTTAATTACCATTTAAATAAAACACAAAATAATATTTCATTCCTTGAAGACTTCACAAACCAAATGATCAATTTAAGACAAATATCATTCAGGAACACAACATGAAGTAGATTAAACTCTGATTGCTTCTACTATTATTAAAACAAATAAACAATATTTACAAAGCTGGCACAATCACCAGTGTACAGAGAATTTGAGGCTCCAGATTGTTTCCAACTACACTAAGAGAACTCAGAAAATACATTACAGTCTATACTAAAGTCATACTGCTAACCAAGGAGACAAAGAAGCTCTCATTACTGAGAATCAAGATGCAATTCTATCTCCTACTAACTGACCAACTCCTAATAGTTCTAACTCTAAATGGTTCTTAGAATAAAAGTTATCTAAATCTAGAAGTTTCAATCCCTCGCTGTCTACAAATGCTAATATTCAAAGTTCTAACCTTTACAAAGAGGCAAAAATGCCTTATATACAGAATGTTCCAACAAGAATGTGTTGTCCCCTGCACTAGGGTTTACAAAATATCTGCATCTAGGGGAGTCGGCTCTCGAATCTCTTTTTGAGGAAAGTCAAAACTGCATTCAATGTGAATCCTTGTTGTCCATGCTGATGAAGGATTCCTACTCGCAGGAGAAGTCTTTTTAGATCTTTTGACAACTGCAGCATTAACTCTAGCATCTCTGTGTCCACCTTTGAAATCCCTCGCTGAGTCACCTTGAATGCTCCAGGATATCTGTATTAATATTGATCTGCTTTCTGTCAGTGGTCGCCACAGGTGTCCCTCTGAGTCATGGCTTCTTCCTTCCTTCAGCCTCTCTTTCTGTTTTGGACTTCTCTGTAGGTTGACCATTCTTCTGGAAACGCCATCGGGCCTTCTTGCAGATCTGAACATTTCGCCCGAGCTAAACCATCGCCACCTATTTCTTAGAAAGAATCCATCTAGTTTTCATTTTGTTGGCCTTCTTTCCCATGAACAGTCAATCGGTCAAATGAACCAATGAATCACCCTCTGGCTTTCCCCTGATTGGTTAGACATACACCACGTGAGTTTCATCAGGCGGTCAAAAGTGGTCCACCTTGAATCGCATGTCGGTGAGACACTCATCATGTCTCCCCAATACGATTTTGTCTTTTAACAGTCATCGGCATAGCCTAGGTCAATCGGTGAGATGTCTCGGCGGGCTATAGAAGTTATACCCAGCTCACCAAGACCATCGACAAGACCCAGCAGGTCGGCTAGACTTCATGGCGATGTCCTCTTGGTTATATCGATACCTCCTTCACTAGGAAATCCATCGCTATCGGCAAGACCTTCAGCAAACTCCTTTTTCATTCTCGCCAAGCCCACTTTCTTCCTTTGGGCGTGACTTTCTTCCTTCACCAAGACCTTTTGGCGAAGGTATGATCCTTGGTTGAGCTCCATTTATTTCGATGGGACTTCACTCTATGTGGGCATGACCTTCGCTTGTCACCGTGACCTCATAGAGAAGTCCCCTCATTTGTTTGGAGTCTCCCCGAATTCCTTTTGTTGACCTTCCTGCGCCAGCTTCTCTTTTTTTTCGGCATGACCTTATGGTAGTCATACCGAAATGTCCTCTTGCGTTGCGTGCACTTCACTGTAACATCCCTTTGTTGGAGAGATGTCCTACAAATACCTCATGTCTCGATGAAAGCCCTCACTAGTTCATCCTGTTGTTGCTATGACATACCAGTTTTCTCGTCGAAGACCACTAATGGAGTCCCCTAGTGCTACATCGATGTGACATTCCTTTTTCGTCGAGACCTCCTAGCGGGCTTCAACTACTATGCCGATAGCCTTCATGCTTCAGTGAGACATCCTCCATTCGGAAAGAGCTTCCGGCGACTTCATACCTCTAAGCGAGCTCCACTTGTGTCATCGAGACCTGCTTCATTCGCCAAGACTTCCTAGTGACACTATCCTGCTTTGCCGATACACAGATCCTCCCCATCGGCGAGACTCCTGGCGACTCCCTTTCCTTAGTCGGTGAGACTTTGTGAACTCGCCGAAACATCTTGGCGGGGATAACACCTTATGCCGACAGTGTATTCCTTTTGCCGCCCGTCGGTGAGACCCGAAGATCTTGCCGAGACTTCTCTCTAAAGGAAACCCCTCATGCCGATAAGAAATTCATGTCACCAGGACGATGACCCCTATCTTGTCGATATATCCTGCATATGATTCTTGATCGCTATGACATCTCTGGGGTCTTGTCGATAGGCAACACAAATGCAGATTTGAACTGAACGAACCATGAGTCAGGGAGATCGTGATAATCCTATGCCGATAAGATGCACAATGGGGAGTATTCTGATTCTTTGGATTTCGAACAGTCAGAGCCGAGCCACCAGTCGGTAAGAGAAGAGAAAAGTCCTGCTGACTTTTTCCTTCGCTGATTTTCATGACCAACTAGACAAAAGAATGCCTTCCAACTGAACTCCCTTGGAAAATATCATCCTTGCATGATTTAATCCTGCATTCAACGAACAAAACCACAATAAAGATCACACAGATAGATGCTAGATAATCAAAATCATCATTGAAATGAATCCCATGTTAGTAAGGTACAGTTAAATTTTCAAACAAAATGATCATACCAACAAGTTCGGGTTTTAGGTCGACCCACGGAATCCAAGCCAGGGAGGAATTTTGGAGAATTCTGAGTCAGGCAGATTCCATCAGAAAAACATGAAAATACCCACTAGAAGCTTAATCCGATTATTATCAAACAAGAAACATGTCAGATCTCAAAATAGCATCAAGAAAACATAAAATGCACCATCATTCGTTAACTAGCCTTACTACTCCATATTTCTTCACATTTTACCAAATTCTGGGGAAATCCACGTGGGACGGATTTCCGCGAAAAAGGTGAAATCCTAGCAAACCCAGAAAGAACAAGGGATGACGGATTTCGGGAAAATCCGAAGGAGACAGAAAACTGTGAAAATCCGGACGAGGAGGAAATCCACGAAAAAGGATAAAACCCGGAGACAGAAGGAACAACGGATTTCGGGAAAATCCGAAAGAGGAGGACATCCGCAAAAATCCAGACCACGCAAAATTCTGCGAAGACCAAAAATCCCCGAACAACAAATGCTCAGCCAGAGTTCGAGTGAGACCCGAGAAAATCCGAATGGGAGGGGGAATCCTGAACTCAGGAGAAAACCTGAAGAACCCCAAGAGCAAAAGCAAAAACCAAAGGCAAAGAAAAAAAAAAGAAAGGGGACCCGTTTTGATCCAAATCAAAGTGGGGTGGTTATGCAAGGCATAACAGGAGCATGAATGGAGTGTTGTGGATTGGTCTGCTAGTACTGGGGGTACTGCTACAACTGTTGTTGGTTATGATAGAAATAGTGTTGGGGAGGTTGTTGATGTGATGTCGGTTGTTGTGTGGGCCGAGATGGGATGTTGTGTTGTTGTTGAGCTTGTAGACATAAAATAGATGTGAGCAATGGGGATATGTTCAAGATGGGAGGTCAAGATGGATTTCCTTGCAATTGGTGTGGTGGTTGTTGTGATGAAATCAAAGGATTATGCAGAGGTTGTTGCTGATGAGGTGGTTGAGATGATGTAGAGGCGTTCTACAAAGGAGGTGGTTGGGTGACAACAGGAACATTTGGTTGGGATGTACTTTGCAGAGGTAACTGAGATGGTACGTTAGATTGAGGAGGCTATTGGGATGTGAATGGAGGCGGTGGTAGATTTGTGGCTCCAAGAGGTGGAGGCAAGGCGGTGAAAGGATTTCCCCCAACATTTACCGGAGGTTGATTTGAAAGGGGTGGTGCAGTCAGCATTAATGGCGGACGCTGTGGGACATTTTGTGGCTTGTCGTAGGTGAAGGGGTTATTAGGATCAAATACTTCAGAATCCCCCATGACTGAGATTGGGGTGCATGGGGGATTGTTGACTTGGTAAAGGATGGCATTGCCAAATTTAGGTTGATGCCAACCCTCCACTGGAGGAACATTGGGGATGTATGAATCACCTGGTGTATTTTGTGAACCTTGGGGTATGTTGGGTGTGGAATTTCCATACTTGGATAGGCCAACACCTGATGGGGGTTTAACACCTTTTTCAATTAGGTGGGCCAAGATCTCTTCCCCATGATGTTTGGAAAAAATTTCAAGGGCTTCATCTCTTTTCTCTTCAAGGTTTAACAACTTAGCAAGTCTGGCTTCTCGTTTATCTCCTTCATCATAATATTCATTAATGAACTATAGGATGGGGATTTTAAACTGAATAGGAAACACATCTTCTATCCCATAAACTATTTGGTAAGGGGTGTTCCTATGGAAGTCTTGTATCTTGTACGATCTGCCCAAAGGGAAAACTGAAGTTGGGTATGTCAGTCCTTGGGTTTCCTTTCTAACAGCTTACGAATGACTATCAAGAGGTTCTTATTAGAGGACTTAGCCAAACCATTACCCTGAGGGTAATAATTGGATGAAAATTTAATTATAATTCCATGATCAAAGGCCCAATTAGAGAATTTCAATTATGCAAATGCAGGACCATTATCACAAACAAAAGATATAGGAAATCCAAAGCGATTTATAATACCTGATTCGATGAAATTGATTACCACTTCAGAAGTACACTGTTTGCATGCAAGAGCCTCGGTCCATCTTGTGAAATAATCAGTAATAGTAAGAATATACATGTTCCTGCAGAAGAGGGTGGATTGATCGAACCTATGAAGTCCATTCCCCACTGCGCAAAAGGTTTCACCTTGAGTACTGGTTGAAGTGGGAGTGTTGCATACTTCTCTCTGTTTGCTACAGTTTGACATACATGACACATCCTGACATAGTTGTGTGTGTCCTTGAACAATGTGGGCCAATAATAATCAACCCTCAAAATATGATTTGCAGTGGACAGTGCAGATCCATGGCCAGTACCATATTTGTCATGAAATTTTTCCATGACTCTTTCAACCTCCTACTGCCCCAAACATCTTAAATAGACACCTTCATGGTTCCTTTTGTATAAGACAACTCCCTTCAGCATGAAACTGTCACTCTTCAAACACAACGCCCTTCTCTGTACATCATTAAGATGGTCTAGACACAGTTGATTCAAGATATATTGAATTATATCATCATATCAGTCCCCTGGAGAAAAATCTTCAATATTGTAATGCTGGGCTGCAAGGTTAGGACCCATTTTTTCCATTGTTCTTGTAAGCCCTTGCCCTCAACATGGTCACCCACTTAGCTCGGCGTTCTCCTAGCTCATTTTGCATCAACAACAACTTGACTGCAGGATTAGGAACTATTGCAAAGACCTTGTTCCTGAGAATATAATGCTTGAATTTCTTCATAGCTCTAACCAAAGCATAGGCTTGTTTCTCCACACTAGGATACATTATTTTTGCATCTTTCAATGGTGCACTCATAAATTCTATGGGGTGCTCATTCCCTTGATCAGACTTTTGGGTCAACATGCCAGCACAGGAGTGATCAGAAGCAAATGAATATATGTAAAATGGCTTATCATAATCAGGTCTCACCAAAATTGGAGCCTCAGAAATGGCCCTTTTGATTTCTGTAAATGCTTCTTTAGCTTCTGAACTCCATTCAAATTTAGCTTCCTGCTTTAACATCGCATTCAATGGCTTGAATATTTCTACAAATCATGTGATAAACTTCCTTACAAAGTTAATTTGTCAAAGAATGACTTCATCTCCTTCTTGCTAGCTAGTGGTTGGATCTTAAGTATGGATTCCACTCGTTCAGGGTCAATAGCAATGCCTTTCTCTGAAATAATGTGTCCCAGCAATTTTCCCTCAGTAACTCCAAAGATGTGCTTCTTTGGATTAAGAGATATGCCAAATTCTCTACACCTCTGAAACACTCTACATAAATCGGCTATGTGATCACCTCTCTTCTTAGAAAAGACTATCAGATCATCCGTCTAAATAATTATGCATTTACCGATTATATCCTTAAAAGTAATGTCCATGGTTCTCTGGAACGTAGCTTCGGCATTGATCAAACCAAAAGGAATCCTCCTATAAGCGAAAGTACCCCACTTTGTGGTGAAAGCAGTTTTATCCCTGTCTTCATACTGTACCATAACTTGATTGTATCTAGAGTAGCCATCCAGGAAAGACATCATTTGAAACCCATTGACAATCTAAAGTACTTCATCTAGCGAAGGTACTAGATAATTGTCCTTTTCTGATGCTCTGTTAAGGTTCCTAAAATCCACACACAGTTTGATTTCACCATTCTTCTTTCTCATAGGAACCAGGTTTGCAACCCAAGTTGAATCTCTAACTGGGAATATGATTTTGGAAGACAACAGCTTATGCACTTCCTTTTGAATTACAGGCTCCAGTAAAGCATTAATCGGCCTTTTCCTCTGCCTGAAGGGTCTTACTCCTAGCTTCAGAGGGATAGTGTGAGTTATAATCGAGGTGTCATATGTCTTCAGGTCTTCGTAACTCTAGGCTATCACATCTTGGTATGTATGTAATGCATCAATAATTCCTTTATTCTCCTATGGATTACACACTTTGCCAATGAATACATTCTTGATATCATCTTGAGTTCCCATGTTGTATGTTTCACATTTTCCACTAATGGACTCCTTCTTAGCATCTTGATCTTGATCTTTGACCTTATCCAAATCAAAAATCCTTTCTAGTTGCACCATTCCTCTATGAATACTATTAGTCTTCAAATTAATCACCCCTTCTAAATCCATCTCTGCTTCTTGGGGTTCAGTTTCATCAATAATCTGAGAAGCAAAGACATTTGAACTTGTGATAAAATCCAAAATATGCTTATCATCTTCAAATACCTAGAAATTGGTAACATTGTCAAATACTAAAGGCACCGGGGTCAATTCCACTGTAAATTTCTTCAATCCAGAAAGAGACAAAGGCTGCAACGTACTAGTTTCCTGAGAAAGGGAATCTGTTGTTTGGTTCTTATTACGTGGTATCAACTAAATGTTGAAGGCATAAAATCCTTCAATAAGGTCCCATACTCTATGCCTATAATTGGTCATCCTCCTGTCATGACATGAGTACTGCCTCCTAACTTGCTTAACCACTAACTCAGAATCCCCAAAGACTTGCAAAATCTTGACCTTTTTCTTTAGTGCCATGAGCAACCCATGAATCAAAGCCTCATATTCTGCTACATTATTAGTACAATGAAACTGAAGTCTATGAGCAGTAAAGAAAGTTTTACTCCTTCGATTGATTAACTCAAATCCTGCCCCAGCTCCTTGCTTTGATTTAGATATGTCAAATCTTAAGGTCCAACAACCAACAACTACAGACTTCCTTGCTACATCTCTTGCACTGTTACTACTAGAGGGCTCTTCAGAAAGAATCACTTTCTTCCCTTTAGGATCCTCTTGAAATATTCTAAATATTGATTTTGACTGCTGGAGTAGGGTTGATACATTTATGCACTTGTTCTACTTCATTCTGGCACAAGTAACAATCCAGTTCAGAGTGGGAGGCGTTATGAACTCTACACCAATTTGGAAAAATCAATTCTCCAAAATTCATCCCCCTACCCAAATGAATATGATCTTCAATGCATTTCTGAATGAATTTTTGGAAATTATCCAACAAGCTAAGTTGATGATCTTCAGGAACATCATCATCAATTGGTTCCACCAGGGCTCCAGTACCACTAGATTCAGCTATGAGATCCATAGGTGTAGCATGTAGCATAAGGATTTCTTCCACATCAGATTCCTCAGTATGGGAAGTACCACTAGATTCAGCTATGAGATCCATAGGTGTAGCATGTAGCATAAGGATTTCTTCCACATTAGATTCCTCAAAAGGGGTTGCAAGTATGTAATTACCCATACTCACCTCTGATATCAATATTTCATTCGAAGTATTCTGATATTCCATAATCATATATTTCATCCTGGGCTCTCTTTCAATCTTGATTTGATTTGGCACTCCCTTCCAGAGAAGCCACATATGAAAGTGATCAGTTGATACATATCCATTCAAAGCCCTGGTAAAGTCTCTTCCCAAAATTAGACTGTAAGCATCAGGTATAACTGCCACCTGTATATTAATAACTTGTTGAATTCTAGGGTCAGAGGAAACCTGCATATGAATCATGTTCAATTCCCCTACAACATTAACCTCAGTTCTATCCAGTTGAATAACTTTCTTTTGGGAGTCAACAGGAGTAATACCTAAGGCTCTACAGACACCAAAAGGCATTACATTGGTAGAAGCACCTGAATCCAACAAGGAATTGTGCAAGTTCTTACCAAATATACAGACAAAGATTAGAAATGGAGGAGTGTTTATTTTCCCTTGAAATAGAGTCAAGGGAGTATCCACCTGAGCAACTTGAGTTTTATCTTTCTCTTTCCCTTTGTCTCCAGGTGGTATGTGAATCTAATTGTGAATATGATTTTGGCCTTTTACTACTTGGGAACTGGATGCTTTATTGACACTCTCACTAACTGATTTATCTTGTGATACTGAACTTGCATTGTAAGCTCCTAGAACTGCATTTCTAATAGTTGGAACTCTCAATAACTCAAATGCAGAGAGACTTACCTTTAGCTTCTTGAGTTCTTCTACAACATATATGGCCAGTTGTTCTGCACTCAAATCAGCAGGAGCCTCTTTTGAGTATTCCACTACCTTATCCTTGCGTGTTTCAATAGTCCGCCCTTTTGACAAATCCATTGGTCCTTGATCTTTAGATAAGTATTGCCTAGACACATGAGGATATGTTGGATTATTGTTGGCATTGGGATCTAGAGGTGTAGTAAAGTTGTTTGGAGGAATAGAAGTGGTGAAGGGGACTCCAGCGTATGGATGCCTATGTGGCAGGTCCCCCAGATCATATTTTTTAACAGGCCGTTGGAATGTTTGTACCTCTTCAATATAAGCTTCTTCTTCATCCATGAAGCCATTTTCATTCATTGGATTTTCATCGAACAATTGTGTAATCTCATCACCATTGCACACCTGATCCACCTCTTCTTTAAGCTAGCCCGATTCTTCTTCAAGCACATTCTCCTTGCTCTGTGGAAAAGGAGCATGATTTAGCACCAACATTGATGAATCATAGGGAGTAGATGGCACCATCTCTTGACTACTTGCATTATTCTCCACCTCATACTGAAAGATTGAAGCTGTTGTCTGAAATTCTAGATAGTCTAATTCAGAATGCTAACTTGTTTTATAGAGTCTACACCATCCTGATAAAGCAGCTTCAGCTAAATATACACCACTTGGAGGCTTTTCTTGATTGACTGGTTGATCCAATGGGGTGGGGACACCTCCATTGTTAGGCATTATATTCCAAGTTCTATTTTGTCTGGGTGGTTGTCTCATGTCAAACCTTTGTCCACCGGCCTACCCTCTATCAAATTTTTGGCCTGAAGATTTTCATTTATCATAATTTTGTCCTCTGTCATAATTATGTCCTCTTTCAAGATGTTGTCCTTGTTGATTTTCCCAATTTTCTCTATTATGATTGGACTACATACTTCTTTAAGTAGCCTGGAGCTGACTGTTCTGGTTTCTCAAATAAGTTACCTCCATGTTCAGCTTCTTCACTTGTTTAATCAGTTCATCCAATCTCTCCTTGTCAGGATTTCTATATGGAGGTTGGCTTAAATTATTTTGGAGATATCCTACTACAGTACTGGTATTCGGTGACTGGTTCAATACTTCAAAATTCTATAGATATGTGGGAAAACTAGCCTGAGGCTATGGATGAAGAGGTTGATTTACATTTTGCTGAGGGTAGCTGGTTGCGGGTGGAACTTTACTCATAGGAGGTTCTGGGTGAGGAACTAGAGGCAATTGAGGTATCGGGTTCATGATAGGAGTGTGATTGGCGAGATCTTGATTGAGAGCTGGGTCCTACCCGGGGTGAGCAGTGGATCCTAGTGACAGTAAAGGCCCAGATAAGTCTTTTCTTAAAGTAGTGCTAACCTTCACAGCCTCTGCATATGCACCAAGTAGGGTAGTAGGAGGGTTGTTTCTCCACTTCATAAAGGTGGTTGTCAGACTGCCAAGACCCTCATAATATACTTCTAAAGCAATGGCCTCATCAACAATGTAAGGGGCCTGTAGTTGGGTATAGGCACAATGAAACCTATTGTTAAAGGACCCTATGGGCTCGTGGACTTCTCTCTTAACATTGGTGAACTGAAGATAAAGCTCGTTGGGACTAATGGGAATCCTAAACTTCCACAGGAATGCAGTCTCCAATTCAGTCCAATTCTGAATAGACCCAACAGGAAAATGATTGTACCAGTAGAATGCATCTTCTCCTAAGGAATAAGGAAAGAGCCTACATGCTACATCCTCATGATTCATTCCTCTATCTTTAAGGAAATACTGAAAGATCCTGATGTGTTCCTCATCAATTTTATTGGGTTCATTAATGTGGAACTTGGAACAAAAGTGTTTTGGGTTCTTGGGCATAACATTGTAATTATTGAAGGTCAAGGGAGATGGATTGTTGGCAAGGAAATCCATTGGTGTAGGTGGAGGTGGTAATGGATGATTTATAGCTTGTTGGGGCTGCGGAATAGGAATGGCTTATGAAGCAGATGAGGATGGAATTGATGAAGATGCGGATGATGGGGATGATGGAAGTGGCTAGGTGGATGAAGATTCACCCCTTCTTATGGTCCTTCTAGACCTAGTCGGAGCTTTCAATTCTTGAAATTCCTCTTCCCCTGGAGTAGATCTAGTTATTCTTCTGAATCTTTCAGGAGAAATGGTAGACAAAAATTGATCCAGCTTGCTTATTCAGGCCCTCCCTCTCGAGCCAATTTGTTGATGGTGTTTTCTGCACAGCAACAACTCAGACAGAATATAATATCCTATCTCTCTTGAAAGGTAAATCTCTATCAGCAAGCCTCAAGAGATAACCCCAAGGTCTCTAATGTCAGGTCTTGACAATGCATAAACAACTCAGTGATAATGTGAAAATGTTGGTAATCACAAAGGGACCTTATTACAAGAAAATGTTGAATCTCAAAGCCTATCATATTTGCAATATGGTGATACTTCTAGTCCTAAATCTAATCCAAATGATAAAAGAAATAGAAAAAGATAAGGGTTTCAAAGAGACTTCTAATTTTAACACTAGCCCTAAGATTGACAATGCAAATGATAAATGCTTGAAATGGACCAATCTCTCAGAAACTGATTCCTGCTTGACCCAGATGAATCTACAATCTTACAAAAATAGTGCAATCTTCTAAGGAATTAAAGATTTTTAGATCATTAAAATTCATCCAAAACAACCTTATTGCAATTGCAATGAACTAACATTCACAATTGAACTAAGCACAATGAAAATGAAAGTCCAAGCTAACTTTGCAAAGCAACTAACAATCAACTAGCTACAAAAAGTATGGACTAGAAATTGTTGCAAACACTCCAAGCATCAAACCATAAACACCATCAAATCATCTAACATTAAACCTACCATATATCAAATAAACTTAAGAAATTTCAAAAGATAGAATCTCAGGAACCATGCTAGATAAAATTCAACACAAGAAAGGCACCAAATCACAATGTCTTTACTTACATTAAATCACCCAAAGTAGCAACAATTCCAGTCTTCTGTTACAACACTTGCTTGAAAATGATACTAACTCCTAATTCTAACTCTTGCTATACTACTTAATTAGCTCCAAAAACTATCTAGCCCTTACAAATGAGGCAGAATGCCATATTTATAGAAACACCCAAGATATGTCGGCCCAATTAGGGTTTACAATAATAAACAGCCACAAAACAATTCGGCCAAGAGGAATTCAAAATAAAGTAAAATATGCATTAAATGCATGTACTCCATCCAGGTCAGCTTGGGATCTCCAACATAGCTCGGTCCAATGCATGTGGAGGAGAAGAGAAATAATGGGGAAGCACAAATTCCAATGAAGCATTGTAGCATTGTATTAACTGCTCCCCCCTTTGTCCTTAGTTCGCTCCATCTTCTCATGCACCATCAGAAATATCTTGTCCAAGTCAGCTATAGGTGGCATAGCTAAAACCTTAATTCTCCTTTCAATGGACTTAATGTCTTCTCTTGACTGTTTTACAACTTTATCCCAATCCACCTTCATGGTTTGATATTTATCCATTACTACAATGTATGTGGCTGCGTCATCCAACTGATGTTCAGTGATTGGGTCTTCATTGACTAGAGAATACACATCCCGCCACCATTTTCTCAACTGCTCCAAGCTTAGATGCTTTGGCACAAACCTTTTTCTCCCTATCATAACCTCAAAGAAAGAAATTCATTTGTTGTAGATCTTAGTCAAGGTGTCCTTAATTTGTTTCCTCTACTTATACACCTTCTTTAAAACCTTTTTCCTTATTTTCAAAACTTCAAACCATTCCCAAGGTTCTGTAGCTCTGGAAAAATGAAGAATTCCATCACTTACCAATTTGTCCTCAATATATTCCATGATGGTTTTGGTCTTCTGCAACAGGAGATCCATGTCCTCCTTATCCTGAGCTAGCACATTTCCTAACCAATCTATTGATCTCATAGCATCTCCTCTGGTTGAAAGGATGTCCTTGATAGGAATATCTCCTTTAATTTGCACTCCTTGTAACCAGCCCATTGTGGCATGTGTAGTAGTTTTCATCTTCTCCAACTCAGTTATTGTTTCTTGTGGCAGGAAACTTGTAGCAAATGATGAGGAGCTGATAGATTGCAAGGGTTTCATCAAATCTTGTAGATATCTCTTGAGTTTATCATTCTCCTTCTTTAATTCTTGCTTGGTCTGCACTTGTTTCCTTAATCTACCCAAGATTATAGCACTAGAGCCTTCATATTCTTCAATCTCTTGTTCCATGGAAGTAGGCCCTAAATTGATAGTATGCACACTGTAGTCACTACCAGTCACATCATCCTTATTTTTGTCAGGAGCAAGAGTAGCAATGCGAACCACCCTATTATTTGCTTCATCTCTTTCAATCTTGGAGATAACCCTGGCTTTCTTCTTTGCTTTACCCTTTCCTATATTCGCCAATAATTCATCCCAATTGGGAGGAGTATCATCTACAACAATTTGTTTACTCTTTAACTCCTTGTCCAACCAACCTGGAACAGTAGGATCCGATTGTGCATTACTTTGTCCAACCTCATCCTGTTGATCCCTGGGTATATCTTCATTCAAATCTTGTTTTTTAGGAATCTCCTCAACTTTATCTTATTTTCCTTTATCATGCTCTTCTTCTTCATGTACCAGTGAAGGAGTCCTAACTAGAATTTCATCTCTCTGAGGAGGTCTATCTTCTTCACTTCTTACAGGTGAATCCTCATAAGTCACCAGAGGAGACTATAACACCTTCTCTATTTCTTCCTCCACACTGTAGAGCTCACCTTCTTGAAATTATTCTCCTTCTGGATCTTGATGACTCTCTGCCTCTTTAGATTCACCTGGTTCACTTGGTACATTGTGAGCCTCATGGGAAGGAGGAATATTATCACATTGTTCTATAGCAGGGGTAACTAAAGGAACATCCTTCATTGGCACACTATCTTTGGGAGAAGGATTTCTTGATCTTCTTATGTATACATGTGTCCTCTCTCCCTAACTCTCCACATTTATTACCGGTGGGCCAACTTCATCCCTTGCCTTAGAGGTTTTCTTCTCCTTCTATGATAGTCTCACTATTCTTCTTCTCTTTGGCATAGAAGCACTAGCCTCTTTTTCTTCCTTTTCAGCTTCATCCTTTGCTAACTTCTTTGTCCTTGCAATTTGTTTCCTTTTCTTTGCAATAGGCTTTCTTTGCTTCTCTGCCTCTTGTACTTCCTCTACCTAAACTTATTTAATCTTTATCTTGAAAGGAGAGCTCACCTTGCCCTTACCCTTAGGATCCTACTCAATTGACTCTTCAGAAATGGAATGAGACTCCAAGTCTCCCATTAGATCATAGGTGCATTGCACACCTTCACTTTCCAACTCCCACATCTTGTGCTTGAGCCACAACTTAGTATACTTGATCACTAGAGTCATGATCTATTCTAATTTTGTTTTCTCTTCCTCCAGCCAATCTATTTCTCCAACTAGTTTTTCCTTCACAACTTCATATTCATGGCCCTGAATCAAATCTCCATCATCTTCAACTTGATCTGGAATGGCCTTCACATTATATAGTCGAACTAAGTTCACTAGTAGCCTAGAGAAATTCTTCCTTCTAATTTCAAATTCATCACTGCAGTTGGCCCAATAATCCTCTATATCATCCTTATGACTATACTCCCTACTGGCCTTCTTTTGTGCCTCACTAGTCCTATCAAATCTAGATCTCTTGGAATGGAAAGATAAACCTAGAGTACTCATTTCTTCTTCAGAAGCATAGGTTGAATTAATAGAGGGGCATGCCTCACTACTACCTATCCTCAAAGGAAAATCACCACCAAATCCAGTTTTATGTTTATCCTTCTTTACAATTGCATCGAAATCACATATTTGCCTTGTAACCTCCAGAAGTATAATGTGATATGTGGGATATCTAGGGATTCTGTATGGATCCCTCTGACAACCATCTATCCTTATGTAAGAAAAGGTGGGAAACTGTATAAACCAAGCCCCATACCTTTTGATTAACTCTTTGGCATTATCCGAGATTCGAACATGTTATGCACCTTGGAGCAACCTAGTGATGTACATGGTGAATGCATCATTCACCCTCCTATAGCTTGAGTTGCCCAGATGTAGCTATGGATAGACCTCATAAATTACATCCTACCCAAACAAACCCCTTGTACTTAGTCCTTTGTATGGATGGAACCTTGCAAGCGCATAAACCAAGTAGGAGGTCATTGTGAAGGTCTTCGTCTGCAGGACATTACACCTTTGTTCATGTATCATGGCACTTATAATGTCTTCCCAATGGTAGTCAACATTCTGCTCCATCCTTACAATGACATGGAACATTTAGTTTTCAAACACTCTCGCACTCTTCAATCCTACCACCGTATTGAGAAGGGTGATAACATCATAGTATTCCTTCTTAAATTTAGCTTTGAATAGATGCTTGGGTAGCTTGGAGAAGTGGGATTTAGGTTTCTCTAGCCAGGAATTGATGACCTATTGGGACTTGATGGTATCTTCATCATAGTACTTCTTCGCTACATCCATATCAAAACCCACCACATGAGACCTGTCGAGCATGTCAAAGGTCTAGGCTATAGACACAGGATTAAGATTTGCCACAATTCTTCCTTGAGGACCAACTATCCTTTACGTACCCCTGTCATAGTGTCTAGCACATTCGAGCACCAACTCATAACACTAGACTATAGGAGGGAATATAGCTACATGTGCCAACCCTGATTCCAATATCCTTCTGGCCAGCAAAAGGAGGTTTTGTGCTTCCATCCTTGTCTTAAACTCTTCATAATCCCCCAATCCAACATTTGTATCTGTGACCTCTAACCAGATGGAAGTCAGCTTGCTTTATGGGATTCTGCTCTTTATATCCATTTTGATCCTTTCTGCCTTGGAAATAGCAGACCCTTAAGCACATGGATCCATTACCCTACCCTTGGTCCTGCCAGCAACCGCTTGACTTGATTTAGCCTGCATTCAACAAACAAATTATAATAAAGATCACATGAAACCCAAGCTAATCGATCACAAATGATACATTCATCTTCAATATAAGTCCCATGATGAGAAAAATTCCCCAAAACCTCATAAGAATTACTCATTTCAAAGTTCGAGCTTTTAGTCCTCACGCGGAATTCATGCTAGAGAGGAATTTCAAAAAATTCCCAGCTAGACAGATTTCAGTGAAATAAACACAAAAAATTCCAATAATCATTTAATCGACCACCATTAACAAAGAAACAGCATGACACATCTTTAAATAACTCAAATCGATCATATAATGTGTAATCACCAGCTAATAAACCATGTTATCTCTCAATTCTTCATTTTCAACAAAGTTTCAGAGAATTCCTCTTAGGACGGAAATCTGTGAAAAATAACAATAGTCTACGAACTCTGGGAAAATGAAGGGACAACGAAATTTCGGTAAAATCCCGAGGGAACAGAATTCTGCGAAGCCAATGTAATTTTTATCTTTAAAGCAAATTTTTGGGGAAATAGTAAAGTGATGGAAAAATCGAGGAAGTCCTAAGGTGAAGGAAATCCGTGACGTGTCTGGAAACCCGAAATCTTTGAATTCATCAGGATTTCGCTCAAATCGATTAAATGATTAAGGATTTGAGGACTCATCCCTAGATTCAACTCATTCAAAACGCAAGATGAACAATCCACGTTTCCAACCCATCCAACTAAGATCCAATCAAACTAAGGAATGATTTCAATAAGGGAAACCCTAGGAAATCGCCATGATAATATAGCATGGATCCTAACTCGCCATGTTCATTTCCAGTATTCCTCACAAAAAATCTCCCATGACCCAACTAAGACATGGCGACTATCAGATTTAATAATGGATAACAAGTTTCATTTCACCCCAGACATGATTTTATCAAAGGTTAGAGATTTCTAGGTCAAACCAGAGCTCAACATGGGGAAGACAAAATCAAATTAAGAATTGAGCATAGCAATGGCTAACCTAATTGAATGATAGGCATGTAGAAGGAAGGGCAATGCGAGCCACTGGGAAAAGCATTGAACTCAAAACCAGAAACCCTAGCCCTATTACCAGACTCTTACCACGTCAAAAATCCTGACTCAAGGCATACACACACGCAAACCCTAAATTCAATTCAATTCATTCATTAAAAGGGAAGGCATCATGTACATAACATGAGGTCAAAGAAATCAAAATAGCAACAGTTGACAAAACCCTGAATCTCAAGCAAAAGCAAATGATCACCAGAAAGTTCCACTGCAACGACCGATTACAATCTCAAATGCATAATCCAGCAAGAGCAGCTCAAAACCCGGCTCCTCAAATCTCAACAAGGCAAATGACACGAAATTCTCATTACAAATCGTAATTAAATCCAATAAAAGACACACTGCAAGATCGTACAGGAGACATAAATGCGCCGAAAAGACAGCAGGCTCGGGAACCTGAAGGCACAAAGAATTTCAGAAAAATATGGACTAGACGAAATTCTGCGAAGTCCTAGAATTTTTGAAAATAGTGTAAAACAACCTCCGTCGGGTTTTTAGAGCATTCAGAGAATTCCGCACAGATGAAATTTTCTCGAAAACAAAGAAAAACCTAAGATGAGTTCCAGAACACAGGATTTGCAAGTACTTCCACAAAAGGATAAATTTGCACGAGTAGAATAATCATTAATGCACATGCCAAGACAACCAAATCCTCAAAATCAAAGGGCCAAGACACCAAGAATGAAATAAAAAGAGGGTCCCTGCTTTCAGCGAGGCGTGTGTGCGAAAAACTGCACAACAAGAATGGTTATCGGAACAGAAGAATGGCTATGGGTGAACAGCAGTCGAAAAGAAGGAACGGATGCTCGGATTGGATGAACAATGACTCTAAATGAGTAAATGGAAGTTCGATCGGGGAGATTGATCTTCAGAATGGGGAGATGAATGCTCGGAATGGATGAACAGTCACTCAGAAAGGGAAAATTGTTAGTCAGAACGAAGGAATGACACCTAGAACGACCGAACAGAGGACGAAAAATCTTGTTTGAAGGGTGGGTCCGCCCCTACTAGGGAAGGTACGCCTATTCAGTGCAAATGGGCAAAAATAGTTGTTTAGAACAGGTAAATGGGTGCACAAAATGAGGAAATGGATGTTCAGATGAAGAGGATAAATGCTCGAGATAGGGAATGGACTCTCAGAATGGATGTACGAATGCTCAAAATGAAGAAACGAGTGATTGGAATGATGGAACGGGCAATCAGAATGATGAAACGGGTGCTCAGAATGATGAAACAAGTGATAAAACTGACTGTTCAATGGACAGGTACACCTATCCAAGGGCAAGTCTTCCCCTCCAAGGGAAGGTCCACCCCTACTAGGGCAGGTACACCCCTACTAGGGCAGGTATGCCTGTTTGACGAGAATTTGGGCAAATCTAACAAAAACAGGCTGAAAAGGGACTGAGACAAAGGGTAGGTTTGCCCCTAGTAGGGTAGGTCTGCCCCTCTACACAAGTCTAAACTTGATTTTCATAAAAATGACTATGGAAAAGGACCCAAAATACAACAAGACCCAATTAAAGGATAAGGTTGACTTGATTGAACAGAAAATCACTAGTTTTGCACAAAGAAAATGGTTTCAAACAACATGATCCTAAGATTAGTAGAATGGGTATGGCCAACAAAGTCCTCTATCTAGGATACACAAGGTAGCTAGGGAGTCCTCGATATACAACTGGTAAGTGAGGCCCAAATCGTGAACATCAGCCCATCACAAGTGTGAGTCAGGAACCTTAGTGAGATACTAGAGGCTTGGACCAACTCTTCATGTCATCCTGACACTTTGCCAATAACGACGTGACTGGATTGGGGTACAGATTTGGCTCTCCCCCCTTTCTATACCCTGTCGATACACGTGGTTGGGATCGTCCCTTGGGGTGATGAAATCCTCAACTAGGTCCCCTAAGAAAAAGAAAAAATGGGTGACTCAAAGGACTTGGTAAGCTACGATTTCTCATCACCTAGGATCGCTCAATGGCGCAAGGGGATTGGATACATCAATAGCTTACCACAAACACGACACACAATGTAAATTTGACCTCCTCCTAATTAGACTATGTGCCTAATTTAATGAAAAATGATAACAAACAGCTGATAAAAGCTTCAAAATAAATGGCCCTGTAAGAAACTTGTTAGTAATTTGTTTCTCGTTTTCCACAAAATGCTAGTCAAATCCTTCCACAGACACCAACAACACACATTAGAAGGTCAGAAATACTCAAAACAGTAGAAAACGATGATTGAAATGCAGTTTTTACCTTCTGAAAAATGTTTTTTTGGGCGAGTCCGCCCCTCTGGGTGGGCAAGTCAGCCCTTGGGTGGGCAGGTCCACCCCTGGCTGGGCAAGTCCACCCCTAGGTGGGCAGGTACACCCCTGGGTGGGCAAGTCTACCCTTGGGTAGGCAGGTACGCCCCTAGGTGGGAAGGTTTTCCCCTAGTTGGGCAGGTACGCCCCTAGGTGGGCAGGTCCACCTCTCTACAAGGGCGGGTCTGCCTCTCTGCAACTTGAACCTGCAAACAGTGAAACAATAGAACATGTGAGAGCAAGAGACCCATTTGTGGGTCCCACCAGGCATGCCAGAATGTGTGCAGGTGTTTGTAATCTACCTGAAAATGTAAAACAACTTAGAAATGCCAAAGAAAACAAACACAAGACTACCTCATGATTAACCTAGTTTAATCCAAAACAAAATAAAGATAACAAACAAGTTGGTTATACCTTGTTTCATATCAATCCTTTGGTTGGCCCTTGATGTGATTTTTGATGTTGCTCCTTGGATGGAAAATGAGGTGAAGATGCAAGATGAGCTTGAAAGTGTGATAATGGTGGATTCAAGTGTTATGATGAAGGAAAATTGGCTAAGTATGGCTTCAAATGACAAAATGGAAAGAGCTTGGTATCAAATGCATAAAGTCCCTAAATGAGAGAAAAGAGAGGATATTTATAGAAGAATTTGAATTCTCTAGAGAATTCAATGGTTGAGATTAAGCCAACAAGGCCAAGATGAAGGGCTATGGTGAGTTGAGGACTCACAAGCCCTCACATATTGACATGTGGAATGTGAAGTGGCTTAGGGAGTGATGATGTGTAGGTGAGGTGGAAGAAGGACATGTGATGTGGAGGAAGGACATGTACCTTGAAAGTATATTGGGAGATGAGAAGATTTCCTCAAAAGGAAAGTTCTTGTTCCCAAATGGTTGGAAAGTGACATGAGAGGAATTTTAGTATTCCTCAAAAATATCCATGGGGAAGAGGAAAGTAGTTGAGAAAATAAATGTGAATTAAAAATTCACATGCTTGGAAGAATCTCATGGACAAGACAAGGTTCCAAAAGGGAAGCACTTGTCCACATGTGACTTGATGTGACAAGTCAAAAATTCTAGAAGATGCATAGGAAAAGGGAATTCTAGGAGGAATAAATGTGAATTTTAAATTCACATGGGAAAGAGGGTCAATGCTAAGAAAGGAAAATGAAAAGGTTGACTAAAAAGGCATGCTAAATGTGGCTAATGACTTTGATTAAGGTTGTGCAAACACATGATTAGGAGGATTAATGAGGGATTAGAAGCAAGTGGAAAATGTTGGAGGATGTGACATTAATCTTGATTAAGGTGTGCACATCCTAATCATGAATTAATTAAATTAATCCAGATTAGAAGAGGGTTATGGAGGATGTGACAATGAGAGAGAAAAAGAGGAATTAAAAATTGGCTTAAATTCAAATAGGCCACATGACTAAATTAAATAAAGTGATGTATTTATTTAATTTAAAGAGGAAAGAAGTAAAAGGTAAAAGTATTTAATTATTGAATTAAATACTTTAGGAATCTTATACAAATGATGAAATATTAATTAAATGAATTATTTAATTAATATTGGTGAAGAGGATGAAACAGACAAGTAAAGGGATGAGTAAGGAGACGATTTTGACCATATGGGAGTGGTCAAATTTGAGTGTTTACAGTGTGACTCTCCATAAGCTTGAAAAGAGTGAATATTTATACAATATAGGCTACTTGGAGAATAGTTCCAAAATAGTGTTTGGTAGTGGTGTAGACCAATTTAGTTTAAAAATGATTATTGACCAGCATTTTTAGGAAAACATGCAATTCAGAGAAAGGTGATCAATATCCTCTAGGTGATCCCCACATAAGACACATTTTTAAGGGGTATGTTATTCCCAGCTTTGAAAGCCTTGAGCTTTTTAATATTATTTTCTTTAGAATTAAACAAGAGAAGTGGCCCACCTTTGGGAGCCATGTTGTTCCAATAGAAGGAGAAAGCTCTTTGATGTTCTTTGAGGGCACCTTGACTGGTTAATAAGTCATATTCTTGTTTTAAGGAGTAGTTTCCTAATTTTGAGGGATCCCAAATCAATCTATCTTGGATTGAATATTTTTAAATCACTCTAGAGGATAGGATGTTTTGTAGTATTAACTTTTCATGATCTGGAATAGGCATGTTGTTGTGAGCTTTCCATGATAAGACCTGATGGTTAATGGCTGATGAATCAAGGTAGTCTTGCATTTTCATTCCCCATAATGATGACAAGGTTTGTCCTATATAATTGAGTTCTTTAATGTTCTTCAAAGGAGCATGCTCATTCCAAGAATCATCCCAAAAGAGCGCTTGAGATCCATTATTAACTTCCCATGTGAGATATGGAGAAATGACATCTCTCCATGTACAAATGAAGTTCCACATTGTCGAACCTGTTGGGAAATTTTTCACTATAAAGATCTTGATTGGGGAGAATGAATCTACGTATTTACTCTGCATAATTATTCACCACTTATTATTAGGATTTAAATACATATGTCATGCCAACTTGGCACCTAAGGAAAGGTTTCTAGCTTCCAAGTTATGGACCCCTACCTAGCCTTTCAATTTGTCCTTGGATATTGTCTCTAATGAAATTAGGGGTATTTTCCTTCTCTTATCCAAATTACCACGCCACAAGAATTGTCTAATTATTTTCTCAATTTCATGAATGATAGTTTTGGGAGCTTGGGGCATTTCCATATAGTAATTTGGCATTGATTTCAACCCTGTTTTGACCATTAGAAGCTTTCCTACTAATGATAACCATTTCACTTTCCACAACAAAATGTTGGCTTTGATGTTGGTGATAATTTTTTTCCAGTAAGAGCATCTATTGACTTGGCAAGTGGTCTATTTGGAATCCCATACACTGCACTATTTGTCCTTTCAACAATCAATTTAAGTCAAAAATATAGATCTTAGATTTTGAAGCATTGATTGGTTGTCCTGATCTACAAAGGTATACTTTTCTAGAATCTTGTTGATTTGTTTTTCTTTAGTTAGGGATGCCATACCAAAAAGGATTGTGTCATCAACAAACAGTGAGTGAGTAATTGTAATATTTGTACCTAGGATAAGGATTCCTTTCCATTTTATTGGTTGTGTTCCAATTTAATGGATATACTCAAGGCCTCAACTAATATAATGAACAAGAATGGGGAGATAGGATCACCTTGTTTGATTCCTTGGGAGGATTTGAAGAAACCAACCAATTACCCATTTACTAGGATTGAAAATTTTAAACCAAAGATACATGAATAAAGCCATTTACACCACTTAGGTTATAAAAAAAAAAAATTAAGAATTGATTCAAAAATCCCAATGCAACCTATCATATCATTTCATCATGTCCAATTTAATGATGAATGTCAATATTCTATTTGACTGTATAGAATGTAACACTTTATGGGCGACCAAAGCACCTTCTAGAGTTTCTCCATTCCCTTGCTCCTTAGAAATGATCTTGGAAATGAAAGGAAGAAGTCTCAAGTATATGGATTTGGTAAAGATCTTGTATATTGTGTTACACAAAGAAATGGGCCTGAACTCAAAAAAGGATTTTGGATTTTTTACCTTTGTGATAATGGCTATTTGAGTGGCATTGAACTATCTTAGTAGTGATCTTAATTTTATGGACTCTTCCAAGGCACGAAGAAAATCTACTAAGATTATGTCCCAATACTTTTGAAAGAATCTTTTTGTGAAACTATCTGGGCCTAGAGCTTTATTAGGTGGCAAGGAGAAAACAACCACTTTGATTTATTTCAAGGTAAAAGGTTTAAGTAGATTGTGATTATCTTCTTGGGAGATTAGATGGGGAATGTAATCTAATAGCTCATCCATATTTTGAGAAGATAAAGGATCAAAATGATTTGAGTTATTCAATAAGTTAGAAAAGTATTTTGATTACTTCCTCTTGACCCTACTCTTCTTGTATTAGGTCTCCTGAAATTGTATCTTTGATAGAGAAAATGGTGTTGCAATGTTTCTTGATTTGAGTGGAAGCATGGAAAATTTTTGTATTCATGTCACCATCTTTCAACCATAATTCCCTTGATTTTTATCTCCAATACTCTTCTTCCCTAGCCAATATTTTGTACTATTCTTCTTGCAACATTTTTTTGCACATATGATTTTGCATCTAAACCCTTGGCTATAATTTGACTATTTATTTGTGCGAGAGACTTCTACACAAGTTCTTTTTGTACAAAAATATTCTTGAATACCTCAATATTCCATGTTCTGATTTTTCCTTTAATGTATTATAATTTTTGGCATAATTGGAGCATTCTAGATCCTTGAAAAAAGGGAGCAGAGCACTGCCACTATTGTAAAAGTTGTAAGAATTGGTTATGTTTGAGACACATAGATTCAAACTTGAAGGAAGGCCTATGGTGTCGGTCTAGATTTTTATCACTTATGTTAATAGATATTGCATAGTGGTTTGAACTTAAGAATGGAAAATTTTTTGAATAATGACAACATTTGCTAACATATAGTATGGGGAAATTAATAACCTGTCTAATCTTTCTTCAATTTGGAGGAAAAATATTTGTGTCTATTAGTCCACTTGAATCTTCCATTTCCTAATTCCAAGTTAACTAAGGCATTATCATTGATGAAGGAGGAGAAATCTTCCATATATTTTAGGGAAGGGGAGAATGCATCCTTTTTCTTCTTCTAGTGAGGTTATTGCATTGAAGTCGCCTGCTAGCATAGCTTTATCATTTCCAAGTTGTTCCAATTTTTTTGAAATTGTATCCCAAAGCCTCTTTTTATCCATATTTGAGGATGGATCGTACACATTAATTAACCAAAAAGAGATATTGAAGTGGGATACCTTAACCAACATCCAATTATTTTGAGTTAATATTTCCTCTATTACTATGGAATTTGGATTCCATATAATTTTCGTTCCCCCTAAAGCACCTTGAGCTACTAAGAAAGAATATTGCCATCTCAACCAATGCTAAAAAATTATAGCATTCATGTATGAATTTAGTTTGGTTTCTTGTAGGAGGAATATATTTGCCCCACAAGCATCAATTTGATACTTGATGAGGATTATTTTGTTAGAGGCATTGATTCCCCTAACTTTACATGAGATTATTTTCATTACCTTCAAGGAGAGTGACATGTTCTCCTTGGTCGAGTGTTTTTTTCCATAGATGCCAGAAGGTTTTATCTAGTGTTGACTAGAGCCCAACTGCTATTTCTTCTAGATTCTTGGTAAATAATGGATTTCTACCTCTCCTATTTAGAGCTTTCTTTTGAGTTGACTCCAAAATAGGATTTTATGAGATGGATAATGATTGGGAGAAGCCAAATTATAAATTTTATTTGTTTATATAATTTGTGGATATATCTTCATTTGCAATGTCATCAATGATTTCATTTATTTGCGGGACTCCCACCTGGATGGGTATTTGCTCTACTAGTTCTTCTAGTTGTCCTTCAAAATAGCTATTGAAATCCATATCCTCTTAGTAAATGTCCTTTACTATGACTTTCCCTAATTGTAGTTGAGGATACATTTGGTTTGTATTCAAAGTATCAAATATAAGATTATTTTATTGATGTCCATGGTTTTGAACTTTGGAAGTTTTGTGACTTATCATACTCTAGTCTAGTGCTTATCTTGAACTTCTTTATCCAGAGATAGGTTTTCCAGGTCTTCTGATAGATTCAGATTTTTTGGATCCTCCACCACCATGTTTGAGTAGGATTCATTAGTTACATTCTCCTTCCAAACTTGTTATTGTTGTTGAGACTAAATAGGTATGCAAATGGGCCCATATTTATTTATAGGGTGAATGGGTGGGAGGGGCCCCTATTGGGGATAGAAGGAATCTTGAACCACTTGGGTTGAGAGGGGATCAGGGGACAACTATGAAGATGGGACCAAAGAAGGGTTATGTTGAATAATGACTATTTTTTGGGTCAAACCTTTGGATTTGGAGAACCAATATCCATATGTTTTTCCTTTGAGATATGAGCCATTAGGGATATAATGAAATTTCTTCTCTGTGATATTTCAAATGCATTCCTCATGAAGTATGTGACTCATTTTGATTTCTTCTACATATTTTGTCTTTGTTTGTTGTTATTTCCTTAGGGAATTTTTCACAATGTCCTTTGTTTAACTCCTTTGGTAGATTTGAAACTTCTGGGATCTCATGAAAGATAAAGTGGTTCATATTGGTCCAACTTGGGCAGGCCTCAAGGGGTAGTTCTAGATTCCACTTAGTTGAGAATGGGACTCTTTGAATATTTTGATAATATTTTTTGAGATGGACTAATAAATGACAGGCCAAGTAGATCGATTATGGAGATTTTAAAAATATTAGTTGATTCTAAACTCCAAACTTAGAATGGATTTCAATTGATTTAGGGAAATATTTAGTGGCATCAAGCAAGACACAAATGCGAACTGGGTTTTCAAGGTTTGACAAGAAGGTGTGGTCAGTATTTAGGACGATACCTGTTTGGTTTCCAAGAATTTCTAGCATATGGAGCTCTTTGTATTCCAACGGAAGTGAGTGAAGTTAAACCTGGAATGGAATGAACTTTGCAGAAATAGCGGAAGTTTTAAATTTATTGTATTAATAATACTCAAAATACATCAGCAATTACATCCAAATGTATCTACTAACCATGCTATAGTACTATCTACAGTTATACACTATTGGGAGCATATGTTATCACCTATACAGTATATTTGGAGAAAGACTTTATACTACTTATGCTACTACTATACAGGATTATGCACTATTATAGAACCTGTTTATATTGGTATACATCTATGTATTTTGGTATTTAGTATAGTACAAAAATAGGTATGGTGTATCCACATTAAAGATTTCTTCTCTCACTATAGGATTCTAGATTTTCTCATCCCACTAGTGTCTAAAAAGTTATCCTCTCTTCATTGGAGTAGACTTCCTCAATTACATGATCCTCGTTAGTGTGCAACATGGGTCCCTTTTGTTCATAGTTCATTATTCCACCCATAAGTTTTTTATTGAACTCTTTATGGAAGGCTTCAAGTGCCTTCATGAATGTGGCCAAGTTGGTTTTTTCATGCTTCCAGGTGTGTCCATACTTGACTTCATTTTTTGTTAACCAACACATCTCCAACTTTTAGCAACTTCAAGAACTTGCCTTGAATATCTCCATTGTGATAATAACCTGCATTGCAACATTAAACAAAATGAGTCTTTTTGAAGACTAGATAAATGTCCTCTATTGCCCATTGAATTTATTCCCATTCCTTGCCTTCCATTTATGCCAAAATATTTCATTAGTCAAGCAGTAGAAAAATTGTTTGAAATCTTTATCTAATTTTTTACCTTTGCAAATTAAGACTTCTTTCCAATTAATTTTACCATTTATATCCAAAATAGATATATCATTGCAAAATAATTTACAAACTTCATTAGCATAGAAACATTAAAAAAATGTATTCTCAACAAATTTTGGAGTCTTGCAAATATTACAAACTTCAATATTAGTGTGGTTTATTTTAAAGGGAACTCTTTGAAGCAATATTAACCATCTGAAACAATTTTTTTAGGATCAATCACATTGGACCATATGGAATTGAGGAATTTTAGCCACTCTTTGCTGCCCAAGCTAATCCTCCAAACTTTATTAAGATGCTCAATTAAGGATTCATAATTGATTAATCCTTTATAAATTAGTTTTGCTTGAAGATTGGCTAAGGGGTTATTGCCTTCCCACGTAAGTTCATTAAGGAGATTAATGGAGGGCTTGCTTTTAGAAAGAGGGGAAAATATTTTTGTAGACCTATTTTAGAACAACATAGGCCCTCAAGTTGGAAAGGGGTAAATTAAACTTTATCCTCAAAGAATCCCACTCCTTTAACACCCCATCTTTTAGGATATTATCAAAGTTTTGGATTCCTGCCTGGGCCCACTTCTTGGTAGAACAACCCTGGAGAAGTGCAAGAGGCTTCCCATTATGCTCTAGGCTCCACCATATAGACTTGTTGAGATCAATAAAGTTATTATTATGCACAATATAATGAGGATTATCTCTTTAATTAGCTCCCAAGCCTTCCATATGCTTATGAATACCATTGAACCAGTAGGTACAACTGGATGTTTGGTAATGAGAAGATCATTGAAGGGTAACATCTTCCAAGACCTTCTTGCTTGGGTGCTACCATCTGAATGTTAATTCTCACTAGGATTTTCTAGGGCTCGTTACCCTCAAGAGCCTTGATGATCCACTTAGTGTTGTCGTATGTTTTTCCAAGTCTTTCAAAATAATGCCACCTTATTCTTTCCCCAAACATCACCATTCCCATCTAACTGAATCATTTTTCCTTTTCACCTTTCCATCTAACCATAGGAAGTTTTTAATCCTTTTTTGAATCTCCTTTACTTAGTAACTATTGAAGAACTAGACAGAGGAAAAGTAGATGGTGTATGATGACAAAATATTTTGGAAGACTTAGAGTCTACCAACTAATGATAGATAATATTTGTTTCAACTATTCATTTTTTTTCAATTTCTTTTTAACCCATAGCTACATAACTTTTAGGCATGGGTTAACAACAAAGAGGATTCCCAAATATCTGACTTGTTTGTTGGGGCCGTCCATTAAAAATAAAATCTAACTAACCAATCAGGGGGGTTTATGTCCATCCCAACATGATGGAATTTTCTTTGCAATTTTTTTCTCATGAAGCCTTGTAGAAGAGATTGAGTTTTCTCAATAGGTTATCTATATTCCCTTCTTCAAATTCATATATATTTTTGTATCATCAACAAACTAAATGTTCCTAAGCTCACTACTATCTAAGAGGGTCAACCCTCTGACTTTGGCAGAGGTATAGGTGTCTCTAGGAAAGAAATGGATTATATCTGATGTAATTACAAATAAGGCAGGTGCCAATGGGTACGCTTGCCTTATGGACCTCTCAAGAGTAGATTCTTCAGACAGTGATCCATTAACATCCACTTGGGCAGTTGAATCTTTTAGTAGGGTATCAACCATACTACAAAACTCCTTAGGAAAACCAAATACTTCTAATGCTATCCTCAGAAAATCCTACTCCACCCTGTCATAGGCCTTCTCAAAGTCCAGTAATAACATGGCTGAAGTTTTCTTAGAACCATTCTACTACTTCCCAATTGGTTATAAGGTTTGTAAGTATGTATCTTCCCTTTATGAAACCAGTTTGGGTGTTGTTTATAAATTTAGGTAGTATGTTGATTAGCCTCATTGCAAGTATCTTTTCCAAGATTTTGTAAGAGATATTTAGGAGTGTGATTGGCCTCTAGTTTTTTATGTTGATTTTATCCCCATCCTTGGGCATCAACTTAATTATTCATTTGTTTATATTTTTTCCAAGAGAACCTCTATCTAGAGCTTCCAAGTATACTTGATGCAAGTCATCACAAATCCATTCCAAGAAGGTCTTATAGATTTCTACTAAGATTTCATTTTCTCCTGGGATCTTATCATTACTCATGGAGTTTATAGCATTCTTAATTTCCTCTTTGATGATTGCCCCAACTAGCAGGTATGCATCTTATTTGGTTATTTTCTTAGGTATCATGTTTTTGATGAGGGCCTGGCATTATGCCCCTCCTCACGTTCCCTTCAGAGGAGAATAATTATTTATAAAATAGGTAGAATTAATTTAGGATATCCTCCTAGGTAGATAGGAGTGTCCCATTATGGAAAATCTAGTCAATTTACTTTCTTACACCTTTCTCCCTTATATATCCGAAAAAAGAATTTTGAACCTTTATCACCATTGTTTATCCAATTAATTTTGGATCTTACTTTTAGGCCTTGTATCTTGTGGGCTTGTAGTATTCTCAAGGGATTTTTGGCCATAATGAGTTCCTCATTGAGCTTCTCATCCAAAGGGTTGCTTTGGATATTAGATTCTACCTTTAATATATCATCCTGGAGGTAGTTTTCCTCTCTTCTTCTATCCAAATCTTGTTACTTCCCAATGGTTCAGAATATAATTTTCCAACCATTAACATTGTTTTCCTATCTCTCCATTACACCCACATCTTTTAGCATCCACTTTTTTCTATTTCTCTTAATGTACTAGTGGTAGCTTTGTAGCCTACATCCTTTAGCAAGCTTGCATTTAGGATAAAGTTCTATTTTTTTCTTTGCTTCTCTTTTCCTTGTAGAATTTAGAATTAGGGAAGTGTTGATGGGTGTTTTGCACACTTTCTCAACAAAGGCAGTACGTAGATGCACTACCTCTCTTGAAAGGAGACTTCCAACAACAAGTTGTTGAAAATCACCCCAAGGTCTCTCGGGTGTAAGGTCATGACTTGCATGGAATTCCTTAGTTGATGTTTGATGTGATCTTGTTGGTAATCACAGGGCAGACTTACATAGTGTTGATGGTCCTGATGGCACAACAACATGCAAACAGAATATTGTTATTTTGCTTCTCCTGAAAGAGAAAGACAACACATGGATATCTTAGCTCCCAAGGTCTTTGTAGTTGGTTCTCAACTGTACTAATTTCACTCAGTGATTGATGTAAACTATAATGTTCAAGGGGCCTGCTGGTTGAGCTTTTGGATTGTTCTAAGATCAAGCATGAATTCAAACCTATTTTAACCAGGGTTTTTAAAGAAATAGAAAAAGATAAATCAAAGTTTTGGAACAGAAAAGAATGATAGTTCATCTGAATTAACTAAACCTGTTACCTTCCAAGGAATTCATAACTAAAACTGCAGAACAAAATTAACTTGTGATTAACACAAAATTTCATTCATTCACAGTGCTAATTTCAACAGTAGATTGCAAGTTATCATTCAAACAAAACATAAAATAAGACTTCATTCCTTGAAAGCTTCTCAAATCAAATGATTAACATGAAGATAAACACCATTCAGGAACACAATCTGAAGTAGATTTTAATCTGGTTGCTTCTACTGTTAGAGAAATAGATAAGCAACATTTACAAATCTAGCACAATCACCAATGTACAGAAAATCCATGACTCCAAATTGTTTCCATCTATACTAATAAAACTTGAAAAATACATTACAGGCTTCTGTTGAATCTAACTCCTAACTAAGAAGACAAAAGAAGCTCCCATTACAAATAATCAGGATGCACCTCTGTCTCTTCTATCCTTCAGAAAATTCCTATTCTTGAAAACCTATTTTTAGACCTGACTACTCTATTATCTTCTATATTTCTGCTAACTTCTTCTAACCCTTTACAAAGAGGCAAGAATGCCATATATATAGAGTATACCAAAAAGAATGCTTTGGCCCCTGTCTTAGGGTTTACAAAATATCTCACTTGGTTGCAGGAGGGTTGGCCCTCAGATCTTTTGAATATAGTTAATGCCACATTCAATTGCATCCTTGCTATCCATGTTGGTGAAGGCTTGCTCTGGGGGTGATCTCAGATCTTTTGTAGCTACAAAATTAACTTCATGCCTCTGTTTCCATCTTTGAACTCCTTTGCAGAGCTGCCTTGAATGCTCTAAAGTATTTCCATCAATAGCGATCTGCCCCTTTTCTGCCAGCAGACTCCAGCTATTCCTGTGACTTATGGTTGTTTCTTTCCTTTGGCTTCCTTGCTGCTCTAGACCTTTCTGCACATTGACCATCTTTGGAAGCATCATTGGGCCTCCCTTTAGATCTGAACATCATCACTTGAGCTGATCCATCGCCTTTTGGTCTCAGAATGAGTACATGTCGTTTGCATTCTGTTGATCCTCTTCACAGGGATAGTCAGTCAGTCAAAGGGCCAATGGGCCATTCGTTTAGCTTCTTATGATTGGTGGAACATAAGCCACATAAGATTCACGGATGGTCAAAGGTCATTCGAATGGAATCGCATGTCGGTGTCGGTGAGACACTAATTGTGTCTCCTCGATGCGATTATACCTCATAGCGACCATCAGCGCAACATATGGCATTCGGCGAGACCTTTTAGCGAGCTATAGAAGTCACACCGATGCCACAAACCTATCGGCTAGACAGCATTCCCGCGGCAAGACCTCTCAACAAGCCCTTCTTTCTTTGGCGAGCACACCCGCATTCAGAAAGACATTAGAGGGTCAGCAAGATGCTACCCTGAAGTCTCTTCGTCTCGGTGAGACCACCGCACTCAGGAAGACATCTCCCCGAGCCCTAATCATCCACTCGAATCTTCTCCGAGCTCATTCTTATTCCCCAAGCCTAAGCCCCTTCTACTTCGGCAAGACTTCTTCAACTCGATGGGACATTTTTCTGAGTTCAAGATCTTTCGGCGAGCTCATCTTATATCGAGGAGATCTCCATTTGTTAGCGAGAACTTATGCCGAAGGCATACCCCTTTCACCAAGACCTCACTGTATCAGCAGGACCTTTTTCCAAATTCATTCATTCTCCCCGGGCTCATTATATTTTGGTGAGACTCGGTCGAGTCGATGAGATGTTTTGTCGAGTGGCAAGAGTTATAGCGATATCCTCCCTATTGGTGAGACACTCCCATATCGACAGGACATCCCCCTGAGCTTATTCCATTCTCCCTGATCACAAACCTTTTCGCCGAGACTTCCATGTCAGTGAGACCTTTTGTCGATATCATTTTATGTCAAAGAGATTAGCTTCCTTCACCGAGACCTTACGCCGAGTGCAAACTGTCTCTAGGCTCATACTTTATTTTGGCAAGACCCTGTTTAGTCGGCGAGAGATTACAACGAGCAGGACCTCGTTTCCCCGATGACATCCTTCTTTGGCGGGACTTCCTCCATTCGGCAAGACATTATGCCGAAGGCTTTATCTTTTGGTGACCTCATTTCATTTCGGGGAGACACTACTCTATCGGCCAAACCTCATGGCGAAAGTAAACCACTCTCCCTGATGTCGTTACATTTTGGCAAGATTCCACCCTGTCGGTGAGACCTCTTGCCGATACCACCATCCTTTGTTAAGACCCCCGTCTGTCGGAGGGACTTCTAACTATCAGGGAGACATCTCCCTGATGACGCCTCCTGTCTCTAAGACTTCTTCGGGTCGGCAAGAGATTATGCCAAGCTCTTTACCCTGTGGCGACCCTGGTCTCGTGTACCACGGTCGGGGAGACTTCCTTCTAGTCGGCGACATGTTACACTAATATCATGCCATATTGGCAAGACTTTTCCTCTTTGGCCAGACCTTATGCCAAAGGCATAACCCTTTCACCGAGACCTCTTCGTGTTAGAAGGACATTATGCCGAGGGCCTACCACTCTCCCTGATCTAGCTTCTTTCGACAAGACCTCATTTTGTCAACGAGACCTCACAGCGAAACCACAACTTTACCTCGAAGGCAACATCTTTTGGTGGGACCTCACCCAGTCGCCGAGACCTCTCTGCAAGTTCAAACAACTACGCCGATGCTGCTTCACCTTGCCAAGATTTTGCCTTGTCAGCGAGACCCTTTTCCGTTCGCCGAGACCCTACGTCAACTATAAAACCTTCTCCAAGAGCCCCTGTGAACAATTGTCGGCAAGAGGTTCATCCATCGGCAAGACCTTATGCTGAAGGTAATCGCTCTCTGCGAGATCTTCATCTTTTTGTGGGCTCAGACCATTTCGGGGAGACTCCCAGCCTGTTGAGCAGACTTCTTGGTGATGCAAACCCCTTTCACCGAGGCATCAGTCCGATCGGCGAGACATTTAAAACTCTACGGTGACCGCGATGTCATGGTGACCGATGGATCCCAAATGAGTAATACACCCCGCTAGTCAGCAAGACACTTGAAAGGTTTCAGCGACTTTCTTCTTGAGGAGTTTCATGCTGAATGTGATTGAGGCCTGCCTTCAGTTGACTTCCCTGAGAGATATCCTCAGATGAGCGATTCAATCCTGCAAAACAAATGCGTCCATTAGTCCTCAAAGCATATAAAATACACTCTTGTTTATGATTATTTCACTCAATTCTTAGCAAGAAGAAAACCAACTCTGGCAGAGGTGGAACCAAATCCAAACCAGAAATGACACCCTCCTTCAAAACTGACGAGGGTGGAACCAAGAAGAAATTGGAACCGAGACCGAAGTCAGAATGGGAACAAGATACAAACCAAATGCTAACCTCTCATACTCATGTCCCAGCTCCGCTCCTGCAAAATGGCAACGATGCAAACAGAAAACCCAACACCCGACCAAGTGGTTGGAACCGGAAGAAAATGAAGAAACAAACCAGGCAGAGCCAGGACCAAAACCAAACCTGAACTAGAAAATTTTCCAGGTTTCAGGTTCAGGTTTCGTTCTGGACCCGCCTCTAACGACACCCTAAAAAGACAGAAAAAGGAAAAGAAAGAGAAGAAGAAAGGGGAGAAAAAATACCCCACAACAAAACAAAAGGAACAAAAGAAAAAGAACAAGACACGCAGAACCGGGATTGGAACGGGACCCGAACCTGAAACTTGCAAAATTTTCTTGTTCGGGTTATGTTCCAGTTCCGGGTTTGCCAGAAAAACACGAAAAGACCCAAGGAAGAGGGGGAAACCCCCAAGACATGGGACACAAAACGGAAAGAAAAACAACCAACCATAGAAAGAGACCAAGGGAAAGGCGGAGTTGGTGCCGAGATGGAACACGGATCGGAAACCTCAAAGAGATTAATGTTCTGATTTAGGTTTGGACCCGGATCCGACAGAACAAAAGACACCATGATAAAGGAACTGTTGAAACCGGAACCAGAAACGGCGCAAAACCAAAAACTTTTGGATGCAATTCCAAGCTCGATATTGGTCCCAGTTTCGCATCCGACAAAACAAAAGAAAAATGCCTAAGGCAGAAAACCAAAGGCCAAAGGAAATTAAAAGAACAAGGGGGACCCATTTTGTTCCACAACAAACTGGGGTGGTTATGCAAGGCATAACATGTAGCTGGATGTGAAGTGGATCTTAAAATCTAAAGTTTCTAAGATGGGAGTTAAAGTGCACTTTGTTAATGTAGGTCCGAACAACAATCTAAAACTTCAGTATTCTCCTTAAGTTTTGGCTTTACAATGTGCAATGAACCTTAGCACAGGTTGTTTCTAAAAATAAGGAAAAGAGTAGGGAAGAGAGAAGGTTCCTGGATCTGCAACTAACTACGAACAATGATCATGGAGGTTCTACTACGGACATCTCCCTTCAAAAAAAGTTTCACTTAACTAGAAGCAACCACAGTCTCATGGAACTTTGTGCTATCTTCTAAGGTCTGCATATTTTTCACCATTCATCCACCGTACATATGCATGAATAAAGATGAAGATTTTAGAGCAGCTTAAAGTTTCAGCCCAGACTAACTTTACAAGGCCATTTACTAGTAGCAAATAGCAAAAAGTATGGACTGGAAGGCATCAACATAGCAGAAATTTCTACAATCACAGAATAGCATTACCAAAATCTATCTAAGCAATTTAAAGCTTACTAAAGCAACAATGAAATCTAACTAAAACATCCAACAATGGGAGATTGAATCATGAAACATGTAGAAAAACTTAGAAAATGCACCAAGTCAATGTATTTTCATTAGAAATTTTTGCAGCATGTCATTACAACAACTCAACTCTCCTTGAAAATGAGAGGATACCCCCTATTTATAGTGTCCAAAATGTAGAACGAATGGCCAGGATTTAGTCTCATTGTATGGCCAAGATTCACTACAACTTAGGGTTCTACCTACCCTCCAATATATTACAATTTTAAAATACAAATTTGTCATTATCCCTATTTTGTCCTCTAGTGACAACACTGTAGCAATTTGTCTTTTGTTGATTTCCCTTTTTGCTATAGCTACTCTATCAAGAAGTCTTCATCAATAGCAGGGTTGCCTTCTTGCTTCTTTAAAGCTGCATACTCCATGAACTTCAAAATTACTAGCTGGAGTTTTCCAACCTCCAAAATCTCAGATCGTAGCAATTGATAACTCCATTCCTTGGAGTTGTCTGCAAGCCCTTCCTATTCTTCGTCATACTTGGAAGTGTGGTCCCTAAACAGTTCTGACTGGGCGAAGGAACGAGCAGAAAAACTCATGAAATTAGTGGTTATCTCTGTTGACATCCCGTCTTCCATCCCTTTTTGAAAGTGTGGCTTTATTTTCTCTAGATCTATTTGTACTACGGGCATGTCAAACCCTGTCATCAGCCTCAAATATCGAGCACAATCTACTCTAACTTCCTTGACCCACTCAATATTTGGATCCACCTTGTCAAGTAATTGCTCCGGCCTTTCTTTCATGTTCTCAAAGTCCTACCTCCATACATCCATGAGCCAATGATCATCCTTCTTGAATGTGAGTTCCTTTTCCCATGTGGCGCTTGGCAGTTAGAGGATAGCCTCGATCTTTGGGTAGGTGGACCTATACATTATAGGGAAGTCAATGCAAAGTTTCTTCGTGCTCTCCAGAGACTGCTATAAGTCTAGGAACTTGTTGGCTATTTGAACAACCCAATTGATACCCATATTTCTAACGTATAGAACTTGTTGGAACCTATTTTTTGTAGTTTTGTCTAGGTTCTTTCTCTTTTCCAACTTATCAATTTTCTCTTTTGACAGTAGTTGGGTTGGATTCGTGGACATGGTAGGCATTTCTTCTATTGAGGGCCATTGTTGAATGTACATCGTCAGGTCAGCTACTTGAGCCTTTAGCTCCTCTTTCAAAACTTTGTCTTGTTGTATCAGGTACACCATGGTAGCAACGGACTCCTACAGGTGTTCCACCTTCTGTTCCCTTGTAGTTGTTCCTAGGTCAGTAGTAGAAATATTATAACTTACCCCTTCTTCCCCTACTATGGGTGTAGCTACTTGGATGGTCCTAGATCCCAAAACATCCATTGTTACTTTGGATCTGACCTTTGGATTCTTTTCCCTTTTGGTAGTGACCTATGCCATGGTTGGGATAGCCTTTAGTCTCGTTCTTGGACTGCTCGGGGCGGGAGTCCTCTTTTCAAGTTGTTTTTCCAGCCATTCGGGCATCTGAGCTTTTTCTCTAGGTGACTCACGACCACCTTCTTCTTCGCCCTTTCTGATTTCAATCTCCTCCTCCTTAGGAGCTTCTTCTTTTGCCTTTATATCTCCTTTGTCCTCATTGGAATCCTGGGTAAACGTTATACTCCTGATTGAGGAATTAGTGGGCAGGTGCTCCTTGGGACTATCCTCCCCTTCAGCCTCCTCCTCTCTTTTGTCATCATGCTCTTCCTCCTACCCATGTTTCTTAGGCTTTTCAATTTCGATGCTTTTTTTAGTTTGACCCTCACCCTTAGGCCTGTCTTCCTTTGCATTCTCTTCTTCTTCGGGAGGAGGTAATACATCCTCCTGCTGTTCCATTGTAGGAAGTTCCAAATTTTTTGTTGTCCTATCACCTTCTTTCCCTTCTTCTCTGGGAGGAGTCCTTTCTACTTCTTCTTCGACATCCTTCAATTTCAAGGCCATTTCCTCTTTGAAATCATCGTCAAATGTTTGCATGATTTTGATACCGGGATCCCTTTCGTCACTGCTCTCAGAAGATCTTGTTTCTTCCTCCCCATAAATTACCTTGTCAATTTGCCAGTGTTCATATTCTGGGTGTTCGTGGTACTCATTCGCCTCCTCCTCCAATGCTTTTGCAGTCTCCATCTCCCGCTTCTCCCATTCCTCGGAGATTAGCATTGTGGCTTCCATTGTTGGTGGTCCCGTTGGAGGTTTCGAGGGTAGAGCACCGACAAGGACTTATGCCAAGGAAGCTTGGATGGTGGGATCCAAAAATATTTGGGAAATATCAGAGGGGGCACTCTGCATGTGCTGTGAGAAAGCCTCTGGCAATGTGAGTGCAGGCATTGGCATTGTCATTGCTTCCAGTGGAAGCGATGTAGTGGGAGACATGGAGGCAGAGGAAAGTAGAGAAGTTGTGGCAGAGGAGGATTCAATCGTCACAACTTTCCCAATATGTGGAGAAGAGGCGAGGTGGACTAAGATGTCCACCGCAGTTGGGGATGTGGCAATCATGGCTTGGGAAATGGATGGAAGGGTGACCGAATCAAGGGCAGTAGGTGGAGATTTTGGTTGATCTACTTCCCTTTCTCCTCCCTCATGAAGAGGATCCTCTTGAATTATGGGCAGTCCTGTAGCACTTCCCAGCCTTTTATGTTTCTTTAAGGGAGAACCTTCTGACTCTTTCCTTGAATACACTTTTAGATTTAGCTGCTGCTCCGCCTCGGCCTCTTTCCTCTTTTTATATCTCATGAGCGGAGGAGATTTGGATGTTTCTTCGATTAAGGTTGTAGCAACAACACCTTTTGTAGCACTAGGCTCACTCTTGATCCCTTCATATGTTAGTATCACCCCTCGTTGTTTTAATCGGGCTACCTATCCATCGACCCATTCTTTAGTGTGAGCCTCGACAAGCTTAGTTATAACATCGAGGTCATCGACCTCTTGTTCATCCCAATATATTGTTGGTAGTGGCAAGTTAGCGACTGCATTATACCTAGGGTCCATGACGATGCATTCATCTTCTTCAACATGATCAGGTTACCCTTCTTACAAAATATGCGGTCATCCGCATGTAATGCCTCGCTCGCACCTCCTTATCATCTTGGAAATTTCCCCAAAAATCTTCGATGTGATGCAAATGGGCGTATCCTAGTCCCAGTGCCTTCCTTACATGCCTGTATGGGTCTATCTGCGGGCGAGTAGTGTGCAGGCGAAAGTGATATTCCTCTAATTCCTTCTCAGAATTCCCAGCACACTGGGAGGTTTGATATTTGTACATACCCTAGCCAAAAGCTAAGGGATAAGGGATCTCTACCAATCGTCTATTGTCGAGGACTGAATGCACATGTTGCAGCTACCGAGAGAGCTCTAACAGGATGATCCAATCGTTGGGGTATCGGGGCAGCTTATTCGGCCTCTTTGTGAATCCTTGGGAACGAATGTAGGTGAACTTGGGGTACTAGATGAACAAGAAGGCGTATTGTTTCAAGAATGCCCGAGCGCTGTGAGAGATCCTTCTTTCAAAATTCCCATAAAGCAACCTGATAATGTGACCCACGAAGGCATCATTTACCTTGCAGTAGTCCTTCTTGAAGTTCTTGAACTATAACTGGGGGTATCTATCATTAACCTTCAACGCACGACCCGGTTGCTCATCGGGTGCCACAAACAATCCACTGTATTATCATCGCTCGGCCAGTGAGTAAACAAGATAGGAGGTCATGTAAAATTTGGAAGTCTTTTTTACATAAATAAATTGCTCGTGTAAGCAATCACTTATTATGCCCCCCAATAGAATGAGGCCTTTGTGGTGACATCTTCCTCCCCACGAAGGATCTATTCTATGAAATATACCATCCATTCTTGAAAATATGCAGAAGTTGGGAGGCCCATCACCCTGCTCAATAGAGTCACCAAGTCATGGTAATCCTCATGGAAGTTGTTGTGGAAGAGCTCCTGAGGAACCTTTATGGCGCTGCCCCTTTTCTCTTTAAGCCAATATTGGTTTATAAGCTTCTTACAACCAGTGGGGTCTTCATCCCATGTCACCTTACATTCTGTGATGGTTGGCGTTTCCATTGTTTCGAAGGTAGGGATGTGGAAATTATTTGTTATTGCTTCTACCGACATATCAACAAGGATGTTTCCATCTCTGTCAACTATGGTCTGTGTCATTGGTTGATATGCCTGTCGGCAGGCCATGACCAATTTAGGGGCTATAAGGGACGGAGGAAAACCCGCAGCCTTAGCAATTCCACTTTGTCTAATTAATCTTGCATTATCAGTCTTAGGATGGATCTTGACCCTCTGCTTGAATTTTTCAATATCGACATGGCCAATATTGGTATCTATTATTTCTTTCCAGTCTGTGATGATTTTTGAATGCAATGACTCCTTGAAATTGGAACTTCATTTGGCCCTTGTCCTCTTTTCCAAAAGGAACCTTGCCCGCTTTCTTCCCTTTGTCCTTTTATGCGGTCGCCCCCGAAGGTCCCGCACCTAATTCCATATATCCTGCAAACAAGGCACAGTGAGCATAACCAATCACAAAAACATGAATGTTAGTCAAAATCCCATAAACGAAGTCCAATTAGATGATACATCATTCATAAAATCAAACCTTCACTTCAAGACATCGTTGGCAATTTACTGGAGGGATTTTAGACAACCCGGGCCCGGAGGGCCGGATTTCCTTGCCAAGAATGTTGTTCAAAGGGAAAATAGAGTGAGGCAACTTGGGTGGTTTCCCCCGGCTTTAGATTTTGATCGTTTAAAAGGAAAATGTAGGAGGAGGTTGAATTTAAGCACGTGGGTCGAGATTAGTTTTTGAATTGGAGGTCCTTTGGGCCGCTTTGGGAGCATCCAGAGATACAAGGCCAGAAAGTTGTCAGGGGACAACCAAAGTGAAACGGCATTCCGGGGTCGAAATCCCAAGGTCTGGGACCTAGGAGATTGAAAGGCGGCCAACGTTTTCTCTTGACTTTCAAGTGTTCGGGCCTAAAGGGGTGGGAAGTCATTGGTGTTTTGTCGTTTGAAACAGTGGTCATTGAACGGAAGTCCGGCGGGGGTGGCTCGATGGGTCGGACCTGACATCGAGCGTGGCCGCCAGATTTCCTTGCCAAGTCTTAGGCAATCAAGACGCCAGACCCCAGAGGTTGGAAATACGGACCTACTTTTCCCTTTCGTGTCGGCTGAGATGGGACAAAATCCCGGCAGACGGAGCCCGGTAAGAGCAAGGATGCCTAAGTTCATTGTTGTTCGTCTTCGCGAAAAATGGAGGCTCGGGATCCCGAAGGCAGAAAGACACTGCCAGAGGGTTGTTTGAATGGTGAATTCTCTACAGAAATCCGCAGATAGAATTCCACGAATCGAGGCCCGGGGTCATGAGGGAATAGTTCACTTTGGTGGTTCGTCTAACCCCAAATGGTGAAAAGAGAGGCAGGCCCCGAAGCTTGAGTAGAAGGGGTCGTCACGCCGTTTGGAATGGCGGAAGCGATGCAGAGTCTCGGGGGAGGATTTCCGTGGGAGCAGGCCTGAGAAGCTTAGGTAGAGGCCAAGTCTGCAAGTTTCTTCAAGTCTGACAGCGATCCGCCAATGGAGGCCCGAGGTCATGGGCCTGCGAGTGCATCCCACCATTTGGTCACTTTGGTGTTTTCTATATTTTTTTTACGGCGATGGGAGGGTGTGGGTCCAGAAGGAACGAATTCCCTGCGCAAAGAACGGCGGCAATAGGGAAGAGTCCCAAATTTGTCCCAGAGGATGTTTTGGAGGTTTCTTAGAATTTCAACACATGGGTTTTTTAGGTGTTATCTTGTTTTACCTAATTAAGGTTTTTTTAGACCATGTTTGTTCATCATTTAAGCACAAAATCACAAAAAACCTCACGGGAGGGTGAACAACGAACCTACCTCAACAACCCAATGGGAGAAGTTACAAAATCCACTAAGGATAGTTGAACGATGACAACGGGCGCGAGGGCGGCGGGCGACAGATGCACTAGACTCCTCAAAATATGTGTTGTGCATGTTTTGCACACACGCCCCGCCGTAGGCAAGGACCCCCTTTTTTTCGCTCCCGACAGGCTGCTTCGCTCTTGTCTTGTTTTGCATGCCCCATTTCCAAGCCCAAATTGGTCATGTCCCTTCAAACAATCAAATCCCCCTACCCAAATTCACCTACTTGGGGTATTCAAATCTGTGAAGAAATGAGGTCCATCGTCCCCTTTTCTGCCTTTTGTCTTGTTCTTGCTATTTTGGAACATCTATGGACCCCTGTCACTCCCGTTTCCACAATTTTGACTTTGGGGGCAACCTTTTTTGGATCTGGGATGTGTTTGAAGTGTGTAAATGAACTACTAAGGTTTTGTCAACGTTTCGTTAAGTTTCGATGGTTTCAGAACTTTGCCTCTGGAATTCCCTTCCTCCTTGGCTGTTTGGAAACATTCGTGGACCCCTGTCGCTACTGTTTCCACAATTTTGACTTTGGGGGCAACCTTTTTTGGATCTAGGATGTGTTTGAAGTGCGTAAATGAACTGCCAAAGTTTCGTCAACGTTCCATTAAGTTTCGATGGTTTCAGAACTTTCCCTCCAGAATTCCCTTCCTCGGCTATTTGGAAACATCCGTGGACCCTCGTTGCTCCCGTTTCCACAATTTTGACTTTGGGGCAACCTTTTTTGGATTGGGATGTGTTTGAAGTGCGTAAATGAACTGCTAAGGTTTCGTCAACGTTTCGTTAAGTTTCGATGGTTTCAGAACTTTCCCTCCGGAATTCCCTTCCTCCTTGGCGTTTGGAAACATCCGTGGACCCCCATCGCTCCCGTTTCCACATTTTGACTTTGGAGTCACCTTTTTGGATCTGGGATGTGTTTGATGTGCTTAAATGAACGCCAAGGTTTCGTCAAAGTTTGGTTAAGTTTCGATGGTTTCGAACTTCGTCCCCTTTTGCTATTTTGGAACATCCGGCGGCCACCTCCTTCCCGTCCTCCGGAGCCTGGCCCCTCTATGGCCGTTTCCGGGATTCCGCCTCTCCGTGGCCATTTTGGAACATCCGGCAGCCACCTCCTTCCCAGCCTTCGGGCCTGGCCCCTCTGTGGCCGTTTTTGGGATTCCGCCTCTCTGTGGTCGTTTTGGAACATCCAACGGCCACCTCCTTCCTGGCTATTTTGAATTCCATCCGCTATCTGCCTTCTGGATTTGTTCCGCCATCTTTCCACCCTCTAGTGCTGGCACCCTTGAAGCATGCATTAATGTTTATGGCCCAACTGAGCTCCAAATATGAATATCAAGATATTTTTGATGATGCATGGATTGATCTAACAGGGAATTTGTAGGTTTGACTGACATTTTCCTTAACTCATGTATAAATGTACTTACGACACTTTGTGTTTGCAGGAGTCAAGAAGCCTTCCGCAGGTCTATCGGAGAGGCCCATTGAGGGAGTTGTCCTACCTTTTTCTAGATGATGATGATTTCTAAGGAGCTTTCCGCCTGAATCAGGGGCCACCAATCCATTGATGCAAGTCATTGACCGACTTGTTTGATCCAATCAAAAATGTTGCAAGTCCATCAGATGGAGGGCAGCCTTCAAACAGTCTCTGCTACAGTAAAAAGGGAAATCAACTACAAGACAAATCTGCTACAGCACCTGAGCACTAGATGACAAAATAGAGAAAAGACAAGGAATGTATTTTAAAATTGCTAGATAATGAGGGGTAGGTGAAACCCTAATGTAATCAAATCTAGACCATTCATTGCAAATTGATCCTAGCCATTTATTTGGGCTTTGGAAAACTATAAATAGGGGCTTGCCCCTCATTTGTAAGGGTTGGAGAACTGATGTAAAGACATTTTGCAGCAATAGAAAGCAACATTGCATGATTTATGGGTGTTCCTTTTGAGTTTGCTCTTTATGTATGCATGGTTCAACTTCCCTATTAGTTTAGGTGTTAGTTTTTTGAATGGAAGTGGTGATAGTGTTTGTTGTTTCAGTATTTGATGGATTTCCAGCTCATGCTTTTTGTGGTTCATTGATGATGAGTCACTTTGCAAAGCTAGTCTGAGCTCATTACTTCATTGCTGCAACTTAGTTCGATTGCATGTACATGATGTGTGTATGTGATGTGAAAATCTGATCCTTAGAAGATTGCTGGTTTTGTGTAGCTGTAGGTTTCTCTTGGTCAAGCAAAACTTCGGTTTAGGAAGTCTGTCTACTTTAGCAGCCACCATTATTACTGTTCATTCATAGCTTAGGATTAGAATAGCTTTCTTAACCCTTCTCCTTTTGTTGTTTCTTTTAATCCTTGGTTAGAGTAGGACCCAAAGCATCACCATGAAGCTAAATCAGATGAACTTGATGAGTTTCAACTTGCTATTTTGAGTGGACAGCCACTGTTAATTCACTTTCAGCACTTTGAAACTGCATTTGCAAACCCAACTTTCATGCTTTGTAACTCATCTGTAAGACCGCCTTGTGATTCCAGCAAATCACATAAAACAACTAAGATATTCCAAGCACTGTCAAGACCTAACATTAGAGACCTTTGGATAGTGTTTTGCAATATGATTGTGGAAGATTGTCTTTCAAGAGAGGTAGTGCACCTACGCACTGCCTGTGTTGAGAAGTGCATAAAAAACACATCAACAATATGCTCTAAACTCTTCTGGCTATCCTCACATATGAAAATGATAGGTCGAGCCATATATTTATATTCCTAACATGCATTTAATACACCCATTAATGCCCATATGGATGACAAGAGGGTTGATGGGTTTAAATTCTTGGACGGCGGCGGGAGGTCTAGGGCCTGGAGGTCAGAAGGACGTTGCCAGACAACCACTTCAAAGTTGTCATTTTGGGAACCATTGGCGAAAGGGAGTTCGGGGCCCGAAGGATGGAGCACCAACACAGGTTGGTCGTTCGGAAATGGCAGAGACAACATGGAGTTTCAAGGACGAAAGTCCGCAAAGATAGGCCCAGCGGGGAAAAGGGCAGTCCAATTTGCAACTCAAGTTAATCATGGCAGAAAACAAGAAGCCGGGTCCCAGGGTTCAGGAAGGAAAAAGCCTTCCTCTGTTTGGGGTGGCAAACACCCAATGGAAACCCCGAAAGGGAAACCCAGTGGGGCGGGTCTGCCAAGCCCCAAGGCCGCTGGCGGAAGCAAACTGCCAAAGAAACTCCGCAGAGGACCAGGACTTAGAAAAATTGGAGGGGATGAAACATGGTCAACCTAAGATGAGATTTCAGATGCATGTTGACCAGTTAGGACATGAAAATAGGGGTACGCAAAACAAGGCAACGACAAACGACCCAACAAGGCGAAAAGAAGAGAGGGTTCCCGTTCTAAACAGGGTGTGTATGTTGAAGGCACAACAAGAAGCTTTGATATGGTGGTGATCAAAGAGGGTAAAAGGATATACCATTACACTAGAACCATCATTTTGATGGGTGAAATTGAACCAATCTTAGTTTGCATAGGATCTATCAAGTCTAGAGTAGATTTTCTTTGCCCCTTTTTTATTGTTGCACTAGGTGTACCAAATGTCATTCTTGTTGTTTTTCCTTCCTTCCAAGGGGTCAATGAGATTAAGATTGGTTTTCAACCTTTTCCAATAATGCTTTTCACTGCCCTTCCAATCAAATTCCAGACCACCTTTTTTATCTTTCATGTTTTCCACCATATTGAAGTCACCCCCAAACACCTAGGGGATGTCACATAAGTTTGCAAGCAATTTCCATATCTTAGTTCTTTCTTTGTGCTCATTTTGAGCATAGACATAGCATATGCCAAACTTAGATTCTCCTTTTTCATAGGTGGCCCAAACAACCATGTTGCAGGGGGAGGTTCCAAACCCTATAATATGTTGGTTCCAATAATTTTCCCTAAGAATAGAAAATCCACCCCTACCCTATCATGGTTGGTAGCTAGAAAGGAGAAATTATTCCATATGAATCTCATATTGGTTTCAAGTGTGAAGCCAGTAGCTTTGATCTCCTAAAGGAAAACAAAATCTTGTTTCTCTCAAGATTAAGAAATTTTTTAACCATGTATTTTCGATCAGAGGATTCTAGACCCCTAAAATTCCAAGAAGTGCAATTAAGATTCATTATTGATAGTGCTTGTGTTTGGCTCTTTGTCATTCCTCAATAGCTCAAAGTATTTTGGAGCTTTTTCTTTACTTTCTAATATTTTAGAGTTAGGCATAGAGAGGACCACACTAGTTTGCTTCCTTTTACTTTTTCCTATATTGATGTTTCCCCTACTAATGGCATCATATTTTTTCCTACCCCTCCTCTTTGGAAGATGTGGAGGATGAGTATTGGATTCTTGTTGCCCTTTAGTGGTCATCTCTTTATCAAGAGATCCAATTGTGCCTATTGGTTCAATGGTAGAATCATTTTCTTCAACTGGCCCATTTAGGGGATGTAGAGGACCCCCCCTCTTTCTTATCTAAATTTAATATCTTTTATTTTTTCCAACTTGTTTGAGAAGGAGTTATTTGGGTCCTTTTTACCACTTTCAATAAAATTATCATTTTAGAAGTCTAATTAGGATATGAAATCTCATTGGCTTCTATCAAAGTATTAGTTGTCCCCAGGGTACTAACCCCCATTTTCCCTTTAGAGGTCCTGAGTTGGAGTCACAAGCCTTTAAGTTACTCTCTTTATTTGGGTTGCAAGAAGCCATATGAATATTAGTTCCCTGAGGGCAACTATTACCTTGTTTAAGCACAAATTCTGGGATGATATTTTTAATCCCTGAGGAGTTTTTGCTCAGGTCCTTGGTGTTTTTAATGAAATATACTCCTTCATACTACTTATTAACATTTTTTATTATTTTTTCATTTTTTATCCAATTTGATATTATTCTCGATATTATCCATCACAATTTTTTGTGTATTTTTCTTTATACCTGTTGTTACCAAAATGTTCTAATAATTAATAGATTGAAAATTTCAATTTTCTTTAACATCTATTAGGGTTTCATTATTACTATTATCAACAAAGATACCATAGAATTCTAACTCTTCCAATAGAGGGTCAAAGGAGTTAGAGATTAAGAACTCGTTATGCGTTTTAGAATCAGGAAACTCCCCTTCTTAAGAATGAAAGAGAGCTATATTCAAGGTTTCACAAGCTTTGGTTGGGGAGGAGAGGACCCTTCCCTCCATGGAGCAACCTGAATCCTTGCCCAAAGGTTCCATTTTATCCCCAAAGCTATGAGGAGATGGGGGGCTCAAATTCATTTATATGCTTTCCTCACATGAAACCCTATGACCAAATTGGGATTTTTCAAATTCTAGGGCTCCAAAGTTATCATTTTGGGTAGTAGTTGTATTCTTCACATTAGGTTTACCAGAATTATTACTAGGTTTTTTTGAATGATGGGGAAATTATTCCAAATATGCCCCTCTCGTTGTCACAAATAACAAGCATTTAGCCTACCCAAAATCTCTATTGAGCACAACTACTCATAGTCCTCAAGTTTGAATCTTATTGTATTTGTTAAATCCACACTCGAGGTAAGTGAGATTAGGGCACGAGTGTTCATGTCGAGGAGAGATACTCACATCATGTCAACCCTAAGCATGTTTCCCATAAGGCCAAGGATTTGTAGGATAAAAGACTAGATATCCATTGGGACATTCTTTAACAGAATCCACCTAAGGCACAAAATTACACTATTGCCCATGCTCCAATAGAGGTTTTTTAGAATTTTTTCCTACATCTCATGATATTTTAGGAAAATTAGAAATAAACCCCTTTGAATCATTCGACGAAATGAGATCGAGATCCTTAACTTCTTTTACCAAACATTCAAGAACCAACTATCCATGAATTTCCTAGCAAGTAGATTCTTGGAATCCACCATCGCCATGAAAATGGCAACATTATTCAACCTAACTCTTTCAAACTTAATAGCATTTTTTATTTCTTAATTAGGAATGACCATTATTTCCAAAGGGTGGTGGGAGGAGCACTTACCTATTTCCTCACCATCTTCTTGAAATCCTTCACCACCACCGTTGAGTAGAGCAATGAACTTCATGACAATAACGACAGACTAGTTATCTTCTACAACAATATCTTGAAAATATTTAAGGCCATCTTCTAGCTTATTTAGAGAATCTAAACCACACCTAGGGGGTCAGGGGGTGTACCCCCATCTATTAAATTTTCATGAAATCAAATGACTCTAGGTAGCATAAATAAGAAAATAAAAAATAAACCCTCATACATGCGAAGAGATGAAATCTTCACGACAGAAAGGAAAGACAACAAATGGAATAAATTTTAATATACAAGGGTCTAAACCTTAATGGGGTAGGGTTGTCCTCCCCCATGACCACTTACTGAAGAAGCCTCAACCTCAAAAAACGTGTGTGCACCACCTCACAAAGCCTCACCTACCTCACCAACATAGTTAAACTTTGGAGTACATGGCAGAGTAACTAACCCTACACCATCTAGGAACCAAGCTTTGATCTTGAAGGTTTTATCTCTAAATTCCTTGGTGTTAAAATTTTCAACAAAAAACCCCTTCCCTTGATCTAGGTAAAAGACATCATTTACTCCTTCTCAATGATCATCAACCCAATTAAACAAAATATGTTTTAGAGGAGTGAAATTCCAAAACTTACAAATTAAGGCTCGATTGCAAAGATCCTGGACCTCGGGTTTGAAAGAGTCCTCTGCAAGAGTAATTTTGATATCCTGCCTTAGGGTTGCTTTAGGGACAAGCCATGTTCCTTTGTTGCTTGATATTTCCTTTGAAAAAGGTACTTTTTGAAGAAACTTTGGTATAGTCCACTGCTTTGGAGACTATTTACCTTCTGAACATTTTTCGGATAAGTTTCTAGGAGGGCCTTGGAAACTAGGGTATTGTAGGGAAATGGTGGATTGAAAGGCACACTAGAGGGGCTTGTTTTAGCAAGAGTTATATTGTTTGGGAAAGTCACCAGTCCCTTCCATTCTCTAGTCATTTGATGAAGAGAAAGATGGTTTGCAATTCTCCCTTGTCTATTCTGACCTTAATAGCGATGGGATTCTAGAAAGTGTGTAGCTTGCTGGTGATTCCTAGTGCCTGAAAAATCCTTGTTGAGGTTGTTTTGAGAATCATTTTTTTGAAAAGTTTTTGTTAGAAACTTCCCTCCTCTCCATTTCACAAAGTTTTTGTTTAGAGAAAAAATATCTAAGTACAAATATTAAGAACCTAAGGCACAAGTATTAAAGGTGAAAATTCATAGGTATCGAGTTGATATTCTTGTGAGAAAAAAATAAATAGAGATATATATTCAAGTTATGGTTTAGGGACCCTCATGTTGGCAACATGATCATGATGGTATATGGTGTTTTCATTGATGTCAACTCATTATAGAAATTTAGAAGTGTTAGTACGGAGAAGACTAAGTGTTTTGGAGAATTGGTTAAGTCCCAGTATGCATTTTTATTATTACAGAGGAACAGTTTTATGGTCTGCATTGCTTCGCAGTGCATCATCTTGTCATGAGGTTTTGAGGTGTTGATGGTATGTATTTAAGGAGTTTATATGCATATTTTTAAGGTTCTATGTATTCCACAATTGAAGATATTGATGTTAGAGTATCAGGGTTAGCATAAGCATAGTTACAGATGAAGAGTGAATATTGGAATGCTCCACATTCCATCATGGATGATTGTTATGTTGTGTGGTTTTGAGGAATTGTTTGAGGATGTCAAAAGTGTATGCACTCCAAGTGGCAAGTGGATTGGTGGTCTACGTGTTGAGTTGTGGATGAACAAATTCATGCATTTAGTTGTTGGTTCACCAGTTTTGTTATACAGTGTCGACCTAAGGGTTTTGGGGTCGTGTAGAATTGAATTGTGTAAGAATCAGATTCATGGGAGTGATTATAGGTCATACTGACCTATTTTAGTGAAGAACACATTTTGGTTTCTTCTACAAGGCATGCATGATGAATTGAGTCGGCGAGTTATGGGATTACACGGTTCATGCAATTAAGCTGACCTAATTGATTATTTGAGTGTTTTTGGAATATATGCATATATATAGAAGGTAAATTCAGTGTTGGGATGATGATTGAGTGATGATGTGAAGTTGTGATAAGTGTGAAAAGTGTTAGTGGTGAAGAATGAAGTGTGTAAAGTCAATTTTTTTAGCCTAATTGGAACTGTATCTTCAACATGTTGTAGATGCATAGTGAGTATTTTAATCTCTGGTAGTGAGCCATTGTTTTAATTCTCTTTTATATTCTTAAAAATGAGTCCTCTAAGCAGTGAGCCCTTAGCAGCGAGCCTTTCTTTCTAGACAGTGAGTCCTCCAATTTGTAATCCATTGTAACCGGTTATAATATATTGTGAACTAATCCTTACTACGGTTTTTCCCTTCCAAGGGTTTTCCACATAAATCTAGTGTTCTTGTGTTTTTTGTCAAGTGATGCATGCTTTAATTGTTCCTTTCATTTATTACAAGTTCAATGAAATAGTTTGAATGCACTTTGAAATTAATGAATTTCAAGGAATATTGATTCACCCCCTCTCAGTATTTTGGGTGTTCAACACCTCATTGAGACTAGTTATATTTTCAAAATTATTAATACCCCAAATAAAAATATATTTATGAAGAAGAAAGACTAGCCTAATGTCAAACTCATTATATATATATATATATATATATATATATATATCAATTTTAAATCTACAATCACATAATGTTTATAATCATTAAAGAAGAATTCATTTAAATTTAAAAATATATAATTATCCATATTAAAATAATAATGAAAACATCTTATAAAAAATTCAACCATTACCTTCACTTAAAATCATTATTTAATCACAATTAAAAACTATCTTTAAAAATTTATGATAACATTAAATTTTCCCCACAATCGTACACATGTTTGGGGATCATCCCACTAATAAATCAATTAAACTTCAACAAATCATTTTTCCATGCATAATCTAATTTACCTCTTAAAAAATATAGGCAAGTTGCATGACAAAAATACATGTGATCATCATTGCTTGTTTATCAAACTTTGTCCATCAAACTCTTTCCCATTACATCTATCCAAATTTTGAAAACAACCCTATATATATCCCCTTAATTTTTTTAATTATATTGTACAATTTAAAATATATGATTATCAGTATAATGTTAAAAAAAGTAAGATTAAAATATCTATATAGAATGTTCAAAAATATAAATATTATATTATATAAAATATTTATATACTTAACCTTTAATTATGAACTTGTATAACTCTATTATTAAACCAAGAAGATATTTTTTAAAGTAAAGACAACAATTTTTTAAAAATATATACTAATGCTTACTAATGAAAATATTAAAAAAACTTATAAGAATATAATATTTCTTACATTGGAAACAATAACTATACAAAGTAAGGTATTAAATAAAAATAAAATTTATGTCCCTCTATTTTTATTTATCGTGCATTTTTAGAGATGTATTTATTTGCATTAAATATTTATTTGGATCCACTAGTAAAGTTGTATGTAAACATTGGTTGGAATTTTATGATTGGATTGCACATTAAAAAAAATTAATAACAAAATATAAATATTGGGATCAATGGTTTTGTACAATTATGGTTTTGAGGGACATGGTTTTACCTTACCACTTGCTTATATTGTGTTAGATTGAATCTATAAAATAAAGCACATATTTATTATTCGAAGTTAGCTTGTTCACTAGTTGGTTTGTTGGATGGTTGAGTTGGTTGTTGATGTAGTCACTGATGGAGAGATCAAAGGAGGACTATTTGATCATGAAACTTAGAGTCAACACAATAGAATTGATTCAAAATAGCAAAGTAATTTATTATTTACTCAAGATCGTGGAATGATTACAATAGTCTCATTGGCTTGTCACATGAAAATTATGAATGTAGACTGGCTCATAGGCTACAACATGTTTATTACAAGATTATATGTAAAATTATAATAATTGTACAACTATTGACACTATTACTCTACTATCAACTCTCAGCTACCAACTATCCTTTGGTATCTATCAATTGTTGTTCATCAACTACCCTCCTCCAAATGAATTCCAATGATGTTTATATCAATTCCAATCTTTAGGAATGATCTACATTAGCCACAAGGTGTTCTAAATCTTGATGTCCAATGTAATGTGTAGGTTGGCCAGAACCTATTGGTAAAATATCAAATGTTGAAATAACTTGATGTAGTTCTAATTGAAGGTCCTTATGGTCCTATACTACCTTAAGATATGTTGGGTTGAACATCACAAGGTATGAAGAGGTCTCACAAACTTCATTTGATGAACTATGTGTTGAGTGTTTTAAGTTGTGATCTTCTAATAATGATAACTTGATGTAATCTTATTTAAAAAATCTTGATATCTATATATGATATGCATGAACTATTATAGAACTCTAATTATCTGTTGTGAGCCATATAGAGATTTTGTGGTGAAATGTAGTAGTTTTCTCTAGGATTCTCCTACATCAAACACCTAAGTTTGTATGAAAATTGAGTCACACACTTTTTCAATTCTACAATCATAACCTCCATCTTGATATTTCATTATTCAAACTTAGTGTCAATAATCCTTTGCATATCTATCCTCAATTTTCTTTCTATTTTTCTTCAAAAAAAATCCTTCTATATAAGCTCCCACTCAAACCAAGATTAAATCAACAAACCCTATCCATCATACATAGGACCCAAGGTGATCAAGATTTGATAACAAATAAAAGGAAGTAGTGATGCATAATATTCTTCATATACTAATGCATGAGAGGAGATATGTGCAAAAGTTTCCTATAATTATAAGAAAATTAATAAAAAATTATACCATAAAATAATGATTTACATGAGGAAACCCCTTTTGAGAGAAAAATCACACTTAAAACAACTCAATGTATTATACAATAATAAATATAGGTTACAATACACTTATAGAGTTTTTTCCTTTATAGGAGCATCACCAACATGTAAATCTAGAGTAAATTTGGCAACAAATTCACTATACATATTTCAACTCAAGAAGCCAATAAATAGATGAAGCACCAATAGGAAACCACCAAATATTTTTACAAAACCATAAACAAACTCACTAGAAGTATGGTAACCAAATCCATGGCTCGTGTTTTGATGCCCTTCTTGGTCTTAGTCTTCTATCCTATTTTTAGATTATTCTCTTACACCTATTGAAAGGTGTCATAGCCTACATAATTGATAGCCCAATTAATCTTCATTATCCATTTAAAAATGATCTATGACATACATCATGGACTATCACTATACTAGTCAAGATTCTAATATAACCCCCCTATTACAATTTCTTAGGCATCATTGAATTCATTTTAAGTAACTTTCATATTATAATGTCATAAGGTGCTCTTACACATCATGGTGACATTAGGTGCCCTTACAATTTATTAAACACATTACAAAATATTATACATGTGGCCAAGAGTGCCACCTTCTTTCCCATTTTGAGGATGAAATAATAAATAAATACAAACATTATGATGTAATTTTGAGAAACATTTCCCAACATAAATAATCTATAAGAAAAGTTATTAAACTTTTGATTTTTTTTTTAATTTCCAAAAAGATTCTCACTATAGAAACTTATGAAATAAACATTGATAATTAATATGGAGTTTTTTTCCCAATTATATAAAATAAAAATAAGAAAGTCACTCCATTCAAACCCAAATGAAGTAGCATTTTGACACTTTGTATGCATATTAATATTACACATAAATTAAATGCATAACAACATATAACACTAACTATCCTCTATAAATAGTACCTAGTCAATTTTCAAAATATATGGCACACACTTTAAGGTAATTTATCATATACATATTTTATATTCCTTAAAGGGAAAAGTTATCTTATATGGAATAGCTTATATCAACTACATGGAATCCAAGACATTTACTAAGTAGATTAGATGTTTGAATTCATTTAATTAAATATATATGATAAATGGAATAAGCATGTTATGAATGAATTAAGTAATTTATTACATTGCATGAATATAATATATGATGCATTGTAAATAAATTTTTTAAGTTATTAATGAAATATTATCAATCATGAAAGAAAATATGATTGGAATGTTAGAATAAAATATTTAATAATTCTTTATGTGTTAAAATAAAATTGATTATAGTTTGTATTGTACTAGCACTTATTATTATAAGTTTCTTAAGAATAGAATTGAGCTCACTAATGATAGAGGTTATGTAAACATGTATTCATACAACAATTATATGATATTCTTAATATATTACAACATTTATGAATTATGAATTAATCATGATAGTTTGATCTTTCATGAATTAAAAATGGATAATTTTAGCATCTACCTAGTTAACCATGCATATTTTATAACTTCTAGTTGTCCAATATTTTTACTAAGAGGTCATGAATAGAAGATAAATTTATATGTTTAGTCATGACCTACTAACTCAACTAAATTTTAGAGAATCACTTGGGAAAGTAATTCGACTATAAATTATCTAGCTAGACCATGTGCACTTGACCCACTACAGTAGGAGGTAATCCTATGAGGATGCCAATAGACCTAACTAGCAATAGTCAAAGGGGATTGTGCAAGGATGTAAGTGGACTTAACCCATAATAGTCAAAGGGGGTCATACAAGGATGGAGATGGATCTAACCCATAGTAGATAAAGATATCTTTGTAATGGATTTGTGGAGTTGATCCATAGTACTCAAAATGATATACCAATGTATTAGTAATTTGAATATAAATGATAAGCTAATTGTGATCATGTAAGATGATATCTTGTGCTAATATATGATATGCTAATATAGGTCTTCATCATAATTGAACAATGCATATATAAGAATGTTATAACAATCCATTTATTTAGATCATATACCTTGCATGCAAATATGTCCATTGGCATATTGCAATGGATAAACAAGTTTTTCTTTTGCAACTATGTTATATATTTATTGATTGAGTATATAAATAAAATTTATAAATGCATGTAATTACTTGAGGTATTCAACATTCAAGATGTGTGATGTTGATTTCTAAAAATATGTGTATTTTTTAAGATATTTGTGAGAAATTTAATGACTAGAGATAAAGTCATCACAAAGTGCACAATTTGTGGTGAGTAGAGTACACACAATTTTCATTCATATGTGTGCCCTTTATAAGTGTTTGAAATGTTCAATTTTCATGTTGACAACTTGATTTATTTTCACATGCATCTTCATAATATTTTACACGTAAGTCAAAGTGAGGGAAAATGTAATGGCAACTTGAAAATTGTACCCATATAATTATTGCTAATGTTTTTTTACCCATAACAAATAGTTTATCCTTATGTACTAACTAATGCGCAACTTAATACATTCTTGAATAGAAATTGGTGAATAACATTGTTCTAAACTTATTCTATCTCCACACCTTCCAATAATCAAGATTCATATATCAAATCTATCATTTACCACTTTGATTCAAATCTAGATATGAAATAGATATAATCATTTTCACATATCTAAATCTTAATTTTAAACTTTTATATTCACATCTCTTAAATCAAACCCATGATTTTCTATCTTATTGATTATTACAAACCAATTAATATACAAATCATTTCAAATTACATAACAAAATATTTAAAGTTAATCTTAATTCATTTAAATTATCTAAAATCTATTACGCACATTTAAAAATAATTTATAAAAAGTCAAATATATACAAACATTACATAAATATCTACAGCATAAAGACTTGACCAAAGGAAAATTTTGCCAACGGACACCAATATTTCCAAATAAGTGATGTGAGCGAGTGGCAATTGTCATCTTTATCCTTAATTGGACATTCAATTCTCTACGGCAATGACCATTCATTAGTCATATCTACACGTGATAAGGAGAAAGACTGTTTGTTCTTCCGTACATGGATTTATCTCTTCTTACGTGATAACATTATTTCTCACAGTGATTGGACGAGTCGAAATTACTAAGGATGGAGATCGTATGAGATCTATCTTTGAATAATTAAGAAATAGCTTTATGATTATTACTACTAGCACTTGGAGGTGGAGGTTAAAGGGATACCTCGATAGAAAATTAAAAGTAAAATTTAAATATATTTTAATTTATGTCGAAGGCATGTCTAATTTGAAAGAGATCAACCTAAATTTTGAAATCAACAGTTAACCTCTCTCCACAACCCCTGGGCAACGATTGAAATGGAGTGCACTGTTGATCATCTTCTGCTGAAAAGGCAATGCATTTAAGGAAAAAGAAATACATCAACGTTGTCCCTACAACTATCATATCTACCAATAGCTATACACCTGCCAATCGCACTTGCTTGAACGTTTGTACAGTGTATCCAACAAATCCATGTTTTACTTCCAATTCACAGCTTGATATGATAGATGTGATGTCCTCTCTTCTCCATAGATTTCCTTTAGATTTCCCTCCACCATAGCGTACCCTATAGGATATTACACATGAATTTCATCATTGTATATATTTCCTTATTCTACATTTTTATATGACATAATTTTAAGTTCCATTTTTTTTTCATTTTTCATGTGTTGTTCTAATATGTTACATACATACACTATGTCTACACAAAGTCAAACAAGGCTAATAATATTTATTTCATTTGTTGTCTTCTTAGATTGTGTGAACTATTCCCTATTTCAACCAATATGACTACATAAAATCAAATATAGCCAAACAATTTTTTGGCGTAGCCCATTGCACACCAAAAGTGCGATAGCTAGTATTTTATTAGATTGGAATATTATAGAAGGTGACTGTATGGAAATGACTTTAAAGTTAGAAACGATAATTTGAGATTGTTGTGGTAAGTGTTAAAACTTAATTTGAAAGGAGATGGGTGAATATTGGATTAAGATTTCACTGTTTAGTTGACACATGAAAGATGGATTTAGGCTTAATTCAAACTGCTATGATCCATAAATTAGACACCATGTTGGATGTGATTGCATAGAGAAGTGATAGGAATTGGTTAACTAGCTCATGTAATTGAAATTTTATTGCTCTAAATATGGTTTTGAAGAAGCCCATTTCTTCAACATCATGAGATAGTGAAGTGAATTAAAACAATACAATAGCTAAGAGAAGAGCACACTTTAAGGAAAACTTTACTGACTTGGTTTTAAAAGAATTTTTTTTTGAAAAAAAGGCCCTTTCTAATTATGTATGAGCATTACCTTACAATTTCATCATATTCATAATTAATATTTGTTGGTCAATCAAAATAAAACTTTGAAACTGTAAAATTTATAGACATTGATTCAATGCATTATGATGTTTTAAGAGTGTAATTAGTTCAAAGAGATTAAACTTTAATTGTTTTACTTTGGTTGATTGGTGTAATTAATTAATTAATCTTTTTTGTAAATTTTTAAGTTTAAAAATATTATTCTACATTGGAAAATATGTTTTCTCAAAATATTATTCAATCGTTGAATTATTTTACTTTATGAAAAAAATTATTCCTCTCAAATAACAAATCATTTTCAATTGACTGAATACATATTCTGTATTAACAATCCCATTACATCTCTTACTAGTACAAATCCTAATTATAAATATTATATTAAAAAATTTAAAGAAACCATGAATTATAACTTTTTAAAATTAACAAAACAATGTACCAATACCAATTAATTACTTTGAACTATAGGCAATATCCTCCACTTTTGACCCGGGTCGTTAATCCTTATCATGTACTTGACATCCTCGTTAAACCATAGCAAGAGACTTACCTCAAGATTGTGCTTTCAATAGTGCTAAAGAGAAAAATGGGTAGAGTCTGCAGGAAAAATATTATGAAACTCCACCAAAGCAGAGTTTTTTATAAGACGAAACGAACCAAAACCAATTACCTTACATATGCTACTTCAATCTATTCACAATAAATGGAAAGTAGATCTAACAAAAATATATTGACGCGAGCAGATAACAACATAACTGTTTCAAAATTTCAAAAAATATAATTCACTAGGAAACCATGGCAAGTGACTTACCTAAAGATTTTGTGCAAATTGTGTCATGTTGCCAATGATGCCAATGAGAGAAAATGGATAGAGTTTGCAAGAAAATTTTACAAAACAACATATTTTTTTCAAATGAGACAAATCAAAACCAATCTTCATATTGTTGTTGCTTCAATATATTCACAGTAAACAAAAAGCAGATCTATAAATATATGGGTTTTAGGGCTACCAAAAATTGATTTGATTCACTAATTTCTTCATTATTTTCATGACTGGTGATCTTATTTTCAGTAACCCCCTTTTGAGTATCACATTCTTGATGTCTATCACCTTACACTTATTTACTGGAATCACCAAATTGCAAGTACAAGTAGTAGCACATGTCCTATTTGCAATTATCTATTGGTAATGATAAGAGCAATCACTATGATGATGACCCAAGTTCAAATCCTATGGAGCTTGCTCCCCCAATGATAAAGCACCAGGGATATTAAGTGGACCTAAGTTTGGACATATATTCTTAACAAAAAAGGCTTTATGTGTTTGACATTGCACTTCTTATGTAGCATTTTCATATTTAGGAAGTGGATGCATGGAAGTTGACACTTAAATTTTCTTACTAGGTGCTACAAAACAACTTTAGGAGCAATTTGCAATGGAAGTAGTCCCATAGTATAAAAATCTTATGGCTAGGCCCTGTAATATTTTTAGGAGATAATTTATATAAATTTTTTTAACTGCAACTTTTTATTTCAAAGAAAGTTTAAATCAACCGACTTAGACCATTTGTAAGCTACCACTTAGGAAAAGAGTTTCCTACATAATAGGAGAAAGTGTAGGGAACTCCAAACCCTCCTTTTTCCCCACTTGCTCAAAGTGTCTTCCTAAATACTTGCCTACACCTCATTTTCAGAGACAAACTAAAATTTTTAGTCTTTATCAATTTCATTTTTCTGACTCCCAAAGCCACTTGCTCATTGAAAATAGGATCTGCCACCCCTGCATTTGAACCCTACCTTACAAAAAAGTTCAAATAGCAACCCCAAAGCATGAACACAAACTCAACGACACCAGATAGTACAAGGGAAACTGAAAGTGAGGATATTACAATGCACAAGGTATTACATCTCTTACCTTCGGCAAATATGATATTCACTATTCACCACCACCATGTGGACAAGCAAAAAACCAATTCATTATTAAACCACATAATGATGATTTATCAATACCAAAACTTAACACCTTTACCTTGTCACCCTTGCAAACAAACAACAAAGAACTTTTCACATCCCTATCAAAATAACAACAAACCATGTGAATTGAGAGAAAAATCAAATACTGCTATTCAACTAAAGATGAAGAGTACTTTATATTCAACTATGTATGTGAATCCATTCTCTAAGGAGCCAGGGCTAATGGTGTCATGGTTTAAAACCACCTAGAACAATAAAGTAGCCCATAACTCTAGCACACGTGGCTAGGTTGTGGTGTAATATTTGGTGGGTACATTTGAGTGTGATCTAAACTTATAAATCTTAAGAATGTGACCCAAGCTTATCCCACGGGCATTAAAGGAAACAATAAGCTTCCCTAGGAATTTCCCAACAATAAACAAAAAGAAGAAGAGCAGAGTTTGAGAATCCATTTTACTATGTTGGGAGTTTCTTACCTAACCCACTTGTCTGATAATAAAGCCAAAAAAATAACACAACTCCAAAATAAGTGAACCTCAATTTCTCTATATTCTGCTAAAATTTATATTCACCAAATCCATTCAAAAAGCATTGCATAATAAAATAATTAAAATCCTACATATTCCTATCAAACTCCACAGTTGGTTTTGAGCATGTGGTGACATTCTATTTGATTTTTTTTGGATTTCTAGGCATGTGGGTTTATAATGGATTTTGTTGACGAGAGAAGTGGAAAGCGAAGGAATCCTACTTTTGCAAAATATTGAAGAATTATCTCTTTAGCCTTTCAACTACAGCTGCCAAGCTGGTGCATGAATAACCACAATTGAGACACTCTTATAGAAGTCTCAAAGAGAAACTAATTCCCCTACTAAAAAAAATAATAATTTTACCAACATTAAAAAAAGGTTGCAACCCCTTTCCACCTACGTGCCTTGTTTATTAAAATCTATACACAATTGTAAGGATTACCATCTTTAATCTCTTAGGCAATAGGATTCATAGTAGTTTCAACTTTTTTCCCTTCACCTATGACCATACCCTGTACATAAAAAATGGGCAACTGCAATCTGTTTATTTTTGTATAAGGTTCTATTTGCAACTTGGGTTGTATCACTAATAGTTTGAAAGAGCAAGAAATTCATTGATTTTGTTTGAATACCCTCCTGCAGGATACACTATACTTAGAGAGAAACCAAATTAGTTTCTAATTGCATTGAACCTTAAACAAAAGTAGGGAAATAAAGAGGGAAGTTATCCAATGCCAGGAAGTATCTGAGTATTAGGTGTTTTGCCTAAATTTATCTCAGCTAAGTTTGAACTTATGGTGGATTAAGCATATGGAATTTATTTTCACTTGTTTTTATTTATTTGTTTACCAAGCAAGCAACTTGAATGCTTTTGATTCTACCTTCCATATGCGAGCAAGACTATAATTTCTTGTTGATGAATGATTACTACCTTTTATCCTTTTTAGTGCTAGGTCATATCAATGATGTACAAAAATATAAAGTGGTAGCAGTGAATCATATATCTAAATTGCTTGCTATCATATGGACTAAATATTTGTAATATTTCTTCTTTTATGTAGTTCTTGAGTCAGTAGATTTTCCTCCATAAGCCATAGGTGAGAAACAAAGAGCAATTCAATCAACCTTTGAATTTGGTAGATTGATTTCAGTATTTTCCAATTTAATCAATATTTTAGTTCTAAGTTAAAGATACTAGTTTGTTTTCAAGATGGATGTGCCTAATGTGCCCTATTTAATATGTTCTCATGATTTCCGAATATTCAACATTTTCCCCATTAACAAGCTTGAATTTGTCAAATCTCATGACTTATAAATTTCGCATAGACAAGAAAACCTAATTCTATATTTTCATCAACCTTAGTTGGTGGTTCTAGTTTGTAATTTGGGGGAAATATAGTGCAAGAATGAACAATTAGGATTATCTAGCGAGATTCTAATAGCACTATGTTTTATATTAAATAGAAGGGAAATATGTTTCAATTAAATGTATGATCTTTATATTTCCTATATATACTTTAGATATTTCTACTACTGAGCTTACAACTTCATTAGCAATCCAACATGTGGCTTCAGCTTTTGAGTAACCCATAAGATACTAATTTTTATTTGCTTTGGTGAATCATTGATGCAGGAGCATCCGGGTCCACAGGCGATCCTCATCAATCAGAAAAATAATTTTATTTGTTTTTTGTCTTTTGTCTTCTTTTTTAGTATTGTTGGTGAATAAATTAAAAATGCAAGCCAACATTTAATAAATGTTTTGGTCACAACTTGTTGGCAAGTTGATTATGCATTTTATTATTTGATTTTTGGGGCTTTTCAAGGTACATTCTAGCAAATGTTTTATTGGGCATTGGAATTGGAAGTTGGAGAGAAAGCATACAAATTTAAATTCTTTAATTCCTTGTTTAATTCTTTTCTTCCAAGCTTGGAATTGAGGAGTCATTGATAAACATTCTTGGTGAAAGTGGAAGATGGATGGTTGGGTGTGGGATTTTGGGAATGGTTTTTTCATCCATGGTTGGTGAATTCCAAAAGATTTGTTACAGCAGGAAAGGTCTTGGTATGTTAGGTTGAGAGCTAGAGAGGGAATTTTGGTAGAGTTCAATTTGTAGGGAAGATTGCAATGAAGAAGACGAATGTTGTAGTGATATTTGGGCATAGCTCTTACTTGTTTTTGTTTGCTATTTAAATCTAATATAAATCGGCTTTGTAATAGTTTGCATCAGCCCATAAGGTTGTATAACATTGTAATTCCAATTTTCTTGGCGATTTGCAAGTTGTAGGGAAGTTTGAAATAAATTGTGAAATCTAGTTTTTATTCTTGAATTTCCTATAGTTCAAGCCTTGTGTATGATTTTTAATTAATTAATTTGTTTGTTGAGAGTTTGTAAGAAAGGGGGTGTTGGTCTTTGCATCATTTGGTATCATAGCAAGAGATCTTGAGAGTGGAGAGGATACACTAGGACCTACGAGTAGAGATGAGTGAAAAGCAGTAGAGAAGAAGCTCATGAGGGTTGTTGTAGGTAAGAGGAGGCCTAAGCAACAAGATAGCTTGAAGCCATGAAAGAATTTGTTTTTTTGATTGAGTGTGATGGCAGATTGTAGATTGAAGTGAGATTGTAGTAGCAAACAAGATGGGTATAGTCATAAGGAAGAGGCACATGATTTGGGAAGCATGGAGATGGTATGAAGAAACCAAGACATGAAGGATGATTGAAAATATAAACAAGTGATTGGATAAGTTGGAAAAAGACATGAGGAAAGAAGATAAGAAAATTGTAGCAAAATTATGTCTTGTTAAAGGCATAACAAACGTGGTTGTAGCAGAGTTAGAGGATAAATAGAAGGATACAAAAATAGTTGAGTATCTTTTGGAGGATGAAAAGGTAGAAGAAGGAAATAATGAGATCATAGTTGAGCATGAAGAAATTTTTTTTGCAACAAATGGTGTGGAAGAAGATGTTGTAGTAGCAGGGGAAGAAGAGGTAACATTTAAATTTCTTAAATTATATGATGAAGATATATTTGTTAATGAAAAATATAAGAAAATAGAAGAGTGTGATGAGGTGAAAGTAGAAAAAGAGATGGATGAAAAGATAGTGGTGGAGTTGAAAGAGTGTGAAGAGGAAGTGAGGATAGAAGTATTTTATTTTCATGAGCTTGCTAGTGTTGATTTATATACAAGGAAATATTTATATGATGTTGTAGAGGATAGTGTAGATGTATGTTGGTGGAGGTGGTAAGAATATAGTGGGTTGGATCCCACAAGATTAGAGAAGGGTGAGAGTTGTAGTTGGTGGAGGAGGTCGGATTATGGTGGAGTAGATTACACATTGATGAAGAGGAGTGCAGAGAAGAGTTGTTGGAGGAGGATGAAGGTTGTCCCAGCTAGATGCTAGAAGAGGCGAAGAAAGGAGTCTTCTAATGAACCTAATTCAATAATGGAGTTTGTTGCAAGTTGTTTACAACCTGGAAGGGTAGTTCTACTACCCAACTCTATTTTGTGAGCCCATGCTCACAAATTTATTACCCAACGTGTCTAATGTAGGGGCATTTGGGCCCACAGGTGATCCTCATCAACCAAAAAAATAATTTTATTTATTTTTTGTCTTTTGTCTACTTTTTTAATATTGTTGGTGAATAAATTAAAAATGCAAGCCAACATTTAATAAATGTTTTGGTCACAACTTGCTAGCAAGTTGGTTATGCATTTTATTATTTGATTTTTGGGGCTTTTCAAGGCACATTCCAACAAATGCTTTCTTGGGCGTTAGAATTGGAAGTTGGAGAGAAAGCATAAAAAACTAAATTCTTTATTTACTTGTTTAATTCTTTTCTTCCAAGCCTGGAATTGAGGAGTCATTGGTAAATATTCTTGGTGAATGCGGAAGTTAGAAGGTTGGGCGTGGGATTTTTGGAATGGTTTTTTCATCCATGGTTGGTGAATTCCAAAAGATTTGCTACAATAGTAAAGGTCTTGGTATGCTGAGTTGAGAGTTGGAGAGGGAATTTTGGCAGAGTTCAATTTGCAGGCAAAATTGTAATGAAGAAGACCAATGTTGTAGTGATATGTGGGCATAGCTCTTACTTTTTTTGTTTGCTATTTAAATCTAATATAAATGAGCTCTGTAATAGTTTGCATCAACCCATAAGGTAGTATAACACTATAATTCTAGTTTTCTTGGTGATTTGCAAGTTGTAGGGAAGTTTAAAATAAATAGTGAAGTCCAGTTTTTATTCTTGAATTTCCTGCAGTTCAAGCCTTGTGTATGATTTTTAATTAATTAATTTGTTTGTTGAGAGTTTGTAAGAAAGGGGGTGTTGGTCTTTGCATCAATCATGGATGTAAAGTGTAAAGCAATGATACTGGTTTTCCTTTTGTGTTCAGTTAGTATTGGAAAAAGAGAATTCCAGACAAGGCCTTCCGAAGTAAATGGAGGAAAAACAACGTGGAATTCATATTTTTCTTTGTAAGTGACTACTTCTGTAAGTATAATGTTGTACTCTGTTATTTTTCATGATTATCTCAATTTGGTGCAACCTGGTATTGAATCTTCAAGACAATCTAATGGTGGCACTTCTTGATAGTAAGGGAAATGCCATTTCTCAAATAGGTTTGTTTATAAAGAAACTTGTGAGTTCCTTCTTGATATATGGGATTGAGAATATGCTGAAATATTTGTCTCATCACATGAAAATATGAACTCATCTGCAGAGATTGGAACCCTAATTATTGTTGAGAAGGGCTCCTTGGAAGAACTATTTCCCCTTAAATGTGGTGGATGTCTTCATCTTAGGGTAAGCTTTGTTTTAACATTGGAGGAGCACATAATAAAATAATCAAAATCCTACATATGCCTATCAAACTCAAATTTAATCAGAAATACAAAATGTCAATGAAAAATGCATTTGAAAAATGGCGTACTAACCTTGTGGGCTTTCATTTTATATCCTTTTGCAGCCATAAATGTCACAGGCTCCCATCCTTTGCCACTAAAGGATGAATTAGAGATGTTGACCTTCCCATGATCAATTGAGAAAAGTTTGTTCTTCTTCCACTTGAACTTAATTTCAATGAGCAACCCAAAAAAGAAGACCTCTGAGGAAAGGGATTGAAAAGTTTTATTGTTACGGGGAATGCATGTAGAAATTTGTAAAAGATGAGGCGAACCAAGACCAGACTCCCTATAACAGCTACTTCAATCTGTTCATGATAAACAAAACTTAGATCTAAAAATATCAGCATTTTAGAGCTACCAAATTTGTGAGCCTAAGACAATGAATGGTGGTCATCGATGAATGAAATCTAATGATAATACATTTATAGCATATATAAAAATCAAATCTATGAAAAAGATTTTCAGGGATGACACAACTTTCCAGTAATTTAAAGATGGTCTGAAAATGACTTAAACCTATTTTCAAACGTGAGATAGGTTTACAGATGAATTGTGGACTGGAAAGTCCACTTGAAAAACAACCTATTGACTAATTAGTATTGTGGATGCAATTTTCTTACCATTCTTTCAATTTGTAATATAGAATAAAAAATATTGAGCAATAAGGAGAGTCTAATAAATAGGATAGTTCACATTTATTTAATTTGTAGTTTTTCTTTATTTATTGATTTAAGGTGTTTTTAATAAGTAGAGTAATCGAACATATTTTTCCTCTTTCTCACTTTTCTTTATCGTTATTTTAGTAAATCTTGTTCTAGCATTTGGGTATAGTTTATAGTTATTTTTTTATTCAATAATTTGAAAAATGTTATTTATCTATTTTCCTATTCTTTCATATTATAAATAGTTATTATATATAAATCAAATTATTATTTAAATTTTATTGTATTTTCAAATCAATAAATGTATCATATTCATGATAGAAAATTATTTACATTAATGATGCAAGTCTTGTTGAAATGGCAACACTTTTCAAATCATGCATGAAGATACCTGGGCAATATTCTCTTTGAAAATTTTTGTGGAGAAAATGAAGCAAAGATAAGTGAACTAACATTTACCATTGAAATAGTGATCACCAAGTATTTTGTATATTATTTTGAGTGTTGATTGTGATACCAAAATCATGCCAATATATATGGTGAACAAATTCATATTCATGTTTGTTCAATCAGTTTCAAACTTAGTTAAACAAACTAAATTTTTATTCTAGTCTAGATATTTGTAATACATCACACAAGCTAAAGTTTTCTATTAATGGTGGTAGAATACAATGCTATACATCTTATCAAAAGATGAAAAATATGAAGTGCATGTATAAAGTCACATTGGTGATATGTGATGAGGTTGAGGAAAAGTATTGAAAATGGTGTACAAAACCACATGAATACCACCACTATCAGACCAGTTGTTGGGAAAGGCAAAGCAAAATCAAATAGAAAAATAGATTATGCTTGAGTGCCTAAAACCTTAGGTTTCATGGATGAATACCATGTTATTTATATGATCCTAAAATCTATGGTAGGCTTACCTCAAAACTTAGATTTTCATGTGAGAATAAGGTTACAAAGAAAATGAAAATTCAAAATATTCAAACAATGCCAATTAATAGTGTCACTACACCATGGGTAGTTGGATTAGGGCACATGATGTTACATGAGGTTTTCCCTTGCCCAAAATTTATCATGGTTTGCACCCACAATTATGATGATAACAAAAGAGTAATTGTTAATAACGATAGAAAAGAAGAAATGTTATCTATTAATACATAAGAATTTAGAAATGTGTTGGGGTTTACAACCAAAGAATTTGGAAACATTCACATTGACCTAGAAAATTTTGCTAGTGATTATGAAGCAGTCGATGAAGGGGAGACAAATGATTTTCTAATTAAAATAGTTTAGAATACTCATAGTAACTTATTCAAAAATAATCATAAGCCTCCTTATGATTTGTGAATTTTTAAACCATGTGGTTCAGGATACTATTTTCATGCTAGCATTTTTCCTCGGACTGGATAGCAATCAGGAAGTGGGTGCAGGCCTCCTTGAAATGGTATTTAATATCCACTATGTTAAGAGGCCTATCAAATATAACTTTCTTGAGAACATTGTAGAATCGATGCATAAAAAAAAAAAAATGATTAAATGAGGTTCCACCAAGACATTTAGGTTCACAACCTACTTGTGCTATTTTTTCTATTCAAATTTAGTGGAATATTTCTGACAAACAAGCTTCAGATTCAACCCTATACAAATGTTGAGGAAAAAAATGGCTCCAGTATACGATTGGACCACTAAGATAAGGATGCATGATTCTTGAAGGAACTACAATCATTTTGTAGACTACTTCTTGGCTCCATTGTATCAAGCAATTATAAATACTCCAATGCCTAGATTGCCTCTGTCTTGTAGAAATTATATTTAACTAGGAAAATAAATACAATTGGATGATTGGTACTTAATGGAAGAATATATTGTGCTAAGATTTTATGGATTAGGAGTAGAGCCATATAAACTTCCAATACATGTGACGGAAAGGATTTTTGCATTGTAATATGTATGACATATGGAAAGTATCGATCAACTATAATTTTTCAGTCAACAAAAGAAGAGCATATTTTATTTTTTTTCATTTTCATGTGGAGGGTCTACATTTGAGAGAAAATCATTTAGTGTTGTACATGATATTTTGAAAAAAAATCAATTTTATGTTGTCTCTCACTGACATTATGATCCATGTGACACCATTAAATCAAGGATTGTGGCCAATAAGAATGTTACAAGTGGAATTCAACATCAAAGTAAACCCTTGCTTGAAAACTTGAGAAACAAGGATTCTTGGGATGAGGTCAAAATAGCAATGGAGAAATTTGATGTTGAGAAAGGTATTTCTTTTGAACAATTGTCAACAAAAATTACGGCATTGTACTAATAGAGAGAAGAAAATCAGGAGGTACAATGATTTTTATGAAAAAAGTGACCTACCATCTACTAAAGTAAAAATACCAGATTCTCTAAAAATAGCTTGTAAAGAAAAAATTGGACACAATAAAAACTTACTATCTTTTGGTCTATGAGGAAGGATCTAAGTGAATAAAAAACAAAGGCATCATTTCTAGAGATCAAAGAAGATTTTGAGTTTAGCAAATTATGGAACAAGAGCATCCTTATGAACGTGAAGAAACTGACAATGAATCTAATGATGATAGGGAAGAATAAAGTGTACAATATGCAAGCAAAGTCAAATATGGTTTAAGTGAGACCACAAAAAAAAATACTTCAGGAGCAACCATAGCCGAAAGAATGGGTTATGAACGTGGTGGTTTGGGGTCCAAAGAATAAGGCATTTGGATGGCAATAGAGGTACGCCATAGAAAACCTAGTGATTTTCAAGGGCTTGGAGCTGATAAAATAGCCCAAGGGCATATAAGCACAACTGAAACAATTCATTTTTGTTACAGCTTCAAGTTCAATTCCTAATCCTCGTGGTTAGATACAATCACAACCAGGAAATGCCCATGGTGGAGAATCTAGTGCGACTGGCACTGCCACTAGTGATGATGGTATGGGTTGTAATACTAGTAGTGGTCAAAATGTGCCATAACAAAAAATTACACACGAGGCCAACAATACAAGACACTACATAGACACCTAGTGATCAAGGAATTCAAAAGAAGCAAAGGATTATGACAGGTCCAATTCCAACTACCAGTACCAATACCACTACTACTACCTTGATTTCCACCACAAAGGAGTTATTTCTAGGCACTTCTCCAGTTAGTGTGATTTCAACAGCAATGGCTAATCCTCAGCCTCAATCTCGGTCTCAAATAATTAGAGATGTTCTCATGGCTACAAGTACTCCTTTGTCATTCAAGCATTTCATTATGTCTATGGATCCAATTTTTGATTACAATGATGAGTTTAAGAAGAAATCAGAAATATATAAAAAAGAAAGCAACTAATAGAGAGTTTGTCTATTGTAACTTCAAAGCTTGCAACAACCAGGGTGTTACCCACATTTGACCCAAATAAAGAAATTATGGAGTACATGTTTGTTGTTCCCATAGTTTAAAATAAACCAGAGAATCAAATGGATCGCTCTGAATTTTAGGTGAGAAGTTTCCAATTGGATTTTTCTAGATACAAAAATTCTGACAAAATTAATGTAACACAAAAGAATAATGAATTGGTGTACACATAATTGCTAAAGCGAGAGAGAGAGAGAGAGAGAGAGAGAGAGAGAGAGAGAGAGAGAGAGAGAGAGAAACGTTGCAAATTCAAATAGAAAAGTTACAGGCAAACCTAGCAAATGAGAAAGCAAAGAGGAAAGCAACAGATAACAAGAGCAATGAATTAGAAAAAATAATAAAAATATTTGCCTCTACATCTACAAGAAAAGAGGATAAACAAACATAGGTGGAATTGAATGAACTGAAGAAAAGGTCAGATGAGAGCAAAAAGAAATATGATGATGAAAAATCAACCTAAGAAAAATTAAAACAAAACCCAACAAAAGCAAAACAATGGGAACAAAAATTGGAGGAAGAGAGAAAAATAGTGAAAGATTTGTGGCAGAGCTGAGGGAAGCAAAAAATTAAATAAACTCTTGTCAAATAAGTTAACTACATTTTGTAGAGAAACAATGATGCATATGAAATAAAAGATTTGGGGAGAAATAATGTAGAGGATTGATCATTTGTGTGAATTGTTTCAATTGATTGATAATTTGATAGTACATAATAGGGAGCTCAAAAAATACGTAGGGGACAACAAAAATGTGATTTCAATAGAAAAAATTGCAAATAAATTTTTGCAAACAGTCTACAAAGCTAGTGACAATGAATTGAATCAAAAGGAATTAATGATCGGATTGATGCCTCAATGAAGGTGTCATCTATCATTCAAAAGTGTATGAGAATATGTGAAATAGAGGATTTTTTGGATCGGGCTATAAAAAAAATGAAGAAGCTGGATAAAAAGGCAAGGAACTTGACATAGCTTGGTTTGCCAAAGGCTTTTGACACAACTGAGTGGTTCATTAGAAAGGATGATTTTAGAAAGAAGATGGAGGATACAAGGAAGATTGATTTGAACCAATTTCCTTAGAACCCAGATGAGGTGAACTATTTGGATTCCATCAAACCTTAGATAACCTTGAATGCAATTTTGATTGAAACATTCAAGTCAAGTTCCAATTTCAATCATTAACTGTTAATAAATTTTCAAGTCAGATACTATTAGTTACAACAAATGGCACTTCCATCAAGTGAATAGTGGAGCATGCTACAAAAGTTGATAGAATGATTTGATAATATGAGTTTCCAACTCAGCTCTGTGCAGAGTTGTCTTTGAGCAAGATTTTGCATTGCCTCCATGTATTCCTTCATTTGAAAATCGATAAAAAACTAATTCAGTGATGTGTTCAATTATTAGTATTATTTATTTGTTCAATTGAATAAAAACTCTAGTTTCTACTACTAGATACACATTTGACATTAAATGATTGCTAATGTTGTATATGCTACTATTAGTGTTGTTAATATGTTACTAAGCATTGAGTTGAATAATGAATCAGTGAGTACATGTAAAACTTATCAATATGACAATTAAAATATGAAATTATTAATAATATGTTAATTTATTCAATCTAATTCATAATTTCATGGAATACAATATAAAATATCATCAACTACAATTTTGGAATATAAAATTTAAATACCTAGAAACTGTTAAATCCTTGGATAATGGTTAAAATTTAGAATCTAGATTCTAATTTAGAAATTTGGAATAGTGGAAAATAGTAATATGTTAATTTATTCAATATAATTCATAAATTCATGAAATACAATATAAAATATCGTCAACGATAGTTTGGAATATGATTCATGAAATGTAATATAAATACCTAAAAACTGCTATTTATCCCTTCCATTTTCTAACTCATCTCTTGGTCCTCACTCTGATGATGAGATTGAGAGTCGTCTTGACTTTGAGTCTAGTCTTAATTTTCTTTTCCCTACATACGTCCACTTAACTGCATCTCAAGTTCAACATTCATTGTATCACTATCATTTGTGTCATTGCTACTAACGTTTGAAGTGTTGTACAACCCTCTTCTTTCACATATGGACTTCCAGATTGTGAGTTCCCTTTCAAAAGGAAAACTTCAAACATTGTACCTAGTTGTGTACATCCTCAAGCAATTTTCCAAATTCTTGTTTAGTTTGTTTCTTATTTTTTATCTCAAAAACCCCAATGCACTAAAAACTCTCTCATCCTCCATCAACCCCAATATCATTGTTTGACATAAATCAAAAAGTTTGAAATATTCTGATAATGAATTACACAATATTGAACTCTAACCAAAGGTTGTCCAAACCCTTGTTGTTGATCCTGCTTGCATGAGATTCTCCATTGAGTCAAACTGGTCAATTTCATACTTTTTGCAAAACAGAGAGCTTGTTCTCTAAGCTTAGTTACATTTATAATTCCTTCTATTTTCTATCCATTGTATTTTAAAATTTTGAAAAGTGTTCGGCCAAGGTAATTACTTTTTTATGAAAATAATTTGGGTTGTGATTGTTGCTTGGGATCCAAATTTGAGGATACACAAGAAATATGGCTTCAAATATTACATCTCAAGGGAAATGTTCATAAATATTTGAGGAAAGAGATTTTATAATAGATTTTAAAGTAACACTTACAAATTTAACAATGTCGTTAATTTTTTTTTTTGTAACAGGTACTTCTCTAGTAGGGTGCATGATTGTCATACAATAGTGCATTGGTATCTCAAATCCATGTACAAAGACACATAACTGCCAGCTTACAAATTTTGGACTTTGAAATGGATAATCTGATAGATATAGATTATCAAGGGTCATGTATGTCATTCTACACAGTTTAGTATATTCATAGATATACATAGTTTTGTCTTGGGACTTTTTCACAAGATTATTCATTTCATCTAGCATGGGGAGAAGACTAGCTAAAGTTAAGAATGTCTTTATATCACTTAACCTATGTAAGATGTCAAGAGATTTTTCCTCTTATTGTTCCCTCAGCAAAATTTTGAAATTTCATAACTTCGACTGAAGTATGAGTAGATCTTGTGGACTAGATTTTCAACTTTCGATACTGGAGGAAACTTGCTTACAATTTTAAATGCTAGATTCATTTTATGGGCCAAGCAATGAATGGGAATCATGTATGGTGAACAAGTATTTTGTAACTTTATGCAAAGACCGTTCTTGTGACCTTGCATTACTAAAGCTCCATTAGATTCTACACACACCAAATTTTTGGCAATTATGAAGTCATCCATACCTCCAATTTCATTCAAATATTTCTTAACCAGTTCAAATAGATTTTGCAATGTTGAACTTTCCTTCATTTTATGAACATGGAGTAGATGAGATTGATAGACATGTTGGTGTACAATATACACATGCATACATATTGAATAAGTATTATCTACCATAGTAATTTCATCTAAAGATAATGCAATGAAGTTTGACTCTTTTATTTTCTCATGCAAATCTTGTTTTTCCACCTCAGCTAGACAACTTGCCCATTCTCATCTAGCGTTAATTGAACAATGTGTGCTAGGAAAGTGAAGAACACCCAAAAAAGATAATAAATTATTATATTCTGGATAGTCAGTCATAGGACACCCTCTAGACAAAATATGAAAAACAACACTCATCTGGATAGTTTTTGCTAGTTGTGCTCCTACCATTATCTTTCCAAATTGAGCTTCAATTGAACCTCCACATTCAGCAAGCTTTGCCATTCTTTTCATATGCTCATCATATTCTAGGGCATACTTAACATGAAAAAATTCTTCCTTTGATTTCCATCTTACTATTGATTTTTCATTTCCGTCTATGATTTATTTTTCATAAACTTTACAAAAGACATGCTTTTCTATGGTGCCAAGCTTTAGCGACAACTTCTTGTCTCTTTTATATTTCCAAATACAAATATTACACTTGAATTATGTTGGAGGTTCATCTTTGTTTGCATTCTCCATTAGTTTAATGAATGGGTACTTTGACACCTAATCAATATGAAAATTCCTTGTTATATCTCACTCATGCCCCATTTTTTATTTGACTTTTCTTTTCTTCTTCCTTGCAGTAACATCATCCATGGTGCCAACATTTTCATCCAGGTCAATTAACTCATTTTGGCTAACCTGGGTACCCCTTGGAACATATTTTGCGACATTGTCATCCTCATCTGAATCAATTAACTCAATCCCATCTTCTAGTGAGGTATTGCCAATGCCTTCTTCATTAATATTTGGCGCAAGAGTTGATGATGTAGTTCCATCTTTGATATGATGGATCAAAAACAGTGTCAAAGTAAGAATTTATGGTAACTATATGTTTTGGGCGTTTTGATGGCCTCCTTTCACCACCCTGAGGAGTCTTACTCTTGTTGTGCTTGCTGCTCGATATATCGATCTCTCACAAAATAAGAATTAGAAAAAAATGTCTTCTTGTTTAAGAAGGACATAGATTATAGAATCTAGATCCTCTTCCCTACTCAATATCATCTTTAAGATTGAAGCAAGAATGGAAAATAGATAAAAAATATTATAACACTATGAAGAAATGATCACTTACCTTTAGGTTTTCGTTGACTTGCTATTTGTTAATGCAACAATCCTTGTAGTTGTAAGTTTGTAACTTTCCTATGATCAAGGTTCCAATCCAACTTCCAAATCGAGAGCTCACAAGTTCATAACTGAACAAAATATGTAAGAATAAATTAGAGTTTCAATTATATTAATATCAATCCATATTTGGCGAATTCCATAGGATTTTTAAATGGTATAGTAAAAATTTGGTGAATCCCATGTGATTATAAAATGATACATTTAAATATTGGGTGAAGCAAACCTCAACAGAACACATACGTTGTAATTGTCAAGGCGATTATGACCCTACAATTAGCTCATGGAGTTATCATAGTATTGGCGAAATGGGTCCTCATATGCAATTATTGTTTAATGTAATTAGCAAAATGTGTCCTCAAACATAATTATTTTTAAATTTATTATTGGTAAATGGGTCCTTATTCTTAGTGAACATTTAATGATGTTGGCTAAATGTGTCCTAATACACAATGCCTTTTTAATAGTATTGGCAAATATGTGGGTGATTTAATACATGCGTTTGAGATTTTAGGAAAAAATATTAATTAGTACGTTGGAAAAGCATAATTTGTTATAGTGAAACTATTAATTAAATATTCCTCATAAAATAATCAATGGCGAATCAAAATGCATTAGACCAATAATTCATAGAATCTGGGCGATTTGGCCACCATGTTGGTTGCAATATATTCACCAATTTCAACTTGGCTAATATGAACTATTCGCCAATTGGCAAAGATTCACCACTAAAAACATCCTTGCCTTAAACGTAATTATTTTTAATGTTATTGACGAAATGGGTCCTTATACGTAATTATTTGAAATTTTTATTAGCAAAATGGATTCTCACATACAGTGAACATTTAATGTTGTTGGTGAAACATGTCATAATAAATAAATGTCATTTTAATAGTATTGGTGAATATGTAGGTGATTTAATACATGCTTCCGAGATTCTAGGTGAAAATATAATAATTAGATCATTGGAAACACGTAATTTTTAATGACAAAATTATTAATTAAATATGCTTTATAAAATAAAATAATGGTGAATTAGAATGCATTAGATCGACAATTCATAAAATTTAGGTGATTTGGCCACCCTATTGGTTGCAATGTATTCATCAATTTTAAATTGGTCGATATGAACTATTTGCTAATTAGAGAAGATTCACCACTAAAAAAGCCCCTATTGGCACTCGTTCCATCTATGTGTTTGATTTCAAAATGTTTGCCTTTATTTTCCATCTAATTTGAGTAGTGTCATTGGGGGAACTCATGCAGATACTTGTCTTCTTGATCCTGATCATCATCTGTTTTAGAGGGGGTTCTTCATTTCAACACTATACCAGTCATCATTTGATAATTGTCTACAACTTTTTTGTTCTTTAACAATGTTCTTCATGTTCCTATTCTTTTTGGGACATTGTTTTGGAGGCTTCTTAGTCCTTCATTTCACCTTTCTCTCTTTTGGAGAGGATTTTTTCTGATGAGGTTTTCTCTTTTTTTCTCTAGTTGTTAGAGATTAGATTATTTGTACACGAGTACCTCATCAAGCCTTATTTGTTGGGACCCATCATGCATTCTTTGCTTTTTAGCTACTCCCCAAGTTCATCTTAAGTTAGAGTAATCATGCATTAGCTAGTAATTAATTATTAAATTGATTACTGGTCTAATTCATTTCATGCACTTAAGCTAAACTTAAGAGTGTTTTTTTCTATTTAATAGAGTGAGCTTTTATTAGATCATTTTGTCTCATCACATACGATGACAAAACTTTTTATGATCTAATCCCTTTATCATTTAAGGTTACTCTTATAAAATGCTCTCCCTCATTGTATTATCTCTTGAAGACTCTCGAGGTTCATTTTGTAAGTGTTTCTAGTTGAGGATATAACAAATTATTATTTGTACCTCTCTTGCGTGGAAGGTGTTTTTGTTCATTGTTTGATCATGTGTCTTGTGTTATTCATAATTCTAACACTAAAAAGAGTGTTACCAACAACCTTGATGTTCCTCCCTTGAGATTCATAATGGATTTTTGTAATGAGAGTTAGTTGAGGAAGCTTAACTATTGCCAACACAAGTAGATCACGAGAGCTTGAGCGCTTGCTATCAGAAAGCTTTAATAACTGAATATATTTTGACAAAGTTTTTTTTAGCCAAAGAGTTAGAGTTTCACTTGCTTGAGAGAGAGAAAATCTGTTGCATACAATGGAAAAGAAAGGATTTTTGTTTGGTCAAACAGGTGGGAAGATTCATTATTCTTTTGGTCAAGCATTATAAAATGCGTTGTAAAGAAGCCATGTAGAAGATGCACTTCTGAATCTTGAAAATTCTCAAGACACTAGCACATCACACAAATTTTCACACGTAGTATTGTAGTCTAGAAGAATTATGTTGATTTTCAAACCATAGGTGATAATGATTCATCTTTTTCAATTGTGAAATCAAAATCTTTAAATTCAAGATATGATTTAGCATAAATATCAAAACTAAAGCAAGTGCAATGCACAAGTGTGAAATTGCAACAATATACATTTTCAACACTACAAGTACTTCAATTTTTTAAAAATGGGCCCAATTGACCCACTAGATTAAAAGTTATGGCCTTTGGATGTTAGCATATAGGAAATGTAAAAAAATGTTGAACGCATAAAGGAGCTATAAAGAAGAGTTACATATGTTGACCAACTTATGATGCATATTATGACACATCATAAGACATCTTTGATTGAGGGATAATTTGGGTGCCAATTTTGAGTAGTTTTAGGTCATGTGTTTCTAATTAAGTTATTTGATGGTTTCAGATTTTGTATCTCTATATATTAGGTGGTTTGAGATGGAGGTTAAGTGTAAAGTTTTGTAGATACTGCTAAGCTATAAGAATTCCTCCAATTCTTTGGTTGGTGATACTCCTGTGAAGGCTTGCTTTGCAAGTGTATTGCAATCGTGGTTTATTGAATACTACATTGAGCTATTTTGGAATGTGAAGTTTTCCTCTCGAAAGGGTTTTCCCCACATATACTTCTGTTATGGTATTTATTATTTATTTTATGTTTAAATATGTTTCTATTTTCTATAATAGTTAAAAGATTGAAATTTGCACAACTCTCTCCTCATAATATTAGTGTAGGAAGTGTTTCCATGTACCTTGCTTCATTTCACCCCTTTAGATAATTTATTGAACAATGAGATCATGTTCTCCCTAGTCAAACCTATAGTTGGATCAATTTAACAATGATGTATCAAGATTAAGAGCAACAAGCATGCGTGCAACACATTCTTAGGTGATGATGCAATGTTGATAAATATTGTAACAATTCTTTTATTACTTTTACAATCAAATTCTATATGCTTAATAAATTGTTTTCTCAATTCCTAGACACTCTGAATGAATCAATGCCAACCTTCAAATACACCAAACTAGCATACAATTTAAAATGAGTTGTGCTCTAATCGACCCATAACAACTAGAAAAGGAGAGAAACATGGGCCTAGATTAAGAAATTCACATTTAAAGACTTGAGGTTCAAATCCGTGATTATGGAAATAACCTAGATCAATTTTGCACCTACAAATATGAATCAAGAAGATGAACCACAAAAAATAGAGTTTAGATTTGGATCTTGGGGATTAATAATGATAGGAATAGACTAAAATAAAATTACTTAACAACTTCCATATAAAAATATACTATCTTACACCCTAATCAATACACAAAAGACAACCTTATTATCATAAACCCAAAACATAAAAATATAAATTTCAGCATTATCCTTAATGGGTCCCATTACCTTAAATAGTTAACTAATAAATTAAAAACTCAATCAAGAAAATAATTAATGATGGAAATACTCTAATGCCTTTATTAAAAAAATAAAAATAATAATATTTAAATAAACAATTAAATATAACAGTCACATGTCTACTTTTGGAAGCAAACTGCGAATTTCAAAGCTAATTCGGGGAAAACCAACTACTTCGCAGTTAAAACATAAACTAAACGGGATTCAAAACGTTGATTTTTTATTTTTTCTGAAACGCCAAACCAGAACATTGGAAGGCAATTCCACAAATATACTTGTAAAATAAGCCGTACGGACGTGGTAAGACACGTCGAAGCCGGCAAAAGCTTGAAAGAGTTTGAAAATAAAAAATAAAAAAATTTAAGAAAAAAAATTTCTTTGTAAGCAAGGCGTCACGCAGTGGAATCACAGCCAAATCTCATTTTCAAAAGTTAGCTTTCTCATCACCACCAGAAGATCAACAAACCTCAAGCTTTTTGAATTTTCCTTTCTCGTCAAGAGGTCACGCAATCGAATGCCAAAAGCCCCTCACTGTTGTCAATTTTCAATTATTTTTTTCGAATATTTTCTGGAACATGAACTGAGAGGCGTGAATTTCTATAAATTCTCTTGTGGAGCATGAATTCCAGGGCGTGAAGCGTTGTATTATGGGATCGGCATGTCGAGTAATATCAGTCTTCCTTATTCCCCTGCCAAAGAAAAGGCCGGAGGTATGCGAGGCCCGTATACCAGATTGCTGCTCGTTCAGAAGCTCAGGCATTTGCTCACTCATATCGGCTCTGTGAGAATCAAAATATTGCTTCCAATCTGTGTTATTCTTGCTATTATTCTCCTTGCCGGCCGAGCCGCCTCGTTTATGGGATGGAAACATTATAATCCCCAGCCGGCACGCTCACAATCCAGGTATTCTTCTTTCTGATAATTTTGAAATATCCATTGCAAATTTCTATGGGTCTTAGAATTCGAAATACTTATTTTAGGTTTTATATCCCAGGCATGATATGCATTTATTATTTGCTTGATCTGGTAAATTCGCTTTTACTTATTTTGGTAGCAATCTTATATAACGATCGGAAAAACTGATTCGACTTTTATATTCAAGAATGATTTGTCTTTATTTAGTTATTTTTCATAATTTTTGTATCTGGTAAATTTCTTTTATTCTGGATAACCGTTTGCTTTGGTTTTCAGGGGTTTCTCTTCCATCAAACTACCCTAGACTTGCGCCTAGCCTTGTATCAAACGGTATCTCTTCTGTCAATTTCACTCGCAAGTACTTGCACCCAGTCTTGTACTTACCAGTACAACTTCTGTAAAATTGATCCTGCCTCCTTCTCCCAAGACTTTCAATAGTTTATCCATTTTCAACACGTTAGGCCTGTTTGGTATTTTACCCAGTTTCAATATCATATAAATTCAGCTGAAACACATGAAATGTCCAGTGACTCTGGTACGCTGCATCTAGCAATTTGGCTATTGTATTTTACCTAATTTCAACACTTAATGCAAACTGCTGGTGGCATAAACTATAATCCTGTTTTTATCCACGATTTACAAACCAATCTCAACTTGTGTTTAACAAAATCAGGAAACTATGAAACATCAAGATAACAGAGAAGCCAAGAATCTTGCCTCATTTTCACAACTGAGAGTCCACGGGAAGTTACCTCAAATATCCATATATATCAACTTCCCAAAGTTTGATGAAAAGGAAACAGACTGGTGCAGAATTAGAATTCTAGTGCAATCTCTTACAGGACCATTATATTGACTAATATTAAAATATAGCTTTTCAAAGAGGAGCATTAAATCAAACGCAAAGACTTAGCCAAGTACACTCTCCAAGCCTTTTCAAATCTCTTCTTCCTGTAATTAGTAGATTGATTACTGGAAAAGATTGGGACTCTTTTGTTAGTAAGTCAATCTGCCACTTGATTAGCTTTGGCAAAACAATTTGAGAAATAAATAAATGTGGAATTGCTTTGAGAAGTCTCATATTTCTTCCATTGTGGATTTAAGTATCCAGTTTCTTCCATTGTGCCTCTTCTCGTTATCTTTCTAAAACCTCAGCCACAACATTAATATTTGTTTTCAGGTCTATCATGATATGCCATATGATAGGGTGCCCCTTCGTATCTTGTAACTATGGTTTTCCTTTGCAGCTCCATTGAAGTTTAACTTCTTGGAACCCTCCTTGGGAGGACAGCACTTAACCTTTGCTCTGTAGAACATCTTCTTCTGAATCCATTTGAGTGGGTGCATGTTAAACTGCAAAGTTTTTAGGAAGCAGATATATGCATATAAGTTACATCTTTTAAAAAAAAAGAGATTAATATCAAGATTAAAAGTTCACCAATATAAAACTAATAGAAGACTACCTGGAGAACCATCATATAAAAAGTCAGCTAAAACCATAGTTACCAAATCTTGGTGGATCTCAGTTATTTGGACTCACCAGGTTTCAGTGATTAGATCTGGACTTTTCAATCTGTATAGAAATTTTATAGATTTATGTTGAAAATTTGGGATTTCTGATTAGTTTGATCTCATGAACAAATCAAATTCTTCAAACGTGGTAACTATGGCTAAAACTAAAGCATCAAGTGTCCATCCAAGGATGCAACATACCAAAAACTAACCAAATCACCAAAATATAAAACATTTGAAGTTTAAATTAAATATCTCAATATATTAAAATTGCAGGTTACATTATTCATGATGAAAAAGAATGAATTATTAAGAATGAAAATAACCAAGCAAAGAAAAAATAGTCACAAATAGAAATATAATCAATTTTAATCGTAAAAATTGATCAAATGGAATATGTGTATGCTGGCAGAACCAAAAAATGAGAAATTAACTCAGTGAAATAAGGGACCAAGATAATCTTAAGACCTTATTTTTCTGTGAAATGAAAAAGAATTCTAGCGATGGGATTAGATCTAGTTTCAGGTTCAGGGATGGAAGGGATGGGATATTGGGGTTTGAGGATGGTGCAAGAAGACCTAAATTTCTGTGGATGGCATAGGGAATGATAGGGTTAAGACATAGGGGAACCCACAAAAGTATAGTAAAAACATATAGAAAGGATAAACAGACCATAGATTCTCACATAAAGAATATGAGTTATGATAAACACATGTGCATAATAATCTAAATTACATATTATTAAACACATATTTGAGATAGATGAATCATTATTTTCTTTGTTACTAAAACAAAATGAAAATATAATGATACATCCATGTTAGTTAAAAAACTTAATGTCTAAGATTGTGAAAATGACAATCATACAAATAGTTTAGCACTCTGGAACATGTATGTTAATGTAATTAGGCTCTAATAGCCTCTGCTCAGTCATCTGTTTCGTAGTTTACAAACTTTGTGAGTTCCTGTTGGATTTGCAAAATTTCTGCCCAGAAACCCTTGAGTTTCTTGGCAAGTTTTTGCAAAGACTTGCCTGATGAAAAGAAACATTTTGCGGATCTATAAAAACATGCCTCTTTTTTATGTTTTTGTCATTTTTGTCTTCTATAATTAGGTTCTCAGTGGCGTGAATTGACTGTTGAGTGATTGAAAGCATAGTTACAGAAAGTGAAAATATTGTGATTTTGCATGAGAACTTGGAGATTGGCCCCAGAAACAATTCTTTGCAGCAGAAAATTGCAGGTTTTTCATAGAAGCACAGTCAACAGTTTTGGCCACAAAAATCGCAAAAAAGTGTAAATAATCACAGATCATGATTAAATCAGGAAATTCAGGGTTTCTGGCAATTTTCTATGATTTTTAGTCAAAAATTAGGGTCTTTGAGTTTTAAAAACTTTTTGAAGCTATTTTTTCTGATTTTTTCCTGACCTTAACCCAAGTTTTTAACTAATCCTAATCCTAATCTGATTTTTTCCGATTGTTTCCCAATTAGATCACAATTTTTTTGAAAAATCATTATCTTTTGGTTTGCTGATTACTTGCCGATAACAATTTTTGCTACTATGATTGAAAAAAAATATTGACAGTTACTAGAAGCAATAAAATTATGAAAAATGGCTTGTGACATAGGTCACTTATTGTGGCCTTGAAGGCCTTAATTTGGGCCTAGTGGAGGGGGCACTGCCTCTCAATGCTGAAATGTATTGCTACTAGGGATGTGGCTGAGGCACTGCCTTTCAACCCTGCTGGGGGCTGCTGCTCCTTAACTATCACTTTAGTTTTAAAAAGCAAAACATAAAAATTGTATTGGGCTGCATCAGATGGGAAAACAGATTTTTCCCCTTTATTTGGCTTGAAATAACAAAAACAGTTTTTCTGCTATTTTGTGAAATTTTCAGTGGTTTTTAGTCCAGTGTTCCACGGAAATGCGTTCCCCCCCCCTTTTGGCCGCGTTTCAGAGACGGGGATGTTTTCGGGACAGGGAAACGGGTACGCGATGTCTCCCGCCGTCCCACCACCACCACCGGTGCTCCGCTGGAGACGGGGAAACGTCTCCGCGTCTCCCGTGGAGACGTGGAGACATCTCCAAGTCTCCTTGAGAGACGTCTCCACGCCTCCTTTGGAGATGCCTAGGCGTTTCTCGAGAGGCGGGGAGACGTCTAGACATCTCCCGTCGCCCCACGTCCAATGCAACATAAAAAATTAAAATTTAAAAAAAAAGTTCGAGCAGGACTGGTTGGTGTGAGCTTGAGGGATCTTGACCTTGTGGAGTCTAGTAGTTCCAGTGAGGAGGAGTTTGCAGATGATTAGAGGCCTCCTTTCACTACATTTTTAGTTTTGACATTTTGGCATTTTGTCTTTTGTAATGCTATTGCTATTAGTATCTGTATTTACTATTTGGCATTTGCTACTCATTGTAATGATGAATCATGTAATCATCTTTATAGACTTTGTGATATCTCATATGGCATCAGATATTCATATTTTTGATATAATAGAAATCTCCAATTTGACAATTTTATTTGTCAAATTTTATTTAGCAATTAGCAATTAGCATTCAAGAAATCTTCGTATTTAGATTTAGTATTTCAAATTTTGCTATGTTATAATTTTACTAATTTCCTATAGTTTCATTTGAAATGTAATTCTTATACTGTTATACTCTTATACATCTTTTCAAAACTAGTTTTTCAAGTACTATAAGTATATGTATAACTATATCAGCACCACCACCCCACTACCCCCCCGCCGCCGTCCCCAAACTCAGGCCCTTTGTCCCCCCATCCCCGAAACCCGTCTCGTGCATCCCGCCGTCCCCGCGTCCCCAACGCCCGTGGAACACTGGTTTTTACTCTCCTGATTAAATTCTGAGAAGTTGAATTCCATTTTTACTTTGGTTTGCCAAGTTTTTACCAAGTCTGAGTTTTCAAACTATTGTCTGTTTCATGTACTGCAATACAACCTCGGGACTATATCAATGTCAAGCTTTAAAGAGCACACAAAGCAATGCTCCTAAAACTGAAACGAGATTGCTGCTGCTGAAACTACCTTCTCTGAAGCTTGTTGCTGTCCTTGTAGTTGCTGGTTTTGAGCAGATTTAATATTTTTTGACATACTTAATTCAAAATTAAAACTAGGATGTGTTTTTGGGTGAACCAGATGCTCTTCAGTCCTTGTTCCCATAGGAAAATCCTTGGCATCCCCAAGTTGCTTGAGGTATGACTAGGTTCCCCTCTTCTAGAAACACCAACCAGATGTCCTGGAATGGGCTGTTGAAGAAAGGGATGCCCTGGATATGTTTCCCAATTTATGCTGTGTTAGGGACTGTTGATGTCGTCGTCATCCTGAAGCCCCTGAAACAGGGGAATATGGGACCTGTCCCCCAAACCTGGGCATGTGTCCTCAGTTTACACAAATATTTCAATGATAACTAATTTCTATTGTGAACTATTTAATAAATAATTTAAAATTTGGAAACAAAAGTTTAGGGTGGTGAGTCTATAGAAATACTAAAATTTTCCACATATCCAAATAAGGAACATAAACAGAATCAGCCATCTAAAAAGTATGGATAGGTGGAAGATCAGTAGAAAATAACAAACAAATCAGAGAGAAAGTTTAAAGATGTTACTAGAATCAATGATGAAAGAGGATTTAGAAAACTCTGAGGAATAGAATTAGTTATAACCAAAATAGCTTATAAAAAAATTGAAATCCAAGTTTGATTAACGATGCTAATAATTATAAACTCTTGGTACCTGTACAACTAAGAAGGCCCCAGGCTCAAATGGCTTTTGGGCAGGATTCTTCTAGAAATATGATCACATTTTTGGTCAGTATTTAGTAGAGACAGTAGAGAAATCCTGAATCAAGAAGGTAGTTTGTGAAGATTGGAATACAAATTTCTTGGCACTTATCCCCTAAGAAGAAGCAGTGCTTTCCTTCAACTCTTCATTGCCCAACATCACTCTGCAATACTCTCTACAATTTGGTATCAAAAGTAATGGCAAATATACTTAAAAGTTAAATTTTGTCTAACCAAATTAAGTTCTGAGGAACAAGGAGGGTTTGTTTATGGCTGACAATATAAGATGGCATAATTGTAGCATATGAAGCACTTCTCCCGCTGAATAGCAAAAATAAAGAAGAAATGGTTATTAAAATAGATATGAAAAAACGTATTTGACATAGTAATTGGGTGGTTTTTAGTTAAGATCCTAGATAAGTTTGACTCCTTAAAGAATTGGAGATCTTCAGCAAGATATTAGTAGTCCACAAATTTCTGTTCTGATTAATGATGTTCCAGCAGGTCCTGTAAGCTTCTAGACATCTGAGGTAAGGAGATACCCACTTGTCATAGCTCTTGATATTTCTAGCTAAGTCCTACAAAAGGTATTGAAAAAATATCGGGAAGGTGACTCTATCAAAGGATTACAAATAAATTAAAACATCAGAAATATTACAATTCTAATGTTTGTAGATGGATGCTCTACTGCTGGCTGCCTCAGGAGTTGAGAAGCTAGAGATCCCATGCATCTCTCTTCATATGGGAAGGCAACTGAACAGAGGACTAACACAAACGATTAATAGAAAATATACCTCCTAAACACAAATGAGAAGGATCAAAATTGGGTTTGGAGAGTTTTGGTCTTTGAAAAAGCAATGCTTTCAACCTCATAGCAGAAGCAATTCAGTGGACTTTTTGAAATGGCTGACACTATTCATTCCAGACTCTCAATCTGAAAAGGCAAATGGTGTCAAGTGGCCTTTGATCTATTGGTGCCTACCAAGGATTAAGTCTTGCTGAATGCAAAGTCCCGTAACACTCTAATGGGATGAGACTGGGAGTGTTGCCCATGTGACTTTGGCTGAATGGATATCTTTTAATCCTTGGCGCTTAGCCAGAAGAGGTCGATTATTCCTGCAACTGTGATTCATGCTCCTGATACCAACAGGTTGCTAGAATGATTCAGGATGTTCATCCCCTCATCAAAAAGAAAATAGGCAAACGATTGTCTCTTTCTAGTTTATTATAGTTTCACTTCTTAAAGTTTACTTTCATGGATTCCTGATTGCTGCTCTCTTAAGCAGTATTTCCTTGGAATTGCATAGAAGAAACAAAAGATCTCCCCCTCCTTGCTTGGAAGATAATTGTCAACCAGTAGAATAGGGAGGTGTAGGTCTAAGATCTGGTAAACTTATAAACATATTCTTGGGCATTAAGTTATTTATGAGACTCTATAAGGAACAAAAGAGGCTGTGGAACGAAATGGTGACACCACTTCTGGAAAGACTGTTTATTACATGCTCATTGCCTAGGGGATTGATGGTACATACATTTTCCAATTTACTACCTTTATAATCATAAATCATGCTTGTGATGGGATATTATGGTTGAAAGCAAAGCCAAGTTCTGGGATGACTATTGAATTCTGCCTGTCCCTTTGAGCGCTCATGATTTGTTCAGCACTCATTAAAAGTTTCTGTCAACTCTTGGTAAGGGGTGATCAGTGAGAATATTATTGAGCACACAGGTGTATGGACATGGAGACAGATGACTTAACCAGAGAAAATTAATCCTGAGACAGTTGCTTACTCTTCTTTTTGGATATCCCACTTAATAGTGGAGCAGACAATTTCGAATGATTGGGGTGTAAGTCAAGGAAGTTTATTGCAATGATGGTTATAGACTACTAGCTTCTAATCTTCTGGAATGCAATCAAACTTCCCCAAGTCAGAGGATTTGATTGGAGGGCATCTTTAAATTAGAAGCAAGGTTCTGAACTGCAATAGTGGAGCAGACAATTTCAAATGATTGGAGGGCATCTTTAAATCCTGAGACAGTTGCTTACTCTTCTTTTTGGATATCTCACTTAATAGTGGAGCAGACAATTTCAAATGATTGGGGTGTAAGTCAAGGGAGTTTATTGCAATGATGGTTATAGACTACTAGCTTCTAAACTTCTGGAATGCAATCAAACCTCCCCAAGTCAGAGGATTTGATAAGGTTCTGAACTGCAATACCTTAATGAGAAAAGGCTTTCAGGTTCCCTCTAGATGTTTCCTTCGCAGTAACAATGAGGAATGATTTTAGCAACTTATCCTTCACTTCCCCTTTGTGAAGGAAGTGTGAGGTTTGTCCTTCTCTAAATTTAACTTCTTTTCGATTGGACTAAAACTGGTGAAACAAAGAATAATTGCTTGGGAAAGGAAGTTATAAAACAAAAAGAATAAGATTCCTGAAGAGAATAGCTCCTGCAGTTATTGCATAGAACATCTGTGTTGTAAGAAAATCCAGGCTTTTAAAGAGAAGGCCATGGAGGTTAAAGAATCTGGGATAGATCATAGAATTGAAGCTGTTCTTTCATAAATTGTACATGCATGCAAAGCTTAAGTGAAATCTCTGCCTTTGAAGGAGCTGGAAGTGTTGCTAACGTGGGCTTTAGTACCTCCAGCCATCCCCTCTACAAATGATGGGGTCGGTCCCACCATCAAGATTTTGGTCTGATGGGAGTCACCACCTCAAATGATGATAAAATATGGCTGAGTTAGTAACTAATATGTGAGTTGAGTTGAGGGACAAAAGAAGCAATTTAGAAAGCATGATGCTGTTACCCTTTACCTAGTAAAGTGGACTTGTTGATCTCTAATAATAGTGTGGGGTGTCCATGCACATTAAGCTTTAGCTAGTTAAATCATTCTTTAATAACCACTGTTTCAAAAGCATGGAAGGGAATGGCTTGATCAATGGGATCAACTCTTATGGCAGGCCTAAATGGTTTGATCAACATGATCGACTCTTATTGTGGGCCTCATGCTTTCTCAAAAGTGCTATTAGTACATGGTGGAACTCAAGAATGCATTGTTTGTTGGGCCTTCATACCCTTCCATCTCAAAACAAATTTCATTCCCCCCTTCCTCAATCATCCTAGATTAAAGGCTTGTCTGCTGTTACAGCTTAGGAGCAGCAATGCAATTGAGAAATGCAAAGGGTTGATTTCTTCAGTGGGAGTGTCAATCTGCATTACATGAGTAAGATTTAATGATATCTCTCAGTTTGTGGTGCAGAAATCGAATTCTAGTCTGTAATCTTGCTAGTTCAATTTTGTTTCTGATGTGAGGAAAATGGATTTTATGGTTTAGAAAAAATATTGCTGGATTTGATGGATTTTTAACTGTTTGAGAAATTTATGGATTGAAAAGTTTACAGGACTCTGCAAAAATTGGTATCTTTGGAGATATATTTGTGTTGCTTTGAGAAATTTTCTCACTTCACCCATTGGTTGTGATTGAAAAGTTTACAGGGCTCTGCAAAAATTGGTCTCTTTGGAGATATGCTCATGTTGCTTTGAGAAATTTTCTCACCTCACCCATCAGTCTTGATTGAAAAGTTTACAGGGCTCTGCAGAAATTGGTATCTTTGGAGATATATTCGTGTTGCTTTTAGAAATTTTCTCACTTCACCCATCAGTTGTGTGTAAAATCCTATTGGTGGTTTGGGCTGCATTATTGCATCATTGTCTTGTTGTTCGGTCATTATGGAAACTGTGGACTGGCTCAGATTTTTCTTATAGTTCAATTTCATGATTTGGTCCAGTTGTCCTGTATTCAAATCCTGTAGTTGAACACACCCATTATCTATATTCTGCTGTTTTCCCAGTCAAGGGATTTGTTATTGGATCAGCATGTTTGTGGACACTTTTGAACCAACCTGTTGGTCTTAAGTTGCAAGTACTCCTGATTACTTATTGTGTAACGGCAAAGGGTTGTCTTAAAAGCGAAAACAAAAAGCTTCTTTGGGGGTGCAACAATAGTCACATTGTGTGGACTTCTGGGGGTGGGCAGAGAAATATGTGGTTAAAATAGAACTGATTTAGGGAAAGGCAATTTATCTGAGAGCAGAGTTATCAGGTTGCTGGAGAGGAATGTGGTTGTGTTAGTGGCAGAAAAGTTTAGGACAAATGCAGAGAAAAACATTGATGAGCCTACAGAGTTCTCTCGTCAAGATGAAAATAACCCCCATATTCATCTTAAGCAAATGAGTGGGAGCAGGGTTTTCCAAGCTATCATCCTGAACAATACTAGAAATCCCAGTATTGGACTTAGCTTTCTGAGATGCTGTGTGTTGGTTGGGCACTTGATAATGCAGGAGAAATTGAGGCTGATTTGCTGATAAAAATTTAACCAGAATTTTAAGGAAGCTAAACACAAAGATGTCTGCAGACTGCATGGGCTTTCATAGCGATTTACAATTGGAGCTTTTGTGGTTGGTGTTGGATCATTATTTGCTGCACAGATACATTGAGGATCTAGAAACAACTAACAGGGTAATGCCAGTACTATGCTAGCAGCACTACAATTGGTCATACAGATGAATGCAAAACTTCTCCCCGAACTGTAAAGATCCCAATCTCCTCTTTGGAGGAATGGAACTACTGAAACAATGGGGGAAATGCTGACCCTTAATAAACTGGAGTTTCATTTTCTTTTTTGGTCCCTTCTAGTTGTGAATAGTTGTTTGTACAACTTTATTCAAACTCCTTACCATCTACTTTGTTGGTGGGCTTGTCTCTGCTAGCAGCATCAATAGTTTTTACTTATGTTGCACACTGGTTTCTGTCATATCACAGCAGCAATTCTTTTTGATACATGCAGAAAAATTTCAAACTATGCTTAATTTGAATCTCGTTGAATTGAACGATAACAGCAATAACTATATTATTTGGCTAATAAATAAAGCTAGCCAGGAGCAATTTTGAATTCTGTTTTTTTTTGGTTTATGTCGACTATAATGCTTTCTGTTTTGCTAGAGTAATCTGCCACATGGTGATTAGAATCAGAGGTTAAATTGGTAGTTTAAACTTTAGAGGGTTTTTCCTGTGAAGTAATCATAGCTGTCAGGTGGTCTAGTGGTATCTGGCCCTGTTTACATAAGCCTGCACTCTGAATTCCTGTTCAGGGTTTGTATCCTTGATCTGTTTTTTATTTACAAGATATTGGGACCCTGAGTAAATTTCAAGTACCCTTGAATAAAAATTATGGTAAGATTCCCCAAGAAGAGAGAGGACGCCATATCATAATGCATCTTCGTGTTTGTCTAATGGTTGTGAAATGTTTTTGCATGTAGTATAATATTTTCAAACAGTGAAAACTGATCAGCAGAGCAACACTCACTATGCATAAGACACTGGATCATTCCCCCTTTTATCCCCTTGTTTAGTGGTGATATCAATGCCTAAGATAATGGAAGTTGATTAGATGCTTATTTTCCAGTTTGGTAAAGGAAGTTAATAATTTTACATCATCACTTAATAGATTTCCAACTGCCATGCTGTTACTTGTGTTCTAGTCACATGAATGAGATGCCTGATTTTTTTTTACCATTTTCTATTCTCCAAGGTGATAAAAGGCATATTAATTACATTTTTCTCTAAAAGATCTTTTGTAAAATGCCTGGTTACACAATATTATAGGATGTGTGCACTCTGTAATATAGATTCTACCACAAGATGTAATATATAAATGCAGCGGGTGAATATTATATTATGATATTAACAAACTCTTGTCTCCAAAGCATGGAAAACAAAGGAATCTAGAGCTAGAAATTGAATACTTAACAAATCAAACATTTTAACTTTTTATACAAGATCTTTTTGTAAATTTTGTTAAATTGGTTTCTGGTTGCATGGAATCCAGAATGCTTTCTATGAAATACTTATTCAAAGATTAACAAAATTTGTTGTCCATGTTTTCTTTCTTGTTGCAGGAAAGGCTACACAGTGCTGATTAATACTTGGAAGCGGAATGACCTTTTGAAGCAATCTGTTTCACACTATGCAGGTTGTAGTAGTGTTGATGGAATAAATGTTGTCTGGAGTGAGACTGAACCACCCTCTGAGACTCTTCAGGCTGATCTTAGGAGAATTGTACGTCATAAATCTCAAAGCAGTAAAAAACCTGACTTCAGGTTTAACCTGAATGAAGTGGACAATCTCAACAATAGATTTAGGCCAATCCGGGATTTGAGATCAGATGCTGTATTCTCTGTAGATGATGATGTTATATTTCCTTGCACTACTCTTGAGTTTGCATTCAGTGTATGGCAAAGTGCTTCAGACAGTATGGTGGGTTTTGTACCACGCATGCACTGGGTTAAGGTATGCACTGCTTTGTTTGGATCTTGTTCCTGTGATGGTTAGTATCACTTAGTAAACCTTAATAACAATTGGTAGAGAATCATTGTTCACATTCCTAAGTAGGTCCGTGCTTTTTTGTTTTTAACTTTATTGTGTGTTTTTGAAGGTCACTCGTGTTTGTATTCAGTTTATGGCAATACAGAAAGGTGGGTTTTATACTGCACAAGCATTGGGTTATGTGTGCACCATCTTTTGCGAAACTTGTTCTTGTGATGATTTTTTTTGAATAAGGACAAACTTTATTCAAATCAAGAAAAGGTGAGAAAGCCCAAACACAGATATACAAAAGACATTGCACCCCTAGACAATCTTAGATTGTCAGTGTACAAGGAAACAAGAAAACAGACAACAAACTAACATTAGGGACCAGGTCTAAGTCCCTGGCTGATTTATTACTTTAACATCATATCACCTATCAAGAAAAGACCAGATATAAAAATCTAGAAATGGTTTATCCTCATCCACTACTTGCCATACCCTCCTCAACATCATTGGAGAATTCTTCTCTCCTTATGTAATATTGGCTATAAAATTTCTCTCATAAAAACATGTGGAGACCCTCCAAGCCTATCTCAGCCATCCTTAGAGCACCCCATACCTCTGGGATTCTTATATTTTGCATCATCCACTTGACATATTTCCTCCCACAAAACACAAGAGGGATCAACTATCTTCTACGTTACGGATTTGGAGACCAACATTCCAATTTCTCAAGCCCCCTTTTCCAGGTGTTTCACCCTAAAAAGCAGATTCTTAATTTTTGGTTGGATCCTGAGTTCCTTCCCTCTCCATCTAGCCTTACCATCTCCTATCTTTTTTTCTGTTTTTCTCCCTCAATGATTGAACCTCTTCCAGCTCAAGGCTGATGGCATCCTCCATTTCAATCAAGCTTCTTCCTTTTCTACTTCCTGTCAAACTTTCCTCGCCTTAACACTTAGATTCATGGATGAAAGGCAATTGACAAGTTCCCCATCTGGTTCAAGCCCCTGAGGCCAGGCTACAAAACTTCAAGTCCTTGAGTTCCCTGTGAAAAGACAGATGCTCATTTTCCCCCTCATTATCCCCATTATGCAAGTCTTTCCTTCAATAATCCACTTGCTCCTCTAGTAATTATATTGCACTCCATTCAAAGCTTCAATAAAGCTTTTGGAACCCCCTTCCACCACCATTCTCAAAGTCTTCAGCTCAAAAACCAGTTTAAGTCCCATCACAAACCCCTCCATTTCTGCCACATTGTTGGAATGGATACTTGTAAATGCCACTTGAAAAATAATCACCATCCTCTCAGAGTTTTGGATGACAAATCCAGCACCAAAGGATCTGGGGTTCCTTTTGGAGGCATCATCAAAATTTAACTTTGACCTACCAACTTCTAAGGGGAGCTGCACAACCTTCGCTCTAATGGTTCTAACTTCTAGAAATGGAAGAAGAACCAATAAACCTTACCATCATGCTCCAAGAGCCCAGACCCTTAAGGCCCATAGGGTTTTGATCCTCTTCATGTTTAACCTTGGTAGTGCAAACAATTTCCTTCACAGATTTCTCTTTCACCCTTTTCACTTCTTCTGCTATTCTTTTGCTTTGGAATATTCTTATGTTTTTCTCTAACCAGACCTTACAACATGCCATCATTGAGACCAAGTCCCACGTGGTTTTTCTGATTTTGAACTTAAACCCCAGCTTGTATTCTGCTCCTAGAGCTTACAAGGAAATACCCAAACAAATATCAAAATTACTGATCAGAACATCCCATGCCTTGTTGGTGAAAGGACAATTAAGTAGAAGATGGTTAACATCCTCTTCCTCATTACAATGGAGCATGCCTCTAGTGGGTCCAAAGAATCCTCCTTTTCTCAGCTGATCTCCAATTAGAATTTCTACTTGCATTGCAATCTGCAAGAACACTCTAGCCTTAGGCTAGGCCTGAGATCCCTGTACTTTTTTCCACACCTTTGATATAGATGCCAACTGGTAGGATTCCACAAGCAATTCATATCCAGCAGTTACAGAGTATTTTCCTGACCTTTGAAGGTTCCTGTAGAGTTGTCTGAGTGATTACTCCAACCCTAAAGCCTAACAAATATTTTTTCAGACCTTTTGGAGGGATTTGGTTGATTTGAGAAGCATCCCACATCCTTCCAAATCCTCACTTTTGCTTCACCGTCCTTCCTAGACATCTAGTGACCTTTCACCTATTTTACACAAACTTGAGATGCCTTGTTTTGAATTTTTTTCAACTCTGGATGAAGCATGATTGAATAATCCCTAAGCTAGGCATCCTCCCAAAAGCATGCGTTATCTTTGCTGTCAGTCTTCCAAAAGAGAGCCTTGATTTGGCATGAGTCACATTGTTCCAAAAGCCTGAGCTTTCTGGAAGCATTGCAGTTGTGAAAATCCATTTCAGATCCACATTGTAAAAAAATTTCCTACATATCACAGTATTTCACTCAGAGTTGCTTTCTCCATGGAACCTCCACGCCACCTTCACATTTAAAGCCAGGTTGGCCATGTTGCCATTTCTAACTCCTTTGAGTGCTGTAGATTTGAAGAGGCAAATGTTTTACCTGGAAACCAAGGGAATCTTTCATTGCTTTTTAGTTTGCTACCACAAGAAAATATGCATAACTTGACTGGTTTCTTTATGAAGCTTCTTTAGGGCTTGCATTATGGAGAGCCAAAAAATAGGAACAGCTTGAAGAACAACTTTGATCATGGCTAGCTGCCTCACAGAGGATAACCACTTTCCTTTCCAACTGCTCATGTTCTTCTTGACCTTTTTGATCATTCCATCCCAAATATTAGACTTTGCTTTCCATTTGAAGAGAGGGATTCCAAGATAAGCATCTGGGAAATATGCTTACACCCAAGAGGCTAGGATCCTAGCAAAGTAGTTTTGTTCGCTATTTCTCATATTCATAAGGAAAGCTTTAGATTCCCCCCTGTTAATAGTTTGTCGTAAAGCAACTTCATAATTCTACAAAATCTCCTTAAGACATCTACACTTTCTCAGGGAAGGCTTGGCAGTCAGCATGGTATCATCCACAAATTGAAGATGGGGAACATATTCACTTGTTGCACATACTTTCATTTCTTTCAAGCTCTGTTTTCTTCCTGCTTCTTTATGAGTTCTTCCCAATACCTCAACTGTGATAATATACAAATAGGGAGAAAGGGGATCCTCTTGTCTCAGTCCCCTTAATTATTTGAATAACTCCTCAAGGTTCTTGCAAACCAAAACAGAAAATTCCAGGCTGGATTAACATTTCTTTACTCCTCTCCTATGACCTGAAAAGCCAAATATTTTAAGCACTTTCTCAAGGAAATCCCAACTCTTACTGTTGTAGTCCCTGAATATTTCTAACTTAATCAAAATCCCCTTCCTATTGCAGCTGTTTAAGGAGTGTAAAAGTTCATGAAGCACAAAAATCTTGTCAAGAATTTGCCTTCCTTTCACAAAACCTATTCATGAAAAATAATGTGTAGAGGAATAGGCTTCGGTCTATTTGCCATTATTTTAGCAAGAATCTTATAGAGGGTATTACCAAGAGATATTAGCCCTAGACTTATATAGAAATTTAGCATCAACCTCCATAGGGATTATAACTTGAGTGGCATTGATATACTTTAGAATCTTGCAAGAAATCTTAGACTCTACCATCACCTTGATCACATCTACACCAACCATCTCCCATAATCTTTGAAATAAGAACAGTGGACAACTATTAGGACTAGGTGCCTTATTACCCAGTATTTCAAACATAGATTTTTTGACAAGACAACTCCATATTCAGTATTTCGGAGATAATACTTGGAATGTTGGAGTGCAACTGAGATTGAGCTTCAGCCCTATTCTCCACATCTTTTGAAAGTAGGTCGTCAAACAATCCAAACACATCTTTTTAATTTTCCTCTTGGTTTTCCATAGTTCTGTCATTCCAAGTTTACAATCTAAGGATCCTAAGGACCAGTCTTCATTTTACCATAGTCTAATGAAACAACCTCGTATTTCTATCGCTGAAGTCAACCAAGTGATCAACTAACCCTCAATCTCTGCCTCTAGAATATCTCTTCATTAGGGTAAGCATCATTTAGAATTTCCATGATTTGCACTCCTCCCTGTTTTTGTAATTGAATCCCTAAGTCTGAATGGAATCTTTGATGTGCCTAGCGCTTTTCCTCGATGTGTGCCTCGTTAGCAAACTTTTCCACAGCTTCAGTTCTTCTTAGGAAACTCATTTTTATCAGACTGAAGTATTTTAGTCCTGTGAGCCTCTGAGGCTTCTGTTCATCATCTACCCACAAGATCTCCTAACTCTGGATGCTCCAATGACATCTTGAATGTACAAGGTGCCTTGGGTAGTGGGGAGTCCAACTTTATAGCCAAACTCATTGGCCAATGATCAGATCCTTTCTCTTGCGTCACTCGAGATTTTAAGATAAGATTCAGATTCAGCCACCCTTTTGAGCCTAGGAATTTGTCCTGGTGTTCAACAATGAATTATTCCCCTTTGTGGTGGTTTGTCCTGGTGAACTACCCATGACATGGTTATATATCCTAGAGTTGCATGTCCAAAAACAAAGTTCTGTAAGGGTTCTAGATCCTATCCTTGAACTGGTTGTCCCCCTTGTTTGACACAAGCTTCTAGAAACACGCTGAAGGCCCCCCTAGCAGTTATCTGTTAGTTATACACTCCTTGTGGCCAGTATCTGTTGTCAAGCCCTTCTTTCGGTATCACTCCCCTGACTCTTTGCAGCTTATGGTCCTTTTTCTTGGAGTTTGCTCTGCTTATTTGCTTGAATAATTCACTTTCCTCCACTTAGTTCTGGATATATTGGTTTTCTTTGTCTTCTAGAAACCTTTCTCATCTGCCCCAGAAACTAGCTTTGGTTGGATGAAAGTCTTAAGCTATACTGCCATTAGATATTCCTTTGTAAGATGGCCTTAATCAATACAGGCTCTGCCTCTAAATGAATCAATTTGATGGATCCATTCTAACCTATTGGATTTCGGGGTTGTACTCTTCGGTAAAATCCGATTCAGGTCTAGATCAACATGGTAAAGCTCTTCAGAGATTAGAAGACATAATTACATTTATTTGTATGTCTTGCACTTCATTGTCACTACTGTCATTCTCACTGCTGCTCATGTTGTTTTTTTGAGATTTAATCAAAATTTAAACTGAAAAATGAAAAAAACTTGCAAAAAAATTTTGATAGAATGACTCACCTCTTTGAAGAAATTGCAACCTCGCTACCAATGATGCCTTAGATTCAATCTCTTTTGCAACTGCTCCTTCAATCCCTGCTCGAACAATTTGCTCTTCCTTCAAACCCTGCTGCAATATATTTGCAGAAACATAATTTACAAATGAAATGAAATGAACCTCGTTTTCTTCATTTAGGGTGAGCTAGGGTGTGGGGGTCCACATAAGAATAATTTTAAAATGTTTTTTTTTTAAATGTTGCTTTTTTGTTGGGGAGGGGAGGGGGAGGAGCGGATGTCCCCTCCCATATTGCTTCACATCCCCGCATTTCGGGGGTGTTACCGATGATTTAAATTTTTTTGGGGATGTCCCCTAGGCACCCCCTCATCTCCGGGATGTCCCAGAAATAGGGACATGTCCAAAAATGCCAGGGTTGCGTCCCCAGGTTTCCGTGGTTATACTATTTTCCTTTTGACACTTCTAGATCATTTAGCTTTGTCTGGCATGTTTTGTTGAACTGCTGTTTCATTTTCAGCTCTTTTCTTTGATTCTGACAAGTGCTAGCTTAACAAAGGAATAAGTCGTATTTTTTATAGGTTGAGCGGGTTTTTTAGATTGTATGGCAAGTTACCAGTGTATGGGTATTCTCTGAATTTTTTTGGACCACAGGTCTGATAAAGTTTGGGTTTGTCTATATTAAAATTTTAAATTAATAAAAACTATAAAAAGGTAACAGTATAACAAAATTGAAAAGAGTTAGCTTAAGTTTAGTTAGTTTTGTGTGTTTATTTTAGGTTCATTTATTGTTTTATTTTTATTGTTTATATCTTCTTAGTATTCATCTCAAGCTATAAAATATCAGGAATATACCACCGCCCATATGTCCAGCTGCTATGGACTTCAAAATAAGCATTGAAATTCATTATTTTCCAATTTCTGCGAATAAATTAAACTTTGGTATAAGGAAATCTATTGAAGTAGGTCAGCAGTCAACCTGGGCATTAAGTAATTGGACTAGAATATTTCAGTTTTAGAAAAGGCAAAACCTTTTTCATGGTTTCAACTTGCCAGTATTCAATGAAAGATTCCTCATGCATTGAACTATTAAAATGATAAAATGACTGGACAATCATTGGTATTGTTTAATTTGGGCTATGACGAGTTACTGTTTCATTGCATTTTTCTTACAACAAACAGTTCTCATTATTTGCAAGAAGATTCTCATGGCTTTTTCATTGTCTCATACATTTCTGGTTTCTGCAGAAGAATGACGCGAAACATTTTACATATGGGGGATGGTGGTCTGTATGGTGGATGGGCTCATACAGCATGGTGCTTTCCAAGGCAGCATTTTTACACAAAAAGTACCTAGATATGTACACTAATCAAATGCCAGCAGCTATTCGAGAGTATGTAATCAGGGAAAGGTATGCTATGCATTTGCACTAATCACTTGAATGGGTGCTTTTCATAGGCTCTCTTTGATATCAAATGTGAATTGTTCATTTTTAATTTCACATGTTTATGATTTAAATAAATTATGATGTCATTACTCTGCTTTTTAACTTTTAATGTTCAATATGACAGGAACTGTGAAGATATTGCAATGTCTTTCCTTGTCGCAAATGCAACTGGTGCTCCTCCCATCTGGGTGAAAGGTAAGAGAACCTGATACAAGCTCTGCTAATGCATATTTTGTGCATTCAATGCTTTGTCTTTTAAATGATGCAGCAGTGTTTTTAGGCATAATTTGGTCTTCTTTTTTGGTATCTGCTCAGAGCATTGAAATCAGCTATTAAACCTTCTGCATAGGTGCCACCACCTCTTTATGTGTTAATGTTCTAATTAGTTCATTACCTTAAGTTGTTTAAGATACAATTTTATGATCCATATACTAGTAATTATATCTGATAATTTTATTAAAAAAATAGATTATTCATTATTGTGGGGTTTTGGTTTTGAGGCCCACACCCCATACAACTCAAATTGGGAGATACCACTTACAACTTTGTGTGGATACTGCGGCAACACGCTCTGGTGCTGAGATGTCACTTGGGGGATTCAAACTTCGATCTCTATCATGGGAACCCTATGGCTTGGCCATTTAAGTACAAACCCTTTGATTTTTCCCAATTTTTTTACTATTAATTTGGGTGGCTAATAATGCTTTTGTAAGATTTCTCTTGCTTTTTTCTTTCTTTTTTTGGTTGGTAAATTCCCCTTGTAGGGTGTCCCATAATTGAACGCGGTAGTTTACACGATTCAACATTAAGAAAAATTGTGTATTTGAGCTTGTAACATGTACCCTAGAGATTTGAACACAAATCTCCTTTATGAAAGCTCTGATACTTTACCACTTGAGCTCATCACCAGATGAAGATGTAGTTGCACCACCAGAGCCATTACCATGAACTAATTGCTTCTTCTGTGAGCTATCCTCCTGATACTAGAACTGTACCCTAGGATCAACCTCCATCCTTTTGGCTGCCTCCTGCAGAATGCCATCTAACAGAAATGGCATTGAAAATTGGTTGGAAATTTCAAGCTTGCCATTTCTATGGGTGACCCTTAGACTGGTAACAACCATGGCTAAATCGTTGCAGAAGGATGCCAACTCTCTTTTCTAGAGAAAAATTGTTTGGCTTTAACTTTCTTAAGACCATAATCTCCTCCTACCAATCATGGATTGGTTCCTCGTGGTCAATCTCCTCTTCGATCTGCTCCATGATGTAGAGAGGAATTCATACACTCTAATCCCTCTCTAAAACCCTCACAACAATAGCTAAAACAAAATAAGGAGATTGCAAATTGACCTCAACAAATTGTTTGCACATGAAACCACTGAATTTTTCTATTAACGAAATCTGGTTACAAATGATTTTCAGTCATCAATGGACTGATAAACAGCAAATAAAACCCTTACAAACATCAAATATGCAAATTAAATATCATTTAAACACAATCTATGCTCAACTATGTGCTCGCTCCTGCAAACTATTCACCTTCTAGCACCTCAACTCCACCTGCAACTCTTGTAGCTTATCCTTATGTCTTCAAAACTTCTTGACTTCCCTCATCTTCTAAAATCTGATTTTTCTTTTCATTATGCAGCCCTCATGGCTACCTTGAACACCTGCAAAATCTCTCTTCTCTTCTCCTAATCCTCTTCTCTTCACAAGCTGATTTTCTGCACTCTTTGTTGTGCAACTCTCAGGAGCAACCTGCAAGTTCTTTCTCCAAACCTGCTGCTATTGATTTCTGCTTCTTGACTGCATTAAAGGATCTATTTTATAGAGACTAAAACCTTTCTAAGGCACCAAAAGGGGCACCCAATTCTGCTCTTTCATTTCCCTTCAATTGTCTTTTGAAATTTTTCTGTTTGTGCTTAAAATTCAGCATTAAATGCTTCCAAATATGGCACACAAACTTACTGCACCATATTCCACGACTTACTGCTGTAAATGCCTCATAAAAATCAATAAAATCATGAAATAAGTCGTGCTCATTCACCTTAAATTGAAAACTAAAGTCATTAATTGTTTTTTTCCCAAATATCACTAGTTTTTTCCTCCATTATAGGCATGCAAATTGAAAGAATAGAATGCCAAATGCCACTTGCTGCATTAAAACTTCTATAGGCATACAAATTGAGAAAATTAATTAATTTTCAATTTATAATATGCCAATGGACCCCTTCAACCCTTGAAACATTGAAATTGTCCAATATAATAATTTTAAAATCACATTAAACACCTTTTTTGCCTTTGATTTTGAATGGAAGCCAAGCCTTGATAAAATAAATATTTCATCCTTCAAAACTCCACAAGATTCTCTTGAAGCTACAACCTACACCAAAAATGCAAAAATTAAATAAGAAAATAAAATATTTATTTTTGGTGATGCAGGATTGCTTGTGAGCCCGTATGCTCCTACATCACTCCACAACCCCAGTGGACAACCCAAATTCTTGTTTTGGAAGTACCACGTGACAATTTCAGTCTTGAACAAATTGTTTTGCAATCAAGTCTCCCCAACTTGCTCCTAAAGTCAGCCTCAATTGAAGGCTTGAAGCCAAACCCCACTATTCTCCAGACCATCTGACCTGGGGATAGAGCTGAGAAACCTCTTTGAGGGTTATAACCATTTCAGATTTTTTCAATACAAACTCTTGTTAATTAGTGGATTAATGGGGGAACCCATCTCACTGCCTTTTATTATTATACTATGTTCTGCTCTTTCTAACTATTAAAAATTAAACTGGCCATTTATTCTTTTCTGATGATTCTTGCTTGTTAATCAGTGCTATTAAGTTCAATGCTTGTGAATTAATCTTAGCTTAATGTGTGTTTCTTAGTTCTGAGAACACAATTCATTTTCTGGACTTGAAATACTTTCTTGCTGTTTGTTTGAGCTTCCATAAATGCCTCACATCATCAATCATCTAAAGTACGGGAATTCCAGCAGTGTTATTGACTCTTGTACTAAAGATTCCTTTAGGTGAAATAAAAACGTTGTACAAGTGCAGCAGTAGTTGCATGTTCTTTTATTTTGGTAGTGTAGTGTAGAATAAACTATGCCTTTAACAAGGCATTTCTAGAAATCTTGAGGATGACAGTTAAGAAGCCTGAAACTGCAGACCAGAATGTATTAGTTTAAAACTCATAATAGAAAGTATCACTGCCAAACATTAGATCAATAACCCAAATGAGGACTATAAATGTCAGTTTTTTGCAGCCATCTTTTGTTAGTGCAGCCTTTAGTTTTAGCAAGATCCATTATGTCACTAGACATTTCTGGGAGCAAATACCTCTCCGCTATGGGGAGGGATAACTGGAATCACAAGTGATGTTTTGGCAAATTCCATACTTTCCGTAATGCTCTTAAAGTAGTAGAACCACAAACAATAAAGGGGAAGAAAGGAAAAATCAATCATACAAAGTTAAACCTTTAAAATGTGGTTTATCCTCTGGATGACCTTTATTAAATATCAAAGTCAGTCAAATTTATCTGTGGCTCCATTTCGTTAGTTGATCTAAATACTGTCTTTCAGTTAATGCCATACTATGCATTTTCAATGGTTCTACTTCACATGGCAACATATCTTCTTTTGCTTTTGGACTTGTCAAATCAAAAACAGTTCCTAACAAGCTTATCATGCTGGCCACATTGAGTGCATTGAAAAAGCAACATGATCCAGGGTGGAGGATTTTGCTGTCCAGGGCAACTCAACAGCAACATAAATGGCAGACCCCTCAGTATATTAATCACCAATCACTATCTAGCACTGCCATCTGAATGTAGTGCTAAGATTCAGTAAGGCCTGCAAGGAAAACAGTTTCACCTTCCCTAACGATCATACATTTCCTTTAATGTCTATTTATATGTAGTAACTAATATATGATCCCAGAGGTGTCGGTTCTGCTCTACTTAGAATTGTATAATAGTCAGCTGTAGATTTGAGGTACAGGGATACCATTTGAAATTAGGTTACGAGGGCACCATTTCATTTCAAAGTATGAGAGTAAATGAAAAAGGCATGGCCATATTATATGTAAACATGTTCCAAATGACTAAGAGTTGTATGTTTGCATTTCACATTGTTACTTGTAGATTGTTGTAATGTCCCCTTCTCAGCGGTGATCGTTTCAGTTGATCGTTGGCCTATTCCGGAGACCCGTAGGCTATGCGGATGGTGAAATTAGGGTTTCCTAGTTCTGAGGAGGTTGTTGCTTGGAGTTTGGGTTTCTGATTGCGGATTCTTTTTGGGTTTTCAGAGAGCTTCGCAGTGGTGTGTTCATTTTGGCATTCCGGGCAACTTCGCAAATTTACTATTTCTAGTAAATTCTATTTCTGGCAGTGGACAGTTTGGGTTCAGTTCAGTTGGACCTCTTCTTCAATTGTTTCAGCTGGCACTTTAGTTCTTGGCCTTGGGCGCATTTTTCTTGGAGAGATAAGTATTTTCATTATAATATTATTATTTTAATATTATACCCCTTGCCTAGCAGTACAACTTTAAGTTGTTTTTAAAAAGGGGACTTTTGAGAGTCAAGGTGTCATAAGGAGATAAATTATATTTTATAAAGTCAAATATTAAGCTTTTGAAAAAGGACGCCTACTTGAAGGTTTGACTTTATTTTAAAATGTGAAATAAGCAAAAGTGAAAATGGACGCCATCTTTTGGAGGGAAAAGGTGAATTCGAAATTAGGGTTTTGGGCGCCCTCTGGAAGCTTCTAGATGTTTCTCTCTCGTCTATTTATTCAGGCCTCAGCTCTTCAATTGGGATCTTTTGTCTACTACACCGTTATGCTGCTGGATTGTATTCAGGCACTCGCTTCGAGGAAAGCACACCTCCTAGCATTGGCTCATCTTCTTGCTTGAAAGATAGCAACTAGTTGAGAGGTTAGCATGTATTAGGATTATATTGCATTTTCAGTTGAGTAATTGCATTTGGAGTTCTAGTTTGCATTTTCTATCATATTTCTGATGTTGCTGAATATCATTGAAGAATGTAAGTTTCACTCATAGCTCATGGAATAAAATTGCTATCATTCTGGGTACTGTGTCTATTGATTTGTCAATGAAGGGCAACCATTCTAGCACATTATCAGATTTTATTAGTGACTGTATGATTTTATAGAGAAAATTCGCCCTTGCAGCTGGGCCGTACCATCTTGAAGTGTCATTGAAATCTGTGCAAAATAATTAAGGCTTGTTTGGGGTGGTTTTGGGGTTGCATCTTAGTCGCCATCATTAATAGAGTAATCTGCATTCAATATCTCATCAATAGGTTGAGTTTGGAGCTAGCTACGTGCATTTTAATGAGTTTTCATGCTGCTGTTCTGTATCAATTCTGTCAAAACAGTCATATCAGATTTGAGAAAGTTCATTAGATGTGTGAGGAGTTGATATTCAGTGAGTTTGGGAGTGTGAAAGAGAGTTCTTAATTTGGTATAGCTTTGAAAGGATTCTAATCTTATGATATTGACAGACTCTCTAATTTATTGTAAGCTGAACAGTAGTACTGTCAGCAATTCTCTCCTCTCATTTTGTATTTACTTGTACTGCACACTGAATAAGTGGAAGAGGCTGGCTTGCCGCCTTTTACTTTCTTGCATTGTAATTTCCTAAGTCTCCGCCATATGGTCGCCTCCTATCCTTCACGGATTGAGTAGCACATACTTGGTGTTGAGCTATTTTTCAGTATTGCATTAGATAGGGATCCTCTGACCGAATGCTCGTCGTTCACCGGCGCATCTCGTGGTTAGAGTTCTTATTCAACATTTTCCTTTGAGATCCTCTGACCAATGCTCACACCTTTCCCTCATCGGGATCCTGGTGTACATTCTGGTTAGAGTTACTTTCCGCAACATTTTGGTTTATGTTAACCTTAACGGGTGCATGTTGCATTGTAATCATATGTGAAAAATAAAAAAAAATTGGTCTGGTTCATTACAGTGGTATCAGAGCCATGATTCTGCCAACCTGTGCCCTACAGTGATTCAGTTGTCCGATGAGTGACAGTGGTTGCAGATATTACACCAGAGGTCAAGCCAGAAGACAACAGACACAGTTTCCGCCAGTGCCAGAAGCAGATACTTTGTCAGAGGCTTTGAGAGAAACAGGAATAGCAGTGGATACGGGTAAAATAGTTGAGAACATGTCAGACAATCTTAGGACATCCATGGAAGAGAAGGACGCAAGGATGGAAAAGAAGTTTGATGGAATGATTGAGATGATGTCTCGATTACTTGCTAAAATGGATCAGCAAGCTACCCAGAACCATACTCCAAATCAAAACCATGCTACAGGAGAAAGCAGTGGTGTGAATGGAAACAATGGGAATAATGGGAACAATGGAAGCAATGGGAATAATGGGAACAATGGTAATGGAGGCAGCAGAACTATTGGACAGCATGATACCATCTCTAGCGGATCAGCCTCTAGACCACTCTTTCCTACATTCACTCCAAGGGAAGAACAACAAGTTGAAGCTACCATTCCTTTGGTAGACAATGCTAGGCAAGCCTACATGGAGTACTCCACCCTACCACCTGCTCTTAGGGACCAATGGTCCTTTGATCAATTCTTGAATCAGAGAAACAGAAGACATGGAGGAAGAGTTGATAACCGAGCTTATATGGCTCCTAGAACTGATTTTCATCAAGCCTTAGGGAAGGTAACATTGGCTCACTTTGATGGAAGTGATAAGTGTTCGGAAAGATCGTGGGTTCAGAAGTTAGATAATTACCTTTCACTTTGTCCCATGCCAGAAGAAGATGCCATCAAGTTTGCAACACTTCATTTGGAGGGAGCTGCCCATGAGTGGTGGTACCATGGTTTGGTCACTCTTGGCCATAACCTTATTCGAACCTATGGAGAATTCACCAACAAGCTGATTGAAAGGTTCGACACTAAGGATCCTGAAGTAAGGTTTCGCGAGCTTGCACAACTCAAACAGCATGGCTCTTTGGATTCTTACATTGCTGATTTCCAGAGACTTTCTGTGATGGTGCCCAACATCACCGAAAGAAGATTGGTTGTGTTGTTTTCTGAAGGTTTGGTTGAACCCTTGAAAGGATGGGTTAAAGCTTTCGATCCACCAAGTCTTGATGAGGCAATCAAGAAGGCTCGTAGTATGGAGTTATCAGCCCCTAGGCCTAAATTTCCGCCTAAGCCTTTTGGCCATAAGAAGGATAAGGATAAGAGACATTCTTCTAATCAGCACAAGAAGTTCCCACCTAAGTTGACTGAAGAGCAACGTGAACAGCTTAGAAAGGAGGGCAAGTGTTACACATGTCTAGAGCCTTGGACTAAAGGCCATAGATGTCCTGGAAGAGGGCGTTATAATCAAATGGGGACCTATTCTGATTATGAATCAGCATCTGATATGTCTAATCAGCAGTCTTATTTTGGGGACAGCGAGGATGAAAGAGCCACAAAAGAGTCCGATCATGAGCAAGGAGTTGGGGGCCCTATTGCCCAACTCTCTAGTTTCCAAAAGAACGAATCTTTCAAGGTTCGTGGTGGAGTTGGAGGTCATCGTATTGTTGCATTAATTGATACTGGTGCAACGCATAACGTCATTGATGAAGGTGTGGTTGCCAAGAGAGGTCTCAAAACTGAAGAATTTGAAGGCTTCAAAGTCATGGTGGCTGATGGGTTTCACATTTCCTGCACACGAAGAGTTCCTAACATGTCCTTGCAGTTAGGAAACTATGAAGTCAAAGATGACTTCTATGTGGTTACTATTGGTGACACAGATGCAGTTTTGGGCATACAATGGTTACGTTCACTTGGTGAAATCTCTCTCAATCTACAAACAATGGAGCTCAAGTTCCAATCTGATGGCAAGAGAGTGGTGTTGAGAGGAATGTCCAATGGTGGTCCTCGTATAGTTTCATTTAAAAGGATGGAGAGGCTGATTAGACATGACCAAGTGGAGTGGGCTGCGGAATGCATGGTTCTTCCTGCTAGTCCAGTTGAGACCAAGAGGGAATATCCTCCTGATATTCAATCTATACTCATCAAAAGGAGTAAGGTGTTTGCTGATCTACCACCTGGGCCACCACCAGAAAGGGGTGCCGAGCATGTTATTGAACTTAAGGAAGGGGCCAAACCAGTCATCACAACACCGTATAGATATCCTAAGAAGCAGAAGGATGAAATTGAGAAGAACATAAGAGAACTCCTGGAGATGGGCTTCATTCGCCCTAGCAAGAGTCCCTTTGCTTCAGCTGTGGTTCTTGTGAAGAAGAAAGATGGCACCATCCGGATGTGTGTGGATTATCGTGCCTTGAATCAAAGCACAATAAAAAATCGGTATCCTATTCCTCGGATCGATGAGCTCATTGATGAGCTACATGGTGCTAAATTCTTCTCCAAAATTGATTTGAGATCGGGTTACTATCAAATCCGGATGAGGGGCTCAGATGTTGAGAAGACGGCATTTAGATGCCACTATGGTCATTTTGAGTTCCTAGTCATGCCCTTTGGCTTGACTAATGCTCCAGCCACCTTCCAGTCTTGCATGAACAGAGTCTTCCAGAAGCAGTTGAGGAAATTTGTGTTAATTTTCTTTGATGATATTCTCATCTTCAGCAAGACGTGGGAAGAACACCTCAAGCACTTGGAGGAAGTGCTTAGCATTCTTGAATCAGAAAGTTTGTTTGCAAAAGAGTCCAAATGTGAATTTGGAATGAAGGAGCTGCTCTACCTTGGCCATATAATCAGCGCTGAAGGGGTGAAGGTTGATCCAGAAAAGATCAAGGCTATAGTAGATTGGCCACCTCCAGAAAATTTGACTCATTTGAAGGGATTCTTGGGTCTTTGTGGTTTCTACAGAAGGTTTGTAAAGGGGTATTCTCAAAGTGCTGCTCCTCTTACTGACCTCACTAAAAAGGGGGCTTTCATGTGGTCAGAAAAAGCTCAGAGTGTGTTTGATAAGTTCAAGAAAATCATGAGTTCTTGTCCTGTATTAGCCATACCAGATTTCTCCAAACCCTTTGAGTTACAGTGTGATGCATCAGGGGAAGGTATTGGGGCTGTTTTGATGCAAGAGAAGCATCCAATTGTATTTGAAAGCAGAAAATTAAGAGGGGTTGAAAGGACCTATTCTATCTATGACAAAGAAATGCTTGCAATCATGCATGCATTAGCCAAGTTCAGACAATATCTGGTGGGAAGTAAATTCGTGGTCAAGACTGATCACAACAGTCTCAAGCACTTTATGCATCAGAAGGACTTGAATGAGAGACAGCAGAAGTGGGTGAGTAAGCTACAAGCTTACGATTTTGACATTGAGTATGTCAAAGGAAAGAACAACATTGTGGCTGATGCTTTGTCCAGAAGGCCTCACTTGAGCTCATTGTGTGAGCTTAATGCTGATTGGAAGGAGTTGTTGCTTGCTGATTACGCCAAAAATCAGTTTGCAACCAGCGTTATTGAGGGTACTTTTCATGATGAAAGGTACAAGGTAGTTGATGGGTTGATACACTACAAAGGAAGAATCTTCTTGGTGGCTGATTCTAAACTTAAGAAGAAGATTTTGATGACTTTTCATGACATTCCACTTGCTGGTCATCAAGGTTACTTCAAGACATATAGGCAGATTCGAGAGAGGTTCTCTTGGAAGGGGTTGAAAGATGATGTTCAGCGTTACATCAGGGAGTGTAGCACTTGTCAAATGAATAAAAATGAGCACTCTCTTCCAGCTGGTCTACTGCAGCCACTTCCCATTCCAAATCAAAAATGGGAAAGTATCTCTATGGATTTCATCACCGGGTTGCCTAGGGCCCAAGGCAAAGACTGTATCTATGTTGTAGTGGACAGATTGACCAAATTCGCTCATTTCTTTGCCATCACTAGCACATTCACAGCAGCTCAAGTTGCAGATTTGTTCTTCCATGAAGTGTTTAGATTGCATGGGTTGCCTAAAAATATTGTGAGTGATAGGGACAGCAAGTTCCTAAGCACCTTTTGGCAGGAAATTTTTAGGATGAGTGGTACAGTGCTTACTCCAAGCACTAGCTATCACCCACAAACGGATGGTCAAACGGAGATTGTGAACAAATGGTTGGAGGGCTATCTCAGGAATTATGTCTCGGAGCAGCAAAGAGCATGGGTGAAATGGCTCCACTTGGGAGAATACTGCTACAACACCTCTTTCCACATGTCAATAAAGATGTCTCCATTCATGGCACTCTATGGTTACGAGGCCCCAAGCTTTGTTGATTTGGTGTTTGGCGATAGCAAAGCTCCTCAAGCCAAGGATTGGTTGCAGCAGAGCCAAGATGTTTTGAAATCCTTGAAGGACAACCTTCAAATGGCACAAAATCAGCAAAAGATGTACGCTGATCAGCAGCGTGTTGAGCGCTCATTTGAGGTTGGTGACATGGTATATCTTCGGCTTCAGCCCTATAGACAGTCCACACTTAAGAAGAGTGGAGCTGAGAAGCTGAAACCACACTTCTATGGACCATTCAAAGTTGTTAGGAAGGTTGGAGCGGTGGCTTATGAGTTGGAACTACCTTCGAGTAGTAAGGTCCACAATGTCTTCCATGTGTCTCGCCTCAAAAAGGCACTTGGACACAACGTTGTGGCTTCATCACAGTTCCCTCCTTTGGATGAAGAAGGGCAGTTGACTTTGGTTCCAGAACAGATTATTGATTTCAGAGAGCGTTCCTTGAGGAGGAGAACAATCAAAGAGTATTTGGTAAAGTGGAAGAATTTACCATTGGAGGATGCTACTTGGGAGGATGAGGAGATTCTACAGCATCCAGACTTGCGATTGCTTGAGGGAAAGCAATCTTGGGAGGGCGGACTGTAATGTCCCCTTCTCAGCAGTGATCGTTTCTGTTGACTGTTGGCCTATTCCGGAGACCCGTAGGCTGTGCGGATGGTGAAATTAGGGTTTCCTAGTTTTGAGGAGGTTGTTGCTTGGAGTTTGGGTTTCTGACTGTGGATTCTTTCTGGGTTTTCAGAGAGCTTCGCAGTGGTGTGTTCATTTTGGCATTCCGGGCAACTTCGCGAATTTACTATTTTTAGTAAATTCTATTTCTGGCAGTGGACAGTTTGGGTTCAGTTCAGTTGGACCTCTTCTTCAGTTGTTTCAGCTGGCACTTCAGTTCTTGGCCTTGGGCGCATTTTTCTTGGAGAGATAAGTATTTTCATTATAATATTATTATTTTAATATTATACCCCTTGCCTAGCAGTACAACTTTAAGTTGTTTTTAAAAAGGGGACTTTTGAGGGTCAAGGCGTCATAAGGAGATAAATTATATTTTATAAAGTCAAATATTAAGCTTTTGAAAAAGGACGCCTACTTGAAGGTTTGACTTTATTTTAAAATGTGAAATAAGCAAAAGTGAAAATGGACGCCATCTTTTGGAGGGAAAAGGTGAATTCGAAATTAGGGTTTTGGGCGCCCTCTGGAAGCTTCTAGATGTTTCTCTCTCGTCTATTTATTCAGGCCTCAGCTCTTCAATTGGGATCTTTTGTCTACTACACCGTTATGCTGCTGGATTGTATTCAGGCACTCGCTTGCGAAAGCACCTCCTAGCATTGGCTCATCTTCTTGCTTGAAAGATAGCAACCAGTTGAGAGGTTAGCTTGTATTAGGATTGAATTGCATTTTTCAGTTGAGTAATTGCATTTGGAGTTCTAGTTTGCATTTTCTGTCATATTTCTAATGTTGTTGAATGTCATTGAGGAATGTAAGTTTTACTCATAGCTCATGAAATAAAAATGCTATCATTCTCGG